>CM038679.1:311727540-312327540 GCA_021605205.1 Aegilops longissima | reverse complement strand
GAAGTAGGTCGGTGGAGCCACAAGGGGCCCACGAGGTGGAGGGCATACTGGGGGTTAGCGCGCCCCTACCTCGTGGCTTCCTCGTCTGTTGCTTAGCGTCCACTCCAAGTCCTCTGGATCACGTTTGTTCCAAAAATCACGTTCCCGAAGGTTTCATTCTGTTTGGACTCCGTTTATATTCCTTTTCTCGAAACACCTAAATAGGCAAAAAACAGCAATTTGGGCTGGGCCTCCGTTAATAGGTTAGTCCCAAAAATAATATAAAAGTGTATAATAAAGCCCATTAAACATCCAAAACAGAATATATAATAGCATGGAACAATCAAAAATTAAAGATACGTTGGAGACGTATCACATGTCTATCATACAATGTCTGTACATTCAATTACTTTTCTTGTTTATCAGCCATTTGAATTGGAGAGGGTGATGGCAGTATCTAAGGGAGTAACAACACGGTCTTCAGAAAAGATAGTGCTACCAGCTGATGCAGATAGAACCACAGTTGTACTTGCCCAAGAACCAGCCCCACCACACATAACCCAGACTCTCACAGATTTTATCCCTACCCAGTTGGACAGAGAACTAGCTACACCCCTTCTAACCCCAACCCCAGCAGGTAGTAACCCAGTTCTAATTGACACAACACTGTCTCCACCACAGAGCACCCAAACACGAGCAGTTAGTAAGGAAACTGCAGTGCCCAAAGCACGAGGACCACCACTACGAATCCCAACTCAATGCTTAAAGCAGAAGAAGAATTGTTCTCAGGTCGGGTTCTGTAGCTATGGTTCATACTCCTTTGCTCTTGCATCACTGTATTTACTCATACCAACTATTTTCAAATTTGAAGGATGGAATTGAAACTCCAATGGCGCAACAGGTATGTTTTAAACCTGTTTATTTAACTGGTTTGCTGTTGTAACTTGCTCTATGTTGATTTCAGTTTCAATTGAATAAACAATTATGTTCTCATGTCATGCACATTACAAGTATTGTTATTGCTCTGTAGTTTCCCACACTTATATTCTGTCTATTCTACTTTATCTTGAACAAATATTATTTGAACTGTGTCTCTATCTTGATTTGGCAACAAAAACTAGAATGATATAGACCATAAAGTGACCATGATATATGTTTGTTTCATGTTGTTATCCTATCCACTTTACTACTGAACTGATTTACCAAAATGAGTTTCATATACAACATGTAAACATGTGATGTGTCTGCTTGTTTCTCTTTTTGAATGCAGACAAAATATTGGAGAACAGTACCCCGTTATGCAATGGTAAAGGAAGTAATGCAGATAAGGTTCAAGATAGTGAGACACCCTCGAAAGCTGATAAAAACTATCTTGACGACAGTGAGAGAACCCAAGAGTCATGTCTTGATGTAGTGTTCGAGTTACTGGCCACTACTGCTGGCACAAGCTCTTCGAACTCGCTGCCTGAATCAGTTCGTCTTCTTGAGTCTCAACTTCAAGTTGAAAGACATCAATCGAGATGTCTTTGCGACAGAAGTCAAGGACTGAGCAAGTCCCTGCAGAATTCAGATGCATACTTTCTGGTGCAACAACAAGCGCTGGAGGATTTAAGCGCCAAACAAGAGAAAGTTAATAAGTTTGCTAAGTGATAACCCACAAGTATAGGGGATCGCAACAGCTTTCGAGGGTAGAGTATTCAACCCAAATTTATTGATTCGACACAAGGGGAGCCAGAGAATATTCTCAAGTATTAGCAGTTGAGTTGTCAATTCAACCACACCTGGAAACTTAGTATCTGCAGCAAAGTGTTTAGTAGCAAAGTAATATGATAGTGGTGGTAACGGTAACAAAAGTAAAGACAAACAAAAGTAATGTTTTTCGTATTTTGTAGTGATTGTAACAAGAGTAACGGAAAAGTAAATAAGCGAGAACCAAGATATGGAAAGCTCATAGGCACCGGATCGATGATGGATAATTATGCCGGATGCGGTTCGTCATGTAACGATCATAACATAGGGTCACACGTAACTAGCTCCAATTCATCAATGTAATGTGGGCATGTATTCCGAATATAGTCATACGTGCTTATGGAAAAGAACTTGCATGACATCTTTTGTCCTACCCTCCTGTGGCAGCGGGGTCCTATTGGAAACTAAGGGATATTAAGGCCTCCTTTTAATAGAGAACCGGAACAAAGCATTAGCACATAGTGAATACATGAACTCCTCAAACTATGGTGAAAGCACAAGTGCTCCCTAGGTGGTTTGGTAATTAATGTCAACATATCTCTTGTTGGACTAACACTTTTATCTAGTATGTTTCAGATAAGTTTAACAATGGAGTGGCATGGACTAAAGGATGTGGGAACCCCTTCAAGATGCTAAGGACAAAGGATTGGCTCAAGCTTCAAGCTCAAGACTCTTCATTTTATATTTTGGTGATCCAAGATCACATTGAGTCTATAGGAAAATCCAATACTATCAAGAAGGGATGAGGCGTTGCTTAATGAGTTTCTTGCTCCACAGTGCTTAGTGATATGCTCCAAAACCCTCAACTACTTTCCCACTTCCACACATATGACCTAAACCTAAAGTCAAACTCGGCCCCACCGATTCTTTCTATCCGGCGCCACCGAGTTCAGTTGTCATAGCCACTACCACAAACCCTAGGCAAATCGGTTTCATTGATAGGGATCTCGGTCTCACCGAGATGGGATTGTAATCTCTCTGTGTATGTCCATTACCAAAATCGGTCTCACCGATTTTTCCTGACCAACTCTCTGGTTAGCTAATTACCAAAATCGGTCTCACCGAGTTTGTGTAATCGGTCTCACCGAGATTACGTTATGCCCTAACCCTAACTATATCGGTCCTACCGAGTTGCATGTCAGTCCCACCAAAAACCCTAATGGTCACTAGGTTTACTGAATCGGTCCGACCGAGTTTGTTGATTCGGTCCCACCGAGTTTGGTAAATTGTGTGTAACGGTTAGATTTTGTGTGGAGGCTATATATACCCCTCCACCTCCTCCTCATTCGTGGAGAGAGCCATCAGAACAAGCCTACACTTCCAGCATCCTATTTCTGAGAGAGAACCACCAACTCATGTGTTGAGGCCAAGATATTCCATTCCTACCATATGAATCTTGATCTCTAGCCTTCCCCAAGTTGCTTTCCACTCAAATCTTCTTTCTACCAAATCCAAATCCTATGAGAGAGAGTTGAGTGTTGGGGATACTATCATTTGAAGCACAAGAGCAAGGAGTTCATCATCAACACACCATTTGTTACTTATTGGAGAGTGGTGTCTCCTAGATTGGCTAGGTGTCACTTGGGAGCCTCCGACAAGATTGTGGAGTTGAACCAAGGAATTTGTAAGGGCAAGGAGATCGCCTACTTTGTGAAGATCTACCGCTAGTGAGGCAAGTCCTTTGTGGGCGACGGCCATGGTGGGATAGACAAGGTTGCTTCTTCATGGACCCTTCATGGGTGGAGCCCTCCGTGGACTCACGCAACCATTACCCTTCGTGGGTTGAAGTCTCCATCAACGTGGATGTACGATAGCACCACCTATCAGAACCATGACAAAAACATCCGTGTCTCCAATTGCGTTTGAATCCTCCAAAACCCTTCCCTTTACATTCTTGCAAGTTGCATGCTTTACTTTCCGCTGCTCATATACTCCTTGCATGCTTGCTTGTTATGTATTGTGAATGTTAAACTTGTGCCTAAACTCCACCTAAACCTAAAGAAGTTAAAAACTGCAACTTTGGTACTTAGTGTCTAATCACCCCCCCCCCCTCTAGACACCTCTTCTCAAGATCCTACAAGTGGCATCAGAGCATTGATCTCCATTGCCTTGGTTTAATCACCATTGGAGGAAGATGGATGAGTCTACTTTGGGGAGTCTTAGACATAGAGTGCCTATTCTTTATGGAGAGTATTTTCATGAGTGGAAAAATGAGATGCTTGTAATTTTCAATCAATATCATTTGAACAAGTACATTGCTAGCCCTTGTGCACCTCATATTGATCCTATGCATCCTACCCTTGATGAATCAATTGACATGATTAGGAATCTTAGAACTGTTAATCTTATCACTAGAGGCTTGCCTAGAAACTTAACTAGAAACTTACCTACTCTTGAGTGTGCCTACACTATATGGAAATTTCTTGATGAACGCTTTCCAAATTATTCCTTGAAAAATCTAGATGAAATTCTCCATAAGTCTATTGCCTTGAGTAAGATGAATACTAGTGATCCTATGTTTGGTGATTGTCTATTTGAACTTACAAACCTTATTCGTGTCAAAGGAGATGTTGGAATTATTGGTGATATTATTTCCGAAGCTATAAGAATTCATAAGCAAGATCATTGTCAAACTCACTCTAACGAATTACCCTCTCTAGGACTTGATCCACAAATTGACGATGTTGAACATGGATACTATGATGAGGATGATGATAGTGACTTCGATCTTGACGATGCAATGAGACATTTTGGTCTTATGGCAAATCTTCGGGGATATATGTCAGGAGGAAAGGAATGGGTTCTTGACAGTGGATGTACCGATCACATGACCGGAGATAAAGACATGTTTCGTGAGCTTGCTGAAAATGATAGTCCTCGAAAGTATGTCACTTTCGGTGACAACTCAAAGGGTAAGGTGGTTGGCCTTGTTAAGGTGGCCATCTCACATGATAGCTCCATTCAGAATGTTATGCTCGTTGAATCTCTTGGCTACAACTTACTTTCAGTATCTAGACTTGCTGATTTCGGTTTCAATCTCCTATTTACTGAATTAGATTGCCAAGTGTTTCGTCGAGACAATCATAAAATGGTCTTTGTCGGGGAAGCTGATCGGACCCACGGACACCTATGGGACCGGCGGACCGAGCCCCTTTCGGTTCGGCAGGGGGCGGAGGTCGCACGAAGAGCAGATCGAGGCGAGGCACACGAGCAGTTTACCCAGCTTCGGAGCTCTCCGGAGAGATAATACTCCTACTGTTGCATGTTTTGAGTGTATTGAGTTCTTACTAGGGAGCGCTGAGTGCTACAGTACACTCCAGCTGCTAACGAGACCTAGCGTGGGTGTGTTCTGGCTTCGAACCTTTCGAACCCCCCCTACGCTATGCATGGGCCTCCTTTTATATGCTCAAGGGTCTCCGGGTGTGGCAACGTAGACAAGGGTAAAACGGAAAAGAGTGCGGTTGGTACAGCTACTTGTACAAGTTGTATCATACCTAACCCCGATGGCAGGGGACAAAGGCATTAAATGCCCGTCACGTCGCCCAAACAAAGGCAAACAGGGACCGCTGGGCGCCACCGCTTGCCACGATGGCGATCTTGTCGGCGCCGCTTGCCACCGTGCTCACCGATCAAGACACCTCTTGCCACGCGCGCTACCGAATGGTCCCATGGCGACACGTTGGCGGATGTGCCTTTGGAGCGGAGGAAAAGAGTGGTAGTCTGCTGCAAGCGCCTTTGCCGCGTTGTTGCCTTGTCGCGTCCGGAAGCTTGTCGCCATCGGCCTTCCGGCAAGCTCCTCTTGTCGGGGTCTTGTCTCCTAGGTGCCTTGGTTGGCCTTCCCGGCAAGCCCCTCTTGCCGGGGCCTTGTCTCCTTGGCTAAAATACTTTGTTCTTGAATGGCTTCAAAGGAACCACAGAGGACCTTGGCGGTCACCGGCAAGCCTTGCCATAGGTGCTGCAACTCGCCTGCACAAGTTCGGGATACTAGGGGACCCCTACTCTAGTACACCGACAGTCTTTACCGGTATACGTAGAGGTGATCTTTACATTGTTGATTTCTCTAAAAAGGCACAACCTAAAACTTGCTTCATTGCTAAATCCTCAAAAGGTTGGTTATGGCATAGACGACTAGGTCATGTTGGCATGAGAAACCTTGACAAGATTGTTAAAGGAATCATATCCTTGGTGTTAATGATGTCATATTTGATAAGGATAGACTTTGCGATTGCTTGTCAAGGTGTAAACAGGTTGGAGGAAGGCATCCCGTGAAAAACATCATGACCGCAAGGAGGCCACTTGAGCTACTACACATGGATCTTTTGGTCCCAACGCTACAAGAGTCTCGTGGAAATTCTTTTGGTCTAGTTATAGTTGATGATTTTTCAAGATTTACGTGGGTATTCTTTCTCGATGACAAATCGCAGGTCCGTAAGATCTTCAAAACTTCGCTAGGAAGGCCCAAAATCAATTTGAAGTAAAGATCAAGAAGGTTCGCAGCGACAATGGAATGGAGTTCAAGAACGCAAATGTGGACACCTTTCTTGACGAAGAAGGATTTCACACGAGTTCTCGGCTACGTACACACCTCAACAAAATGGAGTTGTTGAGAGGAAGAACCGGACGCTCATCGAAATGGCGAGAACGATGCTTGATGAGTACAAGACGCCGAAGCACTTTTGGGCAGAAGCGGTTGAGACAGCTTGTCATGCAACAAATCGCTTGTATCTTCACAAGGTACTCGGCAAGACGGCATACGAGCTCCTCACCAAGAATAAACCCCAAGTTGGATACTTTCGAGTATTCGCCCAAAGTGCTACATTCTTGATAAGCATCGTGCTCAAAATTTGCTCCTAAATCACATGAAGGTTTCCTACTAGGTTATGGCTCAAACTCTCACACTTACCGTGTCTACAACAATTTCACCGAAAGGTTGAAGAGACGGTAGATGTGAAGTTTGATGAATCTAACGGCTTGCAAGTAGAGCAATTGCCAATTGATGTAGGAGACAAAGATCCTTCGGAAGCAATCCAAGACTTGTCTATTGGCAAGGTCCGTCCAACGGAGGTGAAGGAGAGTACCTCGTCCGTCCAAGTGGAAGCTTCTACTTCACGACAAGGTGAACCAAGAGTTGATACGGAAGCATCCACAAGTGGAACACACCAAGATGAAGAAAACGAGGAAGAACATCACGAACGTCAACAACCTCCTTCTCCACCACGACAAGAAAACAACAACACAAACAATGAAGAAGATCAAGAAGAAGAAGAAGAACAAGATGAAGAAGATGTTCAACCAAAACCCAAGCAAAATCTTTCACAAGTTCGAGCAAGAATTGCTAAAGACCATCCCGTAGAGCAAATATACAATGATATTCAAACCGGGAGAATCACTCGCTCTAAAACTCGTTTAGCTAACTTTTGTGAAAACTATTCTTTCATCTCTAGCATTGAACCTATGAAGGTCGAAGAAGCATTGGAAGATCCGGATTGGATAAATGCTATGCATGAAGAGCTACACAACTTTGAGAGAAACCAAGTTTGGACATTGGTTGAGAAGCCCGACAACAACCACAACATCATCGGTACCAAATGGGTGTTTCGCAACAAGCAAGATTAAGATGGACAAGTAGTTCGCAACAAAGCACGTCTCGTCGACCAAGGCTACACACATGTCGAAGGTATGGACTATGGTGAGACTTATGCTCCCGTTGCTAGGCTTGAATCCATTCGCATCTTACTTGCCTATGCTAATCACCATGATATCACCTTATACCAAACGGACATTAAAATTGCCTTTTTAAATGGTGAAATAGAGGAGGAAGTTTATGTTAAACAACCTCCCGGCTTTATCAATCCTAAGAAACCCAATCATGTTTACAAACTTCACAAAGCTCTTTATGGTCTTAAACAAGCTCCTAGAGCTTGGTATAAATGCTTGACCAAGTTTCTTCTTGAAAAGGGATTTGAAATTGGGAAAATTGATTCCACTCTTTTTACTAAAAGGGTTAATGGAGAATTATTTGTATGCCAAATTTATGTTGATGATATCATATTTGGATCAACTAACCCTCATTTTAGTGAGAAGTTTGGAAAGCTAATGTCGGAGAAGTTTGAGATGTCAATGATGAGTGAACTCAAATTCTTTCTTGGGTTGCAAATCAAGCAAACTAAGGAAGGTACTTTTGTTTCTCAAACGAAGTACACTAAGGACTTATTCAATAAGTTCAATATGCAAGAGTGCAAAGGTATGTCTACACCCATGCCTACTAGTGGACATCTTGATTTGACCAAAGATGGTAAACCAGTTGACCAAAAGGTTTATCGCTCTATGATTGGTTCATTGCTATATCTATGTGCTTCACGTCCCGATATTATGCTAAGTGTGTGCATGTGTGCAAGATATCAAGTTGCTCCTAAAGAATGCCATCTTAAGGCCGTAAAAAGGATAGTGAGATACTTAATTCATACACCAAATTTTGGCATTTGGTATCCTAAGAGGGCCTCTTTCGATCTTGTTGGCTACTCCGACTCGGACTATGCCGGAGATAAGGTTGATATAAAGTCCACTTCGGGTACTTGTCAATTTCTTGGTATATCTCTTGTGTCTTGGTCCTCCAAGAAACAAAACTCGGTATCCTTATCTACCGCCGAAGCGGAGTACATTGCCGCTGGTTCATGTTGTGCTCAATTACTTTGGATGAGCCAAACTCTTAAAAGATTATGGGATATATGTGAAACATGTTCCATTGCTTTGTGACAATGAAAGTGCTATCAAAATTGGTCATAATCCCGTACAACATTCTCGAACTAAGAATATAGAAGTTCGTCATCATTTCATTCGAGATCATGTTGCTAAGGGTGACATTAATCTTAAGCATGTTCGCACCGAAAAGCAATTAGCGGATATATTCACTAAACCTCTTGATGAGAAAGTGTTTTGCAGGTTGAGAGGAGAATTGAACATCATTGATGCTTCAAACTTGGAGTAGAAACTCCATTGGATACATGCAAGACATGAGCTTATGACTAACCCTTGATAATTCTCTTATGATGAAAATCTTATGTCTTGGATATATTTGCATCTTGCATGTTATATAACCCATGTAGGTACTTGGTTGAATCAAATTCCATGAGATTGTAATCTACTCACAACTTGAGCAATATCTACATGACCAAGTCTCTACACTATGGTGGTTGAAGACAAGGAAGCACGGAATCATTCAAACATATCCTTTGACAAACTCTATGTTGAGCTTCATGATTGACATTTTTGGATACACAAGTGCTCCTCCTTGCAAGAACTAACCCATGTAGGTAGATGGACTCAAATTCCACGTGGTGCTCCCAACTCTTGATGAGCTACATCAACCTTGAGCAACCCACACAAGTTCAACTACATGGTCAACACCACAAACCAAGGTATGTTATTCCATCTTAGAGAAGCTTTACTCTAAGTCATGAGCTAAAGCAACTCGACAAGATGTGAATACATCAAGATGCTTAAACGAAAAATGGTAACCCCATTTTGAGCTTAAACGATGAGTATGACCTATGATCAAGTGATCTCATTTGACTCCTAAGTCAATATACTCTAACATAGGTGACTTTGTCGCCGACCATCTCTAGGTGAAGTTCTCTCGTGTTCTTTTCTGTGTTTCTGCATTTGTCTCATGCATATTTGTTTCCCTTTTTTAAAAAAAACTTCATCTAGATTTCTTTCTTTTCTTTTCTGTTTGCTCTGCATTTCCTGCATCCAATTCATTGCATATCATTCAGTAAATTCCTTGCAAATCTTTGTGAGATCTTACTAGTCTAGTGAGCTGAGGTGACAAGTGTTTTCTCTGTGATGAACTCGGCTTCACCGATTTGTTGTTTTCGGTCCAACCGAATCCTTTCAGTACAACCGACGCATACCACTCGGTGCCACTGATTTCACAACAGGAAAAACAGCTTGCCACTTATTCTGTGTTTCCTCTGATCCAGCTCCACTCAATGAATCTTGTCCTCTACAAGCATCACATTTATATAAATGCTTTGTGCTGTGACTCAAGGATTAAACCCTTCTTGGAAATTGATGTAAAAGGGGGAGAGAGAGATCACATCAAAGCTCATCACTTCCAAAAGACATGTACTTCCACAGGCCACAGGGGGAGAAAGAGATCTCCAGGGGGGGAGAATACTCAAGTAGAAATTATTTCTCAAGGATCCCAGATGCTTGGTGTTCAAGAGGAGAGATGCCACATGTATTCTTGAGGGGAAAGGCATGTTCATATGTGCTTATTTGCATTAGCTCTGTTCATTTATATCTTTCAGCTCTGATTTTCTGTTCCCAGTATCCCATGCTAGATTCAGGGGGAGAAAGACATCTAAGGGAAAGAAATCATTTAAATTCATTGCATACCTTTACCCTTGGGGACATGTCTAATCCAATGTAGTACTTAGTACTTACTCTCTACATGTCATCCCGCCTTGGTATTCTTGTGGTTTCTTCTGCTTGCTCTCGCTAGTAGATGTACCTGTGTTATCTAACCTTGTTTACGAGGTTCATTCCATCCTAAGCCAACTCAAGACTACAAGGTAAGTATATGCATCACACTCATGTGTATGAGGAATTCTTGCTGATGTACATACTGTTTGCAAGAAGGACTCATGAGCATGAAGGTATTTTATTTAATATTCTTTGCTCTGATGCATATGGCCAAGATACATGTAACACATTGCCTACTCTATCATGGTTATGCTCTCACATGCTTCTATATTCCATATTCACATGATTGCATACATGTAGGGGGAGTGTAACACCCCGGATGTAACTTTCCATATTTGTAACTCCAACTCTTGCCATTTTCGGCATTGTGATATGAAATTCCCTCCGTGGTTGGGTTTTTGTATTTTGTTTTTGCATTTTGTCCATGTCATGCATTTCATATCATGTCATCATGTGCATCGATTCGTGATACGTGTTCGCCTCATGATTCCGGCATTTTCCGTTGTCCGCTTTTGCAATCCCAAGCACTCCTATGTCCCCGGCGCCCCTTTTACGCTTTTTCCGCAAGCGGTACTAAACTTTCTCGGAATGGACCGAGGTTTGTCAAGTGGCCTTGGTACACCACCGATAAACCACCTGTCAAGTTTCGGGTCATTTGGAGCTCGTTCGGTACTCCAACGGTTAACCGCACTCTCGGAAAGGCCTCTTTTAAGTTGCAGCCCAACACCCTTTCAAAACAGCCCAATAACCCATCTAAGTCACTTCCATGCTCTCCGTCGTCGGATCACGATCGTGTGGGCGAAAACTACACTCCATTTGGAGCTTCCTAGCTCCTTCTACCTATAAAAACACCTCCTCCCCCGAAATCCCGGATCATTCCACCCCTAACCCTAGCCCCGCTCCTCTCGCGCCACGGACACGTCCGACGGAGCGGACGCGTCCGTCGCCGCCGCCCGTCAACTGCAGCGCCGCCACGTGGCCTCCGCGCGCCCGCTTCCGACCGGCCCATGAGGCCCATATGGGCCCAGCGCCCATGCCGCCGCGCACACCGCCGCCGCCAGCGCCGGCGGCTGCCGCCGCCACACCTTGCATGCCTGCCGCTTGTCGCTGGGCTGCCTCCGCCGCCTCGCCCGGCCGCCCGTCGCCTGCCGCCGCCTGCCGCGCTGGCCCGCCAGCCGCGCCCTCAAGCCGCCGCGCTCGGCCGCCGTCCCGGCCTCTCCTTCCTCCATCTCCGCGAGCCGCCGGCCGTCCTCGGCTTCGCGCCCGGATCTGAGATCCAAAAACGCAAGGGTTGACTTCTTCTCCCCGATTTTCTAAGTCATTTCTCACCATATTTTGTTGCATTTTCATCATGCCATAACTCTGTACCCGTGGCTCCGTTTCAGGCGTGTAGCATACCGAATTGTTCGACTCAACGAGTACATCGTTTCATCTCATTGCATCATTTTCATTTGAGCTCATCTTGATGCCCGAAATGCTGTTGGAAGAGGGCTATGTGATGTTACTTTCAGATTCTTATCAGTACTTGCACTTTTGTCATTTTTGCCATGATTGATGTGAGCATCCTATGAACTTGAGTCCTACATGTGTTTTGTAATATGCCATGCCATCTTTACAGGGGTGTATGCCATGTATTTTTGTGATCTCTGTGGTGACTAGCACAAGCATGCAAACTAGGCTTCATGATGTTGCTGATTTCAGCCCCTGTTTTGCTGATATTTTTATGCCATGTAAACTTGATGCTACAGAGAGTTCCATGCTTATTTTGAGTTACTTCAGTAAGGATGTTTTGAACATATGGTTATTCTCTATCCATCCATGCCCTTTTTTGCAATTATGGATTGCCGTAGATTGAGTCAATAGAGCTCTACTTTTGCTATAAAATGTTTCCTGGCAGATTGTTTACATGTTATTCAATTTTGCCAAGGTTGTTGTAGTTGATCCGTGTATGCTATGATGTTGTTCTTGCCATGTATAGCTTCTATGCCATGTCTTCTTGATGGATGTATGCTTAGTTTATCATTTAATGCTCTGTAGTGAGTGCATCGAGCTCTTCTACATGCCTACTCGTTATCTGTTTTTGTCATGCCCTGCTTGTTTGAATCATAACTAAACTTGCTATGTTTACGTGGGTGCTATTACATTTTCTGATCCCTTTTGGCTCTTGGTCAGTAAGGGACTTTTGTTCTATGCGTTGACTAGATTCATGCCATGCCTTGTGTTGCTATTATAAGTTCCTGTAGCATGTTGTTTGCTTGCTCTGAACATTGCTTCCTGATGCTGTTTCTGCCATGTTCAGTATTTTCTCAAACTCTGTGAAGCTGTTATATTTTGCTCTTTTGCCATGCCTGTTTGGACCTGTTAATATGTGAATTAGCCGTAGCTCAGTGTTCATCTTTTGTCAAGCATCTTGAGTAGATCACTGCCATATGCTTTGTTGGTACGTTTGGGTGCAGTACCTTAATTTCTTGTTGCTTGCTATGTGGCATCATGTTGTTAATGGCAGATTTGTGCTATTCTTGTTTTGCTTGTCATTTGCAAACCGTGCATCCGATTCCGGTGATCTTTATATCGATTTCAACCGAAATCATCTCACCTTTCCAGCGGCATACTTGTTTTGCCAAGTTGATGCCTGGTTCATCATTTTCTTTCCGGAGCACGCATACGCATTGCATATCACATCTCGCATATCATGCCATGTTTTGCATCATGTTGCTTGTGCATTGCACCGTGATTTATTGTGGTTCCTTTGTTTGTGTTCTTGCTTTGGGTAGAGCCGGGAGACGAGTACGTGAACGAGGAACCTGTTGAGAACGCTTACGAGGATCAAGCTTTCGACAACTCTGAGAACCTTGCAGGCAAGATGACCATACCCTTGAAATCACTTCTATCTTTGCTTGCTAGATGCTCGCTCTTTTGCTATGCCTATGTTACGATGCCTATCACTTGCTTATCATGCCTCCCATATTGCCATGTCCAGCCCCTAACCATCCTTTCCTAGCAAACCGTTGATTGGCTATGTTACCGCTTTGCTCAGCCCTCTTATAGCGCTGCTAGTTGCGGTGAAGATGAAGTTTGTTCCTTGTTGAACATGGAGATGTTGTTCCTTGTTGGAACATGTTTACTTGTTGGGATATCACAATATCTATTGTTTAATTAATGCATCTATATACTTGGTAAAGGGTGGAAGACTCGCCTTATGCCCGGTGTTTTGTTCCACTCTTGCCGCTTTAGTTTCCGCCATACCGGTGTTATGTTCCTTGATTTCGCGTTCCTTACGGTTGGGTGATTTATGGGACCCCTTGACAGTTCGCTTTGAATAAGACTCCTCCAAAGAAGGCCCAACATTGGTTTTACCATTTGCCACCTAAGCCTTTTTTCCCCGGTTTTCGCGAGCCCGAGGGTCATCTTTATTTTAACCCCTCGACCAAGGCTCCTTCGAGTGCTGGTCTCGAATCGAGCTATCAGGGGCCACCACGGGAAACTCGAGGCTTGGTTTTACTCGTAGCTAGTCTCATCCGGATGTGCCTCGAGAACGAGATATGTGCAGCTCCTATCGGGATTTGTCGGCACAATCGGGCGGCTTTGCTGGTCTTGTTTTATTGTTGTCGAAATGTCTTGTAGTCCGGGATTCCGAGATCGATCGGTCTTCCCAGAGAAGGAATATCCTTTGTTGACCGTGAGAGCTTATAATGGGCTGTTGGGACACCCCGCAGGTATTATCTTTCAAAGCCGTGCCCGCTGTTATGAGGCAGATGGGAATTTGTTAATGTCCGTTGTAGAAAACCCGAAGTTGACCTTAATTAAAATACATCAACGCGTGTGTAACCGTGATGGTCTCTTCTCGCGGAGTCCGGAAGTGAACATGGTGTTGGAGTTATGGTTGACGTAAGTAGTTCAGATCACTTCTTGATCGCTACTAGCTTCACGACCGTGCCTTGCTTCTCTTCTCGCTCTCTTTTGCGAATGTAGCCACCATATATGCTAGTCGCTTGTCGCAGCTCCACCTCACAACTCTCTCCTTCCTATAAGCTTAAATAGTCTTGATCTCATGGTGTGAGATTGCTGAGTCCCGTGACTCATGATTCTACCAAAACAGTTGCAGTGCCGACGATGCGGGCAGGTGAGGCAACCGAGCTCAAGTGGGAGTTCGACGAGGAACGTGGTCGTTATTATGTGTCTTTTCCCGATGATCGTGAGTGGAGCCCAGTTGGGACGCTCGGGATCTGTAGAATTTGGGGTAGTCTTGTTTCATTTTGGTTCCGTAGTCGGACCTTGAGTGTAACCTGGATGATGGATGTTTATTTATGTATTGTGTGAAGTGGCATCGTAAGCCAACTATGTATCTCTTTCCTTATGTATTACATGGGTTGTGTGAAGATTACCTCACTTATGACATTGCTTTCAATGCGGTTATGCCTCTAAGTCGTGCTTCGACACGGGAGATATAGCCGCATCGAGGGCGCTATAAGTTGGTAATCGAGCCATCCCCACTTAGGAGCCCCCGCTGATTGTTTGCTGGCGTTGTTGAGTCTAGAACAAAAATGTTTTTAGTCTTAGGATTATATATATCGGAGAGTAGGATTCTTTTTACTCCCCACTCCCTTCGTCGCTCTGGTGAGGTCTCCTGACGTAGAAGTTTTGACTCTCCTCTCCTCAAATTTCACTAAATTTTTTTTAGGATCACGCGGGTATCTTGGAATCGTTCCGATGGTTTTGTGACGAGAACATTGTTCTTGGTGCCTCCTGACATTTAGGGGTTGTGGCAATGTCCCGGGGAGTTGAGCTCCGAGGTGTTGTCGTCACAATTTTATCGTTGCAGTTCTGGAATACCTGAGTTTTGCCGACATCGAAAATATCTTTTGTACAGTTGTTGGTGAGATAACCCGATAACCCAAAGATCGGGCGAGCTCGAGTATTGCCATGACTCAGATAACGGATGCTTTTCAAGGTCGAGGTACACGATTTCAAGGTTTCTTGGTTATGTGTTGACGGATGGATACAAATGGATCTAGGTATTGTTAGTTTGGGTGATATATTTTGTGTCCCCTCAGATCCCCAACACCGATTGCATAACCGTAAAGTTTCGGAGTTTATAGGTGGGATTCAAGTAGCTCTTAGCATTTCTTCCGCAGATATTTGGTTTGTGAATGGGTAATCCTTACCACTTATTTGTTCCAATGTACCTTGTTATTTTTTCATCAACCCTTAATCAAGTGGCTTCTCACCTTAATGGACGTGTGATGTTAGCTTTTGGAATTCATTCGCTCATCCTTGTTCGAATGTTTATTTTGAAGACTATATGTTGCAATTTCTATCCGCTGATTCAACTTGTCTATCTGTCTATCAAAGTGCTAACGGATGTCACCCTCTTCAGATGGCTCCGCCTAACGCGTCTGAATCCGGATCGCAATGATGGGAGTCGTCGAACCTCCACCTCCACCTCCGCCTCCGGAGGCATGGCAAGCTATCATGGCAGCCACCAATGCCAATGCTCGATGATTTTGCAACTCTTGCAAGAGCGCATCCAAGGGCAAGGCAATCAAGGAAATCAAGGTCAAGGCAACAACCAGCCGCACTTTGCTACCCTCAATCAGTTCCTTGCTAATCAGCCAAGTCTTTCGGTTTACGTGTCGAGGCCACAGACGCCGACGATTGGCTTGTGGACATCTGCAAACATTTTGAATGTAGCAATGTCGACTCGAGGACTTTGTCAAGTTTGCTTTGCTTCAACTCAAGGACCAAGCTGCTGAGTGGTACCAGAATACAAAGATTCCAGAGGAGGTCGTAATTACAGGATAAGTTCCGCCGAGACTTCAAAGCTCACCACATTCCGAAAAGTGTTGTTGAGAGCAAGCGTGACGAGTTCCGCAATCTCAAGCAAGGCGGCATGTCTGTGTATCAATACAATATCCAGTTCCAGAAACTCGCTCGCTTCGCTAAGCAAGACGTCCCTGATGAAAAGAGTATGATCTATCAATTCAGAGGTGGTCTCATGATTCCGGGCATTTTCCCCGTTGTCCATTTTGCAATCCGACACTCCTATGTCCCCCGGCGTCCCCTTTTACGTTTTTCATGAAAGGGTACTAAACTTTCTCGGAATGGACTGAGTTTTGTCAGTGGCCTTGGTACACCACCGTAGACCACCTGTCAAGTTTCGGTCATTTGGAGCTCGCTTGGTACTCCAACGGTTAACCGCACTCTCGCAAAGGCCTCTTTTAAGTTGCAGCCCAACACCCTTCCAAAACAGCCCAATAACCCATCTAAGTCACTTCCATGCTCTCCGTCGTCGGATCACGATCGTGGGCGAAAACTACACTCCATTTGGAGCTTCCTAGCTCCTTCTACCTATAAAACACCTCCTCCCCGAAATCCGGATCATTCCACCCCTAACCCTAGCCCGCTCCTCTCGCGCGCCGGACACGCCCGGACGCGTCCGTCGTCCGCCGCCCGTCCAACCAAGACGCCGCCACGTGGCCTCTGCCGCGCCCGCGCCATCGCCCATGAGGTCTGCAGGGCCCCTCGCAACCAGACGCCGCCCACCGCCAAGGCCCCGCTGGCCGCCCTGCTGCCTCTGCCTTGCCGCCTGGCCGCCTGCCGCCGCCGCCTCGGCCCGGCCGCCCGTCCAAGGCCAAGCGCCCGCCCGGCCGCCGTCCCTGCCTCTCCTTCCTCCATCTCCATGAGCCGCCCGGCCGTCCTCGGCTTCAGCGCTACCGGATCTGAGATCCAAAAACGCAAGGGTTGACTTCTTCTCCCCGATTTCCTCTAAGTCATTTCGTCATATTTTGTTGCATTTTCATCATGCCATAACTCTGTACCCGTGGTTCCGTTTCAGGCGTGTAGCATACCGAATTGTTCGACTCGACGAGTACATCGTTTCATCTCATTGCATCATTTTCATTTGAGCTCATCTTGATGCCCGAAATGCTGTTGGAAGAGGGCTATGTGATGTTACTTTCAGATTCTTATCAGTACTTGCACTTTTGTCATTTTTGCCATGATTGATGTGAGCATCCTATGAACTTGAGTCCTACATGTGTTTTGTAATATGCCATGCCATCTTTACAGGGGTGTATGCCATGTATTTTTGTGATCTCTGTGGTGACTAGCACAAGCATGCAAACTAGGCTTCATGATGTTGCTGATTTCAGCCCTGTTTTGTCGATATTTTTATGCCATGTAAACTTGATGCTGCTGAGAGTTCCATGCTTATTTTGAGTTACTTCAGAAGGATGTTTTGAACATATGGTTATTCTCTATCCATCCATGCCCTTTTTGCAATTATGGATTGCCGTAGATTGAGTCAATAGAGCTCTACTTTTGATATAAAATGTTTCCTGGCAGATTGTTTACATGTTATTCAATTTTGCCAAGGTTGTTGTAGTTGATCCGTGTATGCTATGATGTTGTTCTTGCCATGTATAGCTTCTATGCCATGTCTTCTTGATGGATGTATGCTTAGTTTATCATTTAATGCTCTGTAGTGAGTGCATCGAGCTCTTCTACATGCCTACTCGTTATCTGTTTTTGTCATGCCCTGTTTGCTGAATCTGTTAACGAAACTTGCTATGTTTACGTGGGTGCTATTACATTTTCTGATCCCTTTTTGCTCTTGGTCAGTAAGGGACTTCTGTTCTATGCGTTGACTAGATTCATGCCATGCCTTGTGTTGCTATTATAAGTTCCTGTAGCATGTTGTTTGCTTGCTCTGAACATTGCTTCTCGATCTTTGTTTCGCCATGTTCAAGATTTTCTCAAAGTCCTGTGAAGTGTTATATTTTGCTCTTTTGCCATGCCTGTTTGGACTGTTAATATGTGAATTAGCCATAGCTCGTTGTTCATCTTTTGTCAAGCATCTTGAGTAGATCACGCCATATGCTTTGTTGGTACGCTTTGGCGCAGAGCTTAATTTCTTGTTGCTTGCTATGTGGCATCATGTTGTTAATGGCAGATTTGTGCCATTCTTGTTTTGCTTGTCATTTGCAAACCGTGCATCCGATTCCGTGATCTTTATATCGATTTCAACCGAAATCATCTCACCTTTCCAGCGGCATACTTGGTTTGCCAAGTTGATGCCTGGTTCATCATTTTCTTTCCGGAGCACGCATACGCATTGCATATCATATCTCGCATATCATGCCATGTTTTGCATCATGTTGCTTGTGCATTGCACCGTGATTTATTGTGGTTCCTTTGTTTGTGTTCTTGCTTTGGGTAGAGCCGGGAGACGAGTACGTGAATGAGGAACCTGTTGAGAACGCTTACGAGGATCAAGCTTTCGACAACTCTGAGAACCTTGCAGGCAAGATGACCATACCCTCGAAATCACTTCTATCTTTGCTTGCTAGATGCTCGCTCTTTTGCTATGCCTATGTTACGATGCCTATCACTTGCTTATCATGCCCCCCATATTGCCATGTCCAACCCCTAACCATCCTTTCCTAGCAAACTGTTGATTGGCTATGTTACCGTTTTGCTCAGCCCCTCTTATAGCGTTGCTAGTTGCAGGTGAAGATGAAGTTTGTTCCTTGTTGGAACATGGAGATATTGTTCCTTGTTGGAACATGTTTACTTGTTGGGATATCACAATATCTATTGTTTAATTAATGCATCTATATACTTGGTAAAGGGTGGAAGACTCGGCCTTATGCCTGGTGTTTTGTTCCACTCTTGCCGCTTTAGTTTCCGCCATACCGTGTTATGTTCCTTGATTTCGCGTTCCTTACGGTTGGGTGATTTATGGGACCCCTTGACAGTTCGCTTTGAATAAGACTCCTCCAAAGAAGGCCCAACATTGGTTTTACCATTTGCCACCTAAGCCTTTTTCCCCGGTTTTCGCGAGCCCGAGGGTCATCTTTATTTTAACCCCCCGGACGGTGCTCCTTCGAGTGCTGGGTCGAATCGAGCTACTGCATGGGCCACCACGGGAAACTCCTGTGCTTGGTTTTACTCAGTAGCTAGTCTCATCCAGATGTGCCTCGAGAACGAGATATGTGCAGCTCCTATCGGGATTTGTCGGCACAATCGGGCGGCTTTTGCTGGTCTTGTTTTATTCTTTGTCGAAATGTCTTGTAGTCCGGGATTCCGAGATCGATCGGGTCTTCCCGGTAGAAGGAATATCCTTCGTTGACCGTGAGAGCTTATAATGGGCTTGTTGGGACACCCCGCAGGTATTATCTTTCAAAGTCGTGCCTGCGGTTATGAGGCAGATGGGAATTTGTTAATGTCGGTTGTAGAAAACCCGAAGTTGACCTTAATTAAAATACATCAACCGCGCGTGTGTAACGTGATGGTCTCTTCTCGTGAGTCCGGAAGTGAACATGGTGTTGGAGTTATGGTTGACGTAAGTAGTTCAGATCACTTCTTGATCGCTACTAGCTTCACGACCGTGCCTTGCTTCTCTTCTCGCTCTCTTTTGCGAATGTAGCCACCATATATGCTAGTCGCTGTCGCAGCTCCACCTCACAACTCTATCCTTCCTATAAGCTTAAATAGTCTTGATTTCACGGGTGTGAGATTGCCGAGTCCCGTGACTCACAGATTCTACCAAAACAGTTGCAGTGCCGACGATGCGGTCAGCAGGTGATGCAACCGAGCTCAAGTGGGAGTTCGACGAGGAACGTGGTCGTTACTATGTGTCTTTTCCTGATGATCGGTAGTGGAGCCCAGTTGGGACGATCGGGGATCTGTGTAGCATTTGGGGTAGTCTTGTTTCATTTTGGTTCCCTAGTCGGACCTTGAGTGTAACCTGGATGATGGATGTTTATTTATGTATTGTGTGAAGTGGCGACTGTAAGCCAACTATGTATCTCTTTCCCTTATGTATTACATGGGTTGTGTGAAGATTACCTCACTTGCGACATTGCTTTCAATGCGGTTATGCCTCTAAGTCGTGCTTCGACACGTGGGAGATATAGCCGCATCGAGGGCGTTATAGGGAGCCTATGCTTGTTACATGTCTTTCCGAAGCTTTACTTGCTATTTTTATATCTTTATCTAAAGCTTTGATGTATGTTGTCATCAATTACCAAAAAGGGGGAGATTGAAAGCACAAGTGCTCCCTAGGTGGTTTTGGTAATTAATGTCAACATATCTCTTGTTGGACTAACACTTTTATCTAGTATGTTTCAGATAAGTTCAACAATGGAGTGGCATGGACTAAAGGATGTGGGAACCCCTTCAAGATGCTAAGGACAAAGGATTGGCTCAAGCTTCAAGCTCAAGACTCTTCATTTTATATTTTGGTGATCCAAGATCACATTGAGTCTATAGGAAAAGCCAATACTATCAAGAAGGGATGAGGTTGCTTAATGAGTTTCTTGCTCCACATGCTTAGTGATATGCTCCAAAACCCTCAACTACTTTCCCACTTCCACACATATGACCTAAACCTAAAGTCAAACTCGGCCCCACCGATTCTTTCTATCCGCGCCACCGAGTTCAGTTGTCATAGCCACTGCCACAAACCCTAGGCAAATCGGTTTCATCGATAGGGATCTCGGTCTCATCGAGATGGGATTGTAATCTCTCTGTGTATGTCCATTACCAAAATCAGTCTCACCGAGTTTGCCTGACCAACTCTCTGGTTAGCTAATTACCAAAATCGGTCTCACCGAGTTTGTGTAATCGGTCTCACCGAGATTGCTTTATGCCCCGACCCTAACCATATCGGTCCTACCGAAGTTGCATGTCGGCCCCAGAAAACCCTAACGGTCACTAGGTTTACCGAATCGGTCCGACCGAGTTTGTTGATTCGGTCCCACCGAGTTTGGTAAATTGTGTGTAACGGTTAGATTTTGTGTGGAGGCTATATATACCCCTCCACCTCCTCTTCATTCGTGGAGAGAGCCATCAGAACAAGCCTACACTTCCAACATCCTATTTCTGAGAGAGAACCACCTACTCATGTGTTGAGGCCAAGATATTCCATTCCTACCATATGAATCTTGATCTCTAGCCTTCCCCAAGTTGCTTTCCACTCAAATCTTCTTTCCATCAAATCCAAATCCTGTGAGAGAGAGTTGAGTGTTGGGGAGACTATCATTTGAAGCACAAGAGCAAGGAGTTCATCATCAACACACCATTTGTTACTTCTTGGAGAGTGGTGTCCCCTAGATTGTCTAGGTGTCACTTGGGAGCCTCCGACAAGATTGTGGAGTTGAACCAAGGAGTTTGTAAGGGCAAGGAGATCGCCTACTTTGTGAAGATCTACCGCTAGTGAGGCGACGGCCATGGTGGGATAGACAAGGTTGCTTCTTCGTGGACCCTTCGTGGGTGGAGCCCTCCGTGGACTCGCGCAACCGTTACCCTTCGTGGGTTGAAGTCTCCATCAACGTGGATGTACGATAGCACCACCTATCGGAACCACGACAAAAACATCTGTGTCTCCAATTGCGTTTGAATCCTCCAAAACCCTTCCCTTTACATTCTTGCAAGTTGCATGCTTTACTTTCCGCTGCTCATATACTCCTTGCATGCTTGCTTGTTATGTATTGTGAATGTTAAACTTGTGCCTAAACTCCACTTAAACCTAAAGAAGTTAAAAACTGCAACTTTGGTACTTAGTGTCTAATCACCCCCCCTCTAGACACATCTTCTCAAGATCCTACACATGGTCATCACCAAGAAGTATCCCGATTATTGTCACTTCGGGGTTGTCTGATCATAACACATAATAGGTGACTATAGACTTGCAAGATAGGATCAAGAACTCACATATATTCATGAAAACATAATAGGTTCAGATCTGAAATCATGGCACTCGGGCCCTAGTGACAAGCATTAAGCATAGCAAAGTCATAGCAACATCAATCTTAGAACATAGTGGATACTAGGGATCAAACCCTAACAAAACTAACTCGATTACATGATAAATCTCATCCAACCCATCACCGTCCAGCAAGCCTACGATGGAATTACTCACGCACGGCGGCGAGCATCATGAAATTGGTGATGGAGGATGCTTGATGATGACGACGGCGACGAATCCCCCTCTCCGGAGCCCCGAACGGACTCCAGATCAGCCCTCCCGAGAGATTTTAGGGCTTGGCGACGGCTCCGTATCGTAAAACGCGATGATTTCTTCTCTCCTATTTTTTTCTCCCCGAAAGACAATATATAGAGTTGGAGTTGGCATCGGAAGGTGTCCAGGGGGCCCACGAGGTAGGGGGCGCGCCCTAGAGGGGGGGGCCCACCCTCGTGGACAGGGTGTGGGCCCCCTGGTCTTCATCTTTGGCGAGGATTTTTTATTATTTTTTATAAGACATCCCGTGGAGTTTCAGGTCATTCCGAGAACTTTTGTTTTCTCGCATAAAACAACATCATGGCAATTCTCACGAAAAACAGCCACATCGGGTTAGGTCCATTCAAATCATACAAGTTAGAGTCCAAAACAAGGGCAAAAGTGTTTGGAAAAGTAGATGCGATGGAGACGATCAACTCCCCAAGCTTAAACCCTTGCTTGTCCTCAAGCAATTCAGTTGACAAACCGAAAGAGAAAAGAAAACTTTACAAACTCGTTTGCTCTTGTTGTTGTACCTATGTCAAGCCAGCGTTCAGGTTTTCAGCAAAGATCATAACTAACCACATTTGCAATAACTCCTAGGTCTCATCTTTACTCATATCAATAACATAATCAGCTAGCAAGCCATAATAATAAATCTCGGATGACAACACTTTCTTAAAATAATCATAATATGATATAATAAGATGGTATCTCGCTAGCCCTTTCTGAGACCGCAAAACATAAATGCAGAGCACCTTCAAAGATCAAGGACTGACTAGACATTGTAATTCATGGTAAAAGAGATCCAATCATAGTCATACCCGATATAAATTAACAAGAATGAATGCAAATGACAGCTGTGTTCTCCAACTAGTGCTTTTAATAAGAAGGTGATGACTCAACATAAAAGTAAATAGATAAGCCCTTCGCAAGGGAAGGTGGATTTGTAGAGGTGCCAGAGCTCGGTTTTGAAATGGAGATAATTTATATTTTGAGCGGCATACTTTCATTGTCAACATAACAACTAAGAGATGACGATATCTTCCATGCTAAACAAATTATAGTCTGTTCCCAAACAGAATGGTAAAGTTTATACTCCCCCTCCTCCACAAGCATCAATCCATGGCTTGCTTGAAACAGCGAGTGCCTCCAACATTCAACGGGTCCCAGGGGGAGTTTTATTTGCAATTATTTTGATTTAGTTTGCATAAAGCATGGGACTGGGCATCCCGGTGACCAGCCATTTTCTCGTGAGTGAGGAGCGGAGTCCACTCCTCTTGAGAATAACCCGCCTAACACGGAAGATAAGGGTAGCCCTAGTTGATATATGAGTTATTCGAGCATGCAAAACAGAATGTTTATTTGAAGTTTTAGAGTTTGGCACATACAAATTTACTTGGAACGGCAGGTAGATACCGTATATAGGAAGGTATGGTGGACTCATATGGAATAACTTTGGGGTTTAAGGGATTGGATGCACAAGCAGTATTCCCGCTTAGTACAAGTGAAGGCTAGCAAAAGACTGGGAAGCGACCAACTAGAGAGCGACAACAGTCATGAACATGCATTAAAATTAATAAACATTGAATACAAGCATGAGTAGGATATAATCCACCATGAACATAAATATCGTGAAGGCTATGTTGATTTGTTTCAACTACATGCGTGAACATGTGCCAAGTCAAGTCACTTAAATCATTCAAAGGAGGATACCGCCCCATCATACCACACAACCATTTTAATAGCATGTTGGCACGTAAGGTAAACCATTATAACTCATAGCTAATCAAGCATGGCACGAGCAACTATGATCTCTAATTGTCATTGCAAACATGTTTATTCATAATAAGCTGAATCAGGAACGATGAACTCATCATATTTACAAAAACAAAAGAGGTCGAGTTCATACCAGCTTTTCTCATCTTAGTCAGTCCATCATATATCATCATAATTTCCTTTCACTTGCACGACCGAACGATGTGAATAATAATAAGAGTGCACGTGCATTGGACTAAGTTGGAATCATGAGCATTCAATAAACAGGAGAAGACAAGGCAATATGGGCTCTTGGTTAAATCAACAATGATGCATATAAGAGCCACTTCAACAATTTAATCATGGTCTTCTCCATCGAACCCCAAAGAAAAGAAAAGAAATAAAACTATTTACACGGGAAAGCTCCCAACAAGCAAAAGAAGAACGGGAAATATTTTTGGGTTTTCTTTTTAATTATTACTACTACAGCAGGAAAAATAAACTACTACTATTTTTTTTGTTTCTTCTTAAGGTTTAATAGACACACAAGAAGAAAGCAGGAAAAAGAAAATAAACTAGCATGGATATTACAGTGAAAGAGTATGAGCACCGACATATAGCAATGAGTGTGTGTGAACATAAATGTAATGCCGGTGAGAAATACGTATTCCCCAAGCTTAGGCTTTTGGCCTGTTGGTCTATTGCCGAGGATAGCTGGCGGATACCCGTAGGTGTAGTGGGGTCATATTGCGATGCAGCGGCTATCGCCTCCTGAGCTGCAGCGTGGCGTCGAGCCGCCTCCGCTCTTCTCTCGTACTCATCTGCCCCCTCTCTGGTAATAACATATCTTCCTTTTGTAAATGAACTTGTGAGATCATGATACTGAGGGCATTTTTCAGCCTCGAAGTCCACAAGACCAGCGTTATGCAAATATGCGTTAAATTCTTCTTTGATTCCCGCTTGATCCATAAAATTTTCCGAAGGCCATTCACAAGGCCTCACAAGAGCGTCTCTTGGTGGTTCCTCGTCAGCATCACACATTGCAAGCCTGGGACCTTGCTTCCTTGAAGAACCACCTTGGAACATCTTCCTAAACATATTGTTTCCTCTAAAAAATTTCTGAAATTTTTAGTAACTTCAAACAAAAGTGAACCAACTTCAATAAAATTGATAGCAACTACTCCTACAAGTGCCTAGAGCCTATATCAAGCATTAGAACTACTTGGAACCATATAAATTTGACATGCAAGCTCAAGAACATGGTCACCTATGCAGCACAAATTTGCAAAGAATAAAGCACTAGAACAAAAACTAATTGGACCAATGGAGGAGTCACATACCAAGGAACAATCTCCCCAAGCAGTTTTGCGAGAGGTGCTTTGAGCAAGGAGATCAAAAATCACAACAAAAGTGGCTGGAACTCGTGCTTGAGTTGGTTTTTCGGGTTTGTGTGAGGCAGAGGAAGAAGATGGGTGCAGGGATAAGTGGAGGAGGGCCATCATAGGCCCACGAGGCAGGGGGGCGCGCCCAGGGGGTAGGGCGCGCCCTCCACCTCGTGGCTGTGTGGCAGCCCCCAAGGTGATTTTTGCACTAAAAATCCTCAAATATTCTAGAAAAAAATCATATTAAATTGGCATGGCATTCTGAGGACTTTTATTTTCGGGGTATTTTTATATTGCACGGATAAGTCGGGAGACAGACAGAAAAATACTATTTTGCTTTCTTTCTACTAAATAACAAAAAAATATAAAGAGGGTACAGAAGGTTGTGCTTCTAGTTTCATCCATCTCATGCTCATCAAAAGTAATCCACTAACAAGGTTGATCAGGTCTTGTTAACAAACTCATTCCGACTAACATGGAACCGGAGAAATTTCGAATAACACTATGTTACCTCAACGGGGATATGGACATCCCAATAATAAGTATATCATATTTCTTCTTGAGAGGGAGAGGAAATTCAAAACATCCAAATATAATCGATGGAATTTTTCCAATAGAGTTGATACTATGAACTTGAGGTTGTTTCCTCGGGAAGTGTACCGTGTGCTCATTACCATTAACATGAAAAGTGACATTGCCTTTGTTGCAATCAATAACAGCCCTGCAGTATTAAGGAAAGGTCTTCCAAGAATAATAGACATACTATCATCCTCGGAATATCAAGAATAACAAAGTCCATTAAAATAGTAACGTTTGTAACCACAACAGCACATCCTCACAAATACCGGCAGTGTATAGCAGTTGATTTATCACCATTTGCAAAGATATTTCAGTTGGTGTCAACTTATTCAAGTCAAGTCTACGATATAAAGAGAGAGGCATAACACTAACACCGCTCCAAGATCACATAAAGCAGTTTTAACATAATTTCTCTTAATGGAGCATGGTATAGTAGGTACTCTGGATCTCCAAGTTTCTTTGGTATTCCACCCTTAAAAGTATAATTAGCAAGCATGGTGGAAATTTCAGCTTCCGTATCTTTCTTTTATTTGTAACAATATCTTTCATATATTTGGCATAAGGATTCATTTTAAGCATATCACCAATCGATACGCAAAAAGATGGGTCTAATCATTTCAGCAAAGCGCCAAAATCCTCATCATCCTTTTTCTTGGATGGTTTTGGAGGAAAAGGCATGGGTTTTTGAACCCATGGTTCCCTTTCTTTACCATGTTTCCTAGCAACGAAGTCTCTTTTATCATAACGTTGATTCTTTGATTGTGGGTTATCAAGATCAACAGCAGGTTCAACTTCTACATCATTATCATTACTAGGTTGAGCATCCTCATGAACATCATCATTAACATTTTCACTAGGTTCATGTTCATTAATAGATTGTGTTTCAAAGATCGAGACATAGAGATATCATTTGGATTCTCGTGGTTCAACAATAGGTTCACTAGAAGTTTGCAAAGTCCTATCATTTTCTTTTTCTTCCTTTTAGAAGAACTAGGTACATCAATATTATTTCTCCGAGAATCTTGCTCGATTCTCTTAGGGTGGCCTTCAGGATACAAAGGTTCTGAGTCATTCTACCAGCTCTAGTAGCCACTCTAACAAAGATAATCATTTTTCTTACTATTCATTTCCTCAAGCACTTCTTTTCGAGCTTTAAGTACTTGTTCTACTTGAGTGGTAACCATAGAAGCATGTTTGCTAACAAGTTTAAGTTCACCTCTAATATTAGCCATATAATCACCCAAGCGCTTAATCATATAAGCATCTTGTTTTAATTGTCTACCAAAATAAGCATTAAAGTCATCTTGCTTAAACATAAAGTAATCAAACTCATCCAAGCATCGACTAGCAATTTTAGTAGGAGGGACTTCACTTTATCATATCTATAGAGAGAATTTACCTTTACTACCGTGTCGGGTTATCGGGATCGGAGGTTCTTCAATAAGTAATGGATCAATATCATAAGTTTCTTCAACAAAGGTAGATTAAGACCATGTATTTCTTCAATAGGAGGTAAATTCTTAACATCTTCACTTTAATACCTTTTTCTTTCATAGATTTCTTTGCCTCTTGCATATCTTCAGATCGAGAAATAGAACACCTCTTCTTCGGAGTTGGTTTAGGAATAGGCTCAAGAATTGGAGCGAAGCTAACTCAGGAGGTGCCCAATTATTTTCATTTGTCAACATATTATTCAATAGAATTTCAGCTTCATCCGTGTTCTTTCCCCTAAAAGAGAACCAGCACAACTATCCGTAATCTCCGAAGCATCGGTTAGTCCATTACAAAAGATATCAAGTATTTCATTTTTCTTAAGAGGATGATCAGCAAAGCATTATAACTTGAGAAGCCTCCCCAAGCTTGTGGGAGACTCTCTTCTTTAATTTGCACGAAGTTGTATATTTCCCTCAAAGCAGCTTGTTTCTTATGAGCAGGAAATATTTAGCGAGAAGTAATAAATCATATCCTGGGACTACGACACAACCATGATCAAGAGAATTAAACCATATCTTAGCATCACCCTTTAATGGGAATGGAAATATTTTGAGTATATAAAAGTAGCGCGATCTCTCATCATTAGTAAACAGGTGGCTATATCATTTAACTTAGTAAGATGTGCCACAACAGTTTTAGATTCATAGCCATAAAAGGATCAGATTCACCAAAGTAATTATATCCGGATCAACAAAAATTCATAATCCTTATCGGGAACACAAATAGGTGAAGTAGCAAAAGCAGGTCAGGTTTCATTACATCTCTAAGAGATTCTTTGTTCCATTTAACTAATAACCTCTTGAGCTCATATCTATCTTTGCAAGCAAAAATAGCTGCAGAAGATTCCATATCAAAAACATAACCCTCGTGAATAACAGCATATTTTCATCATCACTTTCATCATCATATTCAGATTTAATAATTTCTTTCTCTCCAGCCCTAGCAATTTGTTCATCTAGAAATTCACCAAGGGCACAGAGTATCAAGCATAGAAGTAGTTTCATCATAAGTATCATGCATAGCGTATGGCATCATCAATAACATGCGACATATCGGAACTAATAGCGTAAGGTGTCTAGGTGTCGCTAGCTTACTCATAATGAAGGTGAATCAAGTGCGAGCTAGATGGCGTTCCTTACCTCCCTCGTAGTTGAGGGATAAATTTTTGTCTTAGCGCCTTTCAAGTTCTTCATAGTGTCCAGCAGATATAAATCCCTGTGACTCAAAGAATAGAGCTATGCTCCCGACAATGGCGCCAAAAATTAGTCTTGATAACCCACAAGTATAGGGGATCGCAGCAGCTTCGAGGGTAGAGTATTCAACCCAAATTTATTGATTCGACACAAGGGGAGCCAAAGAATATTCTCAAGTATTAGCAGCTGAGTTGTAAATTCAACCACACCGAAACTTAGTATCTGTAGCAAAGTGTTTAGTAGCAAAGTAATATGATAGTGGTGGTAACGGTAACAAAAGTAAAGACACAACAAAAGTAATGTTTTGGTATTTTGTAGTGATTGTAACAAGAGCAACGGAAAAGTAAATAAGCGAGAACCAAGATATGGAAAGCTCAGAGGCACCGGATCGATGATGGATAATTATGCCGGATGCGGTTCGTCATGTAACAATCATAACATAGGGTGACACAGTAACTAGCTCCAATTCATCAATGTAATGTAGGTATGTATTCGAATATAGTCATACGTGCTTATGGAAAAGAACTTGCATGACATCTTTTGTCCTACCCTCCCGTGGCAGCGGGGTCCTATTGGAAACTAAGGGATATTAAGGCCTCCTTTTAATAGAGAACCGGAACAAAGCATTAGCACATAGTGAATGCATGAACTCTTCAAACTATGGTCATCACCGAGAAGTATCCCGATTATTGTCACTTAGGGGTTGTCGGATCATAACACATAATAGGTGACTATAGACTTGCAAGATAGGATCAAGAACTCACATATATTCATGAAAACATAATAGGTTCAGATTTGAAATCATGGCACTCGGGCCCTAGTGATAAGCATTAAGCATAGCAAAGTCATAGAAACATCAATCTTAGAACATAGTGGATACTAGGGATCAAACCCTAAGAAAACTAACTCGATTACATGATAAATATCATCCAACCCATCACCGTCCAGCAAGCCTACGGTGGAATTACTCACGCACGGCGGTGAGCATCATGAAATTGGTGATGGAGGATGGTTGATGATGACGACGGCGACGAATCCCCCTCTACGAAGCCCCGAACGGACTCCAGATCAGCCCTCCCGGGAGGTTTTAGGGCTTGGCGGCGGCTCCGTACCGTAAAACACGACGATTTCTTCTCTCCTATTTTTTTCTCCCCGAAAGCCAATATATAGAGTTGGAGTTGGCGTCGGAAGGTGTCCAGGGGGCCCACGAGGTAGGGGGCGCGGCCTAGAGGGGGGCGCGCCCCCCACCCTCATGGACAGGGTGTGGGCCCCCTGGTCTTCATCTTTGGCGAGGATTTTTTATTATTTTTTATAAGACATCCGTGGAGTTTCGTGTCATTTCGAGAACTTTTGTTTTCTCGCACATAAAACAACATCATGGCAATTTGCTGAAAATAGCGTCAGTCCGGGTTAGTTCCATTCAAATCATACAAGTTAGAGTCCAAAACAAGGGCAAAAGTGTTTGGAAAAGTAGATACGACGGAGACGTATCACTAAGCATCTTGCCAGCATTATGGGTACCCAGGATATTTTTTCTTGAGCTCTTCTGAAGTGGTTTCAGTTCTGGACTTGTTTTGCTGTGGCGTTTCTTTCCATTGGTCGCCAACTTTGACAACTAGTGTATATGATATGCTGCTTTGTTCCCTATATTTGCACTGGCGGCAAACTTTGATGCCCAGTGGATGTAATATGTGTAATAGTCGTGATAGCCTAGCATAAGTTGCTTGCTTATTTATTTCCGTGTTGTCTTGTTTATTTGTTTGCATGTAGTCAGTGCAGTTCTTTTTCCGCGGTTTGCTAGTGGCCGCAATAACCTATTTTTTAAAATAGGCCACAATAACCATGGACTACATATTTACTGTAGTTACCATGGGCCTCCTACGGGTCGTAGAAACAATGGGCCTTCTAAGGGCCGTAGAAACAATGGGCCTTCTACGGGTTGTAGAATCAATGGGCCTTCTACGGATCGTAGCATCAATGGGCCTTCTACGGGCCGTATGATCGATCGGCCAAACATGGGCCAATAACAGACCGCATTATGGGCCGGAAACGGGCTAGATTTGGAATCGTCCGTTCATGGGACGACCATAACGGGTCGTCGTTAATCGACCGTATTTGATGACGCTATGAAAACGGCCCAACATATTAACGGGCCACAAACTGGCCGATTGTAACCACGGGCTGAATTTGGCCCAGCAAAAAAGGCCAGTAACGGGCCGTAAGTAACCGATTGCTGGAAATGAGCCCAAGAATAAATGGGCCCGGAGAAGGCCGAAAGATAACATGGGTTGGAAACGGCCCAATGGAATAATGGGTCGTTAATGGGTATAAAGCGGTACACTGTTCATTACGGGCCAAATTCTCCACAGGCCTTTAATGGGCCAAGAGTTACAAAGGGCCTCATATGGGCCGAAAGACATCATGGCCCATACATGGGCCGGAATTTACAACGGGATAGAATCATATTGGACGGCCCAGATGAAGCTACTAGGCTTAATTCGGATAGGCCGTAACGGGTCGTGAGTTAGCGGGCCGTAAATGGGCTATATATGGACAGGCCGTTAACACGCTTTCCGTGGGCTGGCCCGTTACCTTTGACCAAGTCAAACATGCCAGCCTTTTCATCGGAATGGGCCTCTGTTGGGCCGTGCCACGTGTCGACGTATCATAGGCGCCTCCTGTCCAATGAATGGATGACATCTGTCCCAACGGTGAGCCAACACGTGTTTCCTCCGCGCAATGAGAATTTTACACGTGGAAAATCCTCATTGGTCCGGGTTGTTAACGAGTTATCAGATCCAAAACCGGACCCGATAGCTTCACGGCGACCCGTTACGTTGGATGCCACGCGTCGGTTACCCTTGATGAAAACACTTCCATGACGCGCCATTTATCGTCATGGAAGTGGACACTTCCGTGATGATAATTTTGGTAATGTCATGGAACACTTCTACGACAGCACAAGTATGACTATCTTGATTCTGTCATAAAATCGTCATGGATGTACATGCATGACAGAAAATGTGACCTACTGTGATGAACACGTATCATCACGGAAGTGTATTTTTTCGTAGTGTTTGCACTAATCGGTCTCACCGAGATTTTCATGTCGGTGTCACCGAGTTGGGTCAAAGACTTGTAATCGTTGGATTTTTTGTGCTACCTATTTATACCCCTCCACCACCACGTGCTCTCTAAGAGAGCCATCAAAACGAACCACAACTTCCACTACTCATTTTCTGAGAGAGAACGACCTACTCATGTGTTGAGATCAAGAGATTCTAATCGAACCATTTGAACCTTGATTTCTAGTCTTTCCCAAGTTCCTTTCCATTCAATCCTCTCTTCCACCAAAGCCAAATAATTAAGAGAGTGTTTGAGTGTTGGGGAGACTATCATTTGAAGCACAAGAGCAAGGATTTCATCATCAACATCACTGTTTATTACCTTTTGGAGAGTGGTGTCTCCTAAATTAGTTCAGTGTCACTTGGGAGCTTCCAAGAGATTGTGGAGTTGAACCAAGAAGTTTGTAAGGGCAAGGAGATCGCCTACTTTGTGAAGATCTACCCGAGTGAGCCTAGTCCTTCATGGGTGTAAGCCATGATGGAATAGACAAGGTTGCTTCTTCGTGGACCCTTCATGGGTGGTGTGGACTCGCGCAACCATTTCCCTCCGTCGGTTGAAGTCTCCATCAACGTGGATGTATGATAGCACCACCTATCGGAACCACGCCAAAAATCTTCGTGTCTTCATTGCGTTCGATCTTTCATCTCGAGCCTTTACATTCCACACGATTGCATGCTTTACTATTTCCGCTGCCTTATCTCTAGATATGCATGTGTAGAAAGTCTTGGCGATATCTTAACTACTGCCAAAATCTGCCTAATTTTCAAGAGAACTAAAAACTGCACCTTTGGTTAGTTAAGAGTCTATTCACCCCTGATGAGGACATCAATACCATTGTTACATCCACAGCCCGTGCTACTATACATACTTGACCAATTACTAGAGCTCGTGCACACCAATTAAATTACCAGGTACTTCCGTTTCTTGGTAATGATTCTAATGTTCATGAGAATATGATGCTGCCTAAATTGGATACATTTGTTTTGCTTACAAATTCAGGGCCTAGCTTGGAGAAGGATGAACATTGGAGCAAGAACAAGCATGGATATGGTGGCATGCGCAAGGTAAACAAGAACGGAGTTTCAAGTGATGATTTCAGGACTTTGAAGCCACCGTAATGAGTGCATGAAGCTTGGACGAAATATACAAGATGACACTTCACAAATTTTGTCCAGAGGCTATTATAGGTGCTGCATCACCTTATTATTGGACCACGCCCATGTAATTCCGAAATACATAAGTATAGGATGTTTTTAGAGTCTGTATGTGTGGGGAAACAAGAGATAGGGTTGGTTTCGGATCCCTCCCCCAAGGGCCACGAAATTCCCCCCTCTTCCTCCATATATACAGCCCTTAGGGCATCGCTTAGACTTTGGGTTTTGTTTAGATTAAAAGTTCGCCATAGCTGCAACTTTGCGTACTTCATTTGTGTTCAACAACTAGACAAAGGCGTCACAGAACCTCACCTTCATTGATAAAGCTTTCCTCTTATATTCGCCTTATCCAGATTGCAATCTCAGTTTCTTGCTTGTTCTTTGTTTGCTCGCAAGAAATAGACCCTCGTGGTCAGGTTGATCGTGCTCCGGCGTGGTCAATAACCCCTCGGAAGTTGGATTAGCGATTGCTAAGGCGCGGCGTCTCGCACGTTCGTAGTCGGATCATCAAGGTCAACTCCCGCAGAAAACGATAGTCACCATCTCATCAAAACTTCGGGACACCTTTGCCTCTATCAAGTGGCATCAGATTTCCAGGTTGCTCGGTGAGATTTCACAATTTTTCATAGTTTTGACCGAGTCTGTTATCATACCTATAGTCCATGAAAAAGCCACAAAAAAATTTAGGGTTAGTTCATCATATCCGAACCAGTCCGAGCCATTGCATGGAGATGATGGAATTTGCGGTTGTATCGTTGTGTCAAGTTGTTGGTCTTAGCGTGTAGTTTCCCTTAGAGTTTCGAGTTCTGTTCACAAGTTGTCACGCCGCCGCCGCACCATCGTCATCACTCCTGCCATATACCACCACCACCAACATATTCCTTACCGCTGCCATATACATCCACCTGTCCACCACCAATTTTAGTCCACATATACATCCACCTGTCCACCACCAATCCGAGTCCACATATACATCGGCTTGTCCACCACCAATCACAGTCCACATATACATCCGCCTGTCCACCACCAATACGAGTCTACATATACATCCGCATGTCCACCACCAATCCGAGTCCACATATACATCTGCTTGTCCCCACCAATCCGAGTTCTTTTCATATTAGGTTTGTTTTCGAGATCCATCTATTTTCTGATTCTTGTTTCCTTGCCTGAGTAGGTTTCGGAAGAAAAAAGAGTCTGGAGACCTCCAGGCAGTTTTTAGGCCAAAATTTCGGCTGGTGAAAATACTTTTTCCCTATCCTATTTTTAGGCTTTTCTGAGTCTTTTGAGACACGTGCCATCATAGTGATTTTTTATTGCACTTTTTGGTCGTCGATACCCTGATTTCCAAAAAAATAGTCAACAAAATTCGTGCCTATCCTATTATTTTGAGTTGGCAAGAGTTTTGAGACACTCGCCATTATAGTGATTTTTCGCAAAAAAAAGAGGAGCGCAAAAAAAAGAGTGAAAAAAATCCAGAGTGTGCTTTTCCCTTGTTTACGTGCCACGTCGTGATTTTGTTAGTGTTCTAGGCTCACGTTTCTAGTACGGTCTAGCCTAGGACCAGCACAGTACCGTCGTTGCGCGTTTATTCAACTTTGCATCTCTGAATCGATTATTGCTGACCCTTTTTGCTACCATATAATAAGCCTTCCCAGCTCAACATACATCTCCGTCGCGGGTTTGACACCACCTGGTAATCGCTCTATCCAAGCTTTGAGAGTTTTGACTACAACGGTTGCCGATCACCACCTGCTGCTGGGTAAGAACTGGTAAGAATTCGAGATTTTCTTGACGGATTTGTGACACCCCACCACCGCCACTTCCTACTAGTCTGTAGGATCATATTCTTGTGTGTTTCTATTGCTGGTAACCATGGCAGGATCACAAGCCGATGAGACTGACTGGGAGAACATGACGAACAAAGAGTTACATGATAAGTTTCAGCAAATGATGAGTGGACGGGTGGAAGATGTGCTAAACAGATTTGAAGATGCCATGGAGAAGATAGATGGCATTGAGAAGGTGTTCAAAACAAAGCTCGATAGCAAGTTTAATGAATTGCTCGAGCGTCTTCCACAACCACCGCCTACTGCACCTGTCGCACCTCTACAGCAACAAAAACAACATTGCCTTCCAAATCAAGTGGGACGAGCACTGCGCGTTCCCCTTGAGCCTGGTCAAAATTCTAGCGCTGTTGTACCTATTGTTGATGCTTCTGTAGCTCCTGCTGCTACTGCAGAGGTGGAGGACCATTACGTGGATGAGGTTGATCAAAATCAGAACTACGTGCAACCACCAGCACCAACACCACCAGGTCGTCCTCATGCATATCATCACAACGGTAGGGCTGCACCACCACCTGAGGTACGAGATCATAACCATCTTCCTAAACTAAAATTGAATATTCCACCATTTGAGGGTAGATATGTTCTTGATATATATCTTACTTTGGGAGTTAGAAACTGAACACCGTTTTACGTGTTTACAATATCCTGAGGAGAGACATGTTCCTACTGCTGTTTGTGCTTTCACTAGTTTTGCATGTGTTTGGTGGTCTGAACATTGTAGATTATATCCTATTCCAGCTACTTGGGCCGCTTTGAAAACTGTTATGCGTACTCGTTGGGTTCCACCATATTATCAATGTGAATTACTTCAAAAATTGCAGTGTTTAAGACAAGGAAAAAATTATGTAGAAGAATATTATCAGGAATTACAAACTGGAATGATTAGATGTGGTATTGTTGAGGATAATGAAGCTATGCTTGGACGTTTTATGGGTGGATTAAATAAAGAGATTCGGACCATTCTAGAGTATAAGGAGTATAATATATCACTCGTTTATTCCATCTTGCTTGCAAAGCTGAACGTGAAGTGCAAGATCGACAGGCATTGGCGTGAACTAACTTTTCTGCAGGTCGACCTTCATCATGGACACCACGTGCGTCCTCTACTCCCGCATGTCCTACTGCAGCACCACTGACTTTAGCCGCCAATTCCAACCGAGATACAAGAAAACAGGCACCACCACCACCATCTGCCAGGAGTACACCTTCCAGTTCCGCACAGAGCTCTTCTTCATCCATGGCATCAACAGGGCAAACACATGATATTATTTGTCATTGTTGCAAGGGGTGGAGGTTATGTGAGAGAATGCCCATCTAAGCGTGTGATGATTGCTACTGAGGATGGTGGGTATGAGTCCGCTGGTGACTATGATGAGGAGACTTTGGCTCTTATTACAAGTGAAGAACACGGTGCAGATGATTCTGATCATGAGACGCAATACATGGCTCCTAAAGACGCTGACAGGTATGAATGTTTAGTTTCTCAATGTGTTTTGAGTGTGCAGGTCACACAAGCAGAGCAAAATCAGAGGCATAATTTGTTCCATACAAAGGGAGTTGTGAAGGAACGTTCTGTTCGCTCATCATAGATGGAGGGAGCTGCAACAACTTGGCTAGCATGGAGATGGTGGAGAAGCTATCTCTCACCATAAGACCACATCCACATCTTTACTACATCCAATGGTTCAACAACAGCGGCAAGGTTAAAGTAGCTCGTACTGTTCGTGTGCATTTTAGTATCTCTACATTTGCTGATTATGTTGATTGTGATGTGGTGCCTATGCAAGCATGTTCCTTATTACTTGGTAGACCATGCCAATTTCATAAAAAATCTGTACACCATGGTAGAAACAATCAGTATACTCTTGTTCATAAGGATAAAAATATTACTTTGCTTCCTATGACTCCTGATTCCATTTTGAAAGATGATATTAATAGAGCTAATAAAGCAAAACCAGAGAAAAATAACAGTGAAAATCATATTGTAGCAAAATAATTTGAGCAACAAATGAAGCCTAATAATAAACCATCTAGTGTGGCTTCTGAAATTAAATTGAAAAGTGCATGTTTACTTGCCACCAAATCTGATATTGATGATCTAGATTTCAGCAAATCTGTTTGCTATGCTTTTGTGTGCAAAGATGCATTATTTTCTTTCGAAGATGTACCTTCCTCTTTTCCTCCCGCTGTCACTAACATTTTGCAGGAGTTCGCTGACGTCTTTCCACAAGACGTGCCACCGGGATTACCACCTATTCGAGGGATTGAGCATCGATTGACTTAATTCCGGTGCTTCACCGCCAAATCGTGCGCCATCTTGCACCAATCCAGAGGAGACGAAGGAGATTATGCGTCAAGTACAGGAGCTGCTCGACAAAGGTTATATATGCGAATCTCTTAGTCCTTGTGATGTTCCTATTATACTAGTGACGAAAAAGGATGGTACATCGCGTATGTGTGTTGATTGTAGAGGCATTAATAATATTACTATTCGTTATCGTCATCCTATTCCTAGGCTAGATGACATGCTTGATGAATTGAGTGGCTCTACAATATTCTCCAAAGTTAATTTGCGTAGTGGATACCATCAAATTCGTATGAAATTGGGAGATGAATGGAAAACAACATTTAAAACTAAGTTTGGATTATATGAGTGGTTAGTCATGCCTTTTGGGTTAACTAATGCACCTAGTACTTTCATGAGATTAATGAACGAAGTTTTACGTACTTTCATTAGACGATTTGTGGTAGTCTACTTTGATGATATACTGATTTATAGCAGATCTTTGGAGGAACATTTGGAACATTTACATGTTGTTTTTATTGCTCTACATGATGCACGTTTGTTTGGTAACCTTGAGAAGTGCACCTTTTGCACTGACCGAGTATCTTTTCTTGGCTATGTTGTTACTCCACAGGGAATTGAAGTTGATAAAGCCCAGATTGAAGCTATTGAGAGTTGGCCGCAGCCCAAAACGGTCACACAAGTGAGGATTTTTCTTGGCCTCGCTGGATTCTATATGCGTTTTGTGAGAGATTTTAGCACCATTGTTGCACCTCTCAATGAGCTTACAAAGAAGGATGTGCCTTTTGTTTGGTGTACCGCACAAGAACAAGCCTTCACGGTATTGAAAGATAAGTTGACACATGCTCCTTTACTCCAACTTCCTGACTTTAATAAGACTTTTGAGCTTGAATGTGATGCTAGTGGAATTGGATTAGGAGGTGTGTTATTACAAGATGGCAAACCTGTTGCATACTTTTCTGAAAAAATGAGTGGGCCCAGTATGAATTATTCTACTTATGATAAAGAAATATATGCTCTTGTTCGTACATTAGAAACATGGCAACATTATTTATGGCACAAAGAATTTGTTATACATTCTGATCATGAATCTTTGAAACATATTAAAAGTCAAGCTAAACTGAATCGTAGACATGCTAAATGGGTTGAATTCATTAAGACTTTACCATATGTCATTAAACACAAGAAGGGTAAAGAAAATGTTATTGCTGATGCATTATCTCATTGCTATACTATGCTTTCACAACTTGACTTCAAAATATTTGGTTTGGAGACCATCAAAGATCTATATGTGCTTGATGTTGATTTTAAAGATGTAATGCAGAATTGTAAAGAAGGAAGAACGTGGAACAAGTTCGTCATTAATGATGGATTTTTGTTCCGTGCTAACAAGCTATGCATTCCAGCTAGCTCCGTTCGTATTTTGTTGTTGGAGGAGGCGCATGGAGGAGGATTAATGGGACACTTTGGCGTGAAGAAGACGGAGGACGTACTTGCTACACATTTCTTTTGGCAAAAGATGAGACAGGATGTTGAGCGTTTTGTTGCTCGCTGCACTACATGTCAAAAAGATAAGTCACGACTCAATCCTCATGGTTTATATATGGCTTTGCCTGTACCTAGTGTTCCTTGGGAGGATATATCTATGGACTTTGTTTTAGGTTTACCTCGAACAAAGAAGGGGAGGGATAGCATATTTGTTGTCGTAGATAGATTCTCGAAAATGGCACACTTTATACCATGTCATAAAAGCGATGTTGTTGATTTGTTTTTTCGTGAAATTATTCACTTGCATGGTGTGCCAAATACTATTGTTTCCGATTGTGATACTAAATTTCGTAGCCACTTTTGGAGATGTTTATGGGCTAAGTTGGGGACTAAACTGCTTTTTAGTACTACTTGTCACCCCCAAACTGATGGAAAAACTGAAGTAGTCAATAGAGCATTGTATGCTTAGGGCTGATTTGAAGAATAATAAGAAAATGTGGGAATAATGCGTGCCTCATATTGAATTTGCTTATAATCGTTCATTGCATTCTACTACTAAGATGTGCCCTTTTGAAATTGTGTATGGTTTCCTACCTCGTGCACCTATTAATTTGTTGCCTCTTCCATCTTCGGAGAAGGTTAATTTTGATGCTAAACAACATGCTGAATTGATTTAAAAATACATGAGTTAACTAAGGACAACATTGAGCGTATGAATGCTAAATATAAACTTGCTGGAGATAAGGGTAGAAAACATGTTGTGTTTGCACCTGGAGATCTTGTTTGGTTACATTTGCGTGTAAGGATAGATTTCTGATTTGCGCAGATCAAAGCTAATGCCACGTCTTGATGGTCCTTTTAAGGTGTTATAGAAAATAAATGATAATGCATATAAACTTGCGCTGCCTGCAGATTTTGGGGTTAGTCCAACTTTTAACATTGCAGATTTAAAGCCTTATTTGGGTGAGGAAGATGAGCTTCCGTCGAGGACGACTTCATTTCAAGAAGGGGAGGATGATGAGGACATCAATACCATTGTTACACCCACAACCCCTGCTACTATACATACTGGACCAATTACTAGAGCTCGTGCACGCCAATTAAATTACCAGGTACTTCCGTTTCTTGGTAATATTCTAATGTTCATGAGAATATGATGCTGCCTAAATTGGATACATTTTTTTTGCTTACAAATTAAGGGCCTAGCTTGGAGAAGGATGAACATTGGAGCAAGAACAAGCATGGAGATGATGGCATGCGCAGGGGAAACAAGAACGGAGTTTCAAGTGATGATTTTAGGACTTTGAAGCCACTTTAATGAGTGCATGAAGTCTTGGACGAAATATACAAGATGACACTTCACAAATTTCGTCCAGAGGCTATTATAGGTGCTGCGTCACCTTATTATTGGGCAGGCCCATGTAATTTCGAAATACATAAGTATATGTTGTTTTTAGAGTCCGTATGTGTGGGGAAACAAGAGATATGGTTAGTTTCGGACCCCCTCCCCAAGGTCCACGAAATTCCCCCCTCTTCCTCCATATATACAGTCCTTAGGGCATCGTTTAGACTTTGGGTTTTGTTTAGATTAAAAGTTCACCATAGCTGCAACTTCGCGTACTTCGTTTGTGTTCAACGACTAGACAAAGGCGTCACAGAACCCCATCTTCATTAATAAAGCTTTCCTCTTATATTCGCAATATCTAGATTGCAATCTCAGTTTCTTGCTTGTCTTCATTTGCTCGCAGGAAACAAACCCTCATGGTCAGGTTGATCGTTCTCCGGCGTGTTCAATAACCCCTTGGAAGTTGGATTAGCAATTGCTAAGGCGCGACGTCTCGCACGTTCATAGTCGGATCATCAAGGTCGACTCCCACAGAAAATGATAGTCACCATCTCATCGAAACATCGGGAAACCTTCACCTCTATCAACCTCTCTCTAGACCTATCTTCTCCGATCCTACAGCCTCCTCTCCCCTCTCCAACCTATATATACTAGAGGATTTGGTCCTTTTGGTGATACAAGTTTTGGAGCCTCCTCTAGTTCTTCTAGTTCCAGTTCTAGTTGGTCCTAATTGACTAATCAGAGCTAGACTAATCATCTAATCATCATAATTAAAGCCCCATGTGGTTCTAATCTCCTCCCTCTAATTCTCCGACGATGATTAGCTCTAGACGGTGAAGCGCTGCTGGATCATGAAGGTTGCACGGTTGCAACCAAGTAGGGAGGTCGTGTTTTCGGTCTTCGGTTCGAGGGACTGTTCATGGACGGTTCACGGGATCGTCCATCGATGGTTCGAGGGATTCCAAGTACAATCTACACCGACACGTTCTTCTTCCACTACAACTCGGTGACGGTAACGATTGTGATCCCAACCCGTTATGCATCTTCATATTGATCTTGAGTGTGCGTATGCGTGAAGATTTTTGTTTTCTACTATGTTTCCCAACAATTGCTCCTTTAGACACTTGCTAAAAAATGTCACTAAACACCATTATTGTCAGCTCAAAGCCCATTTGCCATGTTATATGACCAAAATACCAATGGACCCACTTGTCAGTTCTCCCTACTACGATAAAAGTGTGGATGTCACTTGATCCCCAATGACATCTTATTTTTCTCTAAAATTATTCGCTTGCTTACTCCTGATAAGTGGGCCTTACACTTATCAATGTGAGATAGAGAGAGCTGACATGTGGGTCTAGGGATATTTTGGTTATATAACATGGTCAATGGGTTTGACCTAACAATAACATTGTTTGATGGCATTTTTGAGCAAAAATCTAACAAAACAATGACATTTATGAGGTATCTAATGGCATTTTTTAGCATGCATCTAACTAAACGATGGCAAATTTTAGCACTTGTAACTTCTAATGGCAAAACCAAGTAGCGAGACACAACAAGTGACATAAATGATAAAAACCCAATCTCTCTAAGTTGATTAAAATTATAAAGAAAAATATCGATATCTACAATACCAAATCAATATATCATGTACCAGTATAATTTCAATGTGTTAAACCAATACAAGATGGCCTTGGCTTTTTGCACGATATTAATACTCCCTCCATCCCAAAATATAAGACCTTATTACATCGAACCTCATAAGAGATCAAATCTCCTGGGTAATCTGAACCAGAGAAACAATAAACCAAGCTCACAAATCAGAGCTCGAAAAGAAAGGATATGTCGACGATCCAAGCAAGAACCAAGATAACCGAGGATGCTTCAAATAACTCACACGGATTTGTGTATTAGGGATCTTAGCAGGGACACAAGGTAGATAGGGACAATTCCGAATTTGGGGATTGGGAAGTCCCTAATTTCTTGAAGAATTGCTTGGAGTTTTGAGGTGAAATCAATAAGGGTTAGGAGGTGCATATTCTTGATAATTTCTCCTGATCGTTAATTAAGCGAAAAGATTGTTCTTTGAGATGGATGGTCGTGGTCGCCCGGAATTCCCACGTAGAGGTTCCAGCATTTCATGGTTTGATGATCTGTGCCGCGCAAAAGCTCCCAGATTGTGGGACGGAGCTCCAATCTCCTAAAATATATGACCTTATTAAATCCAGTGTAATAAGGTTGGATGTAATAAGGTCTTATATTTTGGGAGGAGGGAGTAGCTGCCAAATACTGTAGGACGGTGCAAATTAAGGAAAAAACCGTAGCATCAATGCACAAAGGGTAAAAATAAGAGAAAATGACCAATCCAATCCAAGAAGTAATATAGGGCAACACTAAGCATCAGACTACTAATGATTCCTACCTATTAGACTAGCGGGAAGCCATTGGATTCAATCTAGATGAGTGGTTGATTATGCATGGTTGCATGCAACCCACAAAACTTGGAAGGTTCCAAATTTAAAACCAACCACTGTATATGTGGGGTTTGGCCGATTGATTGCCTCCGGTAATTACTCGCAATTGCTAATTTCTTGGAACTAATTATAACAGATTTTAGATTATTTTATCACAATAATTTTCACTATATGTGGTTTCTGGTATTTGTCGACGCTGCTTCCAATGCAACGGAAGTTTGCTTCTATCCAAAGCACCATTAATTAATTTTGCTTCGAGTATATTCACAAACTTTCTTTAATCCTGTTGCTTTCATATATATGATTTTCACTCTGGCTCCATAAATCATGTGCTTCCTTCCATCTTAAGATAAACATGCTTCCGACATTACAAACCATACTTCATAATTTCTGCTCTCAAGCATGTGTGGTTGTATTTCGAAGCACAAATTTATGATGGTTGAAACATGTCACATGAGATATTGATGCATTTTATGTGTTTGTGAGCCATTGGAACATAGTTTGAAAATTCTTGAAGGGTGAACCAAGTATTATTGATGCATTCCCCTTGGTTGTGTAGAAGAACGAATCAATCACATATATACATGGAAACATATTATATATAAGTTGAAAACATATTATATATAAGTTGGAAACATGCCACATATGATGAAATGATGTCGACAAAAATTGGGACGACTTCAAGTAGGTGGCGGTCGTTGACGACGCTATGAAGAGAATGATGCCGTGCTGGAGATCGATATTGTGAGATGATCGATCTCACATGGCCGCTCACTGAGCCAAGGGATTGACCATCAAACTCTCGCTCACGGTCGTCGGGGCCAAGGGATAGACCATCAAACTCCCACCAACGGTCGTCGGGGCATGTGTGCACTTTTGTTGTTGTTGATCTTGACGGATCAAGATCACGGCGGCGTCGAGAATCACCGTCTCCACAGATCACGGCTATGAAGTCGTAGAAAATTAGCCGGATCTCCTCATCTACGGGAAGACGCTCCCCGTCAATGTACTCGCCAATGAGATGATCCCCATGGCGGTGGCGGCGAAGGCAACGGTAATGGGTGTGAATCTTTCGGGATGGCGGATGTTGCGGTTACCCTTGCTAGGTCGTGGTAATGTGGGGGTTCATAGGATTATATAGCTTGCTTCCAAGGCGTTGGATCTTTTTTCCAAAATCCATCGGAGGGACAGAGGTCTGACACGAGGCGTGGGATCATACTACTGATATAAAGCGTTTCCTTAATATAAATAAGTAAGTGGCGACGTCATCAGGATACACAATCCTATGCCGGTGAAGGGTGGAATTATCCCTTCTCCGGCATCATTTAATCCTGGGATATACTCTCCCACGCCCGCTCGAATTCCTTCCAACGAACCTCCCTAATCAGCCATCCCTAATACACAAATCCGTGTGAGTTCTGTCGAGCCTCCTCGGTTATCTTGGTTCTTGCTTGGATCGTGGACAGATCCTTTCTTTTCGAGCTCTGATTTGTGAGCTTGGTTTGTTGTTTCTCTGGTTCAGATTACCCAGGAGATTTGATCTCTTCAGGGTGTTCTTATACGTCGAATCTGGGGCGAAATCAGAGGTATTTTTGGGCGGTGTCGCTTCCCGATCCTGCCAAGGTGGTTTGTTTATTTTATCCCGCGGCATTAGCTTGTTGGATTGTCGTAAAGTTCGGATTCTCAGCAGGGACACAAGTTAGATAGGGACAATCCCGAATTTGGGGATTGGGAAGTTCCCGACTTCTTGAAGAATTGGTTGGAGTTTTGAGGTGAAATCAATAAAGGTTAGGAGGTGCATATTCTTGATAATTTCTCCTGATTGTTAATTGAGTGAAAAGATTGTTCTTTGAGATGGATGGTCGTGGTCGCCCGGAATTCTCATGCTAGAGGTTCCAGTGTTTCATGGTCTGATGATCTGTGCCGCGCAAAAGCTCCCAGATTGTGGGCAAAATGTATGCCGTCGGAAAGGTCTTGTACAGTGTCGCCGGTCCATTCCACCCATTTGGCGGTGCGGTCGACATAGTTGTTGTGCAGCAGCAGGACGGCAGCTTCAAGAGCTCGCCATGGTATGTGCGATTTGGCAAGTTCCAGGGGGTTCTCAAGACAAGGGAGAAGGTGGTAAACATTGCTGTGAATGGTGTCGAAGCCGGGTTTCACATGTACTTGGATAGCAATGGTGAGGCTCACTTTCTCAGGGATGCAGACTCAATTACTGCAGAAGGGGATTCTGTTGTGTCCACTTCATCTTTGGGGGATGAACGGGAGGTGCTGATGAAGGATGCACAGTTAAGGAAATCCAAGAGCACTTCTTGTGATATCTCAACCATGGAGGCCAGTGCTGGGGATGGGAAGATGCCTGCGAGGACAGTCTCAAGACAGAGCACCATACTTGAGCGGATGTTTGGACGGAAACCAAATAAGGACAATGCCCCTGCTGTGGATAGTATGTGCTCATTAGAGCGTGCGGAGATTGCAGCCGAACTCCTTGATGCAAAGTGGTCGACAAATCTCTCGCATGGTTCGGAAGCTCCTAGTTCTGATCATGAACCTTCCAGTAGTCATCTGAGAGATGCTGGCAATGGTAATCAAGAGGAAACCGCAAAAATGGTATTGCCAGATTGTAGCTTGGATCATGACAAAGCAATGGGCTCTAATTGTGACAATGTGAACAGCACTGTTGGAAGCCCACATGGAGGAAGCAGGAGTTCAGGAGATGAAAAGGCGCACTGTATACAAACCACTAGTGCCGAGGAGGAGATTGTTGCCATTTATGCGCATAAGACTGATGGGATCATGTCAACTATAGACTGGCCAGGACCAGAATATCTGTCAAATGATTTGGATACAGGTAAAAGTATCAATGAGTCTGTTGATACTCAAGGTGAGTTGCAGCGTAATCTTGAAGATGTTACAGTTAGGGAAATGCATACGGAGGTTTTTTCCAATGGTATTTTTGAAATTCATGCAATTGAAACAGGCATTACTGATTGTAAAAGTGAAGTGGTTTCACAGTTGGTTGCTGTTGATTCCGACAAGTTCAACCAAAATTTTACTGAAGCAAATTCACCAACTTTTAGCACAATCACATATTTATCAAGTGAAACGCATGATGGTTCATCGATTGCTTGTGGTCATGAGGCATGCCAAGAGAAAGTGGTCATTATAAGTACCTCGGAGACTCTGGAGAGCTCATATGATGTGTCCAATATTTTGGCTGATGAAGTTCATTATGCTGAAGGTAACTCATTGGCTGATGGTCTACAGTTTGAAGAGTGTTCCAGAGTCTCCAGTGGAAAATTGGAACAGGAAGATGTCAAGGAAAGGTCACTGTCAAATCATAGTTCTAGCAATAAAGAAGACTTGTATAACTTGGGTGTTCCAGAAGTTTCTGTTTTTGATGACTCTAGTTCTCAAACCTTCCAAGCTAATCTTCCTGATAAGGATATTTCTGTCAGTACTCTTGTCAATGATCACATGGATATTTCTGTGAACACTGTTGCAAATGATCATAATACCAGCTCATCTCATGATTTAGCTTGTCAGCATGGTCTAATATTTCCTGATGCTTCTCCTGGTGGTATAGATATATTGAGTTATGTGCATGAAAATGATTTTGACGATGTAGCAAAGGATTCCACGGTGAATACTAAAACATGCTATGGGGAACATGATGTTTCTTTCAATCAGCCACCAAAAATTCAAAGTGTGACCGGAGAGTGCATTGGCCAAACACATGATGTCCCTAATAAAGTGGAAGGTGAAGTTTCATCAATTATTTTTGATTTTTCCAGTTTGAGCAAAGTCGACACAGAAAATATCAAGCTAGAATATGATGAGAACCGATCTGGTTCTGCAAGTGGAGTTGACATTGAGCTTGTGCCTGACAGGCCCGGAGAGTGCATTGCCCAAACACCTTATTTCCCTAATAAAGTGGAAGGTGAAGTTTCATCAATTGTTTTTGATTTTTCCAGTTTGAGCAAAATTGACACAGAAAATATCAAGCTAGAATATGATGAGAACCGATCTGGTTCTGCAAGTGGAGTTGACATTGAGCTTGTGCCTGACGAGCCCGGAGAGTGCATTGTCCAAACACCTGATTTCCCTAATAAAGTGGAAGGTGAAGTTTCATCAATTGATTTTGATTTTTCCAGTTTGAGCAAAGTCGACACAGAAAATATTAAGCTAGAATATGATGAGAACCGATCTGGTTCTGCAAGTGGAGTTGACATTGAGCTTGTGCCTGACGAGCCAAGGGACGAAGCAGAAGCACTTATGTCTTTATCTGCTTGCCGTAATAAATTAGAAGATGAATCTTCACCAATTATTTCTGATTTTTCCAATTTGAGCACAGTCGAAGCAAAAAATGCCAACTTGGAAGATAATGAGAACAGACCTAGTTCCACAAGGGGAGTTGAATTAGTGCCTGTGCCTGAGGACCCAAGGGATAAAGCAGAAATAATTGTGCCGCCCTGTAAGTTTGTAGATGAAATTCAGTTTCAATTTAGTGACACTACAAGTTTTTCTGGCAGAAAGACTATGGATGGTATAGTAGCTAATAAAGCAGCAATTGAACGAGTGCATAATGCAGCTGATGGTGATGCAGGTGAAGGAGTAAACGACATTGATCTCGGAAGTAAATCAGAAAACAATCCTGATTTTTCAAGGCCCGAGATTATCCTTGTTCCTATTCCTGGAAGTGGGTTGCATCTATCTGATAATAATCTGGAGGCCAAATCTGCACCAAATATCCGTTCTCACATACACGATCTTGAAAGATCTGATAATTTTCGAGTAAGTCAGTCACTGTACAATGGTAAGAATAGCGAGGTTGATCCTGTCAAGAGTAAAAACTCTGGCTTTCCAGAGCAGGAACTAGAAGGCACTAGTCAGTCAAAAGAAAATAGTGCGCCAACGGATAAAGCAGAAACAATCGTGCCGTCCTGTGAGTTTGTAGATGAAATTCAGTTTCAATTTAGTGACACTACAAGTTTTGCTGATAGAAAAACCCTGGATGATATAATAGCTAATAAAACAGCATGTGAAGGAGTGCATGATGAAGCTGATGGTGATGCAGATGAAGAGGGAGGGAATGACACTGATCTCGGAAATGAATCAAAAAAACATTCTGATTTGTCAAGGCCTAAGATTATCCTTATTCCTAATCCTGGAAGTGAGTTGCATCTATGTGATAGTAATCTGGAGGCCAAATCTGCACCAAATCTCTGTTCTCACATAAACGATCTTGAAAGCTCTGATGGTTTTCAAGTAAGTCGCTCACTGTACAATGGTGAGAATAGTGGGGTTGATCAAGTCGAGAGTAAGAACTCTGGCTTTTCAGAGCAGGAACTAGAAGGCACTAGTGAGTCAAAAGAAAATAGTGGCCTGTGTGAGCTCATCAACAGTCCAGTGCCTGATAACAAGCACTCTGATGACCTGAAAGACGATTCGTTCAACCCTTTTGTGGGTGAGTTTGTTTTACTATATGAGCTAATACGTCTGTGCGCTATAGTAGGCGTTAATGATATTTATTTTGTTCTGCAGATTAAATGTGATGCTTATCTCTTAATCTTAGTAATAATTCTGTTCTGCGGCATGTGCAGTGAATTTTGTAGATATACTCATATTCATCAATTTCAGGGGACTGGATTCAGTTTCATTTTTTACTTTTGCCTGCAATATTGTATGTGTCAGTGTAATAATCGCTAGCTGTGTCATTTTTGTAGAATTATCCCTATGCAGGCACTTGTTATCTGAAGGCATGGGAGCAGATGCTGCGTGCAAAACCTTTGATGCTGAGAAGATAACCTTAGAGAAGTTCCGTGCCATGGAGCAGTCATTGATAAGAAACGGCAAGCTAGTTGTTAGGATTTCTGGCCGTTACTTTCCCTGGGATGTAGCTGCACCTGTCGTACGGGGGATGGTTTCTTTTAGAGAGGAACAGCTCTTTGAACACCAAGGTATGATAAAGGTGGAGCGAGTTGAGCCAAGCACAAAACAAGGTGGCAGCTGGAGAATTTGGCCATTTAGTTTCAAAAGAACGAGGACTATTAACAGCATCCAGCCAGTTTGTGAGAGCACAGTCGTGAGTACTTTGTCCATTCCTGTTAGAGAGTCGGATGGAGAAAGAAATAAAGCCAGTGCAGAGATGATGGAGAGGAAGGTGCGATCGCTCACTCCAACATCTGAGGAGCTTGCGTCTCTTCATCTCAGAGAGGGCAGGAACATTGTGACATTTACCTTCTCCACTGCTATGCTTGGGACGCAGCAGGTTAGTTGCCATTCTTTCATCATCACACTTGATTTGCCCATGCAGTTTCTCATCCTCCCCGCCTTTTCGACAGGTAGATGCTCACATATATTTATGGGAATGGAATGCACACATTGTCATATCAGATGTTGATGGAACTATCACCAAGTGAGTTGGGCAAATCCAGTTGTCATTTTTTTTGAATCCATCTCCTGAATGCCAGGAACATAATGATTTATAAATACTCCATTTGATTTGATTAACTTCTTATTACCTTTTCAGTTTTAAAACAACATTTTGTGTTAAATAAAAAGTGGTAATATATAAGTAAAAGAGTTTGGAAAAATAACGTCCTGTTTTTTGGTTGATGGAACTTATCCTATCTGCTTACAAGAGGGAGGGAAGAACATGAACGTTTTTTTTCTTATTCCAAACATTCAAATATGTATTTTGTTCACTGCAAAATAGGGGCATTTTGTTCTTATTCCATACATTCAAATATTTATAACTGTAACTATAAATGCAGGTCTGATGTTCTAGGTCAGTTCATGCCAATGGTTGGTGTTGATTGGTCTCAAAATGGAGTTGCTCATTTATTTTCTGCAATAAAGGTATGCAGCAAGACAGAAGTATTATATTTCATTCCCAGATATAGCTCAAGACAGTCGCAATTGATCCATTATATATCATCTTTTCTCCAACTACAGAAGATTTTCCAAATGCCTGAAGAATTGCATAAGTTTGTTTTTCTGTGTGAATTTTTGCAGCAAGCTGCCTCTAAAATGTTTTTAATTGTGTTTGTTCTTATGGCCTTCCACAGGAAAATGGATATCACCTGCTTTTTCTAAGTGCGCGCTCAATTTCACAGGCCCACCTAACAAGGCAGTTTCTTTTCAACCTAAAGCAGGTATTAAAAATTTCTCCCACCCTTTGTTCATCTGTCTGTGCCCGAAAGTCACAAGTGGTGATAATACTTAATATGTTGAATACCCAATTATCTAATAAAGAGCGCCAAGTGTTGATCTATCTCATTCTACCCACATGTCAATATGGATTTCAGGACGGAAAAGCACTTCCTGACGGCCCTGTCGTGATATCTCCTGATGGCCTCTTTCCATCTTTGTACAGAGAAGGTGAGCACTAGCCTTTTATACTAGGGACAGACTTTAAAAAACTAGTATAGCACAGTTTTTTCTTTAGTGCCAAGTTTGAGTTTCTGAAGTGATGAGGACAGTGCTGAGGAATCTGGAGGCTGCTGAATTTAGTTTGATCTGTGCCAAGTGAATGAGTATTGAAACCACCGTTGTTTGACATTGTTTTGCAGTTATCAGAAGAGCTCCTCATGAATTCAAGATCTCATGCCTAGCGGTGAGTAACTGACTAGTCCCTAAGACACATAAAAATCGAGAAGAAAAGACAACTATTGTTAGAGTACGTAATGGGCCTAATGGACCTGGGATGGCGGTATAGCCCGTTAGTCTTAGGGTTAATTAGAGATAAGGGTCGCTTGCTTAGGGGTCAAGTAAGCCTTGCTTGAGAGTCAAGTAAACCTCTCTATATAAAGAGAGGAGATGTATCAATCTAATCAAGCAAGAATTAAGAAGGAAATCCTTCCTCTTACGGCCGTGGGCAAAGGCCCCGGCCGCCCTCTCGCCTCCTTCTAGCGCCATACCAATTTGGTATCGAGATAGCTTGGTGCGATCATGTCCTCGCCGCCGCCCACCCCGACCCTCCATTGCCGATCATGACGATCGCATACGATAGCTACCACGGCGGCGCCCGCTCTTGCCGGTGTCGGTCACCTCCGCCGCGCCCGTCCCCGTCGTCTTCACCCCGGAGGAGATGACGGCTGGCATCCGGGATCTCACCCAGGCGGTCGCGGGCATCTACACGTTCCTCGAGAGATCCTATGGGCTGCAGCCGCCTGTGCCCTTCACAACCGCCCCGCCGCCGCCGCAGCAGCCGCCATCCTCGGCGACCCCCGTCGCCGCTGCCATGCAGCAGCTGCCGTGGTAGCCGCTACCAACAACAAACCGGCGCCTCGCCATGCAAAGAATTGCCGTGGAAGCCGCCACCAACGACGAACCGGCGCCTCCACCATGCGGCGAGGGCGATATTGCACCGCCGCCACCGGTGACGCGACCACAGGCATCCCGACAGCGGGCGGGGTGCCCATCCACCAGTCCGGTTTTCTTCGTCGCCGTCTCGTTATCGGCTGGCTCATTGGGTCCCTTGAGCGGTATACACGACGGCCTCGGTCGGACGACGCGTCTTGGCCATTGGCGACGCACCCGGCCATGCAGTTTGGCGGGTCCTCGGGCTATGCCGAGCCCTTCGCCAGCGTTGACGGGCCCCTGTTCCAGGGCGGCACCCTGATGCCCGCCTACTCGGCCTCGTCATCCTCGCTGCTCCGTGCTGACGCGGCGCACCCGCCCGTCGTCCACGTCCAAACACCACCAAGATTCTCCAAGCTGGAGTTCGCGACCCACGACGGCATCGTCGACCCTTGAATTGGCTCAACCAATGCGACCAATTTTTCAGGGGACAGCGCACGCTCGCGTCCGACCGCACCTGGATCGCTTCATATCATCTCCGAGAAGCCGTGCAGACGTGGTACTACGCCCTCAAACAGGACGAGGGCGGCATGCCACCATGGGAGCGCTTCCGCGATTTGTGCCTCTTGCGCTTCAGTCCGCCTATACGCGGGAGCCGCCTGGCGGAGCTTGTGCGCCTTCTGTTCCTCACCACAGTGCAAGACTTTGCCGACCGCTTCCAGGCACTGGCGTGCCACGCCCCCGGCGTTTCGGCTCGTCAGCGGGCTGAGCTCTTCGTCGGCGGCCTACCGGACCACATCCGCGTGGACGTGGAGATGCGCGGGCCACAGGACCTCCAGACGGCCATGTACTACACCGCGCGTTCGAGCGTCGCGCGGTGGCCACCCAACAGGCGCCACCGCCCCGGGCGGCTGGCCGCCGCCACCTGGCTAGAAGTTCCCGCAGGTCGGCTGCCTTGAGCTTCATGGCGCCCTCGCCGCGGCCGTGGCACGCCCGTTCCGCCGGTTCACCCTGGCCGAGCAACTCGAGCGTCGCCGCCAAGGGTTGTGCTTCAACTGCGATGAGCCCTACGTACCGGGCCACATCTGCCCGCGACTCTTCTACCTAGAGGCTGCAGACTATGTTGAGGAGGACCCCGCCGCCGCCGGGCTTGGCGACCAGCCCGCCCCAGTTGAAGCGGAGGTGTTTGGCGACCGTTGATCTTCCCCGCTTTCCAGCTCAAGGACGAGCTGTTTGTGCAGGCGGGGAGAAATGTTATGACCGGCATATTAGGGGCTTAGCCTAGTTAGTTGTGGCCCAGTTTATCTTATCGTTATTAGGCGCTTACTGCTTAGCCCAATTATCTTATTAGGAGGATTATATAAACTCGTGTAAGGACCCGTTTTGGGATTAAGCAAGAAGCAATCATATTTGCTCGGCTTCCTTAGGGAGCCGGGAGACTAACCTAGCCGCCGCCTCGCTCTCTCTCTCTCTCACAAGACACGCAACAATGGCGCCTCAGCGGCGACCATGCCTTCCTCCACGCAATCCCTCCTTCCACCCCTACAACCTGAGACCACGCCCTGGTAGGGATCCGGTTCCTACCAATTTGGTAGTGTTAGAGTACTTAATGCGCCTAATGGGCCTGGGCTAGCGGTATAGCCCGTTAGTCTTAGGGTTAATTAGAGATAAGGGTCGCTTGCTTAGGGATCAAGTAAGCCTTGCTTGGGAGTCAAGTAAACCTCTCTATATAAAGAAAGGAGATGTATCAATCTAATCAAGCAAGAATTAAGAAGGAAATCCCTTCCCTCTTGCCCGGCAGCGGGCAAAAGGCCCCCGTCCGGCCCTCTCGCTCCCTCCTTCTAGCAGCGCCATAACAATTTGGTATCAGCTAGCTTCGGTACGATCATGTCTTCACCGCCGCCCAACCCGTCTCTTCCGCTGCTGGGATTCTCCGTCGCGCCGCCCCCGCCGTCCTCACCCCGGAGGAGGTGACCGGGGCGCTGCGGGACATAACCCAGGCGGTCCAGGAGATCCGCCTGTTCTTGGCCAGGTCCTACGGGCTGCACCCGGCTGCGCCGCTCATCGCCGCCACCGCGCCGTCGTGGCTGCCGTGGCAGCCGCTGCACCAGCGGCCTCTGCTGCGCTTCATGGGTCGCCGCAGCAGCCGCTGCCGCTGTCATCCACCGCCCTGCCTGGCTGCAGCCGCCGCTCTGGCGGCCTCCGCGTGTTCGGCGCTCCGCCCAGCAGCCGCTGCCGCTGCCCAGGCGTCCCGTCACGTTCGCGGGCGCTGCAGCAGCCGTTGCAGCTGCCATCCACCGCCACCACCGCCCCGCCCTGGCTACAGTGGCAGCCGCCGCTCCTGGAGGCCTCCGTTGCAGCAGCCACCGCCGGTCAGCTCCGGCTCCGCATCGATTGCGCCGGCGGGAGTCCCGATCCATCAGATCAAGTTCCCGCCGTCGCCATTACCTCTTCCCCAGGGCGTCCCCATCCAGCAGATCAAGTTCCCGCCGCCGCCGTCACCGCTTCCGGCTTGGATCACTACCCGCCACGTGTCGGCGGCGGTGAGGCTGCAGGCTGCTGCGCGCGGCCTCCTAGTGCGTCGGCGTGTGCGGGGGATGCGTGGTCTGTAGCTGCCGCTCCTCCCAGCTGCGCTTCGCTGCGCAAAGGACCTCGATCTCGTCCGCTGCGTCGGGGATCTTGGGCATGCGGTTTCCCCCACGGGCAGCGGGCATGCCATTTTCCCCGCGGGCAGCGACCTAAAAGTCTGCGACATCGGCAGTTGGGGCGGGGGCACCTCCTCGTCATTCTCCATCGCAAGCCCTCTACTTTTCTCTGTGCGGTGCAGACCAACAGCCGTCCGACGGGGAGAAGGCATGGTGTCATCGACAGGAGCGCACCGCGTAGCACCACTGCATTCCGCCGCCGGTCGCCGCGAGAGCGGCTTTGCTGGTCGCTCTTGCGACCACTTCTAGGTGGCCATACACATGCACTCCTTTTGTCTAGATGGTGTCCATGGGATCCAGGTGGCTGTACACGTGCACTTCAGACGTGCGGATGGTGTTCACTTTTTGTTAAGGGGACAAAATAAAGTGTACCAGTCCATTTCAGGTTGAGAGTAATAAAACAAGCCGAGATGTAAAAGGCTTGTTTTTAGGTGTTAGGTTTGTGTTGCGTCGAGTCATGGTTATAAGTTGGTTAGGCTGCAGCTCGAGGACAAGCTGCATGTTCAGGTGGGGTGTAGTGTTAGAGTATGTAATGGGCCTAATGGGCCTGGGCTGGCGTAAAGCCCGTTAGTCTTAGGGTTAATTAGAGATAAGGGTCGCTTGCTTAGGGATCAAGTAAGCCTTGCTTGGAAGTCAAGTAAACCTCTCTATATAAAGAGAGGAGACGTATCAATCTAATCAAGCAAGAATTAAGAAGGAAATCCCTTCCCTTTTGCCTGGCCGTGGGCAAAAGGCCCCTGGCCGGCCCTCTCGCGCCCTCCTTCTAGCAGCGCCATAACAACTATGTAGTAATAAAGTGTTGCATACATACAGGATATCAAAGCACTATTTCCTCCTGACTCGCATCCTTTCTATGCGGGATTTGGGAATAGAGATACTGATGAGCTTAGTTACCTCAAGGTTGGGATTCCCATGGGCAAGATCTTCATAATTAATCCCAAGGTAAGAAATGAAAAACATGTGCATTTGCATAGTGTGAATATAGTCCAGTAAGTGAAGGCATTTGTTTGTTTATATTTGTGGTTTGGTGCAGGGTGAAGTTGCTGTGAATCGCCGGGTGAATACCAAATCATACATGTCCCTGCATGCTCTTGTGAATCGGGTGTTCCCTCCTCTATCGTCACCACCGGAGCAGGTCTGTCTGTCGTGTTTTCTGATTCTTGACTTGAATTTCATCAGTGTGTTTTGTACCTTGACCTGATGGTGGTGACTCCAGGAGGACTACAACACCTGGAATTACTGGAAGATGCCAGTCGCTGATATTTGAGGTGCAGTCTGGGCACAATGCTTTATGGCGCACAGCAATGTCCATAAGAAGGCGAAGGCACAATGCTGATATTTGGGGTAGTGCAGCGAGGTATCGTTGTCATAACCTGTTGTGTTCCCTGCCTGCTACGGAGTAGTAGTAGTTTCTTGCAGGAGGTCAATCCTCACATATACATTGTCTTGTGTTTCCACAGGCCAATGAATGGCTGGCGAATGCTCCTAATGCAAGATGAAGGTGTGTATAATACGGAGTAGGCAACAACATAGTCTGTACGAGCGATGCCATCATATTGCAGCTTGGTTGAAAATGGGAGGTCCCTTGAGTTGGTTTCTTCTTCCTTGCTGTACTATCGTAGTAGTACTAATTTTGTACTAGAACAACAAAACAAGAATTCAAATATCATCAAGCCTGTTGGATTGGATGCTGGTGATGACGTTGCGTTTTGCACATGTCAATCTTGTTATTTTAATTTTGTCTGCCTCTGCCCGTGGACAATTTATTTGCAAAATAAATATAGCGTCAATATTGATCCGATCGTTCCCTCCTGTTCCTGTTCCAGTTAGTTTGCTAGGTTCTCCTGCTATTTGCTTCGTTTTTTTCCTTCTGTTTATAGGAAATTGGTTCTGGCTTTAATAATTCGGATTTGCTATTTCACATGTACTCCGTTTGCTAGTTAAAACGGAGTAGATGTGAAGTACTCCCTCCGTCCCAAAATTCTTGTCTTAGGTTTGTGTAAATACGGATGTATCAAGTCACGTTTTAGTATTAGATTCATCCGTATCTAGGCAAATCTAAGACAAGAATTTTGGGACGGAGGGAGAGTTATCTCACATCCAACTTTCTAACTACATGATTTAGAAATCAATATTCGTGTCTTTAGGTCCTTTTCCGTTTGTTCCAAGTGCTTGAGGGCGTCATGCACCTACTCTATCATTTGTTCCGATCGGACTCAACGATCGACTCGACGACACGAGCATGTATTTTGTTCGCTTCAGCGTTGACCCATTTAAGCACTGATGGACGCCGTGTTGCTTTTGTTGTGCTCCTGTGTGTTTGTAGGTGCATGCGTAGGTCGTGGAGCTGGCTCACGACTGTCTCAGTATAGCCGGTCCTAAGCCCGGGTAAAGGAGGAGGATTGTGATAGGCTTGGCGAGTCACCGTAAAAACTCAGCCATTCTTATAAAGATGAAACTCAAAAGATTTTCGTTGGGGCATAACCCTCTCAGCGACACACCACATTGGAACCCGGGTGTGATGCAAAATGGGCAAGGGCCTTGCCGTCACCCCCCAGATGGCGCGCCGTATATTGATCCGGATACAGTGGCAAGTGAGCGAGGATCGGGTCATTGCATCCTTAGTGGCGCGCTACATCGGCGCCCGGATGTAGTGGAAAATGAGCAAGGATCTTCGCATTCGACTCGACGAGTGCGAAGGGAGGAAGCTAGCCGAGCCTAGGAGGATTTGCTTAGGTAGCTGGAACGTAGGGTCTCTGACAGGGAAGCTTCGGGAGCTAGTTGATGCAGCGGTGAGGAGAGGTGTTGATATCCTTTGCGTCCAAGAAACCAAATGGAGATGACATAAGGCGAAGGAGGTGGAGGATACCGGCTTCAAGCTGTGGTACACGGGGACGGCTGCAAACAGAAATGACGTAGGCATCTTGATCAACAAGAGCCTCAAGTATGGAGTGGTAGACGTCAAGAGACGCGGGGACCGGATTATCCTGGTCAAGATGGTAGTTGAGGACTTGGTTCTCAATGTTATCAGTGCGTATGACCCGCAAGTAGGCCACAATGAGAACATCAACAGGGAGTTCTGGGAAGGCCTGGAAGACATGGTTAGGAGTGTACCGATTGATGAGAAGCTCTTCATAGGAGAAGACCTCAATGGCCACGTGGGTATATCTAACACAGGTTTTGAAGGGGCGCATGGGGGCTTTGGCTATGGCATCAGGAATCAAGAAGGAGAAGATGTCTTAAGCTTTGCTCTAGCCTACAACATGATTGTAGCTAACACCCTCTTTAGAAAGAGAGAATCACATCTGGTGACTTTTAGTAGTGGCCAACACTAGCCAGATTGATTTCATCCTCTCGAGAAGGGAAGATAGGCGTGCCTAGACTGTAAGGTGAAACCTGGAGAGAGTGTTGTACCCCAGCATAAGCTGGTGGTTGCTGACTTTCGCTTTCGGATTCGTGTCCAGCGGGATAAGCATGCCAAAGTCGCTAGAACGAAGTGGTGGAAGCTCAAGGGAGAGGTAGCTCAGGCGTTCAAGGAGATGGTCATTAAGGAGGGCCCTTGGGAGGAAGGAGGGCATGTGGACAATGTGTGGATGAAGATGGTGACTTGCATTCATAAGGTGGCCTCAGAGGAGTTTGGAGTGTTCAGGGGAAGGAGAAGCGAAGATAAGGATACCTGATGGTGGAATGATGATGTCCAGAAGGCGATTAAAGAGAAGAAAGATTGCTCCAGACGCCTATACCTAGATAGGAGTGCAGACAACATAGAGAAGTACAAGATGGCGAAGAAGGCTGCAAAGCAAGATGTTGGTGAAGAAAGGGGTCGGGCATATGAGGACCTCTACCAACTGTTAGGCACGTAGGAAGACGAAAGGGACATCTATAAGACGACCAAGATCCGAGAGAGGAAGATGAGGGATATGGGCCAAGTCAAATGCATCAAGGATGGAGCAGGCGAACTCTTGGTGAAGGACGAGGAGATTAAGTATAGATGGCGGGAGTACTTCGACAAGCTGTTCAATGGGGAGAATGAGAGTTCTACCATCGAACTGGACAACTTCTTTGATGAGACCAACATGCGTTTTGTGCGGCGAATCCAGGAGTCTGAGGTCAAGGAGGCTTTAAAAAGGATGAAAGGAGGCAAGGCGATGGGCCCTGATTGTATCTCCATTGAGGTGTGTAAAGGTCTCGGGGACATAGCGATAGTATGACTAACCAAGCTCTTCAACCTCATTTTTCGGGCAAACAAGATGCCAGAGAATGGAGACGGAGTATATTAGTACCAATCTTCAAAAACAAGGGGGATGTTCAGAGTTGTACTAATTACCGTGGAATTAAGCTGATGAGCCATACAATGAAGCTATGGGAGAGAGTCATTGAGCACTGCTTAAGAAGAATGACAAGAGTGACCAAAAATTAGTTTGGTTTCATGCCTGGGAGGTCGACCATGAAAGCCATTTTCTTGGTACGATAATTTATGGAGAGATATAGGGAGCAAAAGAAGGACTTGCATATGGTGTTCATTGACTTGGAGAAGTCCTATGATAAGATATCGTGGAATGTCATGTGGTGGGCCTTGGAGAAACACAAAGTCCCAGCAAAGTACATTACCCTCATCAAGAACATGTACGATAATGTTGTGACAAGTGTTCGAACAAGTGATGTCGACACTGATGGCTTCCTGGTTAAGATATGACTGCATCAGGGGTCAGCTTTGAGCCCTTATCCTTTTGCATTGGTGATGTATGAGGTCACAAGGGATATACAAGGAGATATCCCATGGTGTATGCTCTTTGTGGATGATGTGGTGCTAGTTGACGATAGTCGGACGAGGGTAAATAGAAAGTTAGAGTTATGGAGACAAACCTTGGAATCGAAAGGGTTTAGGCTTAGTAGAACTAAAACCGAGTACATGATGTGCGGTTTTAGTACTACTAGGTGTGAGAAGGAGGTTAGCCTTGATGGCCAGGTGGTACCCCAGACGGACACCTTTCGGTATTTGGGGTCAATGCTGCAGGAGGATGGGGTTATTGATGAAGATGTGAACCATTGAATCAAAGCTGGATGGATGAAGTGGCGCCAAGCTTCTGGTGTTCTCTGTGACAAGAGAGCGCCACAAAAGCTAAAAGGCAAGTTTTATAGGACGGTGGTTCGACCCGCAGTGTTATATGGCGCTGAGTGTTGGCCGACTAAAAGGCGACATGTTCAACAGTTAAGTGTGGCGGAGATGCGTATGTTGAGATGGATGTGTGGCCACACGAGGAAGGATCGAGTCTGGAATGATGATATACGAGATAGAGTTGGGGTAGCACCAATTGAAGAGAAGCTTGTACAACATCATTTGAGATGGTTTGGGCATATTCAGTGCAGGCCTCCGGAAGCTCCAGTGCATAGCGGACGGCTAAAGCGTGCGGAGAATGTCAAGAGAGGGCGGGGTAGACCGAATTTTACATGGGAGGAGTCCGTTAAAAGAGACCTGAAGGATTGGAGTATCACCAAAGAGCTAGCTATAGACAGGGATGCGTGGAAGCTTGCTATCCATGTGCCAGAGTCATGAGTTGGTTGCAAGATCTTATGGATTTCACCTCTAGCCTGCCCCAACTTGTTTGGAACTAAAAGCTTTGTTGTTGTTGTTGTTGTTGTTGTTGTTGTTTTTGTTGTTGTTGTTGTTGTTTCTTTTTCCTCCCTTTTCTTCTTTTTTCTTTTGTCTGTTTTAAATTTGTGAACTTTTTAATTCATGATTTTTTAAATTTATAATTTTTTTCCATCGTGGTAAAGCTGCTGCCTTGTGATCATGAGGTCACGGGTTCAAGTCCTGGAAACAGCCTCTTGCAGAAATGTAAGGAAAGGCTGCGTACAATAGACCCAAAGTGGTTGGACCCTTCCCCAGACCCTGCGCAAGCGGGAGCTACATGCACTGGGGCTGCCCCTCTATAATTTTTTTCCATCGTTGTTACACTAGTGCAGAGACGTGCTATACAAATGGTTTTTACCCCCTTTCCGTGACAGAGTTTTAAACAGTCGTCTTGCCTCTGTGTGCGATAGGGGATCCTTCCCACATGACGCAGAACCCGTCGTGATAGGTCCTTCGGTCACACACGCGAGGCAAAATGAGCTCGTGTGCGATTGAACGAGGCATCGGAGACAATTATATAGGCTCAATTGTTTTCGTTCGTATGTACATCCTACACAGTAAATCCCAGAAAAGCGTTTCCGTTCATATGTATATTACACACATTTTTTTACGTGGAAACATTTGTCCAAGGTGGCCTAACTCAAACAGTTCTCTGGCGGAAATCATGTGTGATTGTTCATTGATCCAGCATGCCTACTTTCTAGAAACCGTGTAGGTTGTTAGAGTTCATCGCCCACAGTGTTGTGTGAGAAACTGTCTGCAATAGAAAACCCCAATAAGCAGGCTAATTGGCCTATTTAATCTCTTTAGTAATCAAATTGACATTTCTTATAAAACACACCATATATTTTATATCTGTATTACGGTAACCAGGATTTCATAGTTGAATTACATCAGATAGCTTCAGCACTCAGTTACACCATATAAACATATAGCTAACGCCATTACACAACAGCACCAAGTTTCACATGCAACACCAGAAAACTTTGGAAAGTAGCATCATACACTGTAAATAGACAGATGAATCTCATCTGGGAAACTGCAGAAGCAGAAGGCGAGTATTGATCCTTCAGTGATGTTTGAATGTCCTTGAAACTTTAGGCCAGTGGCTATGGATAATTGCCCGCCCAACCTTCATCCTCTTGAGGAAGACTTCAATGTACCATGGGTGTTGAATGAATAACTTCCTCGTCTCTTGACCATGCAGGTGGTTTGAGAGGTAATCATCGGTTAACTGCTTTGGAAAGGACTAAAAACAAAAATATGCGTAAATAGTTGTTCTAAATTTTGAAATGGCACAAGGGAAAAAAACAAGGTAAAAGAGTTAATACCATCCTATAGGTGACCGATGTCTTCTTCATTGTGCAAACAAAGATCTTGCAGTTATTCGTCGCAAGTTTCTTTATCCTAACAATCTTTCTGAATTTCTTGACTTGACTGATATTTATGGATATCTCATTTCTCCATATGCATATTGGGTCGAACAGTGGGTCTACACCTCTAACAGCAGGACCTACATGTGCAAGACCAAATTGTTAAAAACCTAAATATTAGAATGATTCCTGCAATTGCACAATAATGTGCTATTAGCGAAAGTATCATGCATGTGCCAACCTCGATGGTAAACCTCAATGCCTCCCATTGTTTTCCTGCAACACATATAAGGCAGATCTTGATCAGGTTAACTGAGAGTTGGCATACTATCAGTAGAACATGTGAATGAAAAATAAACAAATTGCAGATCTAATAGATTATCTCGAGACACATGAAAAAGCCAGTTAACCAAACCAGGCATTCTAAACAACTTGGAAATAGAGCAATTGTATCTGTTTTCTCGTGTATTTAGTACATACAAATTCGATTTATTTCTCCCATGCATAACAATACAAAACTGTACCAACAAAAAATAAACATCAAATTACAGAATTGAAGCAAATAGTTAACTGGAAAGTAGAACAAATGAACCAAACAGTTAACTAAGCACCACATTGCAGAATAGAACATATACTAGAAGATAAGACAATTAACCAAACCAAGAATGCTTGAGAACTACTAGGAAATGTAGCAATTGCTGGACCAAACTATTAACTGAACATTACATTTTTAGAAGATCAGATTGCATATTAACATTAAAGAGGACAATCCACTAGAAGGCACCGACGATGGCCTGAGAAAACACCATAAACTTTATTTTAAAGTATCCAACCACGTGGCGACATCGACGGTGGCCTCGAACGCGAGGTGCTCCTCCAAGATCTAGTGGTAGGCACGGATGGTAGCCATCGCGACCTCATCCGCACGTGCGGCCACGATTTGCTTCTCCGCTGCCAGATGCTCCTGAAGTCCTCACTATACTGCGTGCAAAATGGCTGTGGATGGCGCTTATTTGGGATGGGGAAGTTATTTGGGAGGAAGGTGTCGTGCCGTCAGTCGGGGCATGTGGGATGGAGAAGGAGGATGATAGGAGTGGGGTGTGGATTACCTAACTATATCGACAATGCCGCGCAGTAAGAAGAAGGGTCGCCGGCGAGGAGGAGGCCCTGCAAGTAAGCAGTGAAGGTTTGAACTTGGAAAGGAAGGAGGAACAATGGAAATGTGGCTTTTGGTCGGGGAGGGGGGGGGGGGGGCGGGGAGCTAGATATTTCCATGGTTGCTAAATTCTTTTGGTCGGTGCCGCAAGAAACTGGCACGCAAGTGTGGTTGAAGCACGGGCGGTAGACTATAAACGACGAAGCTTCCGGTGTAAGCAATACAAGAGGGTGCGCCAAGATATTTTATATTGCATCACACACGATTCTTGCTAGTAAACTGTTTGTGGTGTACCTGATTTTTTCCATTCTGATTTGAAAGATAAAATAGTGTTAGGGAGGGAAAGTACGATGTTTGAATTGCTAGAATTTATCAGCAGTGAACATGCAACTATATGAGTTTCGTGTTAAATTTGGAATTATTCAGGGTTCGCTTGGCCTTTTTATACATTAACCGAGTTTATAGGAATTTAATGTGCTTAATTCAAATTTGAACTACAAGCACATGCTCCAGTGCACCGAAATGAGTTGAAAATTCATATATGTGTCCTTGGGTGAATGTTTAGATCCCATGCAAGAAATGGAAATGAATTTCAAACACCTCGGCATCGTGGCTCGGCCAGAAACTTTGAGATACTTGGTTTTTAAATTCCTGTAAATCCAAAAATTGCCTGAAAATCATGAAACTTGACATGGTATCATGAAATGGCACCAACATGCCATGGTTAAAATTTTGTCCGATCCGGGACAAGTTTTGGTATAAGCTTCTTACAAACCGGAGCTTCTCTCAAGAAGCCTCATGGTTCTGAGAGGGGACATGTCACCTCTGTGTGCGAAACGACATACACCGCCCCTTCCCGCCTTGATTTTTGTACAGAGGCAACATAGACCAGTAGGAGTATCGTGCTATATTTTGGAATTGATCCGGACTCATCTGGCCTTTTTTATACATTAATTGAGTTCTAGGCATTTAATGTGCATAATTCAAATTTGAACTACAGGCACATGCTCCAGTGCACCAAAGTTGGTTGACAAATCATATGTGTGTCCTTGAATAAATGTTTAAGTCCCATGCAAGAAATGAGAATGAATTTCAGACATCTGGGCGTCGTGGCTCGGCCGGAAACATTGGGAAACTTGGTTTTTAAATTCCGGTAAATCCAAAAGTCGCCTGAAAATCATGAAACTTGGCATGGTGTCATGACATGGAACCAACATGCCGTGGTCAAATTTGTCCGATTTAGGACAAGTTTTGGTATAAGCTTCTTGCAAACCGGAGCTTCTCTCAAGAAGGCTCGTGGTTCCGAGAGGGAAACCTGTCACCTCTGTGTGCAGAAATGACATACGCTGCCTCTTCCTGCCTTGATTTTTTTGTAGAGGCAACATAGGTAAATAGGAGTTTCGTGTTGAATTTTGGAATTACTTAGGGCTTTTTATACATTATTTGAGTTTTCTAGGCATTTAATGTGCATAATTCAAATTTGAACTACATGCACATGCTCAAGTGCGCCAAATGGGTAGAAAAATCATATATGTGTCCTTGGGTGAATGTTTACATCCCATGCAAGAAATGAGAATGAATTTCAAATATCTGGGCGTCGTGGTCAGCCAGAAACATTGAGAAACTTGATTTTTAAATTCCTGTAAATCCAAAACTTGCCTGAAAATCATGAAACTCAGCATGTTGCCTTCACATGGCACTAATATGCTATGGTAAATCTTTTTGTCCAATTTGCGAATGCACACACATTAACAACCAACAAAGTCATTTTGGAACAAGAGTTGCCACATTGCAATCGGAAGCAAAAGTATTATTGAAACCGTTGGCGTTCTAATAACCATTTACATGCCCCCAAGCGTCCCCTTTTTTATTGGCTAAGAGGCGCTGTGTGGGGTAGCTATTTGAGTACGGGAGGCGTGCGAGCAGACCCCTGCGCATGCTTATCGGGAGGCGAGCCCTTTGACCTCCATCTGCCACCCACCTTTCTCTCAACTTCTCCATCAATGGCGCCCGAGCCCCTGTTTTATTGGCGCTTAATGGTATGGCTATGTCTCACTCGATTGGGATTTAAGAGAGAAAAACAAAATCTAAAAAGAAAATTTTGCACGGATCTTGATGTAAGATCTAACGGACATATATAGCATCGACTGAGATTTAGCAAGACTGATATAAATATAAGGACGATGGCAATGGATAATAATTATCTTACATATTTAGTAAGATATCTAAAAATGCCACATGCGGCAACGTTCAAAAGATCTGGGTCGCTGCTCTCTACTTTCTTGATGCATTGCTGCAGGGCACAGAGTTCCTCCAACACATTTCTTCATTGCCTCCACGACTAGTTCTGGCGGCGAGTGGCGACGATCTCTTTCATGTCCTCAATACGTTGTTTGGCAACAACCACAGATTCCTCCACCAGCCTTTCGAGCTCGATGTAGAGCATGTCATTCTCATCCATAAGTTTCTTAACGATGACACCTGTCTTCTTCAACAAGGCAGTGGTCTCCTTGTGCTGCTTCGACCTTCCGGCGATTTTCACCCTCGACAGGTTGCGCTCGGTGCGGAGCTTCGCCTTGTCATCCCTTAGTCTCCAGATGACACCGGTAGAATTATGAAATAAGGCATTTATCTCCTCCTGCAGCTTCGCCCAGCCAGAGTTCCGATCCATCAGGTTATTGAGCATAGCGCGCATGCGCCTGTGAGAGTCCTTGCCTGCCTGCGAGAGATCTTTCCAGGCCGCGCGGTGTGGGAGGACCTCTTTGCTGCATCCCGACATCATGGGACATCCACGCTACTTCTACGCCACAGCCAGACCAGTCTGCTGCTTCGACGGCACGGCGGGACCTCTGTGCTGCTTCAGCGATGTGACGGGACCTCTGTGTTGCTTCAGCAGCGTGGCGGGACATCTCGGCTGCTTTCGTGGCGAGGCGGGACATCTCTCGTGCTTCCGCTTCCATGCTCGCCTCTCCCTGGTAATTTCTCAACCCAGAACTCCTACGGGCCATGGTAGACGCAAGGAACGATGAATAAATACTTGTTTGTTTGTTGATGAGGAATTGAGGAGGAATGTGCAGTCATCCTGGAATATGTAGTATTTGTAACCTAGTAATATCGCTGCTAAGTGGGAAACCGGTTAGGTTCTGATCGGTGTGAATAAGTTTGCAATTAAATATAGCATGGTAATTTGGAATGTGATGGAAGCAAGCTTAAAATTTATTGACGGTTCTAGTTTTGAAGTGCAACACGATTCCCAAATGGCGTAACATGGGCACGCGTTCTCGGATGCGTACGTGGAATTTGCAACCATAGGATGCACCGAATCGGTGATACCCGCACACGACTTGTTCCATCAACCATGCACGCTCGTTATTACCATCGCACACACTTCTTTTAATTAGAATGTGTGCACGTCTAGCGCACACACCTTGATCTGCCAGACCATTTCTGTTTGTTGTGCCTAATTGCAAATAGTTCATCCGTGTGAAGTGTATGCCGTCTATCGCACACACCTTGATTTGGCTGACTGTTTCTGTTGTTTTCGCTCACCGCAAATAGTTCATTCGAGTGAACTTATGCCTTCTATCGCACACATGTTGACCTGGCCGACCGCTTCTGCTATGTTGCCTAATCAAAAACAATTCATCTGATTGAAATGTATGCCGTCTATCGCACCCACCTTCATATGGATGACCGTTTCTGTTTTCTGTCTCATAGCAATCAGTTCTTATGGGTCAACTGTATGCCACGTATCGCACACACAATCCTAATCTGAATCGTGCTTGATGTCACTGCCATCGCACATAGTTCATATTATTGGCGACGATTTTATTATAACAACATTTACAATTATCACATCGCACACAGTTTCGTCGAAGGGTCTCTGGTCCATGTGTCGCGTTTGGACCATCCTGTAGTAGTGTTAATTGACTATCCGCCATCAAACATGGCTACCTTCGATACGACCAAAAATGTTGCATACATGCATATTTGTGAGCTGTTTTCTTATAAGAATTATGCAATAATTTATTTATGTTATTCGGAACAAAAATACTTCACCTATCTTTATTTCATGCCCAAATGCAGAATTGTTGAACCTTTGTATGAACTAAGTGTGAAGACAAAGGAAAAGGAAATTATTAGCTGTTGTTCAAGAAGTCGTCTCACGTCAAAGGAAATGACCTTGTGTTGTTCAGTAAGTCCTCTCATGTCACTTTTGTCCCAAGAGAAGATAGAGTCCAAGTCCCCCATGTTTTGGACTCAGAATCAGATTGCATAGACATACCTGACTCAAACACCGAACTCTTTCATCTGGACTCCGAATTGGATGGTTCTTTTTTGTTGGAAAGTTATTTCGTGCACTTTACAAACCAATTGGATTCACCTTCAAATTCATCCAGAGCATTGAGATATTGATGAAACAATCTAACGCTACAGCAGGATCTGAGTCAAACTACATGTCCAAAGGTGTTGCATCACCTCCACTTGGGCCCATGAGCCTTGTACTAGCTAGGGGTAGTTTTAGGCTGCCTTGGGACATCTCCCACCTCCTTGGCTGCCACCCCTTGATCCTATATAAGTAGATCAATCTAGTAGCTTTTTCCTTGGGTTTTGTTTAGATTAAAGTTCACCATGCAACTCGCGTACTTCGCTTGTGTTCAACGACCAGACCAAAACGTCAGAGAACCCCACTTGATTAATAAAGCTTTCCTCTTATATTCGCAATATCCAGATTGCAGTTTTGGTTTCTTGCTTGTTCTTCATTCGCTCGCAGGAAATAGACCCTTTTGGTCAGGTTGGTCGTGCTCTGGCGTGGTCAATAACCCTCGGAAGTTGGTTTAGCGATTGCTAAGGCGCGACGTCTCACATGTTCGTAGTCAGATCGTCAAAGTCGACTCCCACAGAAAACATCGGGACACCTTTGCCACTATCAAGTGGTATTAGTTTTTAGGTTGCTCGGTGAGAATTTGCAGTTATCCCTAGATTAGATTTATTTTCTTACCAACTATCCAAGAAAAAGCCATAAAAGTTAGATCTATTCATCCCTTGTCCAATCCAGCCTGAGCCTTTGCAATTTTGTTTTCATTGCTTGCATAGTTGAATTATCGTTTGCATCTTCGTGTCAAGTCGCTGGTCTTAGTATCTAGTTCCTTTAGAGTTTTGAGTTCTGTTCACATTAGTCACGCGGCCGCTGCATCATTATCCCTGTTGGGGAACGTAGTAATAATTCAGAAAATTTCCTACGTGTCACCAAGATCAATCTAGGAGAAGCTAGCAACGAGAGAGAGGGAGTGCATCTTCATACCCTTGAAGATCGTTAAGCGGAATCAATACAAGAACGCGGTTGATGGAGTCGTACTCGCGGCGATTCAAATCGCGGAAGATCCGATCCAAGCGTCGAACGGACGACGCCTCCGTGTTCAACACACGTACAGCCCGGGGACGTCTTATCCTTCTTCATCCAGCAAGGTGAGAGGAGAAGTTGAGGGAGAACTCCGGTAGCACGACGGCGTGGTGGTGGAGCTCGTGGTTCTCCGGCAAAGCTTCGCTACGCTCAACGGAGGAGGAGGAGTTGGAGGGGGAGGGTTGCGCTAGGGGCAAGGGGTGCAACTCCCATGCACCTCCCCACTATATATAGGGGTGGAGGGGGCTGGTTTCTTGCCCTCCAAGTCCATTGGGGCGTTGGCAAAGGTGGGAGGAAAGAAATCCCATCATTTCCCTTCCCCACCAATTGTTATCCCCCCTTTTTAGGGATCTTGATCTTATCCCTTCGGGATATGATCTTATTCCTTCTAAGGGGGGATCTTGGTGCGTCTTGACTAGGGGTGTGGGGCCTTGCCCCCATACCCACGTTCATGTGGGTCCCTCCATGCAGATGGGCCCCACTCCAGAACCTTCTAGAACTTCCCAGTATAATACCGAAAAATCCCAAACATTTTTCGGTGGCTAAAATAGGACTTCCCATATATAAATCTTTACCCCCGGACCATTCTAGAACTCCTCGTGATGTCCGGGATCTCATCCGAGACTTCGAAGAACTTTCGGTAACCACATACAATTCCCATTACAACTCTAGCGTCACCGAACCTTAAGTGTGTAGACCCTATGAGTTCGGGAACCATGCAGACATGACTGAGATGCCTCTCCGACCAATAACCAATAGCAGGATCTGGATACCCATATTGGCTCCCACATGTTCCACGATGATCTCATCGGGTGAACCACGATGTCGAGGATTCAATCAATCCCGTATACAATTCCCTTTGTCCATCGGTATGTTACTTGCCCGAGATTCGATCGTCGGTATCCCTGTACCTTGTTCAATCTCGTTACCGGCAATTCTCTTTACTCATTCCATAACGCATGATCCCGTGGCTAAATCCTTAGTCACATTGATCTCATTATGATGATGCATTACCGAGTGGGCCCGGAGATACCTCTCCATCATACGGAGTGACAAATCCCACTCTCGATTCGTGCCAACCCAATAGATACTTTCGGAGATACCTGTAGTGCACCTTTATAGTCAACCAGTTACGTTGTGACGTTTGATACACCCAAAGCATTCCTACGATATCCGGGAGTTGCACAATCTCATGGTCTAAGGAAATGATACTTGACATTAGAAAAGCTGTAGCAAACGAACTACACGATTTTGTGCTATGCTTAGGATTGGGTCTTGTCCATCACATCATTCTCCTAATGATGTGATCCCGTTATCAATGACATCCAATGTCCATGGTCAGGAAACCATAACCATCTATTGATCAACGAGCTAGTCAAATAGAGGCTCACTAGGGACATGTTGTGGTCTATGTATTCACATATGTATTACGGTTTCCGGTTAATACAATTATAGCATGAACAATAGACAATTATCATGAACAAGGATATATAATAATAACCATTTTTATTGCCTCTAGGGCATATTTCCAACAGTCTCCCACTTGCACTAGAGTCAATAATCTAGTTACATTGTGATCAATCGAACACCCATAGAGTTCTGGTGCTGATCATGTTTTGCTCGTGGAAGAGGTTTAGTCAACGGATCTGCGACATTCAGATCCGTATGTATTTTACAAATATCTATGTCTCCATCTTGATTTTTTTTATGAATGGAGTTGAAGCGGCGCTTGATGCGCTTGGTCTTCTTGTGAAACCTGGGCTCCTTAGCAATGTCAATAGCTCCAGTGTTGCTACAGAAGAGAGTCATCAGGCCCGACGCAATAGGAATCACTCCTAGGTCAGTGATAAACTCCTTCATCCAGACTCCTTCCTGCGCTGCTTCCGAAGAAGCTATGTACTCCGCTTCACATGTAGATCCCGCCATGACGCTTTGCTTGCAACTGCACCAGCTAACTGCCCCACCATTCAAAATATACACGTATCCGGTTTGTGACTTGGAGTCATCGAGATCTGTGTCAAAGCTAGCATCGACGTAACCCTTTACGACGAGCTCTTCGGCACCTCCATAAACGAGAAACATATCCTTAGTCCTTTTTAGGTACTTCAGGATATTCTTGACTGCTGTCCATTGTTTCATACCGGGATCACTTTGGTACCTCCCTACCAAACTTATGGCAAGGTTCACATCAGGTCTGGTACACAACATGGCATACATAATAGAGCCTATGGCAGATGCATAGGGGATGACACTCATCTTTTCTCTTTCTTCTGCCGAGGTCAGGCGTTGAGCTACGCTCAATCTCACACCTTGCAATACAGGCAAGAACCCCTTCTTGGACTGATCCATAACTTCTTCAATATCTTGTCAAGGTATCTGCTTTGTGGAAGACCAATGAGGCGTCTCGATCTATCTCTATAGATCTTGATGCCTAATATGTAAGCAGCTTCTCCAAGGCCATTCACTGAAAAACACTTATTCAAGTAGGCCTTCATGCTTTCCAAAAGTTCTATATCATTTCCCATCAACAGTATGTCATCCACATATAATATGATAAATACTACAGAGCTCCCACTCACTTTCTTGTAAATACAGGCTTCTCCATAAATCTGTATGAACCCAAACGCTTTGATCATTTCATCAAAGCGAATGTTCCAACTTCGAGATGCTTGCACCAGCCCATAGATGGAGCGCTGGATCTTGCATACCTTGTTAGCATTCTTAGGATCAACAAAACCTTCCGACTGCATCATATACAATTCTTCCTTAAGGAAACCGTTAAGGAATGCCGTTTTGACGTCCATTTGCCATATCTCATAATTATAGAATGCGACAATTGCTAACATGATTTAGACGGACTTCAGCTTCACTACAGGTGAGAAGGTCTCATCGTAGTCAACTCCATGAACTTGTCGATAACCCTTAGCAACAAGCCAAGCCTTATAGACAGTCACATTACCATCCGCGTCAGTCTTCTTCTTAAAGATCCACTTATTCTCTATGGCTTGCCGATCATCGGGCAAGTCCTTCAAAGTCCATACTTTGTTTTCATACATGGATCCTATCTCGGATTTCATGGCTTCAAGCCATTTGTTGGAATCCAGGCCCGCCATCGCTTCTTCATAGTTCGAAGGTTCACCGTTGTCTAACAACATGATTTCCAGGATAGGGTTGCCGTGCCACTCTGGTGCGGAACGTGTCCTCGTGGACCTACGAAGTTCAGTAGCAACTTGACCCGAAGTTTCATGATCATCATCATTAACTTCCTCTCTAGTCGATGCAGGCACCACAAAAACATCTTCCCGAGCTGCGCTACTCTCCGGTTCAAGAGGGGCTACCTCGTCAAGTTCTACTTTCCTCCCACTTACTTCTTTCGAGATAAACTCTTTCTGCAGAAAGGATCCATTCTTAGCAACAAAGATCTTGCCTTCGGATCTGAGGTAGAAGGTATACCCAATAGTTTCCTTAGGGTATCCTATGAATACGCATTTTTCTGATTTGGGTTCGAGCTTTTCAGGTTGAAGTTTCTTGACATAAGGTTCGCATCCTCAAACTTTCAGAAAGGACAGCTTAGGTTTCTTCTCAAACCATAATTCATACGGTGTCATCTCAACGGATTTAGACGGTGCCCTATTTAAAGTGAATGCGGCAGTCTCTAAAGCATAACCCCAAAATGATAGCGGTAGATCGGTAAGAGACATCATAGATCGCACCATATCCAATAGAGTGCGATTACGACGTTCAGACACACCATTACGCTGAGGTGTTCTAGGCGGCGTGAGTTGTGAAACAATTCCACATTTCCTTAAGTGCGTGCCAAACTCGTGACTCAAATAGTCTCCTCCACGATCTGATTGTAAGAACTTTATTTTCCTGTCACATTGATTCTCTACCTCACACTGAAATTCCTTGAACTTTTCAAAGGTCTCAGACTTGTGTTTCATTAAGTAGACATACCGATATCTACTTAAGTCATCAGTGAGGGTGAGAACATAATGATAGCCATCGCGAGCCTCAACGCTCATTGGACCGCATACAATACTATGTATTATTTCCAACAAGTTGGTTGCTCGCTCCATTGTTCCGGGGAACGAAGTCTTGGTCATTTTGCCCATGAGGCATGTGTGGGGACCCCGACTCATAAGTCGAGATCACCGAATGCACGTGTACAGTGATCCCAGAGATCAATGCTCACTGAACACACAGAAGCTGAATAACAAGAGTCTTACATCCATACATACCGTTTTGCAAAAGTAGGACCGTCATGGTCAGGTCTTGAGTATATCATCGCAGCGGAAATCTTCGTCGATAACTTGGACCCATGCCATCTTCCTTAACCCTACAGGCATTCTGACTGGGAAGCGTCCTAGCTCGCATGTTCGTCACCGAAGTATTCTTCTTCATATCATGTTCTTTCATGCCTGGCCAATAAAATAACCAGTGGCAAGCCAATGAGTACTTTGAATGTACTCGCAAGCAACCCATGTCTTGGTTCAAGATTCAACAATGCATGATATAGGTAAATTTTTGCAGAAAGCTAGTTTTGAGTGCAATGACATGTTCAACAACTTGCATAGCATGCATCAAGAGGATTCATGTAATCCCTGAGGACAAGTTATAGATATCAACATAAATGGAGTGGGCACCAACCCAACTCAATCATGTCAAGTCCTTGGACTTGACCCATGTAGTTCTCTCCACTCATCAATACATACTCACCAGGTTTCGTAAACATATGGACGTAGCCCAAGAGCGGTTACCCAATTGTCCTTGACCGTGGTCACGGCTATTCGAATAGTTTTACACTCTGCAGAGGTTGCACACTTTACCCACAAGATCGGGGAACTTCCGTGTCATCCACGACCTGCGATACCTCAAGTACCCGGGGTAAGCACCCGATCACTATCTTTCACTAGACGACACTAACATGGAGTCCACTCGATTGGTAGTAACCCCCGTGCCCAACATTTCACAACTTAAAATTGTGGAGCCTCGCTCCCATATTCATCACATACCACTAGCACGGGGTACCAACGGTGTGTCCGGTGCCCCATAAAAATGTTCTTGGCCGCCCTACCTGGCACGACCCCGTCCCGAGAGAGAGCACCAACTCTCCCCCGTCACTAGTAATGCGGGCTCCAAGCTAGTATCGGCCTAGGTAATCAATAATGCCCTTTCCCATACAAGGGTAGAGTGGTTGCGCATGTAAGGTTGGAATAACAGTCGCAACTTAAACCAATCCGTTTTTGAAACCACACTCACATATCCTTCTCGGTACACCACTTCTTTGTCAAGTGATTACCTAGCTCAACATCTCCCTCGGGCATTAGTGGCACCCGACGGGTTTTCAAAAGTCTTTGGGAACATACTTGCCTCCATCACCATGCATATCCCGCCCTTTTTGAAAGCAACTGTTTTAGCATCCTATCTACTCCCACCGCATAACCCTCATAAGGAGGTAGGGTCATGCACAATGCAAGTATCAATGAGGAAGTATGTGAGGCGACCAACCACCGTGGTTTACCATCTCATCATGATTCCGATGCAACAATAATAAGTGATATATGACATGCATAAAAGGTTGCATAGACATGGTCAAAGGGCTGCTTACTGTTGTAAGAAAGTCTTGAGGTCTTCAAATATCTCTGGTCCAACTCCGAGCATTCCGTCTACTTCGTCAACTATCGCCGAAAGCAAGCATAATAAGCAACACAAGAAGGCAGAAAATAAAAGTGCTCCAAAATATTAATTTGACTTTTCTAGGACATCTCTGGTTATATGAAAAATAACCGAGTGGTTTCATTGGAATTGGATCGGTGGATATCTCGAACATTTCAATATGATGGAATCAAGGGGTTTATGGGTTTGCAAGAAGTGTACAGAAACATGTCTTTGAAAAATGAGCAAAGGTACCCATTTAACAAACCATGATTTTAGAAACATCTAGGAGTTGGTTTCTTTGGATTTGGAGTTCAGATGAATATTCTATGGATTTACAAAGTTGACAAACATGAAGAAATGGCTCATTAATTTGTGGGGTACAGAAAGTATTAAGAAAATGTTCATAAACTAAGTTATGAACTTAGAAGCATCTAGGAATTTGAATCATGGAATTTGGATCAAGTTTGAGCTCTCTGTGATTTTCTAAAGTTCATCATGAAATAGGAAAAATAGGATTTGATAAATATTTGTGAAGAAAAGGTCTCGGAAAATGTGCATGTTGCACCAACAGGTAGCTCATGATTTATAGAGTCACTAGAAATTTGAATCATCAAATTTGGAGTCCATTTGAATTGTTTATGGATTTTAGAAACTCTTTGAAAAGAATAAAAGAAATATAAGGCATTACCCTTATCCTGCAAGACCGTGAGAGATAGCTGTGGGTCGCCCAGCTGCTCGCCTTGGACGCCATGCAACGTCAAGGCGTCTTTGCAAGCCGTTTCCACTTAAACGGCGGGGCCCGCCCACTGGTCGCCGACGCTGGGCCCAGTGCAGTCGCCTTCAACCTCCCAGCGCGCCGGCCATGGGAGGAGCGGCTCCGCCGGCGATTGCCGGGCTACTGAGCGTCTCCGCGACGCTCCGCCCACCGGCGTGCTCGGGAGGCCATGCCGCACCCATCCATGCTAGCACACGACGCCGTGGAGGGCTGCAGCAGCGATGGCCTGGGTGGCGCGGAGGAGGCTGTCGGCCATCTTGCCACGAGCATGCGATGCTCCTGGGACGAACGCGGCGAGGGAAGGGCTTGTGGTGGTGACAAGAGGTGTGGGGCTATCCAGGGGAGAGAGAGAGGGGCGGGGCCTGGATTTGAGCAGCGGCGGCGGCTCGGCCGGCCTAGGAGGGGATGGAGAGCGCGAGGAGGGAGTGGGTTGGTCCAGGGGATCACGGGAGGAGAGAGGGCCAAAGGAGTAGAGAGGAGGCTCTGGGGTGGCCTTAAATAGAAGGGGCGAGGTGCACTGTGGCTCGTGCACCGACGCGCTCCTAGCCGTTCTTTGGAGGCCACGGGGGCGGCGTGGGTGTGTCTGGGTGTTCAAGGGGTTGGTCTAGGGCGAGGAGAGGAGAGAGGGAGCAGGAGAGGCCCCGGTGCCCAGCGTCTGAGGCCGGGCATTGGCCGAGCCGGGCGGCTCTGGGCGCGCCGCTGTGGGGTGAGAGAGAGGGAAAGAGGAGGGGGCCAGGATGGTGGCGTGTTGCGGACGCCGAGACACCTCGACCGGGCGTGAGGGGAGGCTCGAGGTGGGACGGGAGCGTCGTGTCAACGGTCGGGAGCGCGGTAGCGTGCTCCAGAGCGCGTCTTTGGCCGGCATGCGCGGCTTTTCCACGCGCACTCGCGCGTCCACTTTTGTCTGGCAGCTACAGGGGGTATGGGCAAAAGCCGAGGAGAGCCTTGGATGCTCTGGAATGCCAAGGAGGGAGGGAGAGGCTGAGAGAGAGGGATAATGCTGCTGCCCAAAGAAGAAAAATGGGTCCCTGCCCCCCTTCATCATTGCTTCTCAGGCAGGGAAGCACACCAGAGGTAGAGGGGGACTAGGAGGGGCTGTGGTAAAAAGTGGAGTCCATGGAGATTAGTGGAAGAGGCCAAAAATGGGATTTTGGTAAAGTGGCAGAAGGTGTTTGATGTTGGTTTGGGCCAGAAGATGAGTCCCATTTGTCATGAGACTCCATAGGGTGAAATGGCACATATAATTAGGCGCAGAACGGAATACAGAAACTTGGATCTGGGGTAGTCTTCACGTCCTCATACTTCTTCTGCTTCCGTGTAGTGCTCCATTGAGCTTGAAGTACCTGATGGTGTGGCTTCGTGTATGACGCTCTTCTTGATCCAGGTTGCTAATGGGTAGCTCGTGGTAGGTTAGATTAGGCTAGGGGTTGATGGCTCGGTGGTCAATGCCCTCGTAGAGATCGGACAAGTTAGGAAGTTGGAAACACTTTCGGGGTTGTGATGCATGGAAAGCGTTGTGCTCATCGGGTAACTCGGTGGTAACTCTAGTGGTAGCCGTCTACTCTTCGCCTTGAAGTGATCTCGGAGGGGTTGTTAAATCTTGGAGTGATCTCGAAGGGGCGATGAATCTTGGTGTGGGTTCCTTGTCATGGAAATGCTTGGTTCCTTAGAGAGGAGTGGCTTGCAGATACACATGGTCTTTGACGCGAAGTATACTTCTTGAAGATGGTGGTTGGTGTAGTTCTTCTGTTAGACATGACGGTCTTGGATGTTCCTTGACCAGCTCAACGATTCTTCTTCCGTCTTCGGGTAGACGAGTATGTCATCAAAGAAAGATGACAACTAACTTGTCCAAGCATTCCATGAAGTCTATGGGGTACGTAGAGTGGGCTGAGGCATTGGTGATGGTCACGGTTAAGCATTGGCCACGGTCTTATCGATCTAGAGCCAAAGCCCAAGGTCAGGATCCGACCATGTTGTCTCTTGGTAGGGCATAAGGGTTTCAAGTAGTCTAGTGTGCGAGTGAATGTTTATCACCCCATCCTTGAGCACAGTTTCTGAGATGCCAATTGTGCTATCTAGTCCTTTAAACAAATAACCTTATACCCCGAAAGCATCGACTCTTGTAAGTCAGCTCCAATCATCACTCATGCTATTATTATCCTCATGACTCCCAAGGGGAGGTCTAATAAATCTATACATGTCTACAATCCCCAAACTCATATGTATGTCTACCCTAAAAATCCATGGGTAGAATATACAAGCTGCTAAGCTTGAACGTGACATCCCAAGTGCTCAACCTATTCTTCCTGTGTCTAAGATAAAGCATCTCTATCCTAAGGAAACACGTCGTAGGCCCCTCCAAGATCTTGTTTCCTTCCTATGAATCAACTCCAATAGCCCATTACCTTTCATCAATCACTACAAATCCAATGTCTATGGTGTTCCACACGATCTTCTAAAGTCCTTTAGTCTCCAAATACTTGAAAAGGCTATCTCTAATATAGCCAGTCCACCAATTTCCATTATCATGGTCAAGTAACCTCCAAGGTCAAGTTTATACCAACTCCGACAAATAATCCAATCTCCTAGTTTATTGTCTACCGAGAAATATGGTATCATGATCAAGATCATCAGTCTAAATCCAATTTACTCCCAACCATGTAAAATTACTCTGCATCCATACTCCACTAGAGTAACCTATTTAATCCAAATCTCATGTCCAACGAGGAATCCTACATGCCTTCCTCAAGTTATTTACGTGATATCAACTATCTCCTATCAATATCATCTGATCAAGTCAAATCCTTGCACTTCCAGGAATTTCAGCTTGCGATCATAATTGTCCTGTAAATCCAATTTACTCAGGGATATTGGAAGCTATGCTAATCTATAATCATGATCCCACCAAGTTCATCTTCCTATATGAAAGCCCCGTGATCTACCAAAGTCTCAGTCAATTCCTCAGGGTCTCTGATATAAACTCATCAATTCGTTTGCCCTCCGTTCCTATATCCCCAAATTGGTCTCTCCTATGGCATCATCAGTTTTTGTGCTACCCTAGGATGATAATGTGCTCGCTCGCTATGTCCACCAGTTCCATAATGAACCCAATGCCATGTGAGGTTACAGAGGCTTAACTGGTCCACTTGTAATTCCGTGGGTTAAGCACTTGGCTAAGGATTCGAGCTGGGGTATCTCGTGAAGTCTCGAAAGGTATAGCGATGGGTTTACAGTCTTGAGAGGTAAACATAACTCTACGGAGTTGCACTTGGTCGAGGAGGTTGTAGCAAAAGTCTTCAGTGCTGGTTGGTTGCCAACGTAGAATTCTTGGTGTAGTTTATCTTACCGGTCTTCAGTTGAGGAGAGAGATGAGAGGGAAAAGTAGCATAGAGGAGGTGGGTTGCCTAAAGGGGGTTCTATAGTGCAAGTGCAAACAAAACAAGTGCCGAAAGGCCAAACAAAAGAAACAAGGTAAGGAAGGTGATATAGTCACGTACTTGTTGCCTAGGGCAAAAGTTGCATCGATATCAAAACATAAACAATTAAAACAAGCAACACACAATCATGGTTCTATTCGAACCATCATACGGACTTGATTGCGCATAGGGGTACACGACTTATCCTACCCTAGGGTCCTCGGACTCGAGAGTCGTGCCTTGCGCCTCGTGCAGTCTTCTGGGTTTTCCTCAGGTGTTGCTACGTCTCTTGTAGTTGTTCGATGAAACGATCCCGGTTGAGATTGAAGAGTCTTCAACAACTTCTCGCCTGTTGGAGTGATGGGGTGAAGGTGGCTCCTTGTAGCTGGCATTGACATGGTCTCCCCTTGTCTTCTTAATCATGACGATTCCTTTTGCCTTCTAAGGCGTCGAGTGTACCAGGTAGGCAATCCTTTATGTAATGACACTAAGCATAGTAGAGGTCCAATCTGCCGGATATACTGTTGCCAGTATCGTCACCGAGAGCGGGGGATGAAGAGAACCGTTTTCCTGCTCACTATAGTGAGGCGGAGCAAATGGATAGGTTCTCATCCACCGGTGGTTGCCGATGCAACAATGATAAGGACAGGGTTGCTCTACTAGCGATGTATTTCATGATCTTGCATATCCCATGCCCTGGTCATCATAGGCCAAGGTTTCATCATCCAGGGCAGCGTCAAGGGTGTCTCCATCTCCTGGTCTTCGTGTCCTCATTCCTCGAGGATGTATCTCCTGTTGGTATTGTCTTGTTGTGATGTCGCCAATCTTGTGTTCAGGAGATGTGGGTGAATGTCCGCAAGGCATCTTCCTTCTAGATTATCCACGAGGATTACAAGGAATCCAAAGTGGTCGTGGGCTTAAGGTTTATAGTGACTAAAGGTTTTTGAAGGGGAAGAGGTTGATGGGGAAAGTATACCCTAAATTTTCGAAAAACTGAGAAGGGAAGAGAAGTATAGACAGTTTTTTTGAAAACTAGCGATAGTTTTGAAAATAGTTTTACCCTAACTAACGACCATGCTAACTAAGGCTACCTAAAGTCAGGATGGCTCTGATACCAGCTCTGTGGGGACCCCGACTCATAAGTCGAGATCACCGAATGCTGCGTGTCAAATGATCCCGAGATCAATGCTCACCGAACACACGTAAGCTGAATAACAAGAGTCTTACATCCATACATACCGTTTTGCAAAAGTAGGACCGTTATGGTCGGTCTTGAGTATATCATCGCAGCGGAAATCTTCGTCGATAACTTGGACCCATGCCATCGCCTTAACCCTACGGGCATTACATGGAAGCGCCCTAGCTCGCATGTTAAATCACCAAGTATTCTTCTTCATATCATGTTCTTTCATGCCTGGCCAATAAAATAACCAAGTGGCAAGCCAATGAGTACTTTGAATGTACTCGCAAGCAACCCATGTCTTGGTTCAAGATTCAACAATGCATGATATAGGTAAATTTTTGCAGAAAGCTAGTTTTGAGTGCAATGACATGTTCAACAACTTGAATAGCATGCATCAAGAGGATTCATGTAATCCCTGAGGACAAGTTATAGATATCAACATAAATGGAGTGGGCACCAACCCAACTCAATCATGTCAAGTCCTTGGACTTGACCCATGTAGTTCTCTCCACTCATCAATACATACTCACCAGGTTTCGTAAACATATGGACGTAGCCCAAGAGCGGTTACCCAACTGTCCTTGACCGTGGTCACGGCTATTCGAATAGTTTTACACTCTGCAGAGGTTGCACACTTTACCCACAAGATCGGGGAACTTCCGTGTCATCCACGACCCGCGATACCTCAAGTACCCGGGGTAAGCACCCGATCACTATCTTTCCCTAGACGACACTAACATGGAGTCCACTCGATTGGTAGTAACCCCCGTGCCCAACATTTCACAACTTAAAATTGTGGAGCCTCGCTCCCATATTCATCACATACCACCGCACGGGTACCAACGGTGTGTCCGGTGCCCCATAAAATGTTCTTGGTCGCCCTACAGCACGACCCGCCCCGAGAGAGAGCACCAACTCTCCCCGTCACTAGTAATGTCGGGCTCCAAGCTAGTATCGGCCTAGGTAATCAATAATGCCCTTTCCCATACAAGGGTAGAGTGGTTGCGCATGTAAGGTTGGAATAACGGTCGCAACTTAAACCAATCCGTTTTTGAAACCACACTCACATATCCTTCTCCGGTACACCACTTCTTTGTCAAGTGATTACCTAGCTCAACATCTCCCTCGGGCATTAGTGGCACCCGACGGGGTTTTCAAAAAGTCTTTGGGAACATACTTGCCTCCATCACCATGCATATCCCCGCCCCTTTTTGCGTAGCAACTGTTTTAGCATCCTATCTACTCCCACCGGCATAACCCTCATAAGGAGGTAGGGTCATGCACAATGCAAGTATCAATGAGGAAGTAACAGAGGCGACCAACCACCGTGGTTTACCATCTCATCATGATTCCGATGCAACAATAATAAGTGATATATGACATGCATAAAAAGGTTGCATAGACATGGTCAAAGGGCTGCTTGCCTGTTGTAAGAAAGTCTTCGAGGTCTTCAAATATCTCTGGTCCAACTCCGAGCATTCCGTCTACTTCGTCAACTATCGTCGAAAGCAAGCATAATAAGCAACACAAGAAGGCAGAAAACAAAAGTGCTCCAAAAATATTAATTTGACTTTTCTAGGACATCTCTGGTTATATGAAAAATAACCAGAGTGGTTTCATTGGAATTGGATCAGTGGATATCTCTGAACATTTCAATATGATGGAATCAAGGGTTTATGGGTTTGCAAGAAGTGTACAGAAACATGTCTTTGAAAAATGAGCAAAGGTACCCATTTAACAAACCATGATTTTAGAAACATCTAGGAGTTGGTTTCACTGGATTTGGAGTTCAGATGAATATTCTATGGATTTACAAAGTTGACAAACATGAAGAAATGGCTCATTAATTTGTGGGGTACAGAAAGTATTAAGAAAAATGTTCATAAACTAAGTTATGAACTTAGAAGCATCTAGGAATTTGAATCATGGAATTTGGATCAAGTTTGAGCTCTCTGTGATTTTCTAAAGTTCATCACAGAAATAGGAAAAATAGGATTTGATAAATATTTGTGAAGAAAAGGTCTCTGGAAAAATGTGCATGTTGCACCAACAGGTAGCTCATGATTTATAGAGTCACTAGAAATTTGAATCATCAAATTTGGAGTCCATTTGAATTGTTTATGGATTTTAGAAACTCACTGGAAAAGAATAAAAAGAAATATAAGGCATTACCCTTATCCTGCGCACCGACGAGAGATAGCTGTGGGCCGGCCCAGCGGCTCGGCCACGCGGACGCCATGCGACGTCGAAGGCGTCTTTGCCGAAGCCGTTTCCACTTAAACGGCGGGGGCCCGCCCACTGGGTCGCTGACGCGCGGGCCCCAGCTGCAGGTCGCCTTCAACCTCCCGCGTGCGCTCCGGCCGCGGGGAGGAGTGGCTCCCGCCGGCGATTGCCGGGGCTACAGAGCGTCTCCGGCGACGCTCCGCCCACCTGCGTGCTCAGGAGGCCATGCCGCACCCATCCATGTGCTACACGCACGTCGTGGAGGGCTGCAACAGCGATGGCTTGGGTGGCCGCGGAGGAGGCTGTCGGCCATCTTCGGCCACGAGCATGCGATGCTCCTGGGGATGAACGGCGGCGAGGGAAGGGCTTGTGGTGGTGACAAGAGGGTGTGGGGCTATCCAGGGGGAAGAGAGAGGGGCCGGGGCCTGCGGATTTGAGCAGCGGTCGACGGCTCGGCTCCGGCCTAGGAGGGGGATGGAGAGCGCGAGGAGGGGAGTGGGTTGGTCCAGGGGGATCACGGGAGGGAGAGAGGGCCAAAGGAGTAGAGAGGAGGCTCGGGGTGGCCTTAAATAGAAGGGGCGAGGTGCACCGTGGCTCAGGCGCCGACCGCTCCTAGCCGTTCTTTGGAGGCCACGGGGCGCAAGCGTGGGTGTGTCTGGGGTGTTCAAGGGGTTGGTCTAGGGCGAGAGGAGAGGAGAGAGGGAGCAGGGAGAGGCCCTGGTGCCCAGCGTCTGCAGGCGGGCATTGGCCGAGCCAGGCGGCTCTGGGCACGCGCCGCAGGGGTGGGAGAGAGGGAAAGAGGAGGGGCCAGGATGGTGGCGTGTTGCGGACGCCGAGACACCTCGCGAGGGGAGGCTCGAGGTGGGACGGGAGCGCCGTGTCAACGGTCGGGGCTTGGTAGCGTGCTCAGGCGCGTCTTTGGCCGGCATGTGCGGCTTTTCATGGCCACTCAAGGCCCACTTTGTCTGGCAGCTGCAGGGGGTATGGGCAAAAGCCGAGGAGAGCCTTGGATGCTCTGGAATGCCAAGGAGGGAGAGAGAGGCTGAGAGAGAGGGATAATGCTGCTGCCCAGAGAAGAAAAATGGGTCCCTGTCCTCCTTCATCATTGCTTTTCGGGCGGGGAAGCACACCAGAGGTAGAGGGGGACTAGGAGGGGTTGTGGTAAAAAGTGGAGTCCATGGAGATTAGTGGAAGAGGCCAAAAATGGGATTTTGGTAAAGTGGCAGAAGGTGTTTGATGCTGGTTTGGGCCAGAAGATGAGTCCCATTTGTCATGAGACTCCACAGGGTGAAATGGCACATATAATTAGGGCCTTCCACCAATCTTGAGTCCATTTGGGCAAAGTTTCCAATGCAACTTTTGCAAACCCTAGAAATTAGCAGAAATGGACTTGTGTAGATTTAGTTGAGCAAATCACTTCTCCTTGATGCACCACTTGGTGTGGTGGCCTTATTTGGTCATGTGAATATGATCACCAAAGTTGGGGTCAAGGAGAGAAAGCTGGTAGTACAAAGTTGTTCAAATTTGATTCTGGTCAGAGAGGGTTTTGGGGCTCTTTGATCAAGTTAACTTGTTCTCCAACTTGTGCCATTTTGTCTAGATGAATTATTAGACCACTTGAGCATGTTCACCAGGTTTGAGAACATTTGGACATGTTTGGCAATGTAAAGTTGCTCAAACTTCAAAATGGACAGAAATGGTTTTGAGAGGGTTTCATGGGGTTATACTATTCTCCATGACATGATACTTGTCCAGATCATGAAACATGTCATATGTGACATGCTGGAATTTTCTTGGAATTTTTTTGGAGAATATTACCTTTGTAAATATTTCAAAAGCTTGAAATATCCAGAAAGGGTTTTGAGGATTTGACCAATATTTTGAACATGACCATGTGTTGAAACTCTTATATATGGGAAATATATGCCCTTGAGTTTCCCTGATTTTTGTCAAATATTTTTAAAACAATAAAATAATTTTTCCTATTAAAGACCATTTCTGGCCTTAAGAAAAGCTTTTAAATAAAATAGGAAAATAACTTTTAAAATTATATTTTGTGGTTTCGGGTATCCTATATCTAATAGGAGTCAAATATATTTTTAAAGATTTTTACTGCCCTTAATTAAGTACTTGCAGTGCAAACCTCAATTCAGGGGTTTTTGAAAAACTAATATTTGAAAATACTATTTGGCCAACTTATTTTTGTAAGAAATTATTTTTATGTCCTATACACATGGCATGATCATTGGTTCAAGAGTTTGGAGTAAGGAGATGAAGTATAGGAGTTGGAGGATTTGTTTTATTTTTAGAGCACTTGCTAACAGCAGACAAAAATCAATCAAGGCAAAGACAAAACACTCAAGTTTTTGTCAAACCACATTTTATCATGATTCATTAGCTTAAGGGTTGTGGCATGAAAATCAGGGTGTGACAGCATGGTTCTCACGTGTCAAATGATTCATAATCAAGAGACTCCAAAGGTCCATCTGCGTGGAGTTTCTTCATGCGTTTGACACCAACATGACCAAGGCGGCAGTGCCACAAGTATGTGGGACTATCATTATCAACCTTACATCTTTTGGCATTCACACTATGAATATGTGTAACATCACGTTCGAGATTCAATAAAAATAAACCATTGACCAGCAGGGCAACCATAAAACATATCTCTCATATAAATAGAACAACCATTATTGTCGGATTTAAATGAGTAGCCATCTCGCATTAAACAAGATCCAGATACAATGTTCATGCTCAAAGCTGGCACTAAATAACAATTATTGAGGTGTAAAACTAATCCCAAAGGTAAATGTAGAAGTAGCGTGCCGATGACGATCACATTGACCTTGGAACCATTCCCGACGCGCATCGTCACCTCCTCCTTCGCCATTCTCCGATTATCCCGCAGCTCCTGTTTTGATTTACAAATATGAGCAACCGCACCAGTATCAAATACCCAAGAGCTACTACGAGCGCTGGTAAGGTACACATCAATAACATGTATATCATATATACCTTTGGCGTTGTCGGCCTTCTTATCCGCTAAATACTTGGGGCAGTTCTGCTTCCAGTGACCATTTCCCTTGCAATAAAAGCACTCAGTCTCAGGCTTGGGTCCATTCTTTGGCTTCTTCTTCCCAGCAACTGACTTACCGGGCGCGACAACTCCCTTGCTGTCCTTCTTGAAGTTCTTCTTACCCTTGCCGTTCTTGAAACTAGTGGTCTTATTCACCATCAACACTTGATGTTCCTTTTTGATTTCCACCTCCACTGATTTCAGCATTTAATATAACTCATGAATGGACTTCTCCATCCCTTGCATATTGTAGTTCATCACAAAGCTCTTGTAGCTAGGTGGAAGCGACTGGAGGATTCTGTCAATGACTGAGTCATCTGGAAGATTAACTCCCAGCTAAGACAAGCGGTTTTGCAACCCAGGCATTTTGAGTATATGCTCGCTAACAGAACTATTTTCCTCCATCTTACAATTGTAGAACTTGTCAGAGACTTCATATCTCTCGACCCGGACATGAGCTTGAAAACCATTTTCAGCTCTTGGAACATCTCATATGCTCTGTTTTGCTCAAAACACTTTTGGAGCCCCGGTTCTAAGCTGTAAAGTATGCCGCACTGAACCAGTGAGTAATCATCACTACGCGACTGCCAGGCGTTCATAATGTCTTGAGTTGCGAGGAAAATGGGTGCGTCACCTAGCGGTCCTTCAAGGACATATGCTTTCTTGGCAGCTATGAGGATGATCCTCAAGTTACGGACCCAATCCGTATAGTTGCGACCATCATCTTTCATCTTGGTTTTCTCTAGGAACGTGTTGAAGTTGAGGGCAACATTAGCGTGGGCCATTGGATCTATAGGATGGATTGTAAAGACAATTTTAGACTAAGTTCATGATAATTAAGTTCATCTAATCAAATTATTTAATGAACTGCCACTCAGATAGACATCTCTTTAGTCATCTAAGTGATAAATGATCCGAATCGACTAGGTCGTGTCCGATCATCACGTGAGACGGACTAGTCATCAATGGTGAACATCTCCATGTTGATCGCATCTACTATACGACTCATGTTCGACCTTTCTGTCTCTCGTGTTCCGAGGCCATGTTTGTACATGCTAGGCTCGTCAAGTCAACCTAAGTGTTTCGCATGTGTAAATCTTGCTTACACCCGTTGTATGCGAACATTAGAATCTATCACACCCGATCATCACATGGTGCTTCGAAACAACTAACCTTCGCAACGGTGCACACTTTAGGGGAACACATTTCTTGATATTTTAGTGAGGGATCATCTTATTTATGCTACCGCCGTTCTAAGCAAATAAGATGTAAACATGATAAATATCACATGCAAATCATAAGGTGACATGATATGGCCAATATCATCTTGCGCTTTTGATCTCCATCTTCGAGGCGCGACATGGTCACCATCGTCACCGGCATGACACCATGATCTCCATCATCGTGTCTTCATGAAGTTGTCTCGCCAACTATTACTTCTACTACTATGGCTAACGGTTAGCAATAAAGTAAAGTAATTACATGGCATTTATATTGACTCGCAGGTCATACAATAAATTAAGATAACTCCTATGGCTCCTACGGTTGCCACACTCATCGACGTGCAAGTCATGATTCCTATTACAAGAACATGATCAATCTCATACATCACATATATAATTCACCACATCCTTTTGGCCATATCACATCACATAGCATACCCTTCAAAAACAAGTTAGACGTCCTCTAATTGTTGTTGCATGTTTTACGTGGCTGCTATGGGTTTCTAGCAAGAACATTTCTTACCTACGCAAAAGCCACAACAGTGATACGCCAATTGCTATTTACCCTTCATAAGGACCCTCTTCATGGAATCCGATCCGACTAAAGTGGGAGAGACAGACACCTGCTAGCCACCTTATGCTACAAGTGCATGTCAGTCGGTGGAACCTGTCTCACGTAAGCGTACGTGTAAGGTCGGTCCGGGCCGCTTCATCCCACAATGCCTCCGAATCAAGATAGGACTAGTAACGGTAAGCAAATTGAACAAATCATCGCCCACAACTACTTGTGTTCTACTCATGCATAGAATCTACACATAGACCAAGCTCATGATGCCACTGTTGGGGAACGTAGTAATAATTCAAAAAATTTCCTACGTATCACCAAGATCAATATAGGAGAAGCTAGCAATGAGAGAGAGGGAATGCATCTTCATACCCTTGAAGATCGCTAAGCGGAAGTGTTACAAGAACGCGGTTGATGGAGTCGTACCCGCGGCGATTCAAATCGCGGAAGATCTGATCCAAGCGCCAAACGGACGGCGCCTCCGTGTTCAACACACGTACAGCCCGGGGATGTCTCCTCCTTCTTGATCCAGCAAGGGGAGAGGGGAATTTTAGGGAGAACTCCGGCAGCACGACGGCGTGGTGGTGGAGCTCGTGGTTCTCCGACAAAGCTTCTCTACGCTCAACGGAGGAGGAGGAGGAGTTGGAGGGGGAGGGCTGCGCCAGGGGCAAGGGGTGCAGCTCCCATGCACCTCCCCACTATATATAGGGGTGGAGGGGGCTGGTTTCTTACCCTCCAAGTCCATTGGGGTGTTGGCAAAGGTGGGAGGAAAGAAATCCCATCCTTTCCCTTCCCCACCGATTGTTATCCCCCCTTTTTAGGGATCTTGATCTTATCCCTTCGGGATATGATCTTATTCCTTCTAAGGGGGATCTTGGTGCGCTTGACCAGGGTGTGGGGCCTTTCCCCCACTACCCACGTTCATGTGGGTCCCCCATGCAGGTGGGCCCCACTCTGGAACCTTCTAGAACCTTCCCGCTACAATACCGAAAAATTCGAACATTTTCCGGTGGCCAAAATAGGACTTCCCATATATAAATCTTTACCACCGGACCATTCCAGAACTCCTCATAACATCCGGGACTCCGAACAACTTTTGGTAACCACATACAATTACCATTACAACTCTAGCGTCACCGAATCTTAAGTGTGTAGACCCTACGAGTTTGGGAACCATGCAGACATGACCGAGATGCCTCTCCGGCCAATAACCAATAGAGGGATATGGATACCCATACTGGCTCCCACATGTTCCACGATGATGTCATCAGATGAACCACGATGTCGGGGATTCAATCAATCCCGTATACTTCCCTTTGTCCATCGGTATGTTACTTGCCCGAGATTCGATTGTCGGTATCCCTATACCTTGTTCAATCTCGTTACCGGCAAGTCTCTTTACTCGCTCCATAACGTATGATCCCGTGGCTAACTCCTTAGTCACATTGAGCTCATTATGATGATGCATTACCTAGTGGGCTTAAAGATACCTCTCCGTCAGACGGAGTGACAAATCCCAGTCTCGATTCGTGCCAACCCAACAGATACTTTCGGAGATACCTGTAGTGCACCTTTATAGTCACCCAGTTACATTGTGACGTTTGATACACCCAAAGCATTCCTACGGTATCCAGGAGTTGCACAATCTCATGGTCTAAGGAAATGATACTTGACATTAGAAAAGCTGTAGCAAACGAACTACACGATCTTGTGCTTTGCTTAGGATTGGGTCTTGTCCATCACACCATTCTCCTAATGATGTGATCCCATTATCAATGACATCCAATGTCCATGGTCCGGAAATCATAACCATCTATTGATCAACGAGCTAGTCAAATAGAGGCTCACTAGGGACATGTTGTGGTCTATGTATTCACACATGTATTACGGTTTCCGGTTAATACAATTATAACATGAACAATAGACAATTATCATGAACAAGGAAATATAATAATAACCATCTTATTATTGCATATAGGGCATATTTCCAACAATCCCTTCCACTGTCCACCACCCCGTCCATCAATTTCCACCATGTACTGCCCATCGTTCATTGTCATAATCATACTTGAAGTCGTTCGCATCTTTGCTTGATCCAATCTGCATCTTATCTAGTTTGTTTTGGAAAGAGAGAAAAAAAGACAAAGAATTTTTAAATAAAGTTAGAAAAATAGAGAAAAGAAAGAAAAAAGGTGAGAAAAAAATTTCGGATCTATCTAGACTCAATATCGTACCTGAATTCGGATTGGAATCTGTTTTGCGCGGTGTTCAGTAAAACATGCATATCTTTTTCATACGAAGTCCATTTTGGCTTCAAAAGTACTCAAATTAAAGCTAGCAATGAGCTGCATCTAAATAGTTTCAAAAGCAAGCTCAGTATTTGGCACCTCAATATCGGCTTCTAAATAGGTCTTTTTGCCCTCCGAAGTTCACGAACACAGCTTGTTCTAGTTTTTCAAGCCAGATTTAGAATTTTTTGACTCCTCATATCAACTTGGAATCGAGTGATTGTTTTTGCGTTGGAAAGCTTGAGTTAGTAGCATTCTGTAGAAAAATTATCACAAAATTGGCACAAACTTTTCGAGAGGAAAGTTGGAGATAGAGTTTTTGGTATATGCTGCTTGGCAGTTGTTTCTCATCATTATCTTTACTTCCATTGTGATCTTCACATATATCTGGCTGTCCAGAGCTACTTCATATCCTTTATTGCTGCTAGTTGTTCTACACCGTGACCTCATTACTATTCTAGGCTCGCGTCTCTAGTCCAATCTAGCCTAGGACCAGCACAGTACCATCATTGAGCGTTTATTCAGTATTGGATCTCTGATTTGATTATTGCTAATCTTTTGCTACCATATATTTAAACCTTCCAAGCTCCACATATTTCTACATCGTGTACACATACATTCACCTGGTAATCACTTTACTCAATCTTCAAAGTTATTCGACACAGCCGGTTGCCGGTCACCGCCTGCTGCGTGGTAAGAACTTCTAAGACATTGATATTTGCTTTACTATGAGTGTTTTACCACCACATCCTAGTACGCCATAGGAAAATTATTCTAGAATTTTTTTCTTATTTCTACTAAACATGACAAGATCCAGAGTTGTCAGTTCATGGGCTTCGTCGATCGTAGGGGATGTGCCATCACCTAAGAAAATACAGCAACCGTCACGAGAGGAGCAAAGACATCAGAATGCACATAATCAGGCTAATGTTTCAATGCGACATTTTACTGTTCATTTTAGGCCTTATTTATATATTGAATGGGAGTACAAAATGAATGCTATATTTGCATCTCATAATTTTGATGAGCGTGCCGAAGTTAAAGTTGCGGTTAGTACTTTTAGTAGCTTTACTTTAGTTTGGTGGAGCGAACATTGTTAGTTATGCCCTGATTTTATACCTACTACTTTGGATGACTTAAAACTTGTCATGAGAGATAGATTTGTTGATACTTATTATACTCATGGCATGATTAAAAAACTACAACATTTAAAACAAGGTAATGACACTGTAACAAAATATTATGATGATTTACAAACTACCTTGTTGCACTCCTTTTTAGAAGAAAGTGAAGAAGATTTTATGGATAGATTTTGGGGAGGATTAAATAGTGATATTTAGGAGATACTAATTCATGTAGAGTGTTATCCTATGGACCATTTGTTTCGTCTTGCTTGCAAATGTGAAGAGGAAATAAAATGGCGTGTGTCCCACAAGGAGAACAAGCGCAAGGTGCACATACCAAGTGTTGATATGGTTGTTCCTTCAACTACTAGGCATACTATGACAACCACATCTATTGTTGTGAGGCCTACATCATCTCCACCATGTGACACCTCACCACCGAGAGTGCCAACATCATCTGAGTTGATCATAAGAGGTAATGACAAAGGTATTGATTTCCATCTCCACATGAGAATGATGAATGACTTGTCAATTTAAATGCACCATGTGATGAGCCACCTACTACTTTGATCACACTACTTATTTTAGAGGACTAAGTTGATGATTTGAGTTTGTCATGTGATCAAACAACTGCAATATCAACAATGTCGAGTGCACCCATTGAATTAACCGCGAAAGAACCATGTGAATCAGGGATTAACTAAGATTTGGATCAAATGCGTTTGAAAATAATTGTGCCAATGCTTAATCATTTTTATATGACCTCTAATCTTGGTGATGATTCTGTGTCAAATGACTTTTGCATGTTTTCTTATTTAAGCATGTTGTAGCATGTAAATTTGATGCAAGTAAAGTTTATTCACCAATGTTGGGATGGTTTAATGATGAACATTGTCAATCTTTTGATATGAATAAGAGCTTCACTTATATGTGCAAATCGAGTTGCAATATTTTCATGCCTTCTACTTCTTGTGATAATTTTTTGGCTTCATATTTTATGAACTATGAAAGTTACTCATGTATACATGTGTCATATGTGCAAAAACCAAGGGAAGTAAAAATGGACAACATATACATACACAACATGTACATCTTATTTCTTTTGTTAGCCACATTTCAGATTAAGCAACGCCGAGGACAACTTTGTTTTCAAGAACGGGAGGATGATGAGGATGTGGCTACCTTGGATACGACCAAAAATGTTGCATACATGCATATTTGTGAGGTGTTTTCTTATAATAATTATGCAATAATTTATTTATGTTATTCGGAACAAAAATACTTCACCTATTTTTATTTCATGCCTAAATGCAGAATTGCTGAACACTTGTACGAACTACGTGTGAAGACAAAGTAAAAGGAAATGGTTAGCTGTTGTTCAAGAATTCGTCCTCATGTCAAAGGAAATGATTTTGTGCTATTCAAAAAGTCCCCCCAACTCACTTTTGGTCCGAGAGAAGATAGAGTCCAAGTCCCCCACGTTTTGGACTCAGATTCGGACTGCACAGACATACCTGACTCAAAACGCCAAGAACTCTTTCATCCGGACTCGGAATTGGGTGATTCTTTTTTTTGTTGGAAAGTTTATTTCGTGTACTTTCCTACCCAATTGTATGCACCTTAAAATTCGTCTGGAGCATTGAGATATTGATGAAACAATCTGATGCTGCAGCAGGATCTGAGTCAAACTACAAGTCGAAAGGTGTTGCATCACCTCCACTTGGGCCCATGGGCCTTGTATGACCTAGGGGTAGTTTTAGGCTGACTTGAGACGTACTACCACCTTCTTGTCTACCACCCCTTGCTCCTATATAAGTAGATCAATCTAATAGCTTTATTCTTGGGTTTTGTTTAGATTAAAGTTCGGCATAGCTGCAACTCGCGTACTTCCTTTGTGTTCAAAGACCGGAACAAGACGTCACAGAGCCCCACTTGATTAATAAAGCTTTCCTATTATATTCGCAATATCCAGATTGCAGTTTTTGTTTGTTGCTTGTTTTTCATTTGCTCGTAGGAACGTGGTCAGGTTGATCGTTCTCCGGCGTGGTCAATAACCCTCGGAAGTTGGTTTAGCGATTTCTAAGGCATGACGTCTCACGAATTCGTAGTCGGATCATCAAAGTCGAATCCCACAAAAAACCATATCTATTCCATCAAAACATCAAGACACCTCCGCCTCTATCATTTCATGCACTAGACAACACAACCAAGAGTCCAAACGGATGGAAAGGGTTAGGCAATCCACATATACACTACGTGAATAGAGTCAAAAGATATGGGGTTAGACAATCCACGTATACACTTCAACATCCCCTGGCACATGTGACACAGAAGTCAACACGTGAATAGACTCAAACATATGGCTTAAGAGGCCTATACGTGGACAAAGGGGGGCAACAACCATTTTTTGGATAAATTGTGAAAGCTAGAACTTGAACTCAAGATCTTGGGCTCTGATATCATGTTAAGCTTCATACACTAGCCAACGCAACTAAAAGTATGAACTGATGGAAAGGGCTAGGCAATCCACATATACACTTCAACATAAACAAAGGGGTTGTCTTTTTTCTTGATCCAGTTGAAAAAGTCCACCCTCAACTTGTAACTGGGGCCCGATCTTCTTTTGTCCAAGTTGAAATCACATCCTTGAATCGCAACTGGGCCTCAACATTTTTTTGTTTCAGTTGAAAGCTCACCCTCAAGTCGCAAATGAGGTCCGAACTTTTTTTGTCCCAATTGCAAGTCCACCCTCCACTGGTACATCGAGCTGCTATACAAACATTTTTTAATCCCTTTCTGCGATGATATTTTTGAACCGTCGCCCAGTGAGTGTGGGCGATAGGGGGTCCTTCCCACATGACCAGAAACCGTCAGGGACAGGCCCTCCGGTCATACACGCTGGGCAAAATGAGATCATGTGCGATGGGCGAGCGATCATATACAATTATATAGGCCCAATCAGTTTCGATTGTAAGTACATCCCACACAGCCAGCCCCAGACAAATGTTTCCGTTTGTATGTACATTCCACACAGTCTATCCAAGGAATATGTTTCCGTTTGTATGTACATCCCACACAGTCAATGCAAGAAGTACATTTCCGTTCATATGTACATCCCACACAGTCAATCAATGGAAAACGTTTCCGTTCGTATATACATCCCACAAAATTTTATGTATAGCCTCGTGTGTGATAGGTGTAATGATCACACAGGCTCTGCCTCCGTTAACGGTTTGCTTTTATTCAACTACATCGCACACGATTTGATGAATAAAAGGGTATGTCATTGGGCTATCCATCACAACCGCTTTTACTACTAGAACTGTTTGCAAAGTTCCATGGCCCATTTAGCAGGTTTATTAGTTTAAAATTAATAATTCCAGTATTACGCAAATTCACATTTCATATCGAACAGATGTTTGCCAGTTTCATATGATAGCTACCTGCAATATTCACATTTCATTTCCTGAAAGTGTTGTCAATGTTGAAGAATATTCCAATTTCATATATTTTTACATTACAGTACGATAGCTACCTGAAAACAACACATTACAACATATAGCTAGTTCACCTTCATAATAACAATATTATAACAATATATTCATTTCCCTAATCAACTGATGCATGATCAACCAGGTTCGTCTTCTCCACCTCTCCTTTCAGTTCAGTAAGAACCTATTTTGCACTGACCAACTAGGAAAGTGCCTCCTCCTTTGCCAACACCATCTTAGCAAAGTCTAATCTATAAAATCTGAGCTCATTCTCCATCTTCCTCCTTTCTCCCCGCATCTTGAAATATTCTTCAGCATTGACAACACTTTCTCTAAGCCTATCTCTGTTCTCTTCCTCATACATGCTCTAGAGCTTTGCTAGGCACATCTTCAAAGACTGTGGCCACTCTTGATCAACCGACTCCAGGTAAACACTCCCGTTCATCGTATAATATTTAAAACTAAATCAGCAACAATTGTAGGGGAAATGGGTTTCTAGCAACATAGAAAAATTACCAAATACATATTTTGCAAAACTGAAGAAACATGTTAATTATGACATATCTTCTCAAAAAGATCAATGTGCAAATGAATTAATTGCTACTAAGACAAAAACCAAATTCTGAAACATCAAAAGCTATAATTAATTGCAAGAACGCTACAAGTTCTTAGTCATGTACTATAAATAACAAATTGAACATTTTATGAGGAAGCTAAATAACAGCAACAACATAGGGACAACGTATGGATGACATTCAATTGATACTAACAGGTGTGTACATGCACAAATTTAGTAACATAGAACTAATAGTACTAAGGCCGTCCACTATGTATGCCAAAACCGTTGTCAAGAAAACTGTTGCTACATTTGGCACCGGTGCCCTGCACTGGCGAGCCGATGCAGAGGAAAAAAATTAGGGAACTGGACTCCGGAGCACCTAGTTGCTCCGATGCCCAGTTCCTTCGTGCAATAAGGATTTAGTATTTTATTGCTTGGCTTCTCAGATGTGTGGACCAAAGTTGGCTGCACAAAATGCTTAAGCGGTGCCAAATAATTTTCTAATGGCACTGCTGATGAGATGGCAACATTTTTTGATACTAGGTAGAAACTGTGACACTGTCGTAATCACATCCAGAATAACATAGCATAGTGACAGTGTCTGAATCACACCTAACAAATGATTTGTAACAACGAAAGTGGGGCTAACCTTCTCTGCACATGCCAAAAACTTCCTCCCACTGTTCACATATTCAAACGCAACTAACTTCACGCATTGAGATTGATGGTGACAACAAGTAGGCAGATCTTCAGCCACCCCGCTCCATTCATTGAAACTGATGGTCCTAGGGAGCTACAAGAGGAAGAAATGACTCAAATCGACCACCGGGTTAAAATCGTTCATTTAAATCATAACCTGAGAGGGAAGAGAGGCATACCCAGGTTGTGAAAGAGTCGTCGGAAGAGGAGGAACCGCTGGAGAGGTCATTGAAGAAGACCATGGCGACCGCGACGGTCGGATGCGAGACAGTGAGAGCGAGGAAGCAAGCGAGAAAGCGGCTATAGATTCAGAAGGAAGGAAGGAGGAAGCATGGGAAATGTGACTTGTGGTCAGGGAGAAAAGGGGTGGGGAGGGGGGGGGGTAGATATTTCGGTGATAGGCCAATTATTTTTAAATGTGGAGGGATACTTTGCATGCTGTGCCGCCGGACACCATTCACTTTGAACAAATGTGTGCATCGTAAACGATTCTTCTGCTTTACGCGCATGGGATAAGTTTGATCATTCAAATTTTGGTTGAAATCTCCCTGGGTACTATCCTCATCCACGCCATTGCATAATTTAACACTGCTTGCTAATTTGAGCACACTGATAACCCACAAGTATAGGGGATCAATTGTAGCCTCTTTTGATAAGTAAGAGTGTCGAACCCAACGAGGAGCTAAAGGTATAACGAATATTCCCTCAAGTTCTATCGACCACCGATACAACTCTACGCACGCTTAACGTTCGCTTTACCTAGAACAAGTATGAAACTGGAAGTACTTTGTAGGTGTTATTGGATAGGTTTGCAAGATAATAAAGAGTGTGTAAATAAAAACTAGGGTATGTTTAGATAAAGAAGAAATAAAGTTAGTATAGCGAGTGTGGAAAAGTGGTGGTAGGAGTTGTGAAATTGTCCCTAAGCAATTGACTACTTTACTAGACAGATAGCAAGTTTTATGTGGGAGAGGCCACTACTAGCATGTCATCCCTGACGTGGAATTCTATGCACTTATGATTGGAACTATTAGCAAGCATCCGCAACTACTAACGTTCATTAAGGTAAAATCCAACCATAGCATTAAGATATATTGGTCCCCCTTCAATCCCGTATGCATCAATTTCTATGCTAGGTTGAAGCTTCTGTCACTCTTGCCCTCCAATACATAGTCCTATCAACATACAACTAACCCTATGGTGTGATCCATGTGCGCGCTCATATGATGGGCACCAAAGGACATCAACATAACCACAAGCAAATTAAACCAATCATAGCAATTCACCAATTACCGATAGGACAACGAAAATCTACTCAGACATCATAGGATGGCAACACATCATTGGATAATAATATGAAGCATAAAGCACCATGTTCAGGTAGAGGGTACAGCGGGTTGCGGGAGAGTGGACCACTGTACATAGATGGGGGAAGGTGATGGAGATGTTGGTGAAGATGACGGAGGTGTTGGTGTAGATTGTGGTGATGATGATGTCCCCGACGGTGTTCCGGCGCCACCGGGAGAGAGGGGGAGAGGGCCCCCTCGTCTTCTCCTTCCTTGACCTCTCCCTAGATGGGAGAAGGGTTTCCCCGCTGGTCCTTGGCTTCCATGGCATGGGAGGGGCGAGAGCCCCTCCGAGATTGGATCTGTCTTTCTGTCTCTCTCTATTTCTGTGTTCCCTGATTCTGCCCTTTCACCGTTTCTTATATTCTCGGAGATCCGTAACTCCGATTGGGCTGAAATTTGGACACGATTTTTATCCAGATATTGGCTCTCTTGCGGAGAAAGAAGGGCACCAACCGCTTTTCTGGAGTGGCCACGAGGGCCTGTGGCGCTGACCCCACAGAGGTAGCGGCCGACCTCGTGGGCCCTCGGGCATCATTTCGCGTTGATTCCACTTCCCAAAATTCACATATATTCCAAAACAATTCTCCGTCAGTTTTTATCCCGTTTGGACTCCGTTTGATATGGATTTTCTGCGAAACAAAAAACATGCAACAAACAGGAACTGGCACTAGGCACTGGATAAATATGTTAGTCCCAAAAATAGTATAAAAAGTTGCTAAAAGTATGTAAAAGTTGTATAATATTGGCATGGAACAATCAAAAATTATAGATACGACGGAGACGTATCAGCACCCCCAAGCTTAATTCCTGCTCGTCCTCGAGTAGGTAAATGATAAAAAAGATAATTTTTGATGTGGAATGCTACACCTAGCATAATCTTGATCATGTAATCTAATCATGGCATGAATATTAAAACATAAGTGATTCAAAGCAATAGTCTATAATTTGACACAAAGACATCAATACTCAGGCATCCCAACAAACAATCATGTCTTTCAAAATATCAATGGTAAAAAAGCTATCCCTACAAAATCATATAATCTTGTCATGCTCTGTCTTCTTAACACAAAGTATTTATGATGCATAACCCCGATGACAAGCCGAGCAATTGGTTCATACTTTCGCGCTTCAGCTTTTTCAACTCTCACGCAATATATGAGCGCAAGCCATGGACATAGCACTATGGGTGGAATAGAATATGATGATGGAGTTTGTGTGGAGAAGACAAAAAAAGAGAAAGTCTCACATCGACGCGGCTAATCAAAGAGCTATGGAGATGCCCATCAATTTATGTCAATGCGAGGAGTAGGGATTGCCATGCAACGGATGCACTAGAGCTATAAGTGTATGAAAGCTCAAACTGAAACTAAGTGGGTGTGCGTCCAACTTGCTTGCTCATGAAGACCTCGGGCATTTGAGGAAGCCCATCATTGAAATATACAAGCCAAGTTCTATAATGAAAATTCCCACTAGTATATGAAAGTGAGAACTCAAGAGACTCTCTATAAGAAGAACATGGTGCTACTTTGAAGCACAAGTGTGGAAAAAGGATAGTAGCATTGTCCCTCCTTTTTTCCCTTTTTTGGGCCTTTCCTTTTTTTTATTTGGCCTTTCTCTTTTTTTATTTGGCCTTTCTTTTTTATTTGGCCTTTCTCTTTTTTTTTCACGGGACAATGCTCTAATAATGATGATCATCACACTTTTATTTGCTTACAACTCAATATTACAACTCGATACTAGAACAAAGATATGACTCTATATGAATGCCTCCGGCGGTGTACCAGGATGTGCAATGATCTAGCATAGCAATGACATCAAAAAACGGACAAGCCATGAAAACATCATGCTAGCAATCTTACGATCATGCAAAGCAATATGACAGTAAATGCTCAAGTCATGTATATGATGATGATGGAAGTTGCATGGCAATATATCTCGGAATGGCTATGGAAATGCCATGATAGGTAGGTATGGTGGCTGTTTTGAGGAAGATATAAGGAGGCTTATGTGTGATAGAGCGTATCGTATCACGGGTTTTGGATGCACCGGAGAAGTTTGCACCAACTCTCGAGGTGAGAAAGGGCAATGCACGGTACCGAAGAGGCTAGCAATGATGGAAGGGTGAGAGTGCGTATAATCCATGGACTCAACATTAGTCATAAAGAACTCACATCCTTATTGCAAAAATCTATTAGTCATTGAAACAAAGTACTACGCGAATGCTCCTAGGGAATAGATTGGTAGGAAAAGACCATCGCTCGTCCCCGACCGCCACTCATAAGGAAGACAATCAATAAATACCTCATGCTCCAACTTCATTACATAACGGTTCACCATACATGCATGCTACGGGAATCAAAAACTTCAACACAAGTATTTCTACAATCCACAACTACCCACTAGCATGACTCTAATATCACCATCTTTATATCGCAAAACTATTGCAAGGAATCAAACATATCATATTCAGTGATCCATAAGTTTTATGTAGGATTTTATGACTAACCATGTGAATGACCAATTCCTGTCATCTCTCTAAATAGATATAAGTGAAGCAAGAGAGTTTAATTCTTTCTACAAAATATATGGACACGCTCTAACAAATATAAGTGAAGCACATGAAGCATTCTATAAAGCCATACTCAAAAGATATAAGTGAAGTGCAAAGAGCATTCTATAAATGAAGAGTGCGTATAATCCATGGACCGCTGTAGATAGATGGGGGAAGGTGATGGAGATGTTGGTGAAGATGACGGAGGTGTTGGTGTAGATTGCGGTGATGATGATGGCCCCGGCGGCGTTCCGGCGCCACTGGGAGAGAGGGGGAGAGGGCCCCCTCTTCTTCTTCTTATCCTTCCTTGACCTTCTCCCTAGATGGAGAAGGGTTTCCCCTCTGGTCATTGGCTTCCATGGCATGGGAGGGGCAAGAGCCCCTCCGAGATTGGATCTGTCTCTCTGTGTTTCTGCGTTCCCTGATTCTGCCCTTTCACCGTTTCTTATATTCCCAGAGATCCGTAACTCGGACATGATTTTTATCCGGATATTGGCTTTCTTGCGGCGAAAGAAGGGCACCAACCTCCTTACGGAGTGGCCACGAGGGCCCAGGGCGCGCCTGACCCCCTGGGGAGCGCCCCTCACCCTCGTGGGCCCCTCAAGCATCGTCTCGCGTTGATTCCACTTCCCAAAATTCACATATATTCGAAAAAAATCACCGTCAGTTTTTATCCCGTTTGGACTCCGTCTGATATGGATTTCCTGCGAAACAAAAAACATGCAACAAACAGAGGCGCACTGGCAATGGATCAATATGTTAGTCCCAAAAATAGTATAAAAAGTTGCCAAAAGTATGTCAAAGTTGTATAATATTGGCATGGAACAATCAAAAATTATAGATACGACGGAGACGTATCACACACAGACCACACTTATTGAATCGAGCAATTTTAGTAATTAAACAGAGCCAGTTGACGTAAACATTTCTCTAACAAAACACCAACATTATAAACAAAGGCTAAGTACGCATAATTTTAACAAAGCCACCGCCACGCCGGCCTATGCCTCACCGATGTAAGATGAGACTTTGATGACTTGTCATGGCGATATGCCGCCATTGGTGGACTCTGCGTCCCCCCCAGCTGAAGTCGACCGCATCGTCGTCCTCATCCTTGTCCTCGACGTTGCCCTCAAGGTTGTAGTACTCGTAGTAGTAGCTGCGCCAGAGCTCGCGTTGGTACACCGCCGCCAATTCCTTGACAGGCAGACTCTTCTCTACCCCGACCTCAGCCACGCGCAACTCCTCCTCCCGGCGCTCCTCGATCTCCACCGCCTCCTGCATCTCCAGCTCCCGCTCGGCGATCTTATGAGGAAGCAGGTGCTTCATGGCCCCCTCCGCCTTTTTGCACGTGGGTTGCATGCTGGATTCCGAGGAGGCCTGGAATATCTTGGCATGGATGGCCTCAACCTGGGCCTTGGCGACATCGGCGGCATGGACGATTGCCCGAGCGCTTTCGGTGTTTGCAGCCACCGTCGCAGTAGCTGCTGCAACCGTCTCGGCTGCTGCAACTGCCCTGTCGGCTGCCACAGACACCCTCTTGGTGGATGCGTCCGCGCTCAATGCGGATGCGGCGGTGCTCTCAACGCAGGTGGCCACGCTCGGGGAGGACGTGGCCATCGTACGAGCCCTCAAGCAGTGTTTCCATGACGTCATTCTTTGCAAGAAGGGGTTGTGGGAATGGGGATCGGGGATTCGTGGATTCGGGGGTGACCGACACTAGAGCAGACGAAGCTGGCGAAACTTACGGAGGAAGACTTAAATAGACCCACGAATTTTCTTCGCAAACGGTTCCTACAACAAACTATGTGAGATTTTGTTGATATTTTGTATTAGCTGTGAAAGACGAATTTGGAGTATAGTGGAACCGGATGGTGTTTTAAATGTATAAGAAACTTTGGAGTAGTAATACAACTGTCATGCCAAAATTTGGAAAATTCCAGGGGTCATTTGACCTTTTAAGACATTTAAGTGATTTTCTAGCCATTTAATGACTGTAATTCAAATTTGAAGTACATGTACGTGCAACAACTAACCATAACGGTTTGAAAAGTCATCTTTGTATACTTGTGTGCGAGTTAATTCCATGTGCAGTAAGTTGGACGGAATTTTCAAACAAATTGGTGTCACTCTTGGACACAAAGCATCGAGTGCCATTGCATTTAAATTCCAAAAAATTTAAAAAGGATCAGAAATACATGAAACCTTGCTTTACGTAATGGCATGTCACGAAGATTGTGTGGTAAAAAAATTGGCCTGTTTGACGAAACTTTGGACACACCCCCCTCAAAAACTGGAGCAACTCAGTAGAAGGCTCGTGGTTCCGAGAAGGGCACAATGCATCTTTGATGATGAATCGGCGATAGCTTCCTCTTATGTCCTTCAAAAATTTTCTACAGTTCACGTGCACTAATACAACTGTCTTCTCAAAATTTGGAAAATTTTAGGGGTCATTTGACCTTTTTAAGACATTTAAGTGATATTCTAGCCATTTAATGACCGTAATTCAAATTTGAACAAAATCTACATGCAACAACTAACCATAACAGTTTGAAAAGTTATATTTGTATACTTGTGTGCGAGTTAATTCCATGCACAGTAAATTGGACGGAATTTTCAAACATATTGGTGTCACAGCTTGGACATACAGCATGGAGTGCCATTGCATTTAAATTTAAAAAATAAAATAAAAAATGATCAAAAACACATGAAACATTTGCTTGACGTAATGGTATGGCACGAAGATGGTGTGGTAAAAAAATTGGCCTATTTGACGAAAGTTTGGACACACACCCCTCACAAACTGGAGCAACTGATACATTGTAACGCCCCGGATTCGATGCGCCAGGTGTCCGCCAGTTATTTGCCGTCGTTGCCATGTCATTTGCTTGCGTGTTGCATTTTGTCATGTCATCATGTGCATTTCATTTTGCATACGTGTTCGTCTCATGCATCCGAGCTTTTTCCCCGTTGTCCATTTTGCAATCCGGCGCTCCTATGCCCTCCGGCATTCCCCTTTTGTCTCTCGTTGTGAGCGGGTGTTAAACGTTCTCGGAATGGACTGAGGTTTGCCAAGCGGCCTTGATATAGCACCGGTAGACCGCCTGTCAAGTTTCGTGCCATTTGGAGGTCGTTTGGTACTCCAACGGTTAACCGGGTAACCGTAAAAGCCTCCTTCTCTTTGCAGCCCAACACCCCTTCCAAAGTGGCCCAAAACCCATCCAAACCCCCTCCATGCTCTCGGTCGTTCGATCACGATCACGTGGCCGAAAACCGCTCCTCATTTGGACACTCCTAGCTACCAGAAACTATAAATATGCCATCCCCCGTCCAAATCGTAGTCCAAACCCTAGCAAACTTCCTCTCCGCGCCGCCGGACAAAAACCCCGCCGCCCGGACATGTCCGCCGCCCTCAGCCACGTCGTCCGGGCCAATGAGCATCTGCCACGTCATCGCTGCCGCGCCAGAGCCAACCATCGCGCGCCACGTGGCGCCCCCGCGCCCACTCGCCGCCGACCATGGAGCCCATCATGGCTGCTGCGAACCCTCGCGCCGCCAGCTGAGCAGCGTGCCGCTTGCCTCCCGCGCCGCCCAGCCCCGGCGGCCGTGCGTGCCTCGGCCCCGCCCGGCCGCCCTGCGCTCGCGCTTCGAGCCCCGCTGTCGTCCTGCGTCGCCTCTGCCGGCGCCTCCCGCCACTCGGCGGCGCCGCCGTCCTCCGGCGCCTCGCCGAGCTCCGCCGAACCCGTGCTCGCCGTCGCCCTCCTGGCTGACCCGCCGCCTCGGCCTCCCTCCGGCGGATCCGCCTCCTCCGGCCTCCCGACTCTCTCAGAGCTCGCCACCTTCCCCATCAACTACGGCGAAGTTCCGGCGAGATCCCCCGCCGCATCGTTATCCGTGCAGATCTGAAGGTTGCCCCCGTTTTCTCTGTCCCCGAATATTTTGCATAATCATGCCATGTTCATCGCATCATAACTTGCTACATACTGCTCCGTTTCGTGCGTGTAATATGTAAAATTGTTCGTCTCAACGAGTACTTCATTTCATTCCATTGCATCATTTTCATTTGAGTTTATCTTGATGCCTGAATCATCGTCGCAAGAGTGCATGTTGCTGTTAATCTGCTGAAACTGTTATAACTTGTTCATTTGTCATTTTTGCCATGTTTGATGTGTGCATCCTATGAGGTTGATTTCTACATGTGTTTTGATCAATGCCATGCCATCTTTACAGTGGTGCCATCCATGTATTTTTGTGAGTTGTGTAGTGAGTGCATCGAGCTTGCTAAGTAGGGTACTTGCTGTTGCTGTTTTGTTAGTCTGAATCTGCTATATCATGATGCTATGTTAACCTGCTTCTACAAGTCATTCTATGCATAATCTGGAGATGTTCACTAAGGATGCTTTGTTATACATGTCATGCTCTATCCGTTTATGCCCCTGGTTGCATTTTTAGCCTGCCGTAACTTTTCGTAATCTTGCTCCAAACTTGCTAAATAATGTTGCTGTCAGCCTGTTATCTTTAAGTTCAATGTTGCCATGATTGTTGTTAGTGATCCAGTCATGATATGAACTTTCTATTGCAATTCTTAGTTTCGTAATCATGTCTTCTTACTGTTGGTTGCCTTTACATGCCATGTATTTCTCTGTGGTGAGTGGTACAAGCTCATCTACATGCCTACTTATCGTTGTTCCTGCCATGTATGAATCTGTATTATAACTTGCCATGTTTACGTGGGTGCCATCATATTTTCTGATCCTTTTTGGCTCATGGTCATTAAATGACTTTTGATCTATGCAATTAGTAGGTTCATGCCATGCCTTTGTTTGCAATGATAAGTTCCTGTAACATGTTGTTTGATAGCTCTAAACATTGCAACCTGATGTTAATTTCTGCAAAGTCTGAACTGTTATTATTTGCAATTTTGCCATGTCCTTTTGAGCATGTTCTAGTGATTTCTGGAGATAGCTCAGTGTTCATGTTTTTTCATGCTTTACCTGTATATCACGTCCATGCCTTTTGTTACCATGTTAAGATGCCCTAGCTTGTTGTTTAGGTGCTTGCAATATGCATAGTTGCTGTTTTGGACAGTTTGTCCTTTAAACTTGTATAGAGTGTATGTGTTTAACCGTTGCTTCGTTTTGAGTGTGCTCTATATTAAACTTGCTTGATTTTGCACGTAGTTTCATATTATCATGTTGCATCCTTGTTTTGAGGTGTTTGCTTGATGTTTGGATGCATTTAGCATCAATGCCATCTTCAACTTGTTTTGCTCATATCTTCTAGGCCGTAGCTCCGAATCTAATGAACTTTATATGTAACTTGACCAGAATTTCGTGTAGATCCTCTTGGTGCATATTAACTTGCTGTTTAACAACTTGAACTTAAGGTTTTTTCAGATCTGGACCAATTTCGAAATTTGCATATGAGGACTTACCGGAATTGTTCTATGTTGTTTCCGGCCTCATTTAAACTTGCTTTGATGTGTTGCTCTTGTATGCATCATCTCTTGCCATGAGTAGCTTCATGTAGCCTTGTCATGCATCATACTTGGTTGTGCATCATTCCTTGTTCACATGTGGAGTGTTTACCATGTTGTGTGCTTCTCTCGATAGTACCCGTTTCGTTGCGATCGTGAGGATTCGTTCGTCTACGTTTGGTTCGTCTTCATGGCTTCATCTTCTTCATGGACTCGTTCTTCTTCCTTGCGGGATTTCAGGCAAGATGACCGCTACCCTGGATCTCACTACTATCATTGCTATGCTAGTTGCTTCGTTCTATCGCTATGCCGCGCTACCTAACTCTTGTTGATCAAGCCTCCCAAATTGCCATGTCAGCCTCTAACCGTTGTCACCCTTCCTAGCAAACCGTTGTCTGGCTATGTTACCGCTTTTGCTCAGCCCCACTTATAGCGTTGCTAGTTGCAGGTGAAGATGAAGATTGCTCCATGTTGGATTATGTTCATGTTGGGATATCACAATATCTCTTATATTATTAATGCATCTATATACTTGGTAAAGGGTGGAAGGCTCGGCCTTATGCCTGGTGTTTTGTTCCACTCTTGCCGCCCAAGTTTCCATCATATCGGTATTATGTTCCCGGATTTTGCGTCCCTAACGCGGTTGGGTGATTTATGGGACCCCCTTGACAGTTCGCGTTTAATAAAACTCCTCCAGCAAGGCCCAACATTGGTTTTACCATTTGCCTACCACCTATACCTTTCCCTTGGGAGTAGCTAACCCGAGGGTCATCTTTATTCAGCCCCCCCGGGCCAATGCTTGTCTAAGTGTTGGTCCGAACTAAAGTCCTTTGCAGCGCCACCTTGTGGAAACTCGAGGGCTGGTTTTAGTTGTACGGTGTGCTCATCCGGTGTTGCCCTGAGAACGATATATGTGCAGCTCCTATCGGAATTGCGCATCGGGCGGTCTTGCTGGTCTTGTTTTATTACTTCGAAATGTCTTGTAGCCGGGATTCCGAGACTGATCGGGTCTTCCCGGGGAGAAGGAATATCCTTCGTGGACCGCGAGAGCTTATCACGGGCTAAATTGGGAGACCCCTGCAGGGTTTGAACTTTCGAAAGCCGTGCCCGCGGTTATGTGGCAGATGGGAATTTGTTAATATCCGGTTGTAGTAAACTTGAAGTAAACTCTTCTAAAATACACCAACCGTGTGCGTAACCGTGAGTATCTCTTTTCGGGGTTGATTGAGAGGAGAACACGGTTTCTGGGTTATGTCTGACGTAAGTAGGAGTTCAGGATCACTTCTTGATCATTACTAGTTGACGGCCGCTTGCTTTGCTTCTCTTCTCGCTCTCATTTGCGTAAGTTAGCCGCCATACTCTGCTTAGTCGCTGCTGCAACCTCACCACTTTACCCCATCCTTTCCCTTTAAGCTTTGCTACTCTTGATACCCATGGTAATGGGATTGCTGAGTCCTCGTGGCTCACAGATTACTACAACAACAGTTGCAGGTACATGTTGCGATGATCTTGACGCGAGAGCGATGTTTGCTTGTTTTGGAGTTCTTCTTCCGCCGCTTCTTCGATCGGGGATAGGTTCCGGTCGGCACTGGGCTAGGTGGTGGATGTCGTTTGAGTTTCGTTTATGTTTCATCCGTAGTCGGATGTTGATCTCTTGTATGATGTTGTTGTATTCTTGGGGCGTTTGTGCCTTATGTATGTATCCCCACTATTATGTAATGTTGATGTAATGATATCCACCTTGCAAAAGCGTCTTCAAGATGCGCTTCTATCCTTGGTGGGACCTTCGAGTTCCTTTAGGATAGGGTCGCATCTTGGGCGTGACGTACATATCCATCGTATCTAATTTTCCAAACACTTTTGCCCTTGTTTTGGAATCTAACTTGCATGATTTGAATGGAACTAACCCGGACTGACGCTGTTTTCAGCAGAATTGCCATGGTGTTATTTTTGTGCAGAAATAAAATTTCTCGGAATGACCTAAAACTTCACGGAGAATATTTTTGGAATATATAAAAAGTACTGGCGAAAGAATCAACACCAGGGGGCCCACACCCTGTCCACGAGGGTGGAGGCCGCGCCCACCCCCTGGGGCGCGCCCCTACCTCATGGGCCCCCTAAGGCTCCACCGACCTCAACTCCAACTCTATATATTCACGTTCGGGGAGAAAAAAAATAAGAGAGAAGGATTCATCGCGTTTTATGATATGGAGCCGCCGCCAAGCCCTAATCTCTCTCGGGAGGGCTGATCTGGAGTCCGTTCGGGGCTCCGGAAAGGGGAATCCGTCGCCGTCATCATCATCAACCATTCTCCATCACCAATTTCATGATGCTCACCGCCGTGCGTGAGTAATTCCATCGTAGGCTTGCTGGACGGTGATGGGTTGGATGAGATTTACCATGTAATCGAGTTAGTTTTGTTAGGGTTTGATCCCTAGTATCCATTATGTTCTAAGATTGATGTTGCTATGACTTTGCTATGCTTAATGCTTGTCACTAGGGCCCGAGTGCCATGATTTGAGATCTGAACCTATTATGTTTTCATGAATATATGTGAGTTCTTCATCCTATCTTGCAAGTCAATAGTCACCTACTATGTGTTATGATCTGGTAACCCCGAAGTGACAATAATCGGGACCACTCCCGGTGATGAACGTAGTTTGAGGAGTTCATGTATTCACTAAGTGTTAATGCTTTGGTCCGGTACTCTAATAAAATGAGGCCTTAATATCCCTTAGTTTCCAATAGGACCCCCTGCCACGGGAGGGTAGGACAAAAGATGTCATGCAGGTTCTTTTCCATAAGCACGTATGACTATATTTGGAATACAAGCCTACATTACATTGATGAACTGGAGCTAGTTCTGTGTCACCCAATGTTATAACTGTTGCATGAGGAATCGCATCCGACATAATTATCCATCACTGATCCAATGCCTATGAGCTTTTCACATATTGATCTTTGCTTAGTTACTTTACCGTTGCCACTATTACAATTACTACAAAACTGCTACTATTACTTTTGCCGCTGTTACCGTTACTTCCATACTACTTTGCTACTAAATACTTTGCTGCAGATATTAAGTTTTCCAGGTGTGGTTGAATTGACAACTCAACTGCTAATACTTGAGAGTATTCTTTGGCTCCCCTTGTGTCGAATCAATAAATTTGGGTTGAATACTCTACCCTTGAAAACTGTTGCGATCCCCTATACTTGTGGGTTATCAAGACTATTTTTCAAGGCGCGTTGTCGGGAGCATAGCTCTATTCTTTGAGTCACTTGGGATTTATATCTGTTGATCACTATGAGGAACTTGAAAGACGAAAAAACCAAGATTTATCCAACTACGAGGGGAGGTAAGGAACTGCCATCTAGCTCTTCACTTGATTCACCTTCTGTTATGAGTAAATTTGCGACACCTACACCTCCTATTGATTATGATAGGTCGCATGTTATTGATGATGCCACTTCTGCTATGCATGATACTTATGATGAAACTACTTCTATGCTTGATAATATTGTGCCATTAGGTGAATTTCTTGATGAACAACTTGCTAGGGTTAGAGAGAATGAAATTATTGAAACTGATAATATTGATGAAAGTGATGATGAAGATTCTCCCCCTAGATATGAATTTCCTGATGTACCCGAGGGTTATGTTATGGATGAATAAACTGCTAGAGACTTTTTTGCTTGCAAAGATAGATATGATCTTAAGAAACTGCTAGCTAAGCTGAAAGAAAAGTCTCTGAATGCTAGAATGAAATAGGACCCTGCTTTTGCTACTTCACCTATCTATATTTCTGATAAGGATTGTGATTTCTCTATCGATCCTGAGTTAATTACTTTGGTTGAATCTGATCCTTTTTATGGCTATGAATCTGAAACTGTTGTGGCACATCTTACTAAATTGGATGATATAGCCACCCTGTTCACTAATGAGGAAAAAATTCATTATTACTATATCCTTAAGTTATTTCCTTTCTCATTAAAGGGTGATGCTAAAACATGGTTTAATTCTCTTACTCCTGGTTGTGTGCGTAGTCCCCAGGATATGATTTATTACTTCTCTGCTAAATATTTCCCCGCTCATAAGAAACAAGCTGCCTTAAGGGAAATATATAATTTTGTGCAAATTGAAGAAGAGAGTCTCCCACAAGCTTGGGGAGGCTTCTCCAATTACTTAATGCTTTGCCTGATCATCCTCTCAAGAAAAATGAAATACTTGATATCTTTTATAATGGACTAACCGATGCCTCCAGAGACCACCTGGATAGTTGTGCTGGTTGTGTTTTCAGGGAAAGAACTGTTGATCAAGCTGAATTGCTGTTGAATAATATGTTGAGTAATGATAATAATTGGACACTTCCTGAACCAACTCCTAAACCGACTCTGAAGAAAAGGGGTATTCTATTTCTCAGTCCTGAAGATATGCAAGAGGCAAAGAAATATATGAAATAAAAATGTATTAAAGCTGAAGATGTTAAGAATTTACCACCTATTGAAGAAATACATGGTCTTGATAACCCGACACAGGTAGTAAAGGTAAATTCTCTCTATATATTTGATGAAGGTGATATCCCTTGTTATAAGTTTGCTAGCCAATGCTTAGATGAGTTCAATAATTTTATTGTTAAACAAGAAAACTTCAATGCTTATGTTGGTAGAAAACTGAAACGTAATGCTTATTGTTGGGGAACGTAGTAATTTCAAAAATTTACCTACGCACACGCAAGATCATGGTGATGCATAGCAACGAGATGGGAGAGTGTAGTCCACGTACCCTCGTAGACCGTAATCGGAAGCGTTATGACAACGCGGTTGATGTAGTCGTACGTCTTCACGATCGACCGATATTAGTACCGAAAGTACGACACCTCCGCGATCTGCACACGTTTGGCTCGGTGACGTCCCAAGAACTCACGATCCAGCAGAGTGTCGAGGGAGAGCTTTGTCAGCATGACGGCGTGATGACGGTGATGATGAAGCTACCGGCGTAGGGCTTCGCCTAAGCACTACGACAATATGACCGAGGTGGATTATGGTGGAGGGGGGGGGGGGGTACCGCACACGGCTAAGAGATCAATGATCAACTTGTGTGTCTATGGGGTGCCCCCTCCCCCGTATATAAAGGAGTGGAGGAGGGGGAGGGCCGGCCCTCTACTATGGCGTGCCCTGGGGAGTCCTACTCCCACCGGGAGTAGGATCCCCCCTTCCTAGTAGTAGGCACTACAAAAAAAATACACTTCCGTGATGATACGTGTTTGTCACAGTAGGTCACGTTTTCTGTCATGCATGTACATCCATGACAAATTTATGATAGAATCAAGATAGTCATACCTGTGCTATCGTAGAAGTGTTCCATGACATTACCAAAATTATCATCACGAAAGTGCCCACTTCCATGATGATAAATCGCGCGTCACAGAAGTGTTTTCGTCAAGGGTGACCGGCACATGGCATCCACCGTAACGGAACGCCGTTAAGCTATCGGGTCCGGTTTTGGATCCGATAACCCGTTAACAGCCCCGACCAATGGGGATTTTCCACGTGTAAAATCATTATTGGCTGGAGGAAACACGTGTCGGCTCGCCGTTGGGATAGATGTCATCCACTCATTGGACCCAAAGCGCCTATGATACGCCGACACGTGGCACGGCCCAACAGAGGCCCATTCGTGTGAAAAGGCCGGCCCGTTTGACTTGGTAAAAAGGTGGCGGGCCGGCCCAAGGCAAGCCTGTTAACGGCTTGTTCGCATATAGCCCATTTACAACCCGCTATCCCACGACCCGTTTACGGCCTATCCGAATTAGGCCCAGTAGCGTATGGACCGTCCAATATAATTCCAGCCCATTTTAACTTCCGGCCCATGTATGGCCCATGACGTCTTTCGGCCCATATGAGGCCCTTAGTAACCCTCGGCCCCTTAACGGCCCATGGTAAAACTGGCTCGTAATGAACAGTGTATCACTTTATACCCATTAAAGGCCCATTATTCCGTTGGCCCGTTTCCAGCCCATGATATCTTTCGGCCTTCTCAAGGCCCATTTATTCTTGGGCTCATTTCTAGCATTCGGTTACTTACGGCCATTATGTCATTTTCTGCTTGTGGGCCAAATTCATCCCGTGGTTCTGATCGGCCCGCTTATGCCCGTTAATACGCTAATGCGTTTTCATGTCGAAAAAAACCTGTTGGGCTGTTTTCATAAAGTTATCAAATACGGCCAATAAACGGCCCGTTATTGTCCACGAATAGTACGACCCGTGATTGGCGAAATGATGATATGCCCCGTAGAAGGCCCATGGATCCTATGGCCCGTAAAAGGCCCATGGATCGTACGGCCCGTATAGAAGGCCAATGGATCCTATGGCCCGTAGAAGGCCCATGGATCATACGGCCCGCAGGAGGCCCATGGTTACAATAGTCCATGTGTTGCCATGATTATTTTGGCCTAGTTTCCAAAAATAGGTTATTGTGGCCACTAGAAAAACACAGAAAAAGAATTGCAATGACTACAAGCAAACAACTAAACAAGACAATAAGGAAATAAATAAGCAAGCAATTAACGCTAGCCTATTACCGCTATTACACATATTACATCCACTGGGCATCAAAGTTCGCCACTAGTGCAAATATAGGGAACAAAGCAAGATATTACATACATCGCCACAAAATTGGCCACCAAAGGCAAATAAACGCGGCAAAGAAACAAGAGCATAACTGAAACAACTTCATAAGAGCTCAAGAAACGTGGTATCCACTATGCGGGCAATAAGCTTAGAAAGCTTATTAGCTTTGTCCTGCTTGGCGCTAAAATCCTCCAACGCTTGTCGTTGCACCGGAAAGTATGCATCTGAATGCTCCAGGACTTCATGATCCTTCCGCTTCTTGTCGCAGCATAGCTGATCGATGTCTTTCAGCTTCTAGTTGAGACTCAAGAAACCGAACTGATTCGCGGTGAGTTTGAATAGCTTGTGCAAGCGGTAGTGGCCGAGAACTCCAACACTAAACCAAGACATGACTTTGGGGTTGTCTCTTTGTCTTCGAGATAGTCTTCCTTAGCTGTTTTATCGCTTTGTTGGAGACCAACAGGATGTGTCACTATCCTGAACCTTATCGCATTACTTCCTTTACCATTGCTTAATAAGGCACTCTTCCCCAATATTCTGTTAGCATTCTAAAAGAAGAAACAAGCAGACACATAACAGTTTAGCATGTACTAGTATATGAAACTCATTTCTGTGAACCAGTTCATTAGTAAGGTGGACAGGATTAAACTACCAAGTCTTCTATTGCCAAGTACTAGTACATAATAAAATCATCAAACAAACATATGTCTATGTCCTATGGTCACTGCATTGTCTTGCCAAATCAAAATAGAGACACGGTTCAAATCATATCAGTTCAAGACAAAGCAGCAGTGAAAGAATACAAAGCATGGGAAACTACACGGCACAACAAGATTTCAGATGGGTACCACGGGTCTACATGTACAACAACACTATTGGCTCTATTTTGATGCTAGTAATGTGCATGATATGAGAAGTCAACTGTATACACAATTGAAATTGAAATCAACAGAGCTATTGATAAGAGCAAGCCTGTTAAAGAAACATGCGTGAACATACCTGCTGTGCCATTGAAGTTTCGATTGGATCCTTCAATTTAAAAATAAGTTTGTATGAGTAAATACAGTGATACAAGAGCAAAGTAGTATGCACGATAGCAATCATAGTTAAAAAAGGTGCGCCTAAGCGAGCGCTTAAGCGCGCCTAGGCTCTAGGCGTTGGCGAAACGCATTGCGCATAACTACGCTTAATCTATGCATAACTACGCATAAGCACGCGCTTTGGTCAGTAAAGCGCAAGGCGGTGGCAAAATGCACAATTAACACCTAGCGCTTTTTTGAACTATGATAGTAAGGGAATCTTAAATTAGAACAGTTGTTCTTCAGGTTTAGGCACTTGTTCTACATGAACAGAGTATATTAAGATGCAAGAATATAGTAATTAAAATAGAAAATGAGCTCATAGACCTTACCACATTCTTGGTTCGGGACCAAGATGAACAAGTCGTTCCTATCATCGCCCGAAGAATGTGTCTCGGGAGAACGTAAGGGAATTTGATGAGTTTCTTTGCCGGTGAAGTACGTTTTCTTCAGGTAATTGTGATACTGCCACCAAGCATTCTTGAAGATAGCAGAGGTATTAGCACAGGTTACCTCATCCCGAGTTTCCAAATAGGTACTTCTCTATAGAGAAAAATGGGAAAATTTGCTATATTATAACCATCATGGAGGTAGGATGTATGGGACAAAGCAAAGTAATTGTCATGAATAACATTACTTACACATAACTGCTGGACAAACACCTGCAACTGGCATTTTCCTTCATCTTCAGTATAATATTTCCAAGATGGGAAGATACGCACATACGATTTAACAACATCAAATGCGATAGATGCTAAACTACGACTAGCTGGTTGTGCTTCCTCCACAGGAATAGGCGTACTAACTGGTGGAGTTGGGGTTCGCCGTGGTAGTACTGGCCCTTTGGGCACTGGAGCTGGCTTACTAACTGCTCTTGTTTGGGAGCTCTGTGGTGGAGATGGTGCTGTGTCAACAGGAACTGGGTTACTATCGGCTGGGGTTGGGGTTAGATTGGGTGAAGCTGGTTCTCTGTCCATCGCAGTAGGGGTACAATCTGCGAGAGTTCGGGTTATGTGTGGTAGGGCTAGTTCTCATGCATGTACAACCGGGGTGCTATCTCCACCAAGAGGTAGCACTGTTTTATTTGAAGACCGTGTTTTAGTCCGCTAGATGCTGGCATCACCCGCTCCTATTCAAATGGCTAATAAACAGGAAACATAGTTGAATGTACAGACATTGTATGAGAGACAGATGCAATAGATAGTGTGGAAAAAAAGGGCATGAAATAGTTGACATGTATATTGTTTAACTAAAACGGATAGCATGACATAATTTCACATATATGATGTCTATCTAAACTGGATAGCATATCATAACATAATTCAAAGATATGATGAATAACTAAACAGGATCGCATGACATAATTCACCTACATGTTATCTAAGTAATCAGGATCGCATCATTTAATTCACATATGTGATTTATATGCTAAACAGAGGGCATTCACATATATGATGTCTGAACTAAGAACATGGTGTTGAATATTGTGTATATGATGTCTAATCTATGCAATGCAAGACACCATATGCATGATATGAGCAGTATAACCGTGCCAAGTTAGAGCATACACCTCGGTGGGGGAATAGGACTGGTCATCTGTCTCTGAATCCATCTTTGAGGAGCTACCGGGACCCAACAAGAGATCTGCTTCGGTAGGTAGCACTGTCTGCACCGAAGGCCTTGTTTTCACTCCAGATTTTTCAATCTCCCACCCAAATGGCTGATTCACAAGAAGAGTAGTTTAATGTACAAACATTGTCGACAAATGGAAATGTAATGAAGAAAAGGATGGACAAGATATCATTCAAATATATGATGCCTGGTGTCGGTGTCAAAACCGGCGGATCTCGGGTAGGGGGTCCCGAACTGTGCGTCTAGGCGGATGGTAACAGGAGACAAGGGACACGATGTTTTTACCCAGGTTCGGGCCCTCTCGATGGAGGTAAAAGCCTACTCCTGCTTGATTAATATTTATGATATGGGTAGTACAAGAGTGGATCTACCACGAGATCAGAGAGGCTAAACCCTAGAAGCTAGCCTATGGTACGATTGTTGTTCGTCCTACGGACTAAAACCCTCCGGTCTATATAGACACCGGATAGGGTTAGGGTTACATAGAGTCGGTTACAATGGTAGGAGATCTACATACCCGTATCGCCAAGCTTGCCTTCCACGCCAAGGAAAGTCCCATCCAGACACGGGACGAAGTCTTCAATCTTGTATCTTCATAGTCCGAGTCCGCCAACGGTGATAATTCGCTATCGGACACCCCTAATCCAGACTCCTCAAGAGTCCCTGAACCATGCTTCAATGACGCATTTAATCCGGCGCACATATTGTCTTCGCATTGCAAGGCGGGTTCCTCCTCCGAATACTTCATAGAAGATTTTGAACACAAGGATAGTGTCCGCTCGCAAAACAAGTTCCACATACTACCGAGAGAGAATAACCTTTACAGATCCGCTTACGTATTCCGCGCGTGACATCACACCACGGCCAGGCCTTTATACGAATCGCTTTTTTCTTGTCCCACCTCGGTAGCGTTTAGCGAGGCGGTTTCTTCGGCACATCTTATCAGAGCGGAGATCGTGCCCCTTTATTCCGGGATCCTCATCAATACGGGCATGGGTAAACCAGTCGTGCCCATTGGCACGCCTCCTCCATCGAAGGCGAGTCGCGAGCGGTCACGGGGAGGGCTCTTGGTATTCAACCTCTTTATAACGAGACCAAGGCCCGCTCCTTTCTTTCAATCTCAATCGAATCCGCCCCTCGCCTCGAGTTCCAACACCCAAAGCTCCAGATTTAGGCGCTTCAGACCTTCAACGATGTCTGGCTCCGACCTGCACGGCTGGTGGATGCCTTCCTCCGTCACGGAAGAAGATGTGCTAAAGCTGGGAGGCGCCAGGTATCTAACCGGCGAAATTTCGCATAGGGTGCCTGCCCAAGGGCAGGTTATTCCCACTCCCGAGCCTGGTGAGAGCGTGGTATTCGTGTCTCACTTCCTTCGGGGTTTAGGCTTCCCGACAGACCCCTTTGTGAGGGGGCTCATGTTTTATTATGGGCTAGAATTCCATGACTTGGATCCGGAGTCCATCCTCCACATCTCGTCGTTCATTGTCGTATGTGAAGCCTTCCTCCGCATTACCCCTCACTTAGGGTTGTGGCTCAAGACCTTCAAAGTGGAGCCGAGGATGATCAAGGGCATCGCAGCAGAAAGCGGAGGGGCTGTTATAAGCAAGAATGCGGACGCCCATGGCCCGAGGGCTCTTTTCAAGAGGAGCTCAATTTATGGCAACATGAGTGGTTTTATATCACCGCTCCTGTGGGCACCAAATGGTCGGTGCCACCTGCCTTCCGATCGGGTCCTCCATCTGCGGCAGGCGTCATGGGTCAATAAAGGGCTCGACTGGGACCGCCCAAGGACGTACCTCATTGCAGGGGCCGATTCGAGACCTCCGAGAGAGAGAGAGAGAGAGATCAATCTGGTCGTAGTAGCGCAGGTCATGCTTATTCGCCGCACCTTGCCCTCGCAAACGCCACCCCTCCGCCTGTGGGAGTTTAATCCGGAGGGACCACGAGCTCTCCAACATTTTATGGGCGTAACGCCCGTGGAGATGTACCAACTGTTCTTCGGATCACAAGCAATGTGTCCGGACTTAACCGAGGACGCAGGTCTGAGCTGCAATCGCCCGGATACTCAAGTAAGTAGTCATGTACCCGGACATGCTATCCGTGATATTTATCATACACTTACCCTTAAAAGAGCTATCCTTTAAACAGAGTGGATAGCAAAAGCAAAACTGCTCAGTGTCCGCCCTCCCCGAGACCACGCCGGATCCCAGATATAACCAAGATGTTAGAGGTCTGTGCCTTTTGAAGAAGGCGAAGGGGGAACAAGGAACTACTACCTCCGTGAAGGAGGCTATCAAGAAAGGGGGATCGAGAATCCTCCCTCCAAGGGGAGAAGAGGACCACTTCAAGATCCGAGACCAAAGCCTCAAGCGGGGAAGAAATCTTCACCAGAGGGTCCTACAGCGGGAGATGCCCCGGCCGCACTATTTCCCCAAGGAGATCAGCCCTCCAGCGAGCCGTAAGTAAAGGGGGGCGTTTCTTTTAAAAGAGAGACATCCCCGTTTTATTTCTGAAGGTAACCGAAAGTTGACCTTGTAGTTCGGATCTCAGCCCTTCACAGCAGAGCTCGTCTTCAGGGGATCTTGGTCCGGAGATGATGGAGAGCGAAATGCCTCCGCCTGCCGTACCGTTATGCGAGGTGGACGACCCTGAGGTGTCGTCGCGGAGGGCTTCTCCAAATTTGGTGGGGCCAGAAGGCAACCGTATGTCCCCTCAAAGCCCTCCGTGTCCGGCCTTCGAAAAAGGCCACCGGACGAGTCCGGCACCAACGGGTGTACGGTCGGAGGAGCTGAAGGATCTTCTCGGGCGAGCGTCTATCTCGGAAGATCACCGTACGTTAATGGGTATGGTGATTGAAAGGATTTCATCCGCTGAGAGCGGATTGCATGAAGCCGTCGTAAGTTTACTGACGGGTTTTGAGGTACGCAAAATGATGTACCTTCTAACAGTTTTGCATATAAAATGCGCCATGTATAGATAGTAGCCCCTGAGACCGGGGTGCGGTGTCAAAAATGACGGCGCGCCGAGGATCATATCCCCAGGTATAATATGCGCTCTTCCTATGTAGGTGGCGAAGCGTCCGGTGGCTAGCCGGGCTGATGAATTTGCCGAACTGAAGCGGCAACTTGACGTGGCGGATGCGGACATCACGCTTGTTAATAAGCGGCTTGACGAGTCACAAGGTATGCAACTTCTCCGCGGACACCTGGTAAGGGAGCTTGGCGCCCATGCCTTACAACATGTATGCTTAATGCAGATGGTGCTGCTGCTATGGAGAGCCTTTCATGGAGCTCGCCCGAGCCAAGGAGTAAGCTGAAAAAGTGATGCGGCTGTTTTAAAGGCGGCCGCAGAGCTAAAAGTCGAACAGGCTGCTCTTCGCCAAGCAAGAAAGACATGGCCGAGATGGTCGTGAAATTGAAGAATGCTACTGACCGTTGCGAGCTTCTTGAAAAAGAAGATCGAGCGAAACAAGAGGACCTGAAAAAGGCCGCCACCGAGGCCAAGGATACTCACTTTGCGATGAGAGCTATGAAGGAGGAGCTACGTCAGGCCGGAGATATTGGGGCTGGAAAGCCCTTTCTGATGCGGAGGAAATTCCCAGATCCTAAGTACGCTCAATTGGACCGGCTGTGGGGTGGGGAGGATGCTTATCTGGACTTGGCGGCGAGTGCCACAGATGCGGCCGAACACTTCCGAGGTCAAAAGGATCACGGAATGGAAGAGCTTTTTTGGTCGCAGTTCCATAGTCCGAAGCGTCCACTTTCATTAACCGACCGTTTAGCCGAATGGGCTGAACTGAATAGGTTGTCCGGACTTGCCATGAAGGCTGTCGTGACTCATTTGTGGCCAAAAAGGCCCGAGCCGAAGAGTTATTTTGGCTTGGTGCAACAGTTCCTTGGTGCGGTGCCGCATATCGATGCAATAAAGTGGTCAGCATGCATAGAGGGTGCGCGGATGGCTCTTGCCCGTGTCAAGACATACTGGGCGGAGATGAAGGCCACCTACGTTGCATCCCAAGATTCGGACAGAAGCCGAGTACATGCCGAGCACTATTTTGAGGAAGTCCTGCAGGGCGCTCGTTTAATAGAGACGCAGTGCTTTCAAGGATATTATGTTTTAATGACATGTATGATTTGTGAAAACAATGTTTCAATATAATATAAGAGCTTTTATACTTGTGCATTCAAGTATTAAAACACCTCATGTGCGGCCGTTGATGTATATGTGTATATAACCTGAAAGATGGCAGTCTTGACTTAGCCCCCACGCACATAGTGCGGGGTGTTTGCAAAAGGCGATTTTCACACTTAATCCAACGCCTTGGTCCTGTAAAGGAGGTGATCACGTAGCAAACTAGGCAACCGGACTATAATGCTTTATCACTTTCACTTAGCCATAGGAGTTCGATGGTGGGCTACTATATAGCCCCTAGGGGCACCGCTCTCCCGAATTCGGCGCAGATGTGCTGACCAGAAATGGTCCTTCGTTAATGCGGGGGAATTCTAAACATTCCGGTGGGTCATCGAGTGGTTGACCAGTCTCACGCTATATAATGACAGTCAGTTTTGGCCGCTTTCATCGAGGTGCTCACTGGCAACCGGGCACAATCGCAGTAGTTCTCCTGGTGCCGCGTTAGCCGATAGAGCGGAACGTAAGGCAGCAAAACACAGGAGCCAAGCAAACCCAACATTTGACCAAAGACATGATTCGGAGCTGATGCATATAAGGCCTAACTCGAGACGCTGAACACTCCCTAAGGTATTCGGTCTTTATGAAAACGGGCAGAATAATGCCCTAAGCCCCTGGTGTCCAGGTACGCGCAAAAATTCTGGTGCGGCCGATGCCAAAACGCCAGCCTCCTCCTCGGTTATAGCAAGAAACCGGGGGATGTGTATCAACAAGAGAGAGTAAAAAAGGTTTACGCAGGGTCTTAATCTGAAAAGAATCCTTGCAATGGGTCCCTCTTGCACGCGCTGTGCCTCCGCTCAGCAGCCGTATCACGGGACGGGTGTAGCACGGTGTTCATCTATAAAAGAGAAGAACTTAGTTGAAAAGAAAAAAAAAGATCGTGCGAAAAAAAGTACTTTATATTAAATAAACAGAGTACGGTTCAAAAAGTGAATAAAATTGAGCTTTATTGTCTCTTGTTGTACATTCGTGCAACCCCTTGTACGGGGGTATGCCGCTAGTAGGCGTTTATATGTTTACGCCGGACTCGTCTAGCCATGTCCGGGGTTCGAATGACCTATTCAGGTGCTTTGATTAGCGGAGCCGGATTAGTGTGGGGCTGTCAAGGTAGTCTCACGTTCTTCCGTGCTCGAGTAACACTTGATACTCCCTTTTAATGAGATGATGCCGCGTGGACCGGGCATTTTAAGTGTAAGAGATGCATAATGCGGTATTGCGTTAAAGCGGTAAAGCTTCACGCCCCAAAGAGTGCTTGATAGCTACTTTGAATGGGGCGATGTGGAAGGTTAACTTTTCACGGCGGAAGTTGTCGGATGACCCAACACAACTTCTAGCAGTAGGGAGCCCGCATAATGGGCATATAGGCCTGGCATTACCCCTTTGAAGGAGGTGTTGCTATGGCGAATTTTGGTTGGGTCTATCCCCATTTTATGGATTGTGTCCACGATATAGCAGGTTTAGATCACTACCTCCGTCCATTAGGACTTGTGTAAATTGGAGTCCTCGATTATAGGATCTAATATCAAGGCAGTCCATCCTGCATTCCGGATACTTCCGGAATAGTCCTGATGATCGAAGGTGATTGGTTTTGACAACCATCGTTGGGACTCATTGGGATAGACCGTGCGGTAGCGTGTTTCTATGGGCGCCGCTCTATTTTTCCCTTTTGTCACTTGAAGTGAGTTCACTGTTTTGACTTTTTGTGGGAAATTCTTTTGTTTTCCAGTGCTCTGCTTGTGGGGTTCGTCATCGTCCTCGCTTGGTGTGTCGAGCCCCTTTTGTTCGGTATTGAGTTTGCCGGACTGCTTGAAGACCCAACAATCTCTGTGGGTATGGTTTGCAGGCTTCCCGAGAGTACTGTGGATTTGGCATATTTTGTCCAAGATTTTGTTTAGGTTGGATAGCTCGTCGCTGTTGTCCTTGAGGGGCAGTTTTTTATGATTCTACCGGGAGCTTCTGAATCCGGCGTTGACTGCCGTGCTCTTCGGGCTGTTTCCCTTTGTCCGGCGCTGGTCCTTGCTGCGTCGCGGTTTTCCATTTCCATCCCTTACTTCGGATGTACTTGGGTCGCTGGTACTGCATCTTGCCAGCCAACTATCCTCTCCCGCGCAAAAGCGGGTCATGAGGCTTGTTAATGCAACCATTGTTCTCAGCTTCTCCTGGCCGAGGTGTCCGCGAGCCATTAAATCTCGGACGTTGTGTTTGAAAGCTGCTAAGGCTTGGCGTCCGGACGATCGACTATTTGGTTCTTTTCGATGAGGAACCTGTTCCAGAATTTTTGCGGGCTGACTCTCCGGGTTGTTGAGTTATGTGACTTAAATCGCTCGCATCCGGAGGACGGACATAAGTCCCTTGAAAATTTGCCCGAAAAGCATCCTCGAGCTCTTCCCAACTTCCAATGGTATTTTCAGGGAGGCTTTTGAGCCAATGCCGGGCTGGCCCTTTGAGCTTGAGGGGTAAGTATTTTATGGCGTGGAGATCATCTCCTCTAGCCATGTGTATGTGGAGGATGTAATCCTCAATCCAGACTCTAGGGTTTGTTGTTCCGTCGTATGCCTCTATGTTTACGGGTTAGAATCCTGCTGGGAATTCGTGATCCAGCACCTCATCGGTGAAACACAGGGGGTGTGCGGCACCCCTATATTTGGGTGTGCCGTGATGTTCGGATATTTGGCGTGTTGCATTGCTTGGAAGAGCTTGCTTTCTCGGCCCATAGATGGACCTAACTGGGCCATCCTTTTGATGCGAATCCTTATGCGGACCGCGTGCCGGCTTGTGTGCGGCGCCGCTTGACGCTCCATGTTTGCCATGTGGTCGTCTATCCGACCGGGCGGCCTCTTTGTTCTTTGATTGCGGGGGCTCTACGGACTCCTCATCGAATTCGGACAGTAATTTGCGCTTCGGGTAGCTTTTTGTTTGGTGACTGTCACCATATTTCTCTGCGTTGTTTTGAGCTTCTGCTTCTGCTTCTGCTTTTTCAGGCTTTGCTCCATCTGATTCTGAGTGCATCTTCCGCTGTTTTGAGCTTCTGCTTCTGCTTTTTCAGGCTACACGCAGTGGCGATGAGCCTTTTGTGGAGGTTCTTCTGCTTCAATAATTTGTCCGGCGTGAGATCGTCCGGATTGTTATCTTCGCCGGGGACGGGTTGTTTATCCAAGTTGTCCTATTCGGATGGTTGCTTGATAGCATGTTCGTCGTCCATCGGTTCGCCCTGCTCTATGGCTGGGTCTGTGTGGCTGCCGTCTTTGTCGAGGCGGGACTTGGTGCGGCGTTTACGTTGCCGTTTTGACTGCTTTTCGAGGGATTTATCCTTCGTAGTGTCCCGTTGTTCCTCGTCGTCACTTCCTTTAGGTGTATCCACCATGTATACATCATGGGATGACGTGGCTGTCCAGTATCCTATAGGTGCTGGTTCATGGTTGTCTGCTACATCATCGTCCATACCATTGATGTCTTCGGAGCCGAAATCGAGCACGTCGTTTAAGCTTTCGACAGTGGCTACAAAGTGGGCGGTGGGTGGGCATTGAATTTCTTCGTCGTCCGCATCCCAACCTTCCTGACCGTAGTCCGCCAGGGCTCTCCGATAAAGAGAGACTTCAGTGAATTCAGGATGTCGCCAAAGGGCGAGTGCTGAAAGATGTCCGCGGCAGCGAACTCCATAACCGGCGCCCAATTGGATTCGATTGGCAGGGGTGCGGAGGGTTCGGAGTCCGGAGAGGATTCCGGCACCTTGGAGTCACAGTCTTCGCAAAGGACAGGGATGGAGTTCGGCTCAATCGCCTTAGAGATTGTAGCCCCCGAGGCGGTGTCCAACCACTCGTCCTCGATCGGCGGAGTCGGCTCCGAGCTAAGGGTCGAGCGACGCTGGTGCGGCCTCGTGGCACTCGCTCGTGGCAGAGCTAGATCGTGCCCACCGAGACAGTGCGGCGTGCTTGGTTGTGGCTCGAATCCGTCCAAGATCAAGTCCCCGCAGATGTCGGCCGTGTAGTTCAAACTCCCAAATCTGACCTGATGGCCAGGGGCGTAGCTTTCGATCTGCTCCAGATGGCCAAGTGAATTGGCCCGCAGTGCAAAGCCGCTGAATACGAAGATCTGTTCGGGGAGAAAAGTCTCACCCTGGACCGCGTCGTTGTTGAGATCGAAGGAGCCATCGAGCCTAAGGATGACGACACAGAGGAACTCTCAATGAAAGCACCAATGTCGGTATCAATACCGGCGGATCTTTGGTAGGGGGTCCCGAACTATGCGTCTAGGCGGATGGTAACAGGAGACAAGGGACACGATGTTTTTACCCAGGTTCGGGCCCTCTCGATGGAGGTAAAACCCTACTCCTGCTTGATTAATATTGATGATATGGGTAGTACAAGAGTGGATCTTGTCGGATTACGGGTTCCGGTAGACCCTTAAGGTTCGAACTCTGGGGTGCGCGCGGAGATCCAACCCTCCACCGTCTCGTACCTCGCCGAATCGCAGGGACCTAAACTACTAGCAAGAACAACACAAGAGACGCAAGATTTATACTAGTTCGGGCCACCGTTGTGGTGTAATACCCTACTCTAGTTTGTGGTGCGGTGGATTGCCTCTGGGGCTGATGAAGAACAGTACAGGGAAGAACAGCCTCGCGAGGGTTTGTTCTTGGTGGGTGTGATGAACTGCTAAGTTGTGTCCCGTCGCTCTAGCTTGAGGATCGGGTCTCTCTCTCTCTCTCTCCCTGGATTCCAAAATGCCTGCCCGGGGGAGTCTCTCTACTATGGTGGCTAGCTCTACTTATATAGACGAAGGCCCTGGGCCTCTTCCCAAATATTGAGCGGGAAGGGCGCCAACAATTGCCCATTTCAAGGGGAACAGCGGGTACACTTATCCCGACTAAAGTTGGTCCTCGCGCCGCCAAAGGCTCGTGATGACTTTGCTTGGGCTCCACGATGATCGCATTCCAGCCGTTGGGGCTGGTCTTGGTCTTGTTGCAATCAAACGGATGCCTTTGCTTGATGCTCGCCGCGCTTGCTCCTTTGCACCAAAGAGGAAAGGAGGACGCTGGCTGGCGCCCGATCTGGCGCCCTTGGTAAATCATGGCTTGCGTCATGGGCACCTCGCGAGGTGCCCTGCCTTGAACTCTCCGCCTCCTCGTGAGCCAGCCTGACGAGGTCGTGCTTGAGGAAGCTCTTGGTCGTCCGCCCCGCGAGGCTTGGCCCCTCATGAGGGTCTTGAGTTTGTGTTGGTGAAGATGTGCTGTCCTAGGCCTTCTTTGAGCCACGCCTTGAGCCCAGGCAGTGCAAGTCTGGGACCCCTGTTCCTGAGCGCCGGCTGATCTACCACGAGATCGAGAGCTAAACCCTAGAAGCTAGCCTATGGTATGATTGTTGTTCGCCCCACGGACTAAAACCCTCCGGTTTATATAGACACCGGATAGGGTTAGGGTTACCTGAGTCGGTTACAATGGTAGGAGATCTAAATATCCAGACGCCAAGCTTGCCTTCCACGCCAAGGAAAGTCCCATCCGGACACGGGACGAAGTCTTCAATCTTGTATCTTCATAGGCCAGGAGTCCGGCCAACGGTGATAGTTCGGCTATCCGGACACCCCCTAATCCAGGACTCCCTCACCTGGTTAAACAGGATGGCATTGCACATTTCACGTATATTATGGCTGGCTAAAAGACATGAGACTACACAATTCCCATATATGATATAGAAACTAAACAGGTGGCATTACAGAACATGTCTAAGCTAAGCAGATGACATATATGATGTCAAAAGTAGGCCTCAGAAGGCAACATATGCATGATATGACTAACATCATCATGCCAAGGTAGAGCAAACACCTTGGGGGTAAATAGGAGTGGTCGTGGCGTCGAATCCGCCTCGAACAGATATCTTCCTCTGGATTACAACTGGAGAGGGGTGGGGAGGGTTTGCCATTGAACCCACCATGGAGTGATGTCTCGCATGACAATGTATTGCCGCATAAAACTCTTCTGTTTTTCTCTACATGTTCAAGATGACTGTACAATATCGACATGCATATGAAAAAATATGGTGAGATTATGTAAGGAGAGCATGCAGAAATTTAGAGTGATGGTAACAACCGGTGGATGGATCCAAAATAATGATAACAGCTGATGATTGCTTTAATTTAATAAAAGACAGATGATGATTGCTTTACTATTTGTTTCCCACCCAAGATGAACAACATAGGCATACCCTAGGTGAACCAGATATTAGACCGGGATACTATTCATTGCTTCCTTGATATGTGCCCCACAACTAATTTAGAACTCAAGTTTGAACATTAATTTGGACCTGACTTGGAGTCCAAGAGGTGAACAGGACAATAAAGTAGTAGGTAATTTTAAGCAATGCATAACATAAGCAGAAACAAAAGAGTGTGACCTCTCTTGTGGACCCGTGTACTCCTCAAGTTCATCTGCTGAGTCGATGATGGTGATGCCGTTGCGGTGGGTGCCAGCGGCAGGGAAGGAGATCTGAGGCGGCGAAGGACGGTCAGGAGTCATGATGTCTGGTTTGGTGGATGTTTCTGTTGATGGAGCAGCTCAGTTGAGGTGGACGACATCGCGACAGGAGCAGGACAAACCACACAAAGTTCCCTTCGACACCTACCTATAACTGAAGTAATTCTGTAAGGGCTCATTTGGCTTGCATGATTCTAAAAACGCAGGGATAGGAAAAACACCGGAATAGGATAGGAATGCACATGGTAAACAGAGCATTTGTAAACACAGGATTTCTGTCAACTTTAGTGTTTGGTTTACAGGAATTGGAAGAGCTGAGGAATGCAAAGAAACATGGCCAGAATAAAGTGAAACCATATGAAAGCGTGTACAGTTAGAATGTTATTCTGCCACTAATGCACTTGGTCTTGTTTTCATGCATAGGATTTTGAAAAGTAGGTGCAGGTGGATGTTTTGCTTCATTCCTTTCAACAAAATGCATGAATAATTGAATAGTAGAGTGCCGTTGGAAAAATTCCCTATTGCTATGTTTTTCCGTTGAACTAAAATAGCCCTAATGTATCGACATGAATGTATAGTAATAAGTGATGCAACAAGTGTACAACCTCTTTGCCATAGCCGTGTTGACCTCAACATCATTGGGTTGGTCACTGAAGCAGTTGAGGCAGAGGTGGCTGTCCGAGGTGTGGAGGAAGATCTGAGGAATCTGTAGACGGCATCCAGGGCACTACTCTATTGTGATGGATCGCTCTATCGTTGGAGTAGCCCCGGTGAGCCGTAAGACGTCAAGGCTGAAGCAGCACAAGACATACATCGTCAATCTCAAGTGGGATTCTAATAGCATCTCCAATAGATGATGTAAAATAGATGTAAATTTTACATCACCAAAAACCACCTGACTATAACAGATGAGGTAAAAACTGTTGACACTGAACTTAACTGTTGAAACTGAAATTTACTGTGGAACCTGAATGTTACTGTCGAAACTGAATGCAATGGTAGCAGAGAGGCACTTGACATGTAGTTTAGGGAGGGCCTGAAGTTCATCTTCAACCTGCACCCCCCTGAGCCGCCAGCCACCACCGGCCGAACCGCCGCCCCCAGCGCCGCCTTGCCGCCCCGAAACAACTCCCCAGCACCGGTCCGCCGCCCCGGCCAGCCCTATAGGCCCCCCGCCCCACCCTGAACCCTAAGATAGATAGTGGGGTACCTCTCCGTGAGCCCGTCCCCCACTCATGGGTGGTTCTTCCTTAACTCTGGCGAGCCCCCCACCCCCTGAAAATCGACTGACCCAAAATTTGATTCAGTCCACTGAAGTTTAGCTAAATCAGAGCAGAGGAGTAGCACGAGCGAAGGGGAGAGCAGCAGCAGCACGAGCGATCGAGCGAGAGAGCCAGAGCAGCAGCAGCAGCACGAGCGAGCGAGCGAGAGCCGGAGCGGCAACAGATCCGGCTGGTATGGACGCCGCCGTCGAAGGGGCCTCGCACTGGGGGAGAGCCGCCGTGGAGATGTCGCCCGCGGCACCGACTTCAAGGTAGCCACTCCATGGGGGTACGGGATGGAGCACCGTCGGCGCCGGGAGGTCGAGCTAAGGAGAAGGTGCGATGCGATGAGTGTACAACCTCTTTGGTGGCGCCGAGTAGGCCTCGGCTTTGTCCGTGGAGTCGGAGAGGATGCTGCGGTTCCGGTGGAGCATGTTAAAGCGGCGCTGTGGGGATGGAGCAGCCGTGATAGACGAGGCGATCGTCGGAGCAGCTCCTTGGAGGTGGAGGACAGGGCGGCTGAACCAGCGGGACGACGAGATGGACGACGGATCCTCATTCGTGGAGGTGGACGAGGGACATCGAGCTGTTGCGGTGGACGATGTCGTCGGGGAAGAGGCTCCGGCTGGGCAGCGGTGAGGTGGAGGATGGAGGAGGGTGGGGTTTCGCGGCTGGAGCGGAGAGGTTATGGCGGCCTGGGATTTCCAATGGCAAAAAGGAGGCGATGGGAGGGGGTGAACCATGACTTAGGGACGCGCTTGTCCAAAATGTAGGGTGTGTTACAAAAGTACCCCGCACCGATTTGAACTAGCGGCCCTTTCGGCTCAGGGTTAGAAGGGGGATTTTGCGTGTCGGGATTTGGCAGCTGGAGGGAGTTTTCGCGCGCGTTGTAATTTCGGGATAGCAAGGCGCGGGTTGTGAAGGCGCCAGTTTTGGGAGCACGATATCTGAATTTTTGGGATATAACAAGGCGCGGGTTGAATTTTAGGGACAAGCCTAACGTGTAATATTGTACTTGTACGTACCAAATCAATTCGCACTTCACTCAACCAAAAAGAAAACAAAAAAAATAAAACTATTCACACCACACAAAGAGAGACTCTTGCCCCGTTTTACTATAAAAATGCTATTTAAAGCTACTCATACAAACAATTTAGTGCAATTAAATGCTATACGGTAGTATGAATCCATGTTATGTCCAATTAATTTTTTTCGCTTGCTGTATAATGCATGTAACCTACTCATACCAACATTTTAGTGCATTCCAAATGTCTATATTACCGCTGCAATTCGAACTGAATTTGAATTCGTTTCTTTATTTCAATAACAAATCTACAATCATGATTGTTGCCAACTTCAACCATCATTCGTGTATTACCTTAATAACACACCACATGATTACTATAGAGATAGATATGAACTATGTGTACTACATGAACTCGAATTCTATTTTTTGAATACACTTGATGTTGATTCCAAATAATAGTACATTTGATGTACTTACTGTATATTCATAATCTAAACCATGTTCCATACGTGTACACTGCATTTATCACACATAGTATAGTGCCCCGCCCGCTACATTATGACAAGTATTTAGACCTGAGCTGCAAAAGCCACACATTAGCCCAAATTATGATCAATGTTCTATATGTTATACGTAGTATTAGCAAGATGCCCATGCATTCCACAGAACATCAACATGATCAAGGGGAGGCCTAATTTGCAAATATGGAGAGGGGTGTGGGTATGTTTTTTCAAAATTGCCATAGTTTCCTTCCTATCCGTCAGATATAAATCGGACTGCCTATATTGCAGGATGGCACCATCATCAACAACTCCGTTTTTTTTATAAGAGTAGAGATAAAATATATTATATGTAGTATAACATGTTCATAACCACACCATGTGTATCACCATTATATATATTCACACATGCGTCGGTTTAAAACACTATGATAAATTCTTCAAGTATCCGAATTTGCTTTTTATAATGAAGTATGATCTCTATTCGTCTTTTACACCCACACAATCCTCTTATCTTTGTAGCTAGCTAGCGCTAACTTTGTCTCGTGCATGCAGACGCCCGCATCCCTCTAACCCTCCCTCAGCATTCTCTAGCTCGATCGCGCAAATTCATATTTTCACTTTAGGTCATTCACCCATGATGTGTGTAGGCCCCCCAGCTCCTTCTTTACATCACAAATCGATCGATATGCCTCTCTAGCCAGGTGTTCCTAGCACAAAACACAAGCTTCCCCTCTTCTCTTATCATCGTCTATGCCTCACTCCCACCACTCTTTTCATCGATCTCGTACTCGCACACTTCTCCCCCCTCGATATAGTATGACTATCGCACCACCTCCTAGATGCATCCCTCTCTCTCTATCCTTCTCCCCGTGCCTCATTTGCTTCTAACACACACATGAATGTATACTGATCGATCTCCCAACATATACCTAGGTCGACTTTAACTATTCCCCCCATCGATCGACATACCTCACAAGTTATGTCTGTCCTTTCTCTGACAAAGGACAATTGATCTTCCTATGTAGTTATGTCTGCTTACCACATCCATATCGCCCCCATCATTCGTGCATGCCTCCTGACCCGTCTCTCACACGCGTGCGTACGCAGGCAGCCATCCCTCTCTTATTGATATTGCAGGCGTGCCCTCCGGTTGTCTAGCAAGCCTATCCCACCATTTGTTAGAAGCAACTCCACTACCACCCCCTCCAACACTCTAGCTCTGTCTCTCTCCCAACCTTATTCCTCTCCTACACATATGCATGGATGACGATCGATCTCCCTTAATACACGAGGTAGATCGATCTCCCTTAATACATGAGGTAGGCCTCTCTCCTCCTCCACACATATACCAGCCATTGTACCTCTATAGTTAATTAGGCCTCCCTCCCCCCCCCCACCACACACTGGTAGTCGAGCGCTGTAGGTAGGTATCCATGCCATAGAGACAAACTGCACATGTCCCCTCTCACGTTCCAGTAGGCCAGCCACTCTATATCTTTGACGTGGGCGCACACAAATTCGATGGCACTCTTTATCGATCGCGCACGTGCACACACACACACACACACACACACACACATCATCCCTCTCTTCGATTCTATGGACACCTCAAGCCAACGTTACCTCCACTCTCTTCTCGTGGATGGTCCCCTCTATATATATGATATATCCAGGACTCTATTTCACACATATTGCATATGTTACATTTTTTGATTGACCCCACCCTCCCCTCCCCCCCAAAAAGAACTCTCATGAACCCACACACTATATCTCTCTACGTTTGTATCTCTCTCACACAACCCCACATAGGTGGTGTACGTATACAAGAAGAGAATAGGTGCACCGTGCACGTACTCACGCTTCGTGCCCAGCCACACCCGCGCGGTACAGGGTGGAGCTCATTTCTATACGAAATGGCAGCCCACGTGCTAATTTGAACGCGTGTAGCGGTTGTTTACCTACGGAGGTCGTGTACCACACGTGCATGAAACAAAGTTTGACTTGATGCGTTGGCGGGCTATATTTAAATAAAGTTATATCGCTCAATGGCATGTACACAGAATATAAAACGATTTTTATGGAGAAAAAGGTAGTCCGCTCCACTATATACAATGGAGACTGCCTGCCTGGTTTGTCTCTCTTCAGAGAATCTCACACAAGGTTGCGGTGTCCTCTCTCTCTCTCTCACCATTGGTCACTGATCCGGCTGCATCCCGTCCGCCGGCGGAAAGGGAGGACATGCATCGTTTCTCCGTTCAACGGCACCGAGGAAGCACGTCCCGATCTGCGGCACACGCCGTTCTCTCTGACCAAGCTCCAGCGTGGAAGGGCCTACGCCACCTGCTTGCTGCCGCAGTATGGGCAGATTCCGCCCGCCGTCGCTCACCTAGTTACATCCCGACGACCTCTAGGTATCCCCTCCGGCCTTGCTCCACTGCGCGTCTTCCCACATCGCTGCATGTGGATCTTCCATAGTTCTTTGCCCAAAACGTAGCTCGTCCGACGTACTTTCCATATTGCAGTCTCGTCCTCACACCATTTTAGACAAACACAACCGTGTTGTTATCTTCCCTTAGGACAAGGAATATGCTTCTTTTTTGTCGTCGTATGTGTCATCAACTATTATTGGCCAGTAATTGTTTCCTTTCTACCTCTTTTTTCCAAACAGGGCTATCCATTTCACCTCATTGCTATTGCGACCTTTTGGTGAACTGCACAAATCACTTTTTCTTAAGAGTGTTTTGTGCAGTTCTAAAAATGTCACATCGGCAACATCTCTACATTTCATTGCACTGCACAAAGGGGGATTGGTTTTGCTCTATCCTCCTCATCCAACTCCGAGCCTAATCTTCTCCAACTAGTTAGTCTTAAGAGAGACTGCAAAGGTGACCGGCTTCTATTTATGTGTTTATTGTTTCATCAGTAGTCCTCTATTATCGTAATCACACTTTATATCTTTGGAACAAGGACGCTCAACTCTGTTTTAGTGGAACTGCACAAAATGATCGGAATGTTGCATGCTCCAGACAACTACTTTTTTTCCCAACATGCCTTGTTGATTTAGACAGAGCTGGGGGGACGTTGCTGCCAATGAAAGCATGGATCAATTTTAATTTAACACCTTCTCACAACTTTGTATTCAGTTGTGATGTAAATATTAGCTCTGATTAGCAAGGAAGTTAGTTTTTTATTGTTTTCGAAAGAGCATCGATGGCAAGACACACGAAACAAAAGCTGAAAGCTCACACCATTGTACAATTTCATGTCGTTGGAAAATTATTTGCATAGTACGTCAATTATGTATACAAATGCTGGAAGCTTGATAGCATTGCCAGAAGCCTCTTCGGCATCCGGGTCCATGTGCCATGCACAAAATTATACTCATTATACTCCATCGTTCCTAAATATTTGTCTTTTTAAAAATTTCAAATGGTCATATTTTAGAGTGTAGATTCACTCATTTTGCTTTGTATGTGTACTCCCTCCGTTCCTAAATATTTGTCTTTCTAGAGATTTCAACAAGTGACTACATACGGAGCAAAATGAGTGAATCTACACTCTAAAATATGTCTATATACATCCGTATGTAGTAGTCCATTTGAATCTCTAAAAAGACAAATATTTGAGTAGTCACTCGTTGAAATCTCTAGAAAGACAAATACTCCGGAGTATATTTAAGAACCGAGGGGGTAGTGCACAGCCGCATGGGAGACTCAGACCGGTCGTTGTGCTACATTTATAGTGACTAATGAGCAGTCAAATCATAAGCCCCACCTTTCCCACTGTAAGTTTCTCGGAAGAAGCAACCATCAATACGCTCTTCTTTGAATCCGCTCATACTACTCCATTCGTCCTTTGCTTATAGAGCGCTTGAAAAAAGAGAAAATCTCTGGGACCAAGGCAACTAGCGGTCGGCCTGAAAAATAGCATTGGTAGTTATAGCACAGCGTCTATTACTAGAGGAAATAATACGTACACACATGCATGCAGTGCTTCCACCCCGGGTAGACACATGCATGCACGTACTCCACTCCATAGTACTACATCGAGAGAAAATTGCGGTTACCACGCCCTAATTAATTGAGCATTAAACCAAACGCATCTAATGTCTCTCTGGTGGTGGAAATGCATTGAGAGAAATGCATCATAGTGAAGCGTGCCCTGTAAACTGTGACGGAGGGAGGAGTAGCATGAAGGTGCAAAACCAAGTACGCGTATGGCCAGTCGGTCAAAGCACCTCGTCTTGGCATATCACTGACATGTGGGACCGGAGTGTGAGCAAAGCGATCTCAATTGATGGCAAAATGGCCAACCCGCCGTTCCTTGAGACTAGTCATAGTTAAGTGGGGAGTAACTTAGAGTAGTAACATGCATATGTTACTAGTCTATGTTACTACCTCCACAGTGGGTAGTAACATATGTATTGTGTCATGCATCACTTCATTTATTACGTTGTAGACTCATCTTTTCTTGATATGTGTGATGTTACAGTAACTAGCTATGCTATCACATGCCTCTCTTTCTTCATTAATTACATGCCACATCATCTATTTTGCCTAGATAAGTGTGATGTTACCACCTATGTTACTCCCATTGTGGATAGTCTGAGAGATACGAGGAGCGAGAACACACAGACGGGCTCACACGGAGGCCAAGATATATTCGAGCATGGTTGATCGATATCATCATTACATATTGGGCTGCCGTTTTCCGCCCTTCTCCGGAATAATTGTGTACTTTATCAAAGATTAAGAAAAATAAGAGTACAGAGGCTCCACCATGTGGTTCTAGTAGTAGTACTACTCGTACTACTAAACCTTGCGCTTGGCTCTTCGCCTCTTCGTGAAGTCGAACAATGATGGTACTCCACATGTTCGGTACTACAGTGTATGCCTCTGGCAATCTGACACCGAATGAACTGATGCATGTCCACCGCCTGGGCGAGGTACGTTGCATTAGTCAAAAGGCGTAAGCGAGCTTCACCTTGTCCTGCAAGCTTCTCCTTGTTCTGCAAGCTGACGGGACACACCAAAAGTAGTGCTAGTCCATACTCCCTCCTTTCCGGTTAATATGGCTTAATCTTTTTGAGGGTAAATGAGAGAGCTTTATTCATATATAAGCATTCTTAGGACGATCAGCCAAGACACTGGTCACTAGGAAGCGAGGTACCCCGCAAAAAAAGAAGTAGGAAGCGAGGTGTTTCATCAAGCCAACTCTCGGCCACATTCAAAGTGCAGCAAGCACGATTCGCACAAAGATGCGCCACAAGGTTTGCTGACCTGTTTACATGCTGAATAACAAAAAAGAGAGGAAATATTAACAAGCGCTCCTATTTGTAACAGGATATGAGCCAGAATTAAGCGAGAATTGTGGCGAGTGTGCCATGCAATCAACTTCCATTATCACATGCGAGAACCCTTGAAGAGAACCAAATGTGTTGAAGATTGCTTTATCACATTTTAAAAATATAATAAGAGTGCAGACGCTCCTCCATCCGGTTCCTAGTACTAGTATAGTACCTCTATAGACTATAGTAGTAGTACTAGTAAACATTGCGCTTGGCTGTTCGCCTCTTTGGGAAGTGCAACAATAATAGTACTAGTATAGTGTATGCTTCTGGCAATCTGACACCGAATTAACTGTTGCACGTCCACCGCCTGAGCGAAGGACAGCTTGCATTAGTCAAAAGTTTCTCCTTGTCCTGCGAGCCACCGCGCGCAAGCTTCTCCCGTCCTGCAAGCTTCTCCTTGTTCGGCAAGTTGACGGGACACAACAAAGTAATGCTAGTCCATACTGCCTCCTCTCCGGTTAATATGGCTTAATTTCAAACAAGATAAATACACTGTCTGTCATTGTATATTTGTAAAAATACGGTCAGTGGACTTCATAATACGCTCATTGCACTCAATATATACATTTTCCGGTGTTTATACGGTTACTAGCTCACCCTGGCTGAGTATGTGTGTGCATGCACGTGTAGGTTGAGCACTTGAGCGTGACCGTGTGTGTTCCGTCGTGTGCTCGGACATGCATGTATTAGGGCGTCGCGCACGTTTTTGCGTCCATATGTACATGTGACTGTTGCATACACGTAGGGGGAGTACATGTAGGGGCCACTTAAGGAGCAGTCAAATCAGACAGTAAGTTAGTCGGAAGAAGCAACCATCATTTCACTCTTCAATGACACGTACAATATAAAATGGTTGATATGGAGAGAAAAAGAAAACCACTATATATACACTAGCAGGAGCCTAAGATACAAGCCTGCTTGCTTGGGTTGCTCTCTTCACAAGCATCGAACGACGATGGCCACACCGCTGGTCACATAGCTGTCCTGATCCCGCAACTGGGGGAAGGGAACAATGTTCTGCGTAGACACAGTCGACATCGACGAGGGAGAAAATCCATAGTCGGTGCGTCCCAATCGGGGGTCACCGTGGTATGGGCCGATGCCGCGTCCCAACCACCCTTCTAGCTACAGGCCGACGTCCCAGGCAGTCCATCTTCCTTTTGGAGCCGGCTTGCTCCATTGCCGCAGCTCCCCACGTAGCTCCATCTCCATGTCGATCTTTCTCTACTTCTACCGGCTTCTACTTGTGATGAGTTTATGTCTCATGAACTAGTGCCAGCACTATTATTCTAATCACACTTCTTAAATATCTTTGCCATCAGGGATGCTCAGCTCGATTTTAGTGGAACTGCACAAAAGCATCGATGATCCGAGGGTGCCGACCATATTTCCTTGACAGTTCTACGGCCAGAAATTAAATCCTGTTTAGGGTTTAGGGTTTGAGTCGTAGTGACCCCATCAGTAGTTTTTCTTTCATACACGCTCTCACAACTTTTGTTTTTAGTTGTGAAGTAAATATTGGCTATGATCTGTGAATCATTGATATGCATCAGCATACGTGTTAGTTTTCCTTTGTATTTGATGGAATGTTGTAATGGGGCAACCTTGGAGTAGGAATGAAAATGGAGTGGAAAGTTTCCGTTTTTCCGGAGAAAAAATGGAAATGGAGAGAAACCAACGTTTCGTTTCGTTGGATCGCGCCATCGAGCAAAACCAACGTTTAAATCACGTCTGTCGCGTTCGTGTCTCACCCTACTCCATGGCTCGACCCCACACGGTCGCTCGGCATGCCACTCACTGCAAACCGAGTATACGATAACTTCCCCGCCTGCTTGTCGATGGATCGCGCCATGGAGTACTAGTACTACTGGAAGAGATTGACGAGTTGGGGAGGGCAACTAGCTGTAGCATAGACTCCCAAGAACTTTCTACATGCATGTTGTGGCCGGCTATTGCGACCTTTGAATGCAGAGCAGTCACGTGCACCAGGAAGCGGCGTGGGCGACGCTCTCTCGACCGGCGCGTCACTTCAATGCCGGCGCCAGTGAGAGGTCGCGTCCGCTCTGGCCGGGCATGAATACGGCACTGACCGTTTCGGGTGGGAAGCACGCGCGGGTCATGAAGAGGGTTCGGGTTGGTCAGGAGCGACCGTGGCAGCGGTCCGGACGCCCACAAACAAGAGATGTTGTACGTTAATATTGCCGTGTATATAATTAACAATGTAAATAATGTGCCAGTTGGACAAATATGATTGGAGATGGGGATGGAAATGGAATTTTACGTAAAAACGGATATGCATGTCTATGTCTATGTGTCTGTGCGCGACGACTCTCGCGACCTGGAAGCGGGGGCGTGTTTTGATCGAGTTTTCTTTCTTGGTACGTTAAAAAATTGTCCGCCAGTTTTCGTTTCTTTTTCCGGGAACACGTGTATTCTATTTAAAACCACTACTATGGAGAGATTGTTTTACTCCATTATAGCCTCTTGTTTGATAGAGTTTCTCGCGTCTCGCTCTCTCACCCTCTCCATATCAAAACAAGATGACAGTGTCCACACTATCTCTCTCCTCACCGATGGTCACAGATCCGGCCGAATCCCGTCCGCTGCGGGAGTTGAGGAGGTGCAGCGTTGACGTTGTCGCCGTCGGCGATGGAGGAAGCCGATGCGCACCGTCCTCTCAGAGCCGGCGCTGGCGCGGACGAAGGTCCTTCGCGCCCTTGTTCGCTGCCGTCGTGTGGGCAGATCCCGCCCGCCCGCCTAAGCGACATCTCGCCCACCTGAGGTGTAACTTCTTGTACTGGTCCAGCTCCCCAGGTCGCTGCATGCGGGTTTTCTTCTATGCGACTACTCCCCAGCTCCCCATGTATAGTAGCTAGGGTTCGTCGGCTGGTCCAACATCACCTACTATCGGTGGAGGTATACATTTTGTTTCGACAAAAAGTACATGGTGGTTGTGTGGTCATTGTCCATATGCTCCTATTGCTGCTGCTAATCTAATACTACACTGGTTAAATGAAGAAATGCTTTTTTTTCTCTCAGGTATCCTGGTTTAGTTCCCATCAAGATAATCATGATGCTTCTGTTTGTTGGTGTACTTTTCATAATTCTTATTGACAATTGAGATGTCGTTGTTAATCTTGTAAAACAAAGTAACAACACTATATCCCTTTTTTATATTTTTGGAAACAACGATGCGTATCTCCATACCCAGGCATGTCTTCCTCAATTTTAGTGGAACTGCACAAAATTGGATGGCCATTGTTGTTCCGCCTCACTATCCTCTGCCACGTGGTTCTTCCTTCCTCGAGCTTGACTACTGAGAAGAAACAGACCACAGTGAGGATTTGTCGAACTTCATAGGTGCCTCATCCAAACTTGATGCCAAATGGATGATGCATCACCACGATGACCTATCGATGCTCATGGTTGCGCCTCATGGTTGCGTCGGCTGGTGAAGCTGATCGATTTTGAATGAAAAACAGGCTGTCTTCCATCAGTGCTCTTTGCTTGTTACCCACCAAGATGAAATCCTTCGCTAGTTTACCTTGGTTGCGTTGGAGACGTAGTCGTCTTTCACGTTGGTGCAATTTTATCACACAATTGGCTATGAACCAAATGTTTCCTCGAAGAAGGATCGATGTTGGTACTAAGAGCATAAGTTTTGTATTGATTTCTAAGCCTTCTCACAACTTTGTCTCCAGCTCCCCTGTAATTTTCTTTGTCCGGCTATTAACTTTGATTAAAAAAATGGTGTGGACTAAAAACCCGGATGTACGTAGTAGCCCTCCATTTTTATTTACTCCGCATATTAGATTTGACTAAAGTCAAACTTTGTAAAGTTTGACCAAGTTTAGGCCGAGCACAACAAACCATAATTATTAGAGAGGGCAAACTGTACATACTCTCAAACCTTTCCGATAATTGAAATTAAAATTCTTTATTTTTACACACTCTCACACTTTTCCAATAATTTGGCGCATGTGTGGTTGTTCACTTAAGGGAGGGTAGTGTACCGCACGTGAAGGACAAGAAGTGCGACCAGGACGCGTGGATCGTTAATTCATCGGAAGTACTCCCTCCATTCCTAAATATTTGTCTTTCAAGTGGTTTGCAATGGACTACCACATACGGATGTATATAGACATTTTTTACAGTGTTGATTCACTCATTTTTCTCCGTATGTAGTCATTTGTTTAAATCTCTAGAAAGACAAATATTTAGGAACAGAGGGAGTAGTTGTTTTCTTCACTGGTACGTTAAATAAAGAGTTTCATTTCGTACTTACACAATTTAAAATGATTGTTATGGAGAGAATAAGAAAACCACTCCACTATATATTAGTCGTATACACGAGTACTATATGGACACAACTTCATTGACTTTAGTGCACCTGCCTTTGGGTTTATGACAGGTGGGCCCAAAATGTGTCTGGCCCACCTGTCATACAGCCAAAAGTAGGTGCTTGATTCACCTGAGCTCATCCGTACTACAAGATATATATAAGTTGGAGCCTCGGTGCTTGTTCCGCTAGGGTTTGCACTCTCCACACTCTCGCCGCACACACACACACACACACACACACACACACACACACACACACACACACACACACACACACACACACACACACACACACACACACATATATATATATAGACACACACACACACACACGCTGGAGGCTCAGCGTTCCTTTGCTAGGGTTTGCTATATTTACTGTCTCTCACCCTCTTAACCAGATCTAAACAAGACTGCGTCGTGGCCTCTGTCTCTCTCACCCCCCTCACAGACAGCTGGCGAAGGAGGCGTCCAGATCCCGTCGCACCGGGAAGGGGAGGAGGTGCAGCGTTCACTCTATCGCCTTCGGCGAGGGAGGCAATCCACTGCCGGCTGCGCTTTTATCTTTCACCCAGCGCCTGTGCGGGAGGGCCACCGACCCCTTCTTCCTCGCTGCCGTACGTAGTGTGAGCAGATCCGACCTCCCGCCGCACGCCTTGCCACATCCCGACGACCCTAAGGTATAAGTTTCTTTGAAACCGTCATTGGTCTAGCTGCATGCTGATCTTTTTCGATTCTGTAGTCGAATCTAGGTCTTGGTTCAGAGAGGAAAGAAGGGTACGGTGGGATGGAGCATGAATCTAGTACATGGTTCAATGAGGAAAGGAGGGAGGGAAAGTAGTATAGACTAGCTATCCAGCCGCTTTGTTGGTCGAAAAGGGAAAAACGGGGTAACCCAGTACACACATCTGTAAGGAACACAACTCTTTGTTGAAAAGGGAAAGAAACTGGGGGGTCGGGTAGTTTGTGCAGGACTAGATTTGCTGCCCTCACATCAGAAAAAGTTTCAAAGAGATCAAATATGGGACCAACGCAGATATGTTGCTTGGCTACATACTCTGCATCACCCATTTATACGTGTGGACGCACATGGTGCTGGCATGTCCCATGTCCCATCCACATGATCGTGAAGTGTGTTTTGAGATGTTGTGCTACTTGTATTGGTACTGTTTTAAATAAATGTTGAATTGAAGCTATTGTATTTTAAGCAATGCCACTCTCAGAATTAACTACTGAACTATTTTAAGAGAATTTCAATGTTAATATGAATCAATGCAACCGTTTTAGAAATGCTACTGTCCTATACTTTGTTTTCCACCAAGATAAGGTAGATGCTTCTTTTTGTGGCCGCATGTTTCATCCTCCTTTATTGGCAGTAATTGTTTCCTTTTTTGCCTCTGTTAAATCAGGGATATCTATTCAACTTGTTGCTATAGCAAACTAAAATGTCTCACCGGCGACTTTACTTGATTTCAGAGTAACTGCACAAAACGAGATTGGATTTCCTATTCGTGTTCGCAGATTCGTATGTGATCTTGTGTGCGCCATGACAGGTTGGTACTTGCCTTCACCCACATGATCATGCAGTGTGTTTTGAGATGCTGTGCTACTTGTATTGGTGCTTCACTTGCTCTTGCGTGAGCCTCCCCGGCAACGGCGCCCGAAATTCTTCTTGCTACCTCTTGAGCACTGCGTTGGATTTCCCCGAAGAGGAGAGGATGATGCAGCAAAGTAGCGTAAGTATTTCCCTCAGTTTTTGAGAACCAAGGTATCAATTTAGTAGGAGGCCACGCACAGGTCCCTCGTACCTGCACAAAACAATAGCTCCTCGCAACCAACGCGATTAGGGGTTGTCAATCCCTTCACAGTCACTTACAAGAGTGAGATTTGATAGAGATGATAAATAATATTTTTGGCATTTTTGGTATAGAGATGCAAAGTGAAAAGTAAAAGGCAAAGTAAAAACAAAGCAAGTATTAAAGTAATGGAGATTGATATGATGAGAATAAACCTGGGGGCCATAGGTTTCACTAGTGGCTTCTCTCAAGAGCATAAGTATTCTACGGTGGGTGAACAAATTACTGTTGAGCAATTGACAGAACTGAGCATAATTAGACCGACTCCTGCCTGCATCTACTACTATTACTCCACTCATCGACCGCTATCCAGCATGCATCTAGAGTATTAAGTTAAAAATAGAGTAACGCCTTAAGAAAGATGACATGATGTAGAGGGATAAATTCATGCAATATGATAAAAACCCCATCTTGTTAACCTCGATGGCAACAATACAATACGTGCCTTGCTGCCCCTTCTGTCACTGGGAAATTACACCGCAAGATTGAACCCAAAGCTAAGCACTTCTCCCATTGCAAGAACTACCAATCTAGTTGGCCAAACCAAACGGATAATTCGAAGAGACTTGCAAAGATAATCAATCATACATAAAAGAATTCAGAGAAGATTCAAATATTATTCATAGATAATCTGGATCATAAACCCACAATTCATCGGTCTCAACAAACACACCGCAAAAAGAAGATTACATCGAATAGATCTCCACGAGAGAGGGGGAGAACATTGTATTGAGATCCAAAAAGTGAGAAGAAGCCATCTAGCTACTAGCTATGGACCCGAAGGTCTGAAGTAAACTACTCACACTTCATTGGAGGGGCTATGGTGATGATGTAGAAGCCCTACGTGGTGGATGCCCCCTCCGGCGGAGCTCCGGAACAGGCCCCAAGATGGGATCTCGTGGATACAGGAAGTTGCGGTGGTGGAATTAGGTTTTTGGCTCCTGTTCTGATCGTTTGGTGGTACATAGGTATATATAGGAGGAAGGAGTACGTCGGTGGAGCAACAGGGGTCCCACGAGGCAGGGGGGCGCCCCCACCCTCGTGACCGCCTCTTTGTTTCCTTGGAGTAGGGCCCAAGTCTCCTGGATCACGTTCGGTGAGAAAATCACGTTCCCGAAGGTTTCATTCCGTTTGGACTCCGTTTGATATTCCGTTTCTTCGAAACACTAAAATAGGAAAAAAAACAGCAATTCTGGGCTGGGCCTCCTGTTAATAGGTTAGTCCCAAAAATAATATAAAAGTGGAAAATAAAGCCCAATATAGTCCAAAACAGTAGATAAAGTAGCATGGAGCAATCAAAAATTATAGATACGTTGGAGACGTATCAGGCATCCCCAAGCTTAATTCCTGCTCGTCCTCGAGTAGGTAAATGATAAAAAGAGAATTTTTGATGCGGGGTGATACTTTGGCATAATTTAAATGTAAATCTTCTTAATTGTGGTATGAATATTCAGATCCGAATGAATACAAAATAAAAGTTCATATTGATAAAAGAAATAGTAATACTTCAAGCATACTAATCAAAGTAATCATGTCTTCTCAAAATAGCATGGCAAAAGAAAGTTCATCCCTACAAAATCATATAGTCAGGCTATGCTTCATTTTCGTCACACAAAGATGTTCCCAACTTCTATACCCCCGATGAAAAGCCAAGAAATTGTTTCATACTTAAATAATCTCAAACTTTTTTAACCTTCACGCAATACATGAGCGTGAGCCATGGATATAGCACTATGGGTGGAATAGAATATGATGATGGGGATTGTGTGGAGAAGACAAAAGGAGAAAGTGTCACATTGACGAGGATAATCAACGGGCTATGAAGATGCCCATCAATTGATGTCAACATGAGGAGTAGGGATTGCCATGCAACGGATGCACTAGAGCTATAATGCTCAACAAAAGAAAACTAGTGGGTGTGCATCCAACTTGCTTGCTCATGAAGACCTAGGGCATTTGAGGAAGCCCATCGTAGGAATATACAAGCCAAGTTCTATAATGAAAAATTCCCACTAGTATAAAAAGACAACTTATGAGACTCACTATATGAAAAACATGGTGCTACTTTGAAGCACAATATATGAGACTCACTACATGAAGAACAAGGTGCTACTTTGAAGCACAAGTGTGGAAAAAAGATAGTAACATTGCCCTTTTATTTATTTTCTTTTTTGGGCCTTTCCTTTTTTTTCTTTTGGCCTTTCTCCCTTTTTTTTGGGCAATGCTCTAATAATGATGATCATCACACTTCTATTGATTACAACATAAGGATTACAACTCAAACTAGAACAAGATATGACTCTATATGAATGCCTCCGCGATGTAATCAGGATGGTGCAATGAATCAAGAGTGACATGTATGAAAAATAATGCATGGTGGCTTTGCCACAAATACGATGTCAACTACATGATCATGCAATGGCAATATGACAAAAGTAAATTATGTCATGATGATGATGAGCGGAACGGTGGAAAGTTGCATGGCAATATATCTCGAATGGCTATGGAAATGCCATAATAGGTAGGTATGGTGGCTGTTTTAAGGAAGATATAAGGAGGTTTATGTGTGATAGGCGTATCATATCACGGGTTTGGATGCACCGTGAAGTTTGCACCAACTCTCAAGGTGAGAAAGGCAATGCACGGCAATCGAAGAGGCTAGCAAAGGCGGAAAGGTAAAAGTGCGTATAATCCATGGACTCAACATTAGTCAAAAGAACTCATATACTTATTGCAAAAATTTAGAAGTCATCAAAAATCAAGTACTACGCACATGCTCCTAGGGGGATAGATTGGTAGGAAAAGACCATCGCTCGTCCCCGACCGCCACTCATAAGGATGCACAAGCCAGGTACACTTCATGTTTCAAATTTGTTACACAACTTTAACCATACGTGCATGCTATGGGACTTGCTAACTTCAATGCAAGCATTCTTTAAATTCACAACTACTCAACTAGCATGACTCTAATATCACCATCTTCATATCTCAAAACAATTATCAAGCATCAAAGTTTTCTTAGTATTCAACGCACTCAAAAGAAAGTTTCACATATCTTGAATACCAAGTATATTAATATTAAGAAAATTACCATGCTATTAACGACTCTCAAAATAATCTAAGTGAAGCATGAGAGATCAATAGTTTATTAAAACAAATCAACCACCGTGCTCTAAAAGATCTAAGTGAAGCACTAGAGCAAAAATTATCACGCTCAAAAGATATAAGTGAAGCACTATGAGCAAAACTATCAAGCTCAAAAGATATAAGTGAAGCACATAGAGTATTCTATCAAATTCCAATTTATGTATGGCTCTCTAAAAAGGTGTGTACAGCAAGGATGATTGTGGTAGACTAACAAGCAAAGACGCAAATGATACAAGACACTCCAAGCAAAACACATATCATGTGGTGAATAAAAATATAGCTCCAAGTAAATTACCGATGGAAGTAGACGAAAGAGGGGATGCCTTCCGGGGCATCCCCAAGCTTTGACTTTTTGGTGTCCTTGGATTATATTAGGTGTGCCATGGGCATCCCCAAGCTTAGGATCTTGCCACTCCTTGTTCCATAATCCATCAAAAGAATTTACCCAAAACTTGAAAACTTCAGAACACAAAACTCAATAGAAATCTCGTGAGCTCCGTTAGAGAAAGAAAACAAAAGACTACTTTAAGATACTGTAATGAACTCATTATTTATTTATATTGGTGTTAAACCTACTGTATTCCAACTTCTCTATGGATTATAAACTATTTTACTAGCCATAGATTCATCAAAATAAGCAAACAACACACGATAAACAGAATCTGTCAAAAACAGAACAGTCTGTAGTAATCTGTAACTAACGCAAACTTCTGGAACTCCAAAAGATCTACCAAAATTAGAAGACCTAGACAATTTGTTTATTGATCAGAGGCAATTGGAATCAGTATTTTATCACGTTCTGGTCCTTTTTAATAATTCGGGCACTGAGCGCAAAGTTTCTGGAAATTACAGCAAGATCAAATAACTATCATCCAAGAAGATCCAATAGGTCTAGCTTGGCACAAACACTAACTAAAACATAAAACCACATCTAAACAGAGGCTAGATGGATTATTTATTCCTACTAGTAAGTGTGCACGTGCAACGCACGTATGATACCATGTTTTTTGTACAATTTGTCTTAATCCCTGCACTTGTAGGGGTAGTTTGACCTGAATCATGTTCATGTAATCACCAAAATCGAGAAAGAAACTCATTAATTTCAATTATTAGCATCACAGATCACATTTTCCAAGCGGATTGTCAGATTAAAGTCGGGCTCAGGGCACTCTTGGGCAAGTCACTAAGCTCGCTCGAGTAAGTCGCGATCCAAAGTGGTGGCAATGTTGAATGAAATCTAAGGATCCAGAGTAGAAGGAAGAGAAGAGAGGAGAGCAGAGTAGAAGGAAGAGAAGAGAGGAGAGCGGAAACCAATAGATGATGAAAGGAAGAGGGGCGGCCATTGATATTCAGGAGGCGGGAAAAGGGAAAAGACCATCTCTCGACGTCCGGTGCATTTTCCACAAGTGGTGGCCGATGATGGATTGGATGCAAGAGCGGCATTAGTAGATAATCGTTCCACGCTTAGGGCACCGTGCCAGTACGTCAGCTTTCTCACAATGAGGCTAAAGTTATGGAGTGTGTCATCGTGTTCCCTTTGCTGTGCCGGCATGAGATGGGCATTGCTGGACGAGCTAGTTAGTGAAGTTTGTGATACCCTTTACTTACAGGATCCTGATGTCTCACGTCAACATGTCTAATCTCCTTGCTACTTTCTCCTAGCATAGATCAAAGCTGATAGTTTGACGAATTAAATACGTTACTCAATATCTTTGATCTGCTTGCTACTTTCTCCTAGGATTAGCTGATTGCAAATCTCACATGTTTCCATTCACATTTACATATGCAACAGAAACAAATAGATTCACAACGCCGGTATGTAATAAGATATCGCTGGCCATTCGAATTCTGCAAAGGATACTTGTACATTTGGCATTATGTTGTAATTTAGCAGTGATCATATATAAAATCTGGTTAGCAGAGACCACACTGCAACCCAAAAAGGGAAAGATTACATAATGGTGTGGGAAGAAAGTTTGTATAGAAATAGTAATACAAAATACAATGCTTGTTCTCCTTTATCGTTAACCAGTTCTTGATCAACATAAATCCAATTGCACAAGCTTCAACAGGGGAAACTAATGTTAATCTTGATATATTTCATACCATGTATACACTTCAAAGGTTAGTCACCGCGTCTATAAAAAAAGTGGCCAGCAGCACAGGTACATAGATTTTCTAGTGATAACAAAGTACATGACCTCACGTACCGTAGTCAAAATTGCCTACACACTCTACTTTTTTTTGCGGAACACCTACACACTCCACTGATGCTATAAATCATCATCTTTGTATTTCCTCGGTACTGCACTACTATCTCCGCTATGGCGATTCAACAGTTTAGAACAAAGTTAATCAGCATATTGTCCGTCAGAGTTTGCTCACACGTCAAGAAAAATGTTTTATACAGGAGAATATTGAGCAGGAAATATAATACCTGCAGAGAGCTTCAGTTTTACAACATTTTAGCAAATTTAATTAGGAAGTTGACATTTTTCAGTTTAGTGATAACAGTAAGTGTGGCTTGACATGAACATCAAGTAGTGCAAGTCATAAGGATCTTGTCAGCTGCAAAATATACTGAACCTCTATACGTGATAAGAAACAACTTTTGAAACAAAGAGCCCAATATAGTACTCCCTCTGCTCCTTAATATAAGTCTTTTTAAAGATGTCAATATGAATTATATACGAAGTGAAATGAGTGAATTTAGCGACTATATTTGTATCTAGTGACTATTGACAAACTAATTTCTAATTTGTTTTCATTTATAGCTAGAATGAGCTGATCACCTAGCTGTATAATTCTCGTATGGTGTGAGAAAAAATAAAAGTGGAAAGTCCGACATACACCATGTTTGGCGAGTGCCACGCCCTTTGCTCTACTGTGTACCAAACTGAGATTGACCTCAACACACACAACATCACAAACGTCCATGCTCAGCCTACACCATTAGAATTTCTCAAAAAGGAAATGTGACGCTCTGGAAGAAAATATACATAACCAGACAATACAACACAATCTAGCATATCGACATCACCTCCCTAGAAGCATTTAAAAACAAGTAAAATTAAATTTGGGTGCAGAATCTGATTACCTGAGGTACTCTACAAGCCCATACCTGGTTTGGCAAATCTTCTATACTTTCTTTGCCATGCTGACCATGCCAACCATGCAGCTCTAAATTCCAACGACAACAACAATCCAAGATTTGTCCTCTAGCTTCAGTCATTACTACAGAATTGTTAGATGATGGGGCTTGAGTTTTCTACTGACTATACAACATAAAGCAAAACAAAGAAGGCCACCCAAAAATAGCTATATAACAAAATTGCACAGAAACAGTCCGAATCTGATTCAAGAAAGATGTAGTTGTATTGTAAAATAAATTACCATCCAATATAACCTGAGATAGCAGATTGACTTAGTGGCATCTCATCAAGTACCTGCAGGGTGAGGACTATCATTAATCACACAGTTCATTATGAAAGCCTGCTCCTCAAATTGACAAAAAGAGGCCCAATTGTCGTGCATATGGGATCACATATTGAAGCAAAATTGGAAGATATGGCTGCACACTTCAGTAAAAAAATGCAAAAAGAGTATATAATACCCCTTATAGTGTACAAGAAATATGACAAGAGAAACCAAGGCAAAGTCCACTATAAATATGAACTTATCGGTATGCAGAAAATGTGGAACGTAGCATTACATGAGGTATTTTAATGGACAAAAACAGGTCCCATGCGGCAATTCTAATCGAGACAATACTAAAATTTCTGTCATAATATAATTATGTACACGAATTCAAGGCAATTAGGTTAGAAGCAAAGTCAGAAATTTGTTAGTGTGAGCTAGATTGCAGGCAGGAGTTATGGCTTTATGGGATGCATGAAATCTACAAGTTAATTGGAATAGTCTCACTTGCAACATCATTCATCACATACACGATGCCATATTGCAAAGCATGCAAGCAGTTACCTACAGGTCCGGAGGAACAGTGCGAGGGGGAGGAGGCGTTGCTGACCTATGCATCCTTCAATTGCTGCATCTCTTGTAGCAGCCGCAGTCCCCTAGGCGAATCGTGCCTCCCGTCGCCCTCCAGCGCCCAAACATGAAGGACGTAGGTGTCCACGTCACCCCGCTTGACACCGAGGGATTTCTTCCAGAAAGAGCGGCGTCGGCCTCCAGAAAGAGCGGCCTCGGCCTCGGCAATGAGCGCATCCACGCGCGACGTCCAGAGCGTGTACCTCGCAGCCGCCTCCTCGTCCCGATCCTGTCAGATCCCATCCCCACACCAACACCTCGCAGCGGAAGAATGCAGCGAGCCAGTGAGGAACAAATTCCACTCGCCGAAGGCGGCCACCAGAGGAGACACGTGGGGAGCGGGGAAGCGGCGAGCGGGAAGGCCAGATGGGTGGAAGGGGAAGGTGGAAGGAGGACCGGTGCTACGCGTGGGAGCGACGACAACGTTTTCTTGGAGGGCGAACGGATATGGGAGAGATTACGGGATACACGGGCGAGATTAGCGGAGTGGTGGCTATGTGGGGCCTGATCCAGATCGGGCATGGGAAATTTCGTCCGCTCGGTGGAGCATGGTCAGCCAACAGTAATTGCTACATGCAATCGTGACCCCGGTCAGATGTATTTAGGCCATTAGATCTCATTAGGTGGGACAATCTGGCGGCAAAAATTAGCCTGGGTACACATAATGGGGTGGCTCTAAAAAAGAAAATGTTCAATTGTTTAATAGTAGTATAGAAGTATAGAAACATAAGCAAAAGCAAAAAACTAAAAGTAAAATTGGGTTGCCTCCAAACAAGCGCTATTGTTTAACGCCCCTAGCTAGGCATAAAAGCAAGGATAGATCTAGGTATTGCCATCTTTGGTAGGCAATCCATAAGTGGCTCTCATGATAGATTCATATGGTAATTTTATTTTCTTTCTAGGAAAGTGTTCCATGCCTTTATTTAATGGAAATTGGAATCTAATATTCCCTTCCTTCATATCAATAATTGCACCAATCGTTCTAAGGAAAGGTCTACCAAGAATAATAGGACATGAAGGATTGCAATCTATATCAAGCACGATAAAATCTACGGGCACATAATTCCTATTTGCAACAATAAGAACATCATTAATTCTTCCCATATGCTTTTTAATAGTGGAATCCGCAAGATGCAAGTTTAGAGAGCAATCATCAAAGTCACGGAAATCTAGCAAATCACACAAAGTTTTGGGAATAGTGGAGACACTAGCACCCAAATCACACAAGGCATGAAACTCATAATTTTTAATTTTAATTTTAATAGTAGGTTCCCACTCATCATAGAGCTTTCTAGGGATAGAGACTTTCAACTCAAGTTTTTCTTCATAAGAGTGCATCAAGGCATCAACAATGTGTTCGATAAAGGCCTTATTTTGACTATAAGCATGGGGAGAATTTAGCACGGATTGCAACAAGGAAATACAATCAATTAAAGAGCAATTTTCATAATTAAATTCCTTGAGATCCAATATAGTGGGTTTAGCAACATCTAGGTTTTTATTTCTTTCAATCCCACATTTATCAATTTCATCATCAAGATCTAAAAACTCCGAATTCTTAGAACGGCTTCTAGGTAAAGGGAGATCATATTCAGTTTTATCAACATTCATATTGAAAAACAAAGATTTAATGGGGGACACATCAATAACTTTTAGATCTTCATCTTGATTTTCATAGGAATTGGAAGAACACGCTTTAATAAAGGCATCTTTGGAAGCACGCATCCTAGCGGATCTTTCTTTGCACTCATCAATGGAAATTATCATAGCTTTGAGAGACTCATTCATATCATGCTTAGGAGGAATAGATCTAAGCTTTAAAGACTCAACCTCAAGAGAAATTCTATCAACGTTCCAAGCCAAATCATCAACTTTAAGCAATTTCTCTTCAAGCAAAGCAATAAAATTCTTTTGTGAATTCATAAACTCTTTAACACTACTCTCAAATTCAGAGGGCATCTTATTAAAATTTCCATAAGAGTTATTGTAGGAATTTCCATATTTATTAGAAGGATTACTAGGATAAGGCCTAGGATTAAAATTCCCTCTATACGCGTTGTTACAAAAATTATTCCTACCAACAAAATTCACATCCATAGATTCATTATTATTCTCAATCAAAGTAGACAAAGGCATATCATTAGGATTAGAAGAAACACTCTTAGTAGCAAATAATTTCATAAGTTCATCCATCTTTCCATTCAAAACATTAATTTCTTCTATCACATGCACTTTTTTATTAGTAGATCTTTCGGTATGCCATTGAGAATAATTAACCATAATATTATCTAGAAGTTTAGTAGCATCTCCTAGAGTGATTTCCATAAAAGTGCCTCCCGCGGCCGAATCTAAAAGATTTCTAGAAGAAAAATTCAATCCGGCATAAAAGTTTTGTATAATCATCCACAAGTTCAAACCATGAGTAGGACAATTACGTATCATTAATTTCATTCTCTCCCAAGCTTGTGCAACTTGTTCATGATCAAGTTGCTTAAAATTCATAATATCGTTCCTAAGAGAGATAATCTTAGCGGGAGGAAAATACTTAGAGATAAAAGCATCTCTGCACTTCTTCCAAGAATCAATACTATTTTTAGGCAGAGATGAAAACCACGCTTTAGCATGATCTCTAAGCGAAAAAGGAAATAGCTTCAATTTATCGACATCTTTTTTCTTTTGCATATCACATAAATCAACGAAGCTATTCAGATGAGTAGCGGCATCTTCACTAGGAAGGCCGGCAAATTGATCTTTCATAACAAGATTCAACAAAGCAATATTGATTTCACAAGATTCAGTATTGGCAAGAGGAGCAATCGGAGTGCTAAGGAAATCATTATTATTGGTATTGGTGAAGTCACACAATTTGGTAGTATCTTGAGCCATCGCGACAAACAAGCAATCCAACACACGAGCAAACAAATGGCAAGCGAGAAAAAGGCAAACGGGAAAAAGAGGAGGTTGGGAAAGAGAGGGCGAATAAAACGGCAAGGGTGAAGTGGGGGAGAGGAAAATGAGAGGCAAATGGCAAATAATGTAATGCGGGAGATAGGGATTGTGATGGGTACTTCGTATGGTGCTTGACTTGCTCTTGCGTGAGCCTCCCCGGCAACGGCGCCAGAAATTCATCTTGCTACCTCTTGAGCACTGCGTTGGATTTCCCGAAGAGGAGAGGATGATGCAGCAAAGTAGCGTAAGTATTTCCCTCAGTTTTGAGAACCAAGGTATCAATCCAAGAGGAGGCCACACACAAGTCCCTCGTACTGCACAAAACAATAGCTCCTCGCAACCAACGCGATTAGGGGTTGTCAATCCCTTCACGGTCACTTACTTAGAGTGAGATCTGATAGAGATGATAAATAATATTTTGGTATTTTTGGTATAGAGATGCAAAGTGAAAAGTAAAAGGCAAAGTAAAAACAAAGCAAGTATTAAAGTAATTGAGATTGATACGATGAGAATAGACCCGGGGGCCATAGGTTTCACTGGTGGCTTCTATCAAGAGCATAAGTATTCTACGGTGGGTGAACAAATTATGAGTATATCTAGGTATGATCATGTATATAGGCATCACGTCCGAGACAAGTAGACCGACTCCTGCCTGCATCTACTACTATTACTCCACTCATTGACCGCTATCCAACATGCATCTAGAGTATTAAGTTAAAAACAGAGTAACGCCTTAAGCAAGATGACATGATGTAGAGGGATAAATTCAGGCAATATGATAAAAACCCCATTTTGTTATCCTCGATGGCAACAATACAATACGTGCCTTGATGCCCCTTCTGTCACTGGGAAAGGACACCGCAAGATTGAACCCAAAGCTAAGCACTTCTCCCATTGCAAGAACTACCAATCTAGTTGGCCAAACCAAACGGATAATTCAAAGAGACTTGCAAAGATAACCAATCATACATAAAATAATTCAGAGAAGATTCAAATATTATTCATAGATAATCTGGATCATAAACCCACAATTCATCGGTCTCAATAAACACACCGCAAAAAGAAGATTACATCGAATAGATCTCCACGAGAGAGGGGGAGAACATTGCATTGAGATCCAAAAAGAGAGAAGAAGCCATCTAGCTACTAGCTATGGACCCGAAGGTATGAAGTAAACTACTCACACTTCATCGGAGGGGCTATGGTGATGATGTAGAAGCCTTCCGTGGTGGATGCCCCCTCCGGTGGAGCTCCGGAACAGGCCCCAAGATGGGATCTCGTGGATACAGGAAGTTGCGGCGGTGGAATTAGGTTTTTGGCTCCTGTTCTGATCGTTTGGGGGTACGTAGGTATATATAGGAGGAATGTCACATCCCAGATAGACCATGCATTAGGGTGTGCATCATGTTTAAATTTCATCTGAATTTGAAATGGGGAAAGCAGGAAACCCCAGAACACCCCCCCTTAAAACAACTAGGGTTTTACTAAAATTTAATTCAATGAATCCGAAATGCCCTTCAAAATGCTCATCCTCTTTGTTTGGGTTTAAGATCCATGTCAAAGAAGGTGGGACATTTTCTAGGTCACCTAAGGGTTCTATATTTAATTCACAAAATTCTGAAATGGGCATTTTAAATTATGAAAAATATTTTAAGTGTTCAAAAATTGTTAAACTAAAATGTTTCATGTTGGGAATATTCCAACTAGTGACCAGGAGCATTTTGGTAATTTTTGAAAGTGTTTTGGTATTTTTAAAAACCCTAAACAGAGTTGCATAAATAGAAAAAGATAAAAAAATGGGAAAACCTTACTGTCACAAAGACTGCCCGGCCCTGCTGCCCAGCCCAGCCAGCAATGGCCAATGAGCTGCTTGGCTCGGCTTGACAGCAGAGGCTGGTGCCCGGCCGGCAGCCAGGGCGCCACGCAGCTGGCCGCCGCCCTGCCTCACCCCCTCGCCGCCTCGCCGCTGGGACGACCCACGCGTCGTCTCCCCGACCTCCCAGACACCCCATTCTTCCCCCTGTCTCTCTCTCTCGCTCGCCCTCGACCTGGCCGACGCCACCGCCGACACGCCACCGTCGACGCCGTGCTCCCCGCCGTCCACGCACCTCACCGCCATGTCTGGCCGCTCCGCCGCACCCAGTTACCCCTAGCCAGCTAGTCCCCCTCGCTCCAAGACCCCCCGAGGCCACTACTCCGACCTCGCCCGAGTCCAAGGCCGCCGGAGATCCCCATCGTCGCCGCCGCCGCATCAGTCCGCCCCCGACCCCGACGAAGCTTCCCGCAGGTTCACCGTGAACCTAGCTACCTCTCTATCCTCTCCGTTCTCTTCCTCTTGCACCACAGCGAGCAACCGACGATCGCCTGAACCCACCGCCGCGGGACTCGTCGCCGACGAGCCTCCGGTCACCTATTGACCACACCACTATGCCCATCGCACTCACCACACCTCCACGAGTCTAACCGTGCACTCCCCGTGCCTCGCCGAGGCCGCTAACCCCTAACCCGTCGGTGGCCGAGCCTCGGTCGCCGCCCGACTCGTCGCCGGCGCCCACTCCGGCCACCCCTAACCTAACTAACCCCACCAGACACCGCGGCTCACCTCTAGCTACCCGTAGATGCTCTCCGCGTTCCATTTGGAGCCCGGAACGTGCAAATGCACTTGCTCGCGCGCGTCGCCTCGCCCGGCGGCTAGACGCGGTGAGTTGACCTCACCGTGGGCCTGTTGACCCTCGGGTCGATGACAGTGGACCCCTCCAGCTAATCTAATTAGGATTAGTTTTAATTAAAACTAATTAGTTAAACTAACGACATGCGGGTCCCACTGGTCAGTTTGACCGGACGACCCCGTTGACCCCTCGACGTCATGTTGACCTCATCCGGCGCATTAATCCAAATTCTGGAATTATTTTTATATACTAAAATCCGAATATAATTCAAATTTCAAATGCTTATAACTTTTATTCTATAACTCCAAATGCAAAGATTTATATATGAAAATTATCAGAAAAATACACTCTATCCATTGGTACAGGTTTCATGCATGTTAAAACAAGTTAACTATGCTGAATAACCAGATTAAGATTTTGCACCATTAGGACTAACTCATATGATCTATCATTTGAACCTTTGGTTCAAATGAGATCATCCTATCCTTTCAACTTGCATTAGGCCAACACACATTCATCTTGCCATGTCATAGCATGCATCATATTGTTGCATATTGGTTGTATGTTTATTTTGGTGTGTTTTCATGATAGGTTCTGCCTCAAGATAACCTCGATAACCCATCCGAAGGGCAGTTCTCTACCCCAGTTCCATCAGCAAGCAATTCATTGAACATTCGATACAAACCCATGTTCTCGCTTCGCTCTCATTTTCTGCATTAAGACAACGCGATTCAACTGTTGTGTGCTGCGGTAGTTGAACCCACTTCCTTTGCATGACTGTCATTGCCACGTAACTAGATGAAACCCACTAGTATGTGTAGGAGTTGATTGAGCCATGTTTGTGATTCCTACCATGCTATGCTTGCTATGCTTAGAGTTGTGTCAGTCGGCTCATCGGGATGATGAACTGGAGTGAAAGGTTGTGTTGGTTCGAGAGTGTAAGTGTTGAATACGATTTGGTAAAGGTATCGATGAGAGGCCATGTAGGAGTACATGGTGGGTTGTTTCATTGAAGCGAACTTAAGAACTGAGATCTGTGTTTGTGATCCATGAATTAGCTACTACCACACATTGGGATCCTTAATTGACCCTCTCGGCTTCTTAACCACCCCTGTTCATAGTCCGGAGTTGCAAGTAGTTTCGTGTTTGTAGCATCTTTGGGGGCATGACGCAACGCTGACCTTAGGGGTGGGTTGTGTTGCGGTAGGCACCGTGGCCGATGTACCGAGTGCCCGTTTGGTATCTCGGGAACCCTGCACACATCGTTCGGGCTGTATGGGAAACCTCGGCGGACTCCTGCGGATGGAACCCGAATAGGCGATAACTGGACTAGGGACTTGAGTGTTTAGGTAGGCTGTGGCCGACACCCACGTTGGGCTTCCGCTTGAAGGTTGCGAGTACATGTCGTGTAAACGAGCGATAAGTGGTGAGAGCGTGTGAAGAAGTATACCCTGCAGGTTAAATATGATCTATTGAATAGCCGTGTCCACGGAGAAGGACTTCGGGTTACCTATATCAGTTCATAGACAAGTAAATGGATACTACTAAAAGCCTCAAGATAAGTGTGAGTATCGTGGATGGCCCTCTCGGGGATGACGAGAGAGGATCCACGGTGGAGTATTGTGATGGTGGATAGTGGACTCGTATGCGACAAAATGCTTTACAAAGTGTGTCACGTGGGATAGCTTAGCCAAGAGTCAAAGCTGGCTTGCTGCATTTAACTCCACTTCCTTCCTTGAGAATGTGCATGTATGATAGGATTACGTGGTAAGACTTGCTGAGTACTTTTGTACTCATGTTTGTAATCAATATTTTCAGAGGACTATACTACCCCTCCGACGGATTCTATGTAGATGTTGACTTGACGAGTAAGCTAGCCACCGGTGGCGATCTAAGACTTGTGAAGGGCCATGTAGATAGAAAGGCTCCAACAAGCTTTCTTTCTTTCTAGAGTCTGTACTCAGACTACTTTGCTTCCGCATGTGCTTGTATGATTGTATGACTTGAGTGTTGGGTCATGTGACCCCTATCTGTATGACTATGTTATGTATGGCTCCTCGGAGCCTCTTAAATAAAGTACTTGAGTTGTAGAGTTTTGTTGTGATGCCTTGTTGTATTTACTCATATCGGGCATATTGCGTGTATGATTGAAATGCTTGGTATGAGTGGGATCCGACAATCTAGTTGTTTATCCTTGGCAGCCTCTCATATGGGGAAATGTAAGTCTTGTGCTTCTGAGCGATAGTAGTCCGCTACAGCCCGGTTCACGGAGTCCTGCTAGCCCAAAGACTACTTGCTTGGACACTTGACTGGCGGCATGTGATTCATTTCGTTCCTATATCGTCCTTCGGGAAATGTCACGCGGTGATACTTGGAGTCCTGCCTAGCCTGCTACAGCCGGGATACCGGAGTCTGTTAGCCAGTGCTACAGCCCAAGTTCATACGTTGATGACCGACATGCTCAAGTGTTTCATGTATGCCTGTCCCCATAGGTTAGTGCCGCTTTGGGTTCACGACTAGCCATGTCGGCCCGGTTCTTTGTCATGTGGATGCTAGCGACACTATCATATCGTGAGCCAAAAGACGCAAACGGTCCGGGCCATGGTAAGGCGACACCGTGGGAATACCGTGCGTGAGGCCGCAAAGTGATATGAGGTGTTACCAGCTAGGTCGATGTGACTTGGAATCGGGTCTGACAGCGTTGGCATCGAGCGGGGCTGCCTGTAGGTCCGCTAAGCCAAACTGGTGAAGTTGAGTCTAGAAATGCTTTAGTTATATGTAGGGGAATTGATTGTGGGAGGAGCGTAAGACTCTTTTACTCCTTTACCTTATGCCCTCGATCCGAGTCATCCTCTTCTCATTCAACGTGGGTTTAGGACTAGGCTCTCTTCTCTATCGAGGTTCACGTGTTACTATCCGTAGTACCTTGTAGGATTGTCGGTTACATCCTCAGTTCAGTGTTACTAAATGTTAGTGTGCTACTACTTGAACCAGAACCTTGATATGATGTTGTTGAGTGGTTTTGCAAATCTGATTTTGAATGTCTCAAATTTGATTTGAGCATTTCTGAGATGTTATGCTGCCCGATTTTCCTAGAAATTCTAATGCCTTTGCATTATGGCTGTGCTTTCAGATGGCCACCCGTTCCCAGAACCAAGTGGTTCGCCTGACTCGCTGCATCGATGTGTGCGGTCACACGGCCATGTTGGTTAGGGTGATGATTGAGGCTGGTTATCGATGGTATCCTGAATATACCGTCGAGGAGCAGTTCAGGGATTTCAATCAAAGTCAATACCTATGCACGGTCCGGATTTATCCATCCTACCCGGAGCTCTTGAGCCACTTCACTTTGCTCCTATGGGCTCGGAATCACTATTGGAATGTCGTACAAGATGCAGCCTATTCCATGATGACTATTATTCGGGCCAGACTGCTTTCTTTGAGCAACACCGACTTCCGCTATATGCCGGCATCCTTCCCGGGCGCATGGCTACCTTCGTGGCTTGTACGGTGATGCATCCCATGAGGACTCACTCCTCCGTACCACTCGAGTTCTTTGGAGGACAAGGACCGTGAGAACCGGGCCTTGCGTATGGAGCTGTTTAATGCCCGCTCGACCACTGGGCTACCGACTAGGTTTGCACTGCCGTGCAAGCGGATGTATGGACATGAGAGATTTGTACCTGTAAGGGCGAGTCTGCGGACTTCATGGAGTGGCGTGAGGTTGGAGGCATCACTCCTCCTCGTGGGCCTCTTCGCCACCCTTTGTGGGTCCACGACCACATCCGAGTCCTTATGGTCCACAGGCCCCACAGATTGTCTGCTCCTGAGACGACCATGTTCCACTTCAGTGCAGGTGGTGATTTCTATGAGGACTACTATGGAGCTGCACGAGATAGTAGTAGTATTGCTAGTATGGTACTAGTTGTGTTTCCACCGTCCTGCGTGACTCGTGGAATACGACTTAGTGTGTATCATTCCGGAAGTGTAGAAAAGTAATGTATAGGAGTTGGAATGCTTCCGATGAGATGTAACGCCTTTTCCTTATAGTTGTACTCCGTCAGGCTTGTACTAAACTATGAATGGTGTGTATGACCGTTGGTATATATATATGGCAGTTATATTACCATGTCATACGGATGAACATCTTTGCATTCCATACTGTCCATTATCTTCCGCACTACCTTGTTAAATTCTGCCATCCTGGTTTAAACCTTTGTTTTGTCTCCCAGGATGGTCAACACTCGGAATTCTCCTGCTGTTCCAGAGCAGGGAGAGGCCAGTGCAGCCAGAAATGTGAATCTGCCGCAACCGCCATCTTTGGCTGAGGTGATCTTTGAAGCGAACGCAATAAGCGCGAAACTAACCGCTTATTGGGCGCATTGAACAAAACACAGCCCGCCAGCCAAGAAAGCGATGGGGTTTCACTCAATGACTTCGTCAAGCTTTATCCTCCAAAGTTCAAATGTTCCGTCGAGCCACTTGACGCCGATGATTGGCTCCGATATTCATCACAAGCTGCGTTCCGCCATGTGTCCGAGGTGACAAAGTTACCTTTGCCGCCTACCATCTGGAAGGCCCCGATCTCGGTGGGAAAACTATGAGGCTATCGTCCGGCTGGACAAGTTACAACTTGGGATGAATTCAGTGCCGCCTTCGCGAGCACCATATTCCGAAGGACTTATGGACCGCAAGCGTGAGGAATTCTGCAGTTTCACCCAAGGCGGCTGAGCGTGGATGCCTACTACCGTGAATTCGGGAGGTTAGCACGTTATGCTCGAAGAAGTGTCTACCGATGCTAAGAAGCAGGCGAGGTTCCGTAAGGGACTTAGCCCAGAGTTACGCAGAGATCTCCGTCTGCATGAATGTACCTCTTTCTCGAAGCTAGTCAATAAGGCTATCAGCGCCGAGACTGGGCAGACTGACTTCGAGGCTTCACGCAAGCACATCCGTGATTCTGGATCATCATCCGGTTCTGGTTCCCAGAAGCGCCGGGTTTGGGTTCCTAATACGGCTCTACCACCCAGGTACACACCGAGGCCATCCTTCGAGGCGCCTCGCCCCAACCAGCCGTATTTTCCACCCAAGACATATGGAGGTCCAACTGCTAATGTGGCCCCACGGCCAAATGTGATCACCTGCTTCAAATGTGGAGAGACGGGCCACTATATTCGAGAGTGTCCCCAGAACAACCCCAATCAAGCTGGAAAGTCTGTTGGTCGCGGCAAGCCAGCAGGAAAGGTTCCCTATGCCAAGCCGTTGCCACCGCCGTGGCCATGTCAACTATGTCTCTGCTGAAGAAACCTATGAGGATCCTAACGCCGTCCTCGATGCGCTTCTTGTTAATTGCCATCCGGCAATCTGTTCTTTTGATCTTGGAGCATCTCATTCATTTATTTCGAGAGCTATGCTCGATTGCACAACACCACATTCTGCGACATGCCTACCTCCATGGAAATTCAAACTCCTGGTTCTAGATGGCAAACCTCTAGAATAAGTCATGGGAATGAAATTCTTGTCGATGATTAGTTTTCCTTGCATCCCTAATAGCTCTCAAGTCCTCGGACATAAACATCATCTTGGGTATGGACTGGATGTCAGCCCATTATGCCAAGATTGATTGCTCAACTAGAACCGTTCAACTTACCCATCCTTGGGCAAAACGGTGGATGTTTTAACCCGAGTGTCTAAGCGTCGACTTTACTCTTTAAATGCCAACCCTCTTCCGGATCTCGAAGATATTCCGGTAGTCCGTGATTTCCGGATGTCTTTCGGAAGAACTGCCGGTGTTCCACCGACAGGATGTCGAGTTCGTAATAGATCTTATTCCGGAACCGTCCCAATCTCTAGAAGACCTTATAAGATGGCACCCTAGAACTAGCTGAACTTAAGAAACAACTCGATGAGTCCTTGCAAAAGGGTTTCATCCGTCCTAGTTCATCTCCATGGGCTTGCCCGTCCTCTTCGTCAAGAAGAAGGATGGTACGGATCGGATGGTTGTAGATTACCGACTGTCAATTTGGTCACTATCAAGAACAAGTATCCGCTCCCGGGATCAACGACACTGTATGATCAGCTCGCTGGATCCTCGATCTTCTCAAGATGGATTTGAGGTTGGGCTACCATCAAATCAAAATCAGGAACGGGACATACCCAAAACGGCTTTTGTCACTCGTTATGGCCAATCTGAGTACACCGTCATGTCCTTCGGATTAACCAATGCTCCAGCCACTTTCTCTCGGTTAATGAACTCAATCTTCATGGAGTACTTGGATAAATTAGTCGTGGTATACCTCGATGATATACTCATCTACTCCAAGAATGAGGAAGAACATGCCGAACATCTAAGGCTAGTATTGATGAAACTTGAGAGCACCGCCTTTATGCCAAATTCTCTAAGTGTGAATTCTGGTTACCGAAGTGACCTATCTAGGACATGTAATTTCTGGTAAGGGTATTGCTGTCAATCCCGGCGAGTTCAAGCCGTCCTTGATTGGACTCCACCTGAATCGGTAAAGCAAGTTCGAGTTTCCTCGGGTTAGCGAGCTATTGCCGCCGCTTCACGAGAATTTCTCTAAAGTTGCTAAACCTCTAACCGAACTCCTCAAGAAAGATAAGAAGTTCGAGTGGACGCCACAAAGGCGAGATCAGCTTTCAGAGGCGAAAAGACGCTCGACATCTGCTCCCGTACTTATTCCACCAGATTTTTCAAAGGACTTTATTATCTATTGCGGCGCCTCGCGACAAGGACTAGGTTGCATACTCATGCAAGATCGTCATGTGATTGCCTCACGCATCGCGACGATTGGTCCACATGAGGATAACTATCCCACACACGATCTAGAGCTTGCCGCGTGGTTCATGCACTCAAAACCTGGCGACATTACCTTACGGGTAATCGTTGCGAAATCTACACCGATCACCAAAGTCTGAAATATATCTTTACCCAACCGGATTTGAATCTCGAGGCAAAGGCGTTGGGTCGAGTTGATACAGATTTCGACTTAGGAATATCCTACACCCGTGCAAAGCCAATGTCATGGTGGCGACTAAGTCGCAAATCTTCTTGTAACAATTTGATGTTACAACAAGGTCAACCAATTCTCCACGAGGAATTTCGTAAGCTTAACCTTCACATTGTTCCTCGAGGATTCCTCTCCACCCTGGTGGCGAAACCTACCCTTACGGATCAGATCATCAAAGCACAGAAGGTAGATCCGGGAATCTCCCGTATCAAGAGAAACATCAAGAAAGGAGTCGCAGATTGTTTCTCCATTGATGAACAAGGTGTCGTGTTCTTTGGAGACCGTCTAGTGGTTCCCAAGGTGCGCAACTCGAGGCGATTGATCCTTAAGGAAGCTCATGACTCTCCTCTCACCATTCATCCTGGTAGTACTAAAATGTATCAAGATCTACGCCAGAGGTTTTGGTGGACTAGGATGAAGAGAGAAATCGCTCAATACATTGCTAACTGCGACGTTTGTCGTCGAGTTAAAGCGGAGCATCAACGGCCTGCTGGTACCCTTCAACCTTTGGACATTCCTGAATGGAAATGGGATAAAATCGGTATGGATTTCATTACCGGGTTTCCCAGGACCAAGAGAGGAAATAACGCTATCTTCGTCATTGTTGATCGTCTTTCCAAAGTAGCCCACTTCCTACCTGTTCGTGAGAGTATAACCGCTAGCCAGCTAGCTGAATTGTACATCTCCCGAATAGTGTCCCTTCATGGTGTTCCACTGGAAATTACCTCAGACCGTGGTAGTCTCTTCACCTCTCGATTTTGGGAAAGTTTCCAAAACGCTATGGGAACTCGTCTTTCCTTTAGCACAGCTTTCCATCCCCAATCAAGTGGTCAAGTAGAACGAGTCAATCAAATCTTAGAGGATATGCTTGAGCTTCATCATCTCTTCGGCATGAATTGGGAGAAATGCCTTCCATTCGCCGAGTTCGCTTATAACAACAGTTATCAAGCGATGCAGGCAAAGCCCTTTCGAAGTTCTTTATGGGCGAAAATGTCGAACGCCTCTTAGCGGTCGAAACCGGGAGAGACAACTCTTTGCCCGGATATGATCCAGGAAGCAGAAGAGCAAGTTCGCGTTGTTCGTGAGAATTTGAAAACAGCCCAATCTCGTCAGAAGAGTCAATATGACCGCAAACATAAGCCCATGGCTTATGAAATTGGCGAGAAGGCTTACCTTCGGGTTTCTCCTTTAAAGGGAACCCATCGATTGATATCAAGGGCAAGTTGGCTCCTCGTTACATTGGACCCTTTCGCATTCTTGCCAAACGAGGGGAAGTTGCCTACCAATTGGAACTACCTCCGCATCTTTCCAAGGTCCATGATGTCTTCCATGTTTCCCAACTCAGGCGTTGCTTCTCGGATCCTATCCGTGGAGTGGACCACGAAACGCTTGATCTCCAAGATAACCTCACCTATCGAGAGTACCCCGTTCGTATCCTCGATCAAACCGAGCGTACCACTCGACGTCGGAATATCAAGTTTCTAAAGGTTCAATGGTCAAACCATTCCGAGCAAGAAGCAACTTGGGAAAGGGAGGATCGTCTTCGACTTGAGTACCCCACCTTTTTCGCAACAGATTCTAAATCTCGGGACGAGATTCTTTTGAGTGGGGTGAGTTGTCACATCCCAGATAGACCATGCATTAGGGTGTGCATCATGTTTAAATTTCATCTGAATTTGAAATGGGGAAAGCAGGAAACCCCAGAACACCCCCTTAAAACAACTAGGGTTTACTAAAATTTAATTCAATGAATCCGAAATGCCCTTCAAAATGCTCATCCTCTTTGTTTGGGTTTAAGATCCATGTCAAAGAAGGTGGGACATTTTCTAGGTCACCTAAGGGTTCTATATTTAATTCACAAAATTCTGAAATGGGCATTTTAAATTATGAAAATATTTTAAGTGTTCAAAATTGTTAAACTAAAATGTTTCATGTTGGGAATATTCAACTAGTGACCAGGAGCATTTTGGTAATTTTTGAAAGTGTTTTGGTATTTTTAAAACCCTAAACAGAGTTGCATAAATAGAAAAAGATAAAAAATGGGAAAACCTTACATGCCATGACACCGGCCCCCTGCTGCCCAGCCCAGCAAAGCAAAGGCCAATGAGCTGCTTGGCTCGGCCAGCAGCAGCTGGTGCCGGCCAGCGAGCCAGCGCGCCACGCAGCTGGCCGCCGCCCTGCCTCACCCCTCGCCGCCTCGCCCATTGGGGCGACCCGCGTCGTCTCCCGACCTCCAGACACCCCATTCTTCCCCCTCTCTCTCTCGCTCGCCCTCGACCTGGCCGACGCCATCGCCGACACGCCACCGTCGGCGCCGTGCTCCCGCCGCCCACGCACCTCACCGCCATGTCGCGCTCCGCGCAAGAGTTACCCCTAGCCAGCTAGTCCCCTCGCTCCAAGACCCCGAGGCCACTACTCCGACCTCGCCCGAGTCCAAGGTCGCGGAGATCCCCATCGTCGCCGCCGCCGCATCAGTCCGCCCCGACCCGACGAAGCTTCCCGCAGGTTCACCGTGAACCTAGCTACCCTCTATCCTCTCCGTTCTCTTCCTCTTGCACCACAACGAGCAACCGACGATCGCTGAAACACCACCGCGGGACTCGTCGCCGACGAGCCTCCGGTCACCTATTGACCACACCACTATGCCCATCGCACTCACCACACCTCCACGAGTCTAACGTGCACTCCCGTGCCTCGCCGAGGCCGCTAACCCCTAACCCGTCGGTGGCGAGCCTCGTCGCCGCCCGACTCGTCGCCGGCGCCCACTCCGCCACCCCTAACCTAACTAACCCCACGGACACCGCGGCTCACCTCTAGCTACCGTAGATGCTCTCGCGTTCCATTTGGAGCCGGGCGTGCAAATGCACTTGCTCCGCCGCGTCTGGCCTCGCCCGGGCTAGGCGCCGTGAGTTGACCTCACCGTGGGCCTGTTGACCCTCGGGTCGATGACAGTGGACCCTCCGGCTAATCTAATTAGGATTAGTTTTAATTAAAACTAATTAGTTAAACTAACTTGACATGCGGGTCCCACTGGTCAGTTTGACCGGACGACCCCGTTGACCCCTGACGTCATGTTGACCTCATCTCGGCGCATTAATCAAATTCTGGAATTATTTTTATATACTAAAATCCGAATATAATTCAAATTTCAAATGCTTATAACTTTTATTCTATAACTCCAAATGCAAAGATTTATATATGAAAATTATCAGAAAAATACACTCTATCCATTGGTACAGGTTTCATGCATGTTAAAACAAGTTAACTATGCTGAATAACCAGATTAAGATTTTGCACCATTAGGACTAACTCATATGATCTATCATTTGAACCTTTGGTTCAAATGAGATCATCCCATCCTTTCAACTTGCATTAGGCCAACACACATTCATCTTGCCATGTCATAGCATGCATCATATTGTTGCATATTGGTTGTATGTTTATTTTGGTGTGTTTTCATGATAGGTTCTGCCTCGAAGATAACCTCGATAACCCATCGAAGGGCAGTTCTCTACCCAGTTCCATCGGGCAAGCAATTCATTGAACATTCGATACAAACCCATGTTCTCGCTTCGCTCTCATTTTACTGCATTAAGACAACGCGATTCAACTGTTGTGTGCTGCGGTAGTTGAACCCACTTCCTTTGCATGACTGTCATTGCCACAATAACTAGATGAAACCCACTAGTATGTGTAGGAGTTGATTGAGCCATGTTTGTGATTCCTACCATGCTATGCTTGCTATGCTTAGAGTTGTGTCAGTCGGCTCATCGGGATGATGAACTGGAGTGAAAGGTTGTGTTGGTTCGAGAGTGTAAGTGTTGAATACGATTTGGTAAAGGTATCGATGAGAGGCCATGTAGGAGTACATGGTGGGTTGTTTCATTGAAGCGAACTTAAGAACTGAGATCTGTGTTTGTGATCCATGAACTAGCTACTACCACACATTGGGATCCTTAATTGACCCTCTCGGCTTCTTAACCACCCCTGTTCATAGTCCGGAGTTGCAAGTAGTTTCGGTGTTTGTAGCATCTTTGGGGCGCGACGCAACGCTGACCTTAGGGGTGGGTTGTGTTGCGGTAGGCACCGTGGCCCGTGTACCGAGTGCCCGTTTGGTATCTCGGGAACCCTGCACACATCGTTCGGGGCTGTATGGGAAACCTCGGCGGACTCCTGCGGATGGAACCGAATAGGCGATAACTGGACTAGGGACTTGAGTGTTTAGGTAGGCTGTGGCCGACACCCACGTTGGGCTTCCGCTTGAAGGTTGCCGAGTACATGTCGGTAAACGACGATAAGTGGTGAGCGTGTGTGAAGAAGTATACCCTGCGGGGTTAAATATGATCTATTGAATAGCCGTGTCCACGGAGAAGGACTTCTGGGTTACCTATATCGGTTCATAGACAAGTAAATGGATACTACTAAAAGCCTCAAGATAAGTGTGAGTATCGTGGATGGCCCTCTCGGGGATGACGAGAGAGGATCCACGGTGGAGTATTGTGATGGTGGATAGTGGACTCGTGTATGCGACAAAATGCTTTACAAAGTGTGTCACGAGGATAGCTTAGCCAAGAGTCAAAGCTGGCTTGCTGCATTTAACTCCACTTCCTTCCTTGAGAATGTGCATGTATGATAGGATTACGTGGTAAGACTTGCTGAGTACTTTTGTACTCATGTTTGTAATCAATATTTTTCAGAGGACTATACTACCCCTCCGACGGATTCTATGTAGATGTTGACTTGACGAGTAAGCTAGCCACCGGTGGCGATCTAAGACTTGTGAAGGGCCATGTAGATAGAAAGGCTCCAACAAGCTTTCTTTCTTTCTAGAGTCGTACTCAGACTACTTTGCTTCCGCATGTGCTTGTATGATTGTATGACTTGAGTGTTGGGTCATGTGACCCTATCTGTATGACTATGTTATGTATGGCTCCTCGGAGCCTCTTAAATAAAGTACTTGAGTTGTAGAGTTTTGTTGTGATGCCTTGTTGTATTTACTCATATCGGGCATATTTGCGTGTATGATTGAAATGCTTGGTATGAGTGGGATCCGACAATCTAGTTGTTTATCCTTGGCAGCCTCTCATATGGGGAAATGTAAGTCTTGTGCTTACGGCGATAGTAGTCCGCTTCTGCCCGGTTCACGGAGTCCTGCTAGCCAAAGACTCTTGCTTGGACACTTGGTGGCGGCATGTGATTCATTTCGTTCCTATGTCTGTCCCTTCGGGAAATGTCACGCGGTGATACTTGGAGTCCTGCCTAGCCTGCTACAGCCGGGATACCGGAGTCTGTTAGCCAGTGCTACAGCCCAAGTTCATACGTTGATGACCGACATGCTCGAAGTGTTTCATGTATGCTGTCCCCATAGGTTAGTGCCGCTTTGGGTTCACGACTAGCCATGTCGGCCCGGTTCTTTGTCATGTGGATGCTAGCGACACTATCATATCGTGAGCCAAAAGGCGCAAGCGGTCCGGGCCATGGTAAGGCGACACCCGTGGGAATACCGTGCGTGAGGCCGCAAAGTGATATGAGGTGTTACCAGCTAGGTCGATGTGACTTGGAATCGGGGTCCTGACAAGGAAGGAGTACGTTGGTGGAGCAACAGGGTTCCCACGGGGCAGGGGGCGCGCCCTTGGGGGGCGCGCCCCCCACCCTCGTGACCGCCTCTTTTGTTCCTTGGAGTAGGGTCCAAGTCTCCTGGATCACGTTCGGTGAGAAAATCACGTTCCCGAAGGTTTCATTCCGTTTGGACTCCGTTTGATATTCCGTTTCTTTGAAACACTGAAATAGGCAAAAAAAACAACAATTCTGGGCTGGGCCTCCGGTTTATAGGTTAGTCCCAAAAATAATATAAAAGTGGAAAATAAAGCCCAATATAGTCCAAAACAGTAGATAAAGTAGCGTGGAGCAATAAAAATTATAGATACGTTGGAGACGTATCAATGTTTCATCCTCCTTTATTGGCCAGTAATTGATTCCTTTTTTGCCTCTGTTAAAACAGGGATATCTATTCAACTTGTTGCTATTGCGACATTTTGCTTCGCTTAATTTTGGTGGAACTGCACAAAATGAGACCGGATTTCCATATATGTGTTGAGATCTCTTTTAGATCCACCTCAGGCGTTGTTTCAAATCTTGGTCTTGAAAGGTCAGTACCTACTTTCCTCAGAATTAACTACTGAATCTTAATTCAAAACTGCAACACTTGTTAGGGATCGTCCGGAGTACATGTTTAAGAAATGTATTGTTCAGATATTGTCTATGTTATTATATATTAGTTACAGTGTTTTACAAAATGGTACTATCACTACAAAAAAAATACACTTCCGTGATGATACGTGTTTGTCACAAGAGGTCGCGTTTTACATCATGCATGTACATCCATGGCGATTTTATGACGAGAATCAAGATAGTCATACCTGTCTTTGTCGAGAAGTGTTCCATGATATTACCAAAATTATCATCACGAAGTGTCCACTTCCATGACGATAAATCGCGTCCACGAAGTGCTTTCGTCAAGGGTGATCGACACGTGGCATCCACCGTAACGAACGCCGTTAAGCTATCGGTCGGGTTTTGGATCCGATAACCCGTTAACAGCCTGACCAATGGGGATTTTCCACATGTAAAATTATCATTGGCTGGAGGAAACACGGTTCCGCTCATCGTTGGGACAGATGTCATCCACTCATTGGACGTAAAGGCGCCTATGATACATCAACACGTGGCACGCCCAAGCGAGGCCCATTCTCGTGAAAAGGCGGCCCGTTTGACTTGGTCAAAAGGTGGCGGGCGGCCCATGGAAAGCTTGTTAACGACCTGTTCGCATATAGCCCATTTACAGCCCGCTAACCCAAGGCCCGTTCGCCCTATCCGAATTAGGCCCGATGGCGTCATCGGGCCATCTAATATGATTCCAGCCGTTTTCGCCGGCGCATGTATGGCCCATGGCGTCTTTCGCCCATATGAGGCCCTATGTAACTCTTGGCCTATTAACGGCCCGTGGTGGCGGCCCGTAATGAGCGATGTATCACTTTACACCCATTAACGGCCCATGGTGGCGGCCCGTAATGAACGATGTATCACTTTATACCCATTAACGGCCCGTTATTCCGTTGGGCGTTTCAACCCATGTTATCTTCGGCCTTCTCGAGCCCATTTATTCTTGGGCTCATTTCGGCGATTCGTTTACTTACGACCCGTTCTTGTCATTTTACGCTTGTGGGCCAAATTTAGCCCGTGGTTACTGATCGCCCATTTTGGTCCGTTAATATGTTGGGCGTTTTCATAGCGTCATCAAATCGGCCAATTAATGATGGCCCGTTATGGTCGGCCCATGAGCGGACGATTCAACTCTAGCCCGTTTACACCATAATGCGGTCTGTTTGGCCCATGTTTGTAATCGATCATCTGGCCCGTATAAGGCCCATTGATGATCTGACCCGCAGAAGCCCATTGTTTCTACAGCCCGTAGAAGGCCCATTGTTTCTACGACCCGTAGAAGGCCCACTGTTTCTACGACCGAGAGGAGGCCCAAACATCACTACAAGTAAATATTAGCCCATGGTTATTGTGACCTAGTTTTAAAAATAGGTTATTGCAGCCACTAGCAAACCGCGGAAAAAGAACGCAATGACTACAAGCAAACAAATAAACAAGACAACAAGGAAATAAATAAGCAAGCAACTAACGCTAGGCTATCACGGCTATTACACATATTACATCCTTTGGGCATCAAAGTTCGCCACCGGTGCAAATATAGGGAACAAGCGGCATATCATATACTTGGTTGTCAAAGTTGGCGACCAGCGCAAATAAACGCCGCAGACAAAACAAATCCGAACTAATACCACTTCAAGTAGATCTCAAGAAACAATATCACAGGTACCCATAATGTCGGCAAGATGCTTAGCAAGCTTATTAACTTTATCTTGTTTGGCGCTTAAATCCTCCAACGCTTGTTGTTGCACGGAAAATATGCATCTGAATTCTGCAGGACTTCCTCGGTCCTTGACTTCTGTCACAAAGACATCTGATCGATGTCTTTCAACTTGAAGTTGAGACTCAAGAAGACGAACTGATTCAGGCAGCGAGTTTGAAGAGCTTGTGCCAGCAGTAGTGGCCAGTAACTCGAACACTACATCAAGACAGGACTTTTGGGTTCCCTCACTATCGTCAAGATAGTTTTTATCAGCTTCCTTGGAGACCAACAGGGATGTCTCACTATCTGGAACCTTATCTGCATTACTTCCTTTACCATTGGATAACGCGGTACTGTTCTCCAATATTTTGTCCGCATTCTAAAAGAGAAACAAGCAGACACATCACATGTTTACCATGTTGTATATGAAACTCATTTTGGTAAATGAGTTCAGTATTAAAGTGGACAGGATAACAACATGAAACAAACATATATCTATGTACCATGGTCACTTTATGGTCTATATCATTCAAGTTTTTGTTGCCAAATCAAGATAGAGACACAGTTAATATAATATTTATTCAAGACAAAGCAGAATAGACAGAATATAAGTGTGGGTAACTATAGATCAATAACAACACTTGTAATGTGCATGACATGAGAACATAACTGTTTATTAAATTGAAACTGAAATCAACATAGAGCAGGTTACAACAGCAAACCAGTTAAAGAAACAGGTTTAAAACATACCTGTCACGCCATTGGAGTTTCAATTCCATCCTTCAAATTTGAAAATAGTTGGTATGAGTAAATACAGTAATGCAACAGCAAAGGAGTATGAACCATAGCTACGAACCTGACACGAGAACAAATCTTCTTCTCCTTTAAGCGTTGAGTTGGGATTGGAGTGGTGGTCCTCGTGCTTTGGGCACTGCAGTTCCCTTACTAACAGCTCGTGTTTTGGTGCTCTGTTGTGGAGACGGTCTTGTGTCAGCTGGAACTCAGGTTACTATCTGCGGGGTTGGGGTTAGAAGGGGTGTAGCTGGTTCTCTGTCCAAGCGGGTAGGGGTACAATCTGAGAGTCTGGGTTATGTGTGGTGGATCTGGTCCTTGGGCAAGTACAACCGTGGTTCTATCTGCATCAACTGGTAGCACTATCTTTTCTGAAGATCGTGTTGTTACTCCCTTAGATACTGCCATCACGCTCTCCAATTCAAATGGCTGATAAACAAGAAAAGTAATTAAAAGTATAGACATTGTATGATAGACAGGTGCAATGGATAGTGGGGAATAAAAGAGGGCATGAAATAATTTATATTTATCTTGTCTAACCAAACAAGATAGCATGACACAATTTCACATATATGATGGCTAACTGAACATCATAGCATGACACAATTTCACATTATGATGGCTGACTAAAAAAGATGGAAAGACATAGTTCAAAATATGAGACTATGTAAACAGGATGACATGACATAACTATATAATGTGTTTATTAAATAGGTTGGCATGCCATAATTCACATACATTCACGGATAGAATGCCATAATTCAAAATATGATGACTGTAAACACTAAACAGGATGAGATGATATAACTATATGATGTCTTTATTAAATGGGTTGTCATGCCATAATTCAAATAGATGATGTGTATGTACTATGTAAACATGATGGCATGATATAATTCAAATATATGATTTATATAGTAAGCAAGTAAGAAGATGGCAATCCATATATGATGTAAAAACTAAGCAATGCAAGACAACATGCATGACATGGGTAATATAAACCTGCCAAGTTTGAGAATAGACCTCAGGGGGGAAATAGGACTGGTCATCAGTCTCGAATCCTCCTCCGAGGAGCTCTCAGTAACCAGCAAGATGTACGCTTCAAGAGTAGCATTGTCTCGCTCTGAATACCTTGTTTTCACTCCAGATACTTCCATCATTGCTTTAAATGGCTGATGCACGGAAGAGTAGTTGAATATACAAGCGTTGTCGACAGATGGAACACGTAATACAAAAAATGATAGCATGATATAATTCACATACATGATGATTGGCTAAACAGCATGGCATTGCATAATTCACATATATAATGCCTTTGCAACAAGATAGCATTGTATAATTCACATATATAATGTCTTGCAACAAGATGGCAATGCATAATTTACATATATGGTAATTAGACACTGAACAGGTGGCATTCACACAAAGCATGTCTAAACTAATCAAATGACATAGCAATGCGAGACACCATACGCACGATATGAGCAACATAACCCTCCCAAGTTAGAGCATACACCTCGGGGAATAGGACTGGTCATCGTCTCTGAATCCTCCTCGAGGAGCTATCCGTAACCAGCGAGATATGCGCTTCGTCGAGATAGCATAGTCTGCTCAAGACCTTGTTTTCACTCCGAATTTGCCATCACCGTGTCAAATGGCTGATGCACACTAAGAGCAGTTGAATGTACTAACATTGTTGACAAATGTAATATGTAATGCAAAAAAGGATGCCTGATATAATTTACATATAAGATGGTGGCTAAGCAGGATGGCATTGCAAAATTCACATACATGATGCTGGCTAAACAAGATGGCGTTGCATAATTCACATAAGCGATGAATAAGCTAAGCAGATGGCATTCACACAAAGGATGTCTAAACTAAGCAGATGAAATATTTGATGTATAAAGTAAGCAATGCAAGACACCATATGCATGATATAACCTGTTGGGGAGCGTAGTAATTTCAAAAATTTTCCTACGATCACGCAAGACCATGGTGATGCATAGCAGCGAGATGAGAGTGTTGTCTACGCACCCTCGTGAGACCAGCAGCGAAGCGTTGGCGCAGCGTAGAGGAAGTAGTCGTACTTCTTCCCGATCCAACCGATCCAAGTACCGAGCGTCACGGCACCTCCGAGTTCTGCACACGTTCAGCTCGATGGCGTCCCTCGAACTCCGATCCAGCCGAGTGTTGAGGAGAGTTTCGTCGACCGACGGCGTGGTGGCGATGATGATGTTCCACGGCGCAGGCTTCGCCTAAGCTCCGCATCGGTATATTCGAGGTGTAGTTTAGTGGAAGGGGCACCGCACACGGCTAAGGAGCGATCTCAATGATCAACTTCGTGTCATGGGGTGCCCTCTGCCTTTGTATATAAAGGAGGGAAGGGAGGGGCTGGCGGCCACCAAGGGCTGCGCTGGGAGTCCTACTCCCACCGGGAGTAGGATTCCTCCCCAATCCTAGTCCAACTAGGATTGGCCAAGTGGGAAGGGGGAGAGGGCCACCCCTTCTCCTAGTCCTAATAGGACTAGGGAAGGGGGAAGGTCTGACCAGCACTTGGGCCCCTTTCCTCCTTTCCACTAAGGCCCATCAAGGCCCATTGACCCCGGGAGGTTCGGTAACCCCGGTACTCGGTAAAATTCCCAATTTCACTCGGAGTGATTCGGAGTCAAACATAGGCTTCCAATATATCAATCTTTATGTCTCGACCATTTGAGACTCCTCGTCATGTCCGTGATCTCATCCGGGACTCGAACAACCTTGGTACATCAATATCATATAAACTCATAATAAGCATCATCGAAGCGTTAAGCGTGCGGACCCTACGGGTTCGAGAACTATGTAGACATGACCGAGACACCTCTCGGTCAATAACCAATAGCGGGACCTGGATGCCCATATTGGTTCCTACATATTCTCGAAGATCTTTATCGGTCAGACCGCATAACAACATCGTTGTTCCTTTGTCATCGGTATGTTACTTGCCCGAGATTCGATCGTCGGTATCCAATACTTAGTTCAATCTAGTTCTTGGCAAGTCTCTTTTCTCGTCCGTAATACATCATCTCACAACTAACACATTTAGTTGCAATGCTTGCAAGGCTTATGTGATGTGCATTACCGAGAGGGCCAGAGATACCTCTCCGACAATCGGAGTGACAAATCCTAATCTCGAAATATGCCAACCCAACATGTACCTTCGGAGACACCTGTAATGTACCTTTATAATCACCCGATTCGTTGTGACGTTTGGTAGCACCCAAAGTGTTCCTCGGGCAAGCGGGAGTTGCATAATCTCATAGTCATAGGAACATGTATAAGTCATGAAGAAAAGCACTAGCAACAAACTATACGATCAGGTGCTATGCTAATGGAATGGGTCATGTCAATCAGATCATTCAACCAATGATGTGATCCCGTTAATCAAATAACAACTCCTTGTTCATGGTTAGGAAACATAACCATCTTTGATTAACGAGCTAGTCAAGTAGAGGCATACTAGTGACACTCTGTAGGTTTATGTATTCACACATGTATTATGTTTCCGGTTAATACAATTCTAGCATGAATAATAAACATTTATCATGAAATAAGGAAATAAATAATAACTTTATTATTGCCTCTAGGGCATATTTCCTTCAGTCTCCCACTTGCACTAGAGTCAATAATCTAGTTCACATCGCCATGTGATTTAACATCAATAGTTCACATCTATATGTGGTTAACACCCATAGTTCACATCGACATGTGACCAACACCCAAAGGGTTTACTAGAGTCAGTAATCTAGTTCACATCGCTATGTGATTAATCACCCAAAGAGTACTAAGGTGTGATCATGTTTTGCTTGTGAGATAATTTTAGTCAACGGGTCTGTGACATTCAGAGCCGTAAGTATTTTGCAAATTTTTTATGTCTACAATGCTCTGCACGGAGCTACTCTAGCTAATTGCTCCCACTTTCAATATGTATCCAGATTGAGACTCGAGTCATCTAGATTAGTGTTAAAACTTGCATCGGCGTAACCTTTTACGGCGAACCTTTTTCACTTCCATAATCGACAAACATATCCTTATTCTACTAAGGATAATTTTGACCGCTGTCCATTGATCTACTCCTAGATCTCTATTGCACTCCCTTGCCAATCTTAGTGGTATGGTATGCAATAGATCTGGCACACAGCATGGCATACTTTATAGAACCTATGATTGAGGCATAGGGAATGACTTTCATTCTCTTTTCTATTTTACTGCCGTGGTGGGATTTGAGTCTTACTCAATTTCACACCTTTGCAACACAGGCAAGAACTTTTCTTTCACTGTTCCATTTTGAACTACTTCAAAATCTTGACAAGGTATGTACTTATTGAAAACACTTATCAAGCATTTTGATCTATCTCAATAGATCTTGATGCTCAATTTGTACGTTGCTTCACGAGGCCCTTCTTTGAAAAACTCCTTTCAAATACTCCTTTATGCTTTAGAATAATTCTACATTATTTCCGATCAACAATATGTCATTCACATATACTTATCGAAATCTTTGTAGTGCTCCCACTCACTTTCTTGTAAATACAGGCTTCTCCAAAAGTCAGTATAAAACCATATGCTTTGATCAACTCATCAAAGCGTATATTCTAACTCGAGATGCTTGCACCGGTCCATTGATGGATCATTGGAGCTTGCACATTTTGTTAGCTCCTTTAGGATTGACAAAAACTTCTGGTTGTATCATATACAACTCTTCTTTAATAAATCCATTAAAGAATGTAGTTTTGACATTCATTTGCCAGATTTCATAAAATGTGGCAATTGCTAACATGATTCAACAGACTTTAGAATCGCTACAGTTGAGAAAATCTCATTTGTAGTCAACACCTTGAACTTGTCGAAAACCTTTTTGCGACAAGTCGAACTTTGTAGATAGTAACACTACTATCATCATCTGTCTTCCTCTTGAAGATCCATTTATATAATATGGCTTGCCGATCATCGGGCAACTCCATCAAAGTCCATACTTTGTTCTCATACATGGATCCCATCTCAGATTTCATGGCCTCAAGCCATTTCGCGGAATCTGGGCTCATCATCGCTTCCTCATAGTTCGTAGGTTCATCATGGTCTAGTAACATGACTTCCGAACATGATTACCGTACCACTCAGTGCGGATCTTACTCTGGAAGACCCACGAGGTTTTAGTAGCAACTTGATCTGAAGTTTCATGATCATCATCATTAACTTCCTCACTAATTGGTGTAGGAATCTTTGGAACTGATTCTGTGATGAACTACTTTCCAATAAGGGAGAAGGTACAATTACCTCATCAAGTTCTACTTTCCTCCCACTCACTTCTTTCGAGAGAAATTTCTTCTCTAGAAAGGATCCATCTTAACAACGAATAACTTGCCTTCGGATCTGTGATAGAAGGTGTACCCAATAGTTACCTTTGGGTATTCTATGAAGACGCACTTCTCGATTTGGGTTCGAGCTTATCGGTTGAAAACTTTTTCACATAAGCATCACAACTCCAAACCTTAAGAAGCGACAGCTTAGGTTTATTGCTAAACCATAGTTCATACGGTGTCATCTCAACAGATTTAGATGGTGCCCTATTAAGCGTGAATGCAGCTGTCTCTAATGCATAACCCCAAAGCGATAGTGGTAAATCGGTAAGATACATCATAGATCGCACCATATCAAAATAAAGTACGGTTACGATGTTCGGACACACCATAACGTTGTGGTGTTCCAGGTGGCGTGAGCTGTGAAACTATTCCACATTGTTTTCATTAAAGACCAAACTCGTAACTCAAATATTCATCTCCACGATCAGATCGCGAAACTTTATTTTCTTGTTGCGATGATTTTCCACTTCACTCTGAAATTCTTTGAACCTTTCAACTATTTCAGACTTATGTTTCATCAAGTAGATATACCCATATCCACTCAAATCATCTTGTGAAGGTTAGAAAATAACGATACTTGCCACGAGCATCAACACTCATTGGATCGCATACATCGGTATATATGTGTTATTTCCAACAAGTCGGTAGCTTGTTCCATTGTTCGGAGAACGGAGTTTTAGTCATCTTGCCAAAAGGCACGGTTACAAGCATCAAGTGATTCATAATCAAGTGATTCCAAAATCCCATCAGCATGGAGTTTCTTCATGCGCTTTACACCAATATGACCTAAGCGGCGAGTGCCACAAATAAGTTGCACTATCATTATTAACTTTGCATCTTTTGGTTTCAATATTATGATTATGTGTATCACTATGATCGAGATCAAATGAACCATTTTCATTGGGTGTGTAACCATATAAGGTTTTATTCATGTAAGCAGAACAACAATTTATTCTCTTACTTAAATGAATAACCGTATTGCAATAAACATGATCAAATCATATTTATGCTCAACACCAAATAACACTTATTTAGGTTCCACACTAATCCCGAAAGTATAGGGGTGTGCGATGATGATCATATCAATCTTGGAACTACTTCCAACACTCATCGTCACTTCCCTTCAACTAGTCTCTGTTTATACGTAACTCCTGTTTGAGTTACTAATCTTAGCAACCGAGCAGTATCAAATACTCGGGGCTACTATAAACACTAGTAAGGCACACATCAATAACCTGTATATCAAATATAACCTTGTTCACTTTGCCATCCTTCTTATCCACCAAATATTTGGGGTATTACCGTTTCGATGACCATTTCCTATGCAGTGTAAGTACTCGGTCTCGGGCTTAGGTCTAGACTTGGGCTTCTTCACTCGAGCAACAACTTGCTTGCCGTTCCTTTTGAAGTTCCCTTCTTCCTTTGCCATTTTCCTTGAGACTAGTGGTCTTGTCAACCATCAACACTTGATGTTTTCTTGATTTCTACCTTCGCCGATTTTAGCATCGCGAAGAGCTCGAGAATCTTTTTCGTCATCCCTTGCATCTTGTAGTTCATCACGAAGTTCTACTAACTTAGTGATGGTGACTAGAGAATTCATCAATCACTATCTTATCCGGAAGATTAACTCCCACTTGATTCAAGCGATTGAAGTACTCGGACAATCTGAGCACATGCTCACTAGTTGAGCGATTCTCCTCCATCGCTTAGCTATAGAACTTGTTGGAGACTTCATATCTCTCAACTCGGGTATTTGCTTGAAATATTAACTTCAATTCTGGAACATCTCATATGGTCCATGGCGTTCAAAACGTCTTTGAAGTCCCGATTCTAAGCCGTTAAGCATGGTGCACTAAACTATCAAGTAGTCATCATATTGAGCTAGCCAAGCGTTCATAACGCGTCATATCGCTCATATTGAACTAATAACGTTCATAACGTCGCATCTGCTCCTGCAATATTACATCACCTAGCGGTGCATCAAGGACATAATTCTTCTGCGCAGCAATGAGGATAAACCTCAGATCACGGATCCAATCCGTAATATTGCTACTAACATTTTTCAATACAATTTTCTCTAGGAACACATATAAAAACACAGGGAAGCAACAACGCGAGCCATTGATCTACAACATAATTTGCAAAATACTACCGGGACTAAGTTCATGATAAATTTAAGTTCAATTAATCATATTATTTAAGAACTCCCACTTAGAAAAATATCCCTTCAATTCTCTAAGTGATTGCGTGATCCATATCAACTACACCATGACCGATCATCACGTGTGATGGAGTAGTTTCAATGGTGAACATCAATATGTTGATCATATCTACTATATGATTCACGCTCGACCTTTCGGTCTCCGTGTTCGAGGTCATATCTTATATGCATAGCTCGTCAAGTATAACCTGAGTATTCTGCGTGTGCAACTGTTTTGCACCGTTGTATTTGAGCGTAGAGCCTATCACACCCGATCATCACGTGGTGTCTCGCACGAAGAACTTTCATAGCGGTGCATACTCGGGAGAACACTTCTTGATAATTTAGTAAGGGATCATCTTATAATGCTACCGTCAATCAAAGCAAGATAAGATGCATAAAGGATTAACATCACATGCAATCAATATAAGTGATATGATATGGCCATCATCATCTTGTGCTTGTGATCTCCATCTCGAAGCACCGTCATGATCACCATCGTCACCGGCGCGACACCTTGATCTCCATCGTAGCATCGTTGTCGTCTCGCCAATCTTATGCTTCTCGACTATCGCTACCGCTTAGTGATAAAGTAAAGCATTACAGAAGCGATTGCATTTCATACAATAAGCGACAACCATATGGCTCCTGCCGATTGCCGATAACCGGTTACAAAACATGATCATTTCATACAATAAAATTCAGCATCATGTCTTGACCATATCACATCACAACATGCCCTGCAAAAACAAGTTAGGCGTCCTCTACTTTGTTGTTGCAAATTTTACGTGGCTGCTACGGGCTGAGCAAGAACCGTTCTTACCTACGCATCAAAACCACAGCGATACTTCGTCAAATAGACTCGTTTAACCTTCTCAAGGACCGGCGTAGCCACACTCAGTTCAACTAAAGTGAGAGAGACAGACACCGCCAGTCACCTTTAAGCAGCGAGTGCTCACAGCGGTGAAACCAGTCTCGCGTAAGCGTCTGGCGTAATGTCGGTCCGGCCGCTTCATCTCACAATACCGCTGAACCAAAGTATGACATGCTGGTAGGTAGTATGACTTGTATCGCCCACAACTCACTTGTGTTCTACTCGTGCATATGACATCAACGCATAAAACCTGGCTCGGATGCCTTTGTTGGGGAACGTAGTAATTTCAAAAATTTTCCTACGATCACGCAAGACCATGGTGATGCATAGCAACGAGATGAGAGTGTTGTCTCACGCACCCTCGTGAGACCAGCAGCGAAGCGTTGATGCAGCGTAGAGGAAGTAGTCGTACTTCTTCCCGATCCAACCGATCCAAGTACCGAGCGTCACGGCACCTCCGAGTTCTGTACACGTTCAGCTCGATGGCGTCCCTCGAACTCCGATCCAGCCGAGTGTTGAGGAGAGTTTCGTCGACCTGACGGCGTGGTGGCGATGATGATGTTCCACCGGCGCAGGCTTCGCCTAAGCTCCGCATCGGTATATTCGAGGTGTAGTTTAGTGGAAGGGGCACCGCACACGGCTAAGAGCGATCTCAATGATCAACTTCTGTGTCATGGGGTGCCCTCTGCCTTTGTATATAAAGGAGGGAAGGGAGGGGCTGGCGGCCACCAAGGGCTGCGCTGGGAGTCCTACTCCCACCGGGAGTAGGATTCCCCCCAATCCTAGTCCAACTAGGATTGGCCAAGTGGGAAGGGAGAGAGGCGCCACCCCTTCTCCTAGTCCTAATAGGACTAGGGAAGGGGAAGGTCTGACCAGCACTTGGGCCCCTTTCCTCCTTTCCACTAAGGCCCATCAAGGCCCATTGACCCCGGGAGGTTCCGGTAACCCCGGTACTCGGTAAAATTCCCAATTTCACCCGGAGTGATTCCGAGTCAAACATAGGCTTCAATATATCAATCTTTATGTCTCGACCATTTGAGACTCCTCGTCATGTCCGTGATCTCATCAGGGACTCGAACAACCTTGGTACATCAATATCATATAAACTCATAATAAGCATCATCGAAGCGTTAAGCGTGCGGACCCTACGGGTTCGAGAACTATGTAGACATGACCGAGACACTCTCTCGGTCAATAACCAATAGCGGGACCTGGATGCCCATATTGGTTCCTACATATTCTCTGAAGATCTTTATCGGTCGACCGCATAACAACATCGTTGTTCCCTTTGTCATCGGTATGTTACTTGCCGAGATTCGATCGTCGGTATCCAATACTTAGTTCAATCTCGTTCTTGGCAAGTCTCTTTTCTCGTTCCGTAATACATCATCTCACAACTAACACATTTAGTTGCAATGCTTGCAAGGCTTATGTGATGTGCATTACCGAGAGGGCCAGAGATACCTCTCCGACAATCGGAGTGACAAATCCTAATCTCGAAATATGCCAACCCAACATGTACCTTGGAGACACCTGTAATGTACCTTTATAATCACCCGATTCGTTGTGACGTTTGGTAGCACCCAAAGTGTTCCTCGGGCAAGCGGGAGTTGCATAATCTCATAGTCATAGGAACATGTATAAGTCATGAAGAAAAGCACTAGCAACAAACTATACGATCAGGTGCTATGCTAATGGAATGGGTCATGTCAATCAGATCATTCAACAAATGATGTGATCCTGTTAATCAAATAACAACTCCTTGTTCATGGTTAGGAAACATAACCATCTTTGATTAACGAGCTAGTCAAGTAGAGGCATACTAGTGACACTCTGTAGGTTTATGTATTCACACATGTATTATGTTTCCGGTTAATACAATTCTAGCATGAATAATAAACATTTATCATGAAATAAGGAAATAAATAATAACTTTATTATTGCCTCTAGGGCATATTTCCTTCATAACCAACATCAGCATGCCAAGTTAGAGCGAAGACCTCAGGGGGTAAATAGGAGTTGTCTTCTCCTTCTGAATCCCCCTCAGAACAGATATCTTCCTCTCGATTAATCCGAAATGCGTGGTGGGGGGCTGCCTTTGCGCCTACCATGGAGCGATGTCTGCATGACATTTTGTTGCCACGCAAGGCTCGTCTCTTTTCCTCTACATGTTCAGTTCCATTGTTTACAATAACTGTCATGCATAGGAATAAAACATAGTGAGATTATGTAAGGAGTGCATGCAGAAATCCAGAGTGATGGTAGCAACTTTGTGGATAGACCAAAACCAATAATAGCAGGCAGATAATGGCTTCGGTTAAAAATACAGATAATGGCTTCTTTCTTGTTTGTTTCCACCCAACATGAAACTCATAGTAGACACCGGAGATTAACCAGATAGTAGATAGATACTATTGATAGCGGCCCCGACATGTACCGCACAACCATTTAAAAACTCGAGTTTGACATTAGTTTGGAGCTGACTCAGAGTCTAATCAGTGAACAGGACGATAAATTAGCATGTAATATTAAGCGATGCATAACGTAAGCAGACATGAAAGAGTGCGACCTCTCTCGCGGACCCGTGTAGTCCTGGAGGTCATCTGCTCGGTTGATGATGGTAATGCAGTTTTCATGGCTGCCAGCGGCGGGGAAGAAGATCTGAGGCGGCGAAAGATAGTCTGGAGTCCGGATCCCTGCTGTGCTGGACCCTTCTGTCGCTGGAGCAGCTGAGCTGGGGTGGACGACGGTGCAGCAGGAGCGGGACAAACCACACAAGGTTTTCTTTGACAACTATCTGTAAGAGAAGTAATTTTGTAAGTGCTCGTTTGATTTGGAGGATTCCAACAATGCAGGGATAGGAAATAGACAGGAATAGGATAGGAATGCACGTGCAAAACAGAGAATTTAAAAACACAGGATTTCTGCCAATCTGGGTGTTTGTTTCACAATAATTGGAAGATCACAGGATGCAAAGAAGCATGGTGAGATTAAGTCAACCCACAAGAAAATGTACGGTTATAATGCTATTATACTACTATCTCTTAGTCTTCTACTTCATGAATAGGAATTTGAAAAGGAGGACACGTGAAAATTAAAATTCCTACGTTTTTTCTTTCAAGGAGACACTAAAGAACAAACCCGTGTGCTCAGTGGACAATATATATAACATGTAGAGTGAAAAAGAGATGCAACAAGTGTACAACCTCTTTGGCGAAGCCATGTCGATCTCAGCGTGATTGGTTTGGCGGTGAGGATGCTCGGCTGACTTTCTTTGTCGGAGGAGGGAAGAAGATCTTAGGCGTCTGGAGATGGAGCCAGGTACTGCTCACTGTGATGGAGGTTTAAATCGTTGGAGCAGCTCCGGTGAGTTGTACGGCCGAGGCTGAAGCAGGACAAGAGAGACAACGAACAACGTTAACCTGGTGGAATTCTAATAGAATCTCAATACATGACGTAAAATACATAACCACAAAGTGCTAGATGTAAAATACATCAGCCGCTCATCTCTGAACTTAAGCATCAAAACTGAACTTAAGCGTTAAACTGAACTTAAGCGTCGAAACTGAATTTTCTTTGTCGAAACTAAATTTTCTTTGGAAACTGAACGCACTAGCAAGGTGAGGCTACACATCGGTCGACTGACTTTTTCATCTCTGGTCAGTCGATTTTGCAGCCGTTGGATAGGAAATCAAGGGCCTGCGGTTCATCTTCAATCTCCACCCCCGTGAGTCGCCAGCCACCACCGGCCAAACAGTAGCCCCCCGCCGCCCGCGGCCGGCTGTGTGCCGCCCCGCCCGCCCCGAAAACACTCCCCACCGCCGGTCCGCCGCCGCCCCGGCCATCCCTCTAGGCCCCCCGTGCCGAGCTTTTTCTCTGGCGATCCCCACGCCATCGCCCGCCAACGCCCGCCACCGCCCGGCGACCACCGCCCCATCCACGAACCCTAAGGTAGATAGTGGGGTACCTCTCGGTGAGCCCCCTCCCGCTGCGGCTGGTTCTTCCTTCACCCGCGAGCCCTCCCCACCCCTGAAAACCGATCGACCCAAAAGTCGATTGATCGATGAAGTGTAGCTAAATCGAGCAGCATCGCAAGCAAGAGCAAGAGCGAGAGCAGCAGTGCGAGCAAGAGCAATAGCAAGAGCAGACCAGGCAGGGGACCGAGAGCAAGAGAGCAGCAGCAGCGGCGAAAGCTAAAGCAGCAGCAGCTCCTACTGATGTGGACGTCGCCGCCGAGGGAGCGACGCCGTGGAGGAAGTGGCCGGCGACGCCGCCGTGGATGGAGCTGCGCCGTGTCGGCTCGGGACCGAGTGCCGGCAGCACCGTGAGATCGAATCAAGAAGAAAATGCGGAGATTTGTGTACAACCTCTTAGGTGTCGCCGATTAGGCCGCAGCTTCATCCGAGTAAACAGTGATGATGATGCTCTTCCGGAGGTGTAGGTGAAGACGACGGTGTGGGAATGGAGGTGGCGTGAAAGACGAGGGGAACGTCGGGGCAGCTCCTTGGAGGTGGAGGACGGGGTGGCTGAACCGGCGGGACGATGAGATCGACGATGGATCCTCATCTGGTACGGTGGATGAGGGACGTCAAGGTGTTGCTGTGGACGACGTCGTCAGGGAAGAGGCTCCGGCTGGGTGGCAGACGGAGCAGGGTATGGGGTTTCGTCGCGGGTTTTCACGGCCTCGGTGTACGAATGGGTGGGCGGATGGGATGGCAGTGGGGAACCATGGCTTAGAGACGCGCTTGTCTGAAATGTGGGGTAAGTTACGAAAGTACCCCCACCGATTTGAGGCGGTTCTTTCGGTTCAGGGGTACCACATGCATTTCACGTGTCAGGATTTCATAGGAGGTGGGAGTTTTCACGCGCGTTGTAATTTCGGAATAGCAAGGCGCGGGTTGAGATGGAGGGACTTGTCGGAGCACAACGAGACAAAGATATATCTTAAATATTTCGGGCTAACAAGGCACGGGTTGAAATTTCCGGACAAGCCTATCGTGTACTGTACCAAATCAATGCGCACTACAAATGTCATTCAAAACTTTGAAGTCATGTTATGTTCAATTAAAATATTCCGCTACGTGTATAATGCATGCAACCTACTACTCAAATGAACGTTTTAGTGCATTCCAGACGTATATACCACCGCTTCAATATGAACTAAATTTGGATTCGTTTCTCTATTTGAATAAGATCTACAGTAATGATTGTTGTGAAGTCAAAGCATTGGAATTCGTTTCTCTGTTTTAATAAGATCTACAATCATCATTATTGTCAAGTTAAACCATCGTTTGTGTATTATCTTCACAGCACACCACATGATTAGTCTCGAGTTACATATGAACTATGTGTACTATATGAACTCGAACTAGATTTTTGAATCCACTTTATTTTGATTTCAAATCACATTACTTTTCTAGCTCTAGCTAGATCTTCATAATCTAAACCATTTCTCATATGTATAATGTGTTTATCACATTATGTATGGTGCCCCGCCCCCTACGCCTACAAGTATTTAGATGTGAGTTGCAAACACCACACATTACCACAAATTCAAATAAAATGTGAGAATGTTCGATATATAGTATTGTTTAGATTGTTCGATATTTAGTTGTAAGCTGCAAACGCCACACATTATCACAATTTCAAATAAAATGTGAGATTTTTTTATGTATAGTATGGTTTAGATTGTTCGGCATTTAGTTGTAAGTTGCAAACGCCATGCATTATCACATTATGGTATAACATGTGCACAACACGTGTATCACCGCTATATTCATGCATGCAATGTTTAAAACACTACGATCTCCTGTTCAAATATATGAATCCGCTTTCATATCAAATTATGATCTTTGTTAGTCTCTTACACCCACACAATCCTCTAACCTTTGTATCTACCACTAACTTTCTCTCGTGCATGCACACGCCCTCCTTGCCCCCCCTCCCTCGGCATTCTATCCACCGGGCACATTCATTTTTTTCTTTAGGTCGTTCTCCCAGAGTCTCCACAACTCCTTTCTGACACACACCGATCGATAAACCTCTCCAGCGATGCCTGCCTACAACATACACACACACCTTCAATCTCCTCCTTTATGTGTCCTTGCTCGTGTCTCTCATACGGTTAGACACACGTGTAAACTCTCGCCCCTCTTTTCATCGATCTCACAACCGCACTCTCCTCCCCTATCTAGCTAGTAGTTGGGCCTCTCGCACCACCTCCTAGCTCCATTCTCTCTGTCTATCCGTCTCGCTGGGCCTTATTTGCCTCTAACAAATGGACGTACACCGACCGGTCTCTCGCTATACATATAGCTAGCTAGGTCCTTATAACTTGTTTTTCCCCACACGTCGATTGATCTACCTCATTAGTTGTGTCTCTCCCTTCCTCCGACAAACAACAATTGATCTACCGATCTAGTTAGGTTTGCTTACCAAACACATGGTTCCCCTTCATCATCCATGGATGCGTCCCGACAGATCTATCATGCACAGGCACACACAGAAACACATCGCCACTCTTATTGATAACATTGCAGTTCCACCCTCAGTTTGTCTAGTAGGCCTCTCCCACCATCTCCGAGAAGCAACTCCATCACCCATCCAACACTATACCCCTCTCCCTCCCTCTCCCTCCCTCTCTCTCTCTCTCTCCTCTCTCTCTCTCTCTGTCCCATCATATTTCCCGTCCTTCAGTTATGTATGGATGTCGACCGATCTCCCTCAAAACATAGCTGGGTCTCTCCTTCTCAACACATATCTGAGTCGTTCTACCTCTATAGTTAGGCCTCTCCCTACCCCTCCCCCACCCCTCCCCCCCACACACACCGATACATGGCGCTCTAGTCATGTCTCCTGCCACACACAAACTTGACATGTGCCCTCTAACGTTCCAGTGGGCCAGTCGCCCTATATCTTTGACTTGCACACACACACAATTTCGATGGCTCTCTTCATCGCTCTCGCACCCACCCACTTGATCCTCTCTTCGACTCTATCGATAGCTATGACCCCTCCCTCTCTTCTCGTGGGTTGCCCGACCCTCTATGTATGATATGGATAGGCCTCCATTTCACACATATTGCATGCAAAATTTTGTTTGAGATGTCATCGACACATATTCCCACAAATAATTCACGAAATCAACCCCCACCCCACCCCCACCCCCACCCCAAAACAAAAAACACTCACGAACGCGGTTTGTATCTCTCACACACACCCACGTAGGTGGGGGACATGCATGAAGAGAAGAGGTGAATGCACGACGCACGTACTCCCGTCTCCTTCCCAACCACACCCGTGCGGGTACACGGTGGAGCTCAATTCTGTACGAAAAAGGCAGCCCACGTGGTAATTTGGCACGTGTACTGGTTGTCCACTTGGTGGAGGGAGGATCGTCTACCACGTGGTGAACAAACAAATTGCGACTTGACGTGTTAAAAAAAGAGGCAAACCATGTGGGGCCTACCTTAGAGGCAAGACTTTTGATGTGTCCCGTCAACTCGCAGAATGAGGAGAAGCTTGCTTAGTACGCCGTCTCCCCCACCCACGGGCGCGGTGGCTCGCAGGATGAGGTGAAGCTTGCTCCGCCTTACGCCCGCTCCCTCGCCCATGCGCACGGTGGCTCGCAGGACGAGGAGAAAAATTTACTACTCCCTCCGTTTACTCCTCGTCCCTACTACCTTGGTTATAGAGATTATATCATATTTTTTGGAATATATATGTCTTTTAGTAGATTTCAATATGAACTACTAGTACATACTCCAAACACTGATGTATATAGACGTATTTTAGAGTGTAGATTCACTCATTTTGCTCCGTATGTAGCACTCTCCTCGCCCTCGACCCTGCATGCGTGGTGAGCGTGCAGCAATTCATTCGGTCTCATATAGCGAGCGATATATACTGCACTACCATTATTGCTCGACTTCAAGAGGCGAAGAGCCAATCGCAAGGTTAATATTTTGGAGATGCCAAGCGCAAGGTTATAGGAGAAGCAGTAGTAGGTGCCACGTCATTTATAAATAAAGTTTTTTTCTTGATGCACGTCACATAATATGATAGGTTCATATGGAGAGAAAAGGAAACCGCTCCACTATATACATAGTCGGGACGGGCCAGCCTACGGTTGCTTGCGGGGTTGCTCTCTTCATACTCTCTCGCACAAAACGATCGTGGCCACATCTCTAACATCCCGGCAGATCCGTCCGCTTGGGGAAGGGGTGGATGCTTAGTGTAGACGCGGTGGCCGTCGCCGACATTTAAAACCCACTGTCGGCACGTCCCGATCAGGGGTTCCGCCGTTCTCTCTCACAAAGCCGATGAGGTTGCCTTCGTCCCTTGCTCTTTGCCGCGGCGTGGGCGATTGCCGCCTCCGCCGCCCTCCTCGAGGTTGAGCTCGTCCCTCGGTACAACTCCCTTTACAGCAGGCTTGCACCATCTGCTCCAGCTGCCCACATCACTCCTGTGGATATTTCTCTACTTCTTTGCCCGCACATACCTCTCTTGGCTTCTACATCTGTATTTGTGATGAGTTTATGTCTCATCAACTAGTCCCGATAATCTTATTCTAATCATGCTTCTTCAATTTCTTTGCCACAGGGATGCTCATCTCGATTTTGGTGAAACTGCACAAAATGATCCGATGGTCAAAAGGTTGCAAACTTCATTTATTAGGAAGCTCAAGCGTTGCCGACAAATTGAAGCCTGGTCGAGGTCACGGTTCAAGGGCTAGGGACTGCATGGATAGTTTTTTCTTTAGCTGCCTCTGTTCCAAAATAAGTGTCAACTTTAGTAGTAGTACAACTTTGTACTAAAGTTTGCACAAAGTTGAGACACTTATTTTGGAGCGGGGAGTACATATTGCTATGATCATCAATCATTGAGATGCAATAGCATGCATGTTAGTCTCCTTTGTATTTGGTGAAATGTTGCAGCGGGCAACCTTGGACCAAGATACATGTAATGAAGCTGGAAGCTTCATAGCATTATACAAATTTATCTCATTGATAAATTACAGTACGTACTATACTAGTACTTCCTCCGTTCCTAAATATAAGTCTTTGTAGAGATTTCACCATGAACCACATGCGGATGTATATAGATGCATTTTAAGTGTAGATTCATTCATTTTGTTTCGTATGTAGTTCACCTAGTGGAATCTCTACAAAGACTTATCTACTAGTAATAGCTAGCCCCCACTACTAGGAATTCTCTATCCTCTCCTTGAGCCACATCATCAAAATTGATGTAGCCATTAGATGAAGTAAATCAGTCCATAATAGCCGTCTGATCTAGACGTTGAGAGGCTCCGCACTAAGCCACATGCAAGCATGCAGAAATACCGTGGCACATGCATGTGAGTGGGGTTTAAATCACATCAACATGTCTGCATGCAAGCATGCACCGGTAGCATGCATGTAAGTGAGATTTTAAGTCTCATTAACATGTCAAAAAGAAAAATATAATCCCATTATGCAATAGGAGTTGGCTGATCTTTTTTCCTTACATGGGATGATCTAAATGATGATGGGAGTTTATTTAGTTTGGCTACCACATTTGTCATGCGGTTATAGATTTTTTTTAGTTCTATGAAATCGATAATTTTGCGCAGAGAAATATACCGTTGTTCATGACAACAGCGAGGACTCATCTAGTAATATTTAGGAAAGGAGGGAGTACTATGTAAAGAGTTAGGTGTCGCACGGTGATAGTGTGAGGTGGGCCATGTAATCACTGAGCCTGCGTGTTTTCACTGCTCTTGCACTCCTCCGCTGTAAGAATGGAGAAAATTGTAATCTAGTAGTAGTAGTACCTCCTTTCGCGGCGTGGGACATCCAGCAGTCCTACCACCTCAGTAATAAAGACCAATGAGCCGTCAAATCACATAGAGCCAGCAGTAAGTTGGACGGACGAAGCAAACATCACTCTTGCGCCAGTGAGAGGTCGCGTCCGCTCTGCCCGGGCATGAATGCGGCACCGATTCTTTGGAGCGGCGCTGACCGTTTCGGGCGGGAAGCACGCCCGGGCGATGGAGGGGCTTTGGGTGGGCCAGGCTGGTCAGGAGCGGGCGTGGCAGCTGTCCGCATGTCCCTACCGGACTCGCCCGGAAATGAGAGGATGCACCGACTCTCGCGGCTAAAATCGTACACTGTACACCATCTCTCTGTAGGAGTAGGTCGATCTGTCGCACTCTCTAACACACACATGCTGTTAAACACACACACGCACACGCACGCACCTTGGTCCCGTTGCACCTTCTAACGTGACTTATTACACCTAGGCGGAGGGAGTAGTAAGTATCGTGATCTGATGGCACTTGACTTAAGTCGAATACAAGTGCCCAAAATTTGTGTGCATGTTATAATAAGGATTCACTTAAAATAGTACGTGAGCGAACAGAGGATCAATTGGACGGTGTTCCCGGCGAGAGCGAGATGTATAAGGTAAGATACACCGCTGGCGCTTTTAATTTTTCTTATTAATTTTTTGTTTCACCCTCATTGGTGGGACCCAGCATTACTACGTGGAGAGAGGTAAGGTGACTAAGGCTGCACTATTTCTGCACCACTGTGGATAGTCTTACCACCAAAGCCACATGACACGATTATGATTGAAATCCCAATGACTCCCACACACACACACAAAAAACACGGCATGCTTGTCACACGAATGCAGGAATGTATAAAAAGGTTATTTTCCTCTCGTTGAACATAACGGGAGGGTTGTATAGCTGGTTAGCCTGTTCGCTCATCAAACTTTAGGTCTTGGGTTCGATAACTACACTATACACGCTGGAGCCTCAGCGCTTGTAGTTTCTCTCTTCACACTCTCTCGCCCTCTCCCGCTGGAGCCTCAGCGCTTATAGTTGCTATCTTCACACTCTCTCGCCCTCTCCAGATCTAAACAAGACTTCGTTGGCCTCTCTCTCTCCCCTCACTGCTGCTCAAAGAGCCGGCAGGATCCGTCCGTCGGGAAGGGAAGGAGGCTTAACGATGTCGCCGTCGGCGAGGGAGGGAATCCACTACCGGCGCAGCTGTTCACTTTCCACCCAGCGGCAGCTGGGAGACCTCAGACCCCTTCTTCTCGCCGCCATCTCGTTGCCCTTGAACCACGCCCCAAGAACCTTAAGGTATAATTTACTTACTCCACATGCATTGCTCTAGCTGCATGTATACCATGAATCTAGGGCGTGGTTCAAAGAGGAAAGGAGTGGGGAAAGTAGTGGGAAAAGTTGTACTCCTCCGTTCCTAAATATAAGTCTTTGTAGAGATTTTACTAGGACTACATACGGAGCAAAATGAATGAATCTACACTCTAAAATGCATCTATATACATCCGTATGTGGTTCATAGTGGAATCTTTACAAAGACTTATATTTAGGAACGGAGGAAGTATATAGCATGAATCTAGGGCGTGGTTCAAAGAGGAAATGAAGGGGAAAGTTGTATAGCATGAATCTAGGGCGTGGTTCAAAGAGGAAAGGAATGTGGGAAAGTAGTGGGGAAAGTTGTATCGCATAAATCTAGGGCGTGGTTCAAAGAGGAAAGCAAGGGCGAAAGTACTAGTTCAAAAGGAAAGGAAGGGACAAGGCTGTAGAGTTTGAGCAGGACTAGATTTACTGCGCTCACATAGGGAAAGGTGTCTAAAGATAACAAAACAGGGACCAACACAAATATGCTCCTTGGTTGTTTGTTCTTTGTTGCAACAGACTGTGCATGACCACAGTACATCGGTAGATGCACATGGTGCTGGTCGTCCTTGTCTCGTGCAACTCATTAGCTGTTGTTAATATAAGGCCCTGTTTGGTTAAAACTCCTAGTCCCTACCTGCTTGGTTCGGGGACTAAACATGGACTAGAGGTTATTAAATGACATGCTAAAAGACCATGTTACCCCTAGTAATGAACTAATAGAAACAAGGTGCGATGCGTGGCAGGGGCAACTGTTGGAAAAAGTCCCAAAAAGACTCCCTCGGGGTCTTCTTTCTTTAGTCCCAAATGCCCACTTTTAGTCCCTAAAAGTCCCTCCTGTTTGGTTTAGATGGGACTGACACGGAGTTTTTTTAGTCCCTACACCAAAATGTCCCTGTAAACAAACACCCTCTAATAATGCCGCTAGAAAATTGATGCAATGCCACAGTTAAAAGCAAATTACATGTTTGAATTTTATTGTTAATATAATCTCTATGTTAATATTAATCAATGCCCCCGTTTGAGAAATGCTACTGTCTTGCTTTATTTCCCATTTAGATAAGGTAGATGCTTCTTTTTGTTGGCTTCTGTGTCATCCACCGTTATTGACCACTAATTGTTTCCTTTGCACCTCTGTGTAAACAGGGTTATTTACTTCACCTCGTTGCCATTGTGACCTTTTGTTGCACTACACAAAACACTTTTGTTTTAAGAGTGTTTTGTGCAGTTCAACCAAAATGTCATACCGACAACGTTGCTTGATTGCTTGATCTTAGTGGAACTACACAAGAGGAGATCTTACTTCCTATCCGTTAAAGCTAATTTGGTTCAGATCTTCTTCTTGTGAGTTGTTTAATTCCGCATCATGAGAGGTCAATTACTAGCCTTCTTTCACATGATTTTGCGGTGTGCTTTCATATGTTGTGCTACTTGTATGATAATGTTGCTTGATTTTAGTGAACTGCACAAATGGAGACAAGACTTCCAACTTTGTATGTGCATCGTAATATCCCATTGAGGTAAGATAAGGATATTTCTGGCTGCTGGCTTGTATTTTTCCACTTTCATCGAGAAAATTAAGTTTAGTACTATACTTGTGCTCCCTAATTGACATGCAAAATCTTACATTGAAGGCGAAGCTTGTGCATTATTGAACCAAGTGATGAAGGGAAGAACAAGCGGAAGAAAAACAAAATCAACTCCGGTGCTGTAATGAAGCACTGGAACTGTGATGACACAAGTAATGATATAGTTTTGCATCTTAATTTATTGCTATGGTTGGAACGAGCAATTGTTTTGCCACTAATTTGATGCCGTGCGTAATTATCTCTACTTGTGCAAACAGGGATCTTCTTTGAAGACACCATATATTTTAGTGGAACTGCACAAGAAGATGTTGGAAACATTAAACTAATCAAGGAGTATATAGTAAGCATGGCCACCCCCATAGATAGGAACAGATGGTTCCAGAGAAGTGCTTCATCTGTATGCTCTACACAATCAGCCTCCTGACAAAGGTTGGTACTCGCCCACTGATTTCATCCATATGATTGAGCTTTGTCATCTCAATTGGTGTTGTGCTACTATTTAGATACTATCATGAAAAAGTGGTATTGTCCTTGAGAAGTGCTTCATCTGTGTTGTTTTAAATATTTCATTTCCTTTTTTTCGAGCAAACATGGATGCTAGCATTTAGTAGTCCTCTTGTCTTTGCAAAACAGGATCATCTTCCTATGAAGAAGAATATGGAGTACGTGAAGTGACTAGTTCCGATTATGCCAGGATGAAGAAGCCCTATCTATCTTCTCATCAGAAGGAGCAGTTGAAGGATGGTTACATTACTCCCCACAAGACCAAACTAACTTCAGCTCGGAAGGATTGACAAATCTCCATTTTTTTTGTGATGCTTAAGTACAATGTTGTTCTAGGATTCTTTTCGGTGAGTTCCATTTTTCTAAAAGTGTGCTCTACATGGACCATGTATGTGCTGTTGAAACTGTCAAATCATAGTACAATTTGCTTTATACTAATCACTTTTTTGTATTTGTGCAAACAGGGGTGCTCAGCTTGATTTCAATGGGAACTGCAGAAAATGTTCATGAATACATAGAATCATTCATTTCCACCACAAGAAAGGAGGTGCCGATAAGTTCAAGGCGTTGCAACATATAAGGGAGAAATCATACAAGCTATGCGCGAATTTGGTTGATTTTGGTGGAAGTGCACAAAAAGAACAGCTGGTTTTTTTAGCACGAGGTGCCATGTCAATGTCTGAACTGATGGCAAACCCTGCCCATTCCACAATCGTAGGCATTTGATATTTTGGAATGGTACAACCTTGTCAAATTTTGCTCATTGATTTTAGCAAGACATGCGTTTGATATTTTCGAATGGGACGCCCTTTGCTGTCAACACCATCGATCAACTTTTTCTTTATTCTTTAGTTGTGAAGTAAATATTGCCTCTGACATGTGAGTCGTTGAGATGCATAATCATCGATTGTTTTGAATGTTCTCTATGAATTATCGAGGCTGTGTGTTTGATTGCAATGTCGTAAACGCTAAAAGCTGCTCAAACTCTTTGTACTCCTACATTCCTTTTACTTCGCACATTGTGAAAGTGCATACTTTTTGTATAAGATTGGTCAAAGTAGATATACTTTGACTGCAGATAAAACTTGTATGCAGACTAGAAAGGGCCGGAGGAGTACATGTGAAACTGCTGCAAGCGAGGTGATCACCACAGGAATAATGCTAGTACGTATTGTTTTGCATGTTCATCCAATGCCGTGTTACAGAATTGAACTAATCGAAATAAATTCATTAATACGGTCGATTTCATATAAACTTGCGGATTTCATTACATTTCATACATTCTTCAACTAAAAAGGTGCGTTGGAGGTATAATTAATTAACCAAAGCTACCCACTGTGTCCCGCTGAGCGAGCAGAAGCTTGATGACTTAGCTGCAGAGTGCGATTGCGAAGCGACATGTGGCTGTTGGGCCCACGTGTCGGTCATCCAACTGCACCAGCAGTTAAGTAGAAACAGCATTCTTCTCCAGCGCAGCTCTCCGACTCCACGTCGCCGCCAAGAAGCTAAGCGGCCGTCAATGGTCAACCACCTAGCTCGCCTAGCTTGGCTTCAACCGGAAGGTAGCAGCGGTGGCCTTACTTGGACCCGAGCGGCGGCGACCTACCGTGTTCTACTCTTCCTCGTTTTCTATGTGGCGCGGCCTCGTTGGCAGCGGGGAGGGGCTTCGGCGGAGCCGGCGATGTCCTCTTTCTCGTTGCCGGCAGGCGGCGCCTCAGCGGAGCGGTGGAAATCCTCCCCCACGTTGCCGGCAGGGTGGGGCCTCGGAATCGCTTGATCGGGTTCAGTTGATAGCCATCGATCGATCGCTCGGGTTCAGTAACGCGTAGCCTACAGTGCAATCGCTCGGGTTCAGTTAGAGCCCAACGCCTCGCTCGGGTTCAGTTAGAGCCAACGCCTACACACACGCAGCAGCGTCGTGTCGAGAGAAACACGCATCGCTCGGCCCCCGACCGCCCACCGTAACCTGGAACTCCCCGAAATTTTCCTCCCCCTTGCTTCTACCATGGTTTTTTCCGTCATGGACGGCCCAAAGAATGTCATGCAGCTGCATCTCCGGCCCGCCCAGGACGAAAAGCCCATTTTCTGTCATGATTTTTTGTCACAGAAGTAGGAGCCCACCACATCTATGATGATACCGGGTTTTGCCACAATTATCGTCATAGAAATCATATCTATGACAGAAAAAAATTTCGTTCGGCCCAAAATGTCACGGATGTGTCTTTTTTTTGTAGTGTATCCTGCTTTGTAGTTCTATCTACATGTTTAACCAAGATATTGTTAAGATAATGTCTCTGTTAAAATGAATCAGTCGCATTGTTTTAGGAATGATACTTTTCTGCTTTGTCGTTCTTTATACATGTTGAAACAAGGCATTGTTAAGATAATGTCTCGATTACTATGAATGAATCACACTTGATTGAAAATTGCTACTCTCTGCTTTGTTTCCCATTAAGATAAGGTAGATCAAGTAGATGTTTTTCTTACGGGAGTACAAGTCATCAACCGTTATTTCTCGATAATTGTTTCCCTTATACCTTTTGTTGCTTACAGGGATGTCAAAATTAAAGCTCAGTTTTATTCCAACTTTGATTTAGTTGAACTGCACAAAAGGAGCCAATGTGTCTAAGGCAAACTGCTGCACTAGTGGGTCGATTGGTCTTACCACTTTGCGTAAAAAAAGCGATCCTTTTGCGCTACATTACATAAGGAATAATCGAGAAGCTTTACAGAGTATTAGTAGACGCTGGTGACATGACTAGTCTGCAGGGATGGCTGATTTACTTGTGGTTCGGAGGAACACTGGGCAAACAAGTGCCGAAACAAGTACCAAGAAGCCAGGACAGGACTCCAAGTCTGTCAATGTCACTCTAAGCAACAATGATGGGGCATCTGGGTATGGTAATCTGTCTACCGAACTTTAAGTTTGTTAGTCCATCGATTGGTGGGTTGACACTGGGGCTAATATTCATGTGTGTGCTGATGTGTCTTTGTTTTCTGGCAGCATATAAATACGAAATCCACTGGGATGCTCAGCTTGATTTTAGTGGAACTGCACAAAATATTCAGATGGTTCGTGTCCTCCATAATAATACTTCATCATGCACAAGACATCGAATGGTTCTCTAACCATTCGTCGCCACCTTGAGCCACCGGACTATCAGATGACAGACTGACGACAAACCCTGCCCGTTCCACAATCATAGGCATTACATATTTTGAATGGGAAAAGCTTGTCAAAGTTGACATTAGTTTAATATATTCGAATTGGAAAACCTTGTCAATTTTTTCTGATTGATGTTAGCCAGAAGACATGCATTTGATATTTTTGAGTGGGATGCCCTTTGCTGTGAGCAACGTCGATCATTTTTTCCTATTCCTATCTTCAGTTCAGAAGTAAATATTTACTCTGCTGAGATGCATAGTCACATGAATGTTGACTTATGTAAGATATTTTAAGAGTTTGTTCTGAATATTGTCTATGTAATGCCAGGCCTTGTGTTTGATTGAAAAGTTGAGCTTGGAATGTTGTGGCATGCGGCATCACGAGCTGTTCACCATGCCTCCTGAGAAAAATGCTTCGTATTGTTTTGCATGTCGATCTAATGCCAGATCATCCTCTTATGTTGTTTCCGTGCTTAAGAAGTTCATCGTCTTATGTTTCATTCATAGCCTATACGACAACTCGGGTAGGTTAGACGTGAAACCATATGATCTTCCGACCAACTCATCATCTTAGGCCATGATTGGATCGTCGTTTTCCAACCAAAATCGCTTGTAAAACTGACGCTTGTAAATAAAATCAGATGGTCTCGGGCGAAGCGCTTGGTTGGTCAATTTTGACTAGTAAAATATACATCGGTCTCTCAAATTACATGCGTAACCCGCCGGTTTTACTTACAGACCTCGGGCCCTCGGTTTCATTACGCCTGTAATTTAGGCGTTGTTTCCAATGACAAGTAAATTACACTTGTATCTTAATACAGTTGTGAAATAAACTAGAGCTCCCAAGCGCGGCCTTACCGTTTCATGCCGTCTCAGTCTCTCGAAGGTGCTCATAGGTGTCCGATGATCCTGGCTTCCTGAATGAGCAGCGGGCGCTGTATCAAATCATCCGTAGGGCCTGCGAGGCCCTCTCTGTCGTCCTTCAAGTTGTAGCGCTCGCCGTGGCGCCGAGCATTGTTAACATGGTCAATGAACATGAGAATTCAAGAGATGACTTTATTTTGACTGGTTGAAAGTAGGGACCCACTAGGACCATAGTCGTACGTAAGCAAGTGCCTCCTTATTATGTACAACTATATTTTTTTTTGCTTCCTCATGGTTTCCTGACATCACGATCCCACACCATTGTCAACCTATGTAGTCAATAAACGAGAGAATTGCACAAGGTGTGGCCGACAGCTGGGACCAAGCAGCTCGAGCAGTATTTGTGTTTTTTGAAGCGTGAGCACTGCAGAGTTTTTCTTGGCGATGTTTTCGTTGTTGTTCAGAGAAGAGCAGGGTATTAACTGGGCGGGCTGTGGCCCGTCTAGCCCAGGACAGATATCCAGCCCAGATATTAATTTTTTCAAGATAAAAATGGCTAGCCCAGTTATACGTTTTTTGAGGAATATCCAGGCAAGGTCAACTTGTTATTCTCCGCCCCACTGGGCTGCAAATCTTTCCTAGGAGGGATGCATTAGGCTTAACAGGAAAATGGGCTTTAAAAAATAATAAATGGGATGTAATTATAAAAACTGGGTAGTAACTATAAAAAATGCACCAAGCACGGAATTAGTTTATAAAATATTTTTTATGGATTTTGAAAATGCTAATTTTTAATTGTTGCGCGCGCAATGTTTTGTTAGATTTTTACGTAATACAAATTTATACTCCCTTCGTTCCTATATATAGGGTGTATAGTTTTTGGCACGGAAATTAAAGAACACACATGGAGGAAAAATTTCACAAGTTTTGGGCGAGATTACACGTGACTAATTGGCATGCGAAAATAGGGGAGGTTGCCTAATATAAGGAAATGTAATCAAATCCCTAAAAAAATTATCCAAACGAGTGGTGCAACGCAATACACCTTATATTTCGGGTTTTTTCTCAAAAATCTATACACCCTATATCAAGGAACGGAGGGAGTATTTAATTTGACTAGAAATTTCGGGATAAAAATATTTCGGATCCCATCAAAATGTGGGATTTTTTTATTGAATTCTATCTTGAACGGTTGGTTGAAATTATTAATCGTTGAAAATGGGCTGTACTTTTAACAAACTGTAAATGGGCTGTAGTAAATTCCATTAGAATTCAAAAATGGGTTGTACATTCTTACAAATCGCAAATGGGCTATAAGTTCTCTCCCACACACTTGTGGGCCTACTAAGTTGATGCGTCCCCTAAAAAAAAGAAGTTGACACGTATGCAAGGCTTTGTCAACTTATTATAGTCAACACACGGTTCTAGCAGCAGTGGCCGTTGGATGTCCATCCAATGGATGCCGTGCTTCTTCTTCAATCTCGGATATTCTAGCTTCACCCGCCCAAAAAATGATTCCTCCCCCTGACAATTGGGGCGCACCGTTTCGGTAGCTGACCTATGGGCCTACTAAGTTGACGCGTACCACGGGCTTTGTCAACTTAGTCAATATGAACGATTCTAGCTGCAGTGACCGTACGATGTCCATCCAACGGCCGTAGTGCTTCTTCAACCTCTGATATTCTTGCTCCAGCCGCCCAAAGGATCGCCGATCGTGTCGCGTGCTCCTGCCTCCCGTTGTCGGTTGTGATGCAGTGGAGGCCTCACCGCCCCCTACTACTCCCACCGCTGGCCAGGCCATCCCTCTACTCACCCACACCCCCTGTTATTCCGCGGCGACGACAGCCTCACACCGCAGCCGAACCAGTGAACCCTCGTACTCCTCTCCGTGCGGGCTTCCACTGCCGCGTCTTCCCCAACTCCGCATTGTCCCCTTCCTAGGACTCACCGTCGTCCACCGCCCTGGTGCTCTCGGCGCGGCGTGTCAACGTGGTCAAGGAACGGCTTCCATCAGACGTGGACTGTACGTGGAGAGGCTGACAGCTGGGTACACGACTACAGCAAGGAAGTGCCTCCTTATTACGCGGAAAATAATGATTCCTCCACCTGACAGCAGGGACCCACCGGACGGGCCACCGTATTTCGCGAACAAAATGTTTGCCCCCTGATTGCTGGGACCCTCCGGACGGGCCACCGTATTGCATGAAAAAAACGTTCCCCCCGCTGTCAGCTCGGACCCACCGAAAGTGCCTCCTTATTACGCACAAAAAATGAATACTTCCCCTGCTGGTTGGGACCCACCTTGGTGGGAGGCTGACTTGTGGGCCTACTAAGTTGACGGGGATGGAGTGCTTTGTCAACTTAGTCAATATGAACGATTCTAGATCCAGTGACCGTACGATGTCCATCCAACGGCCGTAGTGCTTCTTCAACCTCTGGTCTTGTTGCTGCAGCTGCCCAAAGCAGCGCCGGTCGTGCCGCATGCTCCTGCCTCCCGTGGTCGGCTGTGCTGTCGCGGAGGCCTCACCGCCCCCTACTATTCCTACCACTGGCCAGGCCCTGCGGCGACGGCAGCCTCACACCGCAGCCGAACCAGGGAACCCTCGTACTCCTCTCCGCACGGGCTTCCACTGCCGCCTCTTCCCCGGCTCTGCATCGTCCCCTACCTAGCCCTCGCAGTCGTCCACCGCCCTGGTGCTCTCGGCGCGGTGTGGTCAACGTGGTCAAGGAACGACTTCCATCGGAAGAGTACTGTCATGGAGATGCTGACAGCTGGGTCCACGACCGCAACAAGGAAGTGCCTCCTTATTACACGCAAAATAATTATTCCTCCACCTGATAGCGGGGACCCACCGAACGGGCCACCGTATTTCGCGAACATAAAAACGTTTCCCCCTGACTGCTGGTACCCACCAGCTACATCTTCGCACGCAAGGAAGTGCGTCCGTGCAAAAAACAAAAATACCGATTCACCCCCCTGACTGCTGGGACCCACCAGCTACATCTTCGCAGGCAAGGAAGTGCCTGACAGTCGGGACCCACCTGGTCGAAGCGTATGTAGCGTTGTCATTCTGGTTGCGAACGTGTACGTACATACTTGTCGATGTAGAGGCACACACATGTCGTAGTAGAGGCGCACACGTAGCATGTACACGTACGTACAACGGCCAGGGTGCAAGAAAGTAAATCTGACCACGCATTACATCTGGCGGGGTCTCAACGCCTACTCAGCAGCACGTCGACCAGGGCTCGTGTACATGGCTGGATCGGAACGGAGAAACAACGTCGTCGTCGTGTTCATGGTGAGGCAACGAAATGCGTCGTGTTCATCGGGAGGAAACGGAACGCGTGGAAGCCAACCGTCTTGGACGGAACAACCCATGGAAACGAGGCCTAGCGTACCGCAGAACGGAGGAAACGACCTTGTGTTCAACCGGGCACGTTCGAAACGGGATCCTGTTCGCCGGGAGAAGTCGGCGTCCGCAAAGCAGAGGAGAAGCAGACCTCCTACGATCGAAGCAGGGTCCTGTTGATCGGGAGGGTGTGGCATATGGCAAAGCGGAGAAGCAGACTTGTGTTGGGCGCCACGGTGAAGCGGGGTCCTGTTCGCCGGGAGGAGTGTGGCATACCGCAAAAGCAGGACTCCACGGATCTGTTCATCTCCACCGTCGACCCCTCCGGCCTCCACGGGCTCTGTTCATCCACCGTCGACCTCCTCCAGCTTCCACTGTATTTGTTCATCCACGGGCTCCTGTTCATCCAGCCTCCACCGCGCGCTACTCCACCGGCTACTATTCAACCAGCCCTCTCCACGGGCTCCTGTTCAACCACCCCTCCACGGGCTACTGTTCATCCAGCCCTCCACCATCTACTGTTCATCCTGCCCTCCATGGGGTGGTCCTGTTCATCCTGCCCTCCACAGGGTCCTGTTCATCCAGCCCCAACCGGCTCGAACGATCGGGGTCCTGTTCATCCACCCCCATCGAGACTGTTCATCCAAACCCCCCAGCAACGCTCACTGTTCATCCAGAGGCAACGGCACAGGGTCCTGTTCATCCACCCCCACCGGAACTGTTCATCAAACCCCCAAGCGCGCCTTTGTTCATCCGAGGCAGCATCGACCGACTTGATTAGCGGCGATGGCGAAGAATCGCTCAATCAGGTTCGATTAACAGCCATCGATCGATCGCTCGGGTTCGATAACGCATAGCTGCGGTGCAATCGCTCGGGTTCAGTTAGAGCCCAACGCCTCGCTCGGGTTCAGTTAGAGCCCTACGCCTCGCACACACGCGCTTACGTACGAGAGAAACGCGCATCGCTCGGCTCCCGACCACCCACCGTAACCGGGGACTCCCCGATATTTTCCGTGCCCTCGCTTCTACCATGGTTTTTTCCGTCATGGACAGCCCAAAGAATGTCATGCAGCTGCGTCTCCGGCCCGCCCAGGATGAAAAGCCCATTTCCTGTCATGATTTTTTGTCATAGAAGTAGGACCCCACCACATCTATGATGATACCGGGTTTTGTCACAATTATCTTCATAGAAGTGTCATAAGCATGACAGAAAAGATTTTCGTTCAGCCCAAAATGTCACGGATGTGTGTTTTTTTTGTAGTGAGGAGTAGGAGAGAAGGAAGGGGAAGAGAGAAGAGAAGGAAGGAGGGGGCGCCGCCCCTCCCCCTAGTCCAATTCAGACTAGGCCTTGGGGGGGCTGCCCTAGGCAGCCCCTCTCTCTCTCCCCTAAAGCCAAATAAGGCCCATATACTCCCCGGCGAATTCACGTAACTCTCCGGTACTCCGATAAATACCCAAACCACTCAGAACCTTTCCGATGTCCGAATATAGCCTTCCAATATATCGATCTTTACATCTTGAACATTTCGAGACTCCTCGTCATGCTCATTCGGGACTACAAACAACCTTTGGTACATCAAAACACATAAAATCAAAATACCGATTGTCATCGAACGTTAAGCGTGCGGACCCTACGGGTTCGAGAACTATGTAGACATGACCGAGACTCATCTTCGGTCAATAACCAAAAGCGGAACCTGGATGCTCATATTGGCTCCTACATATTCTACGAAGATCTTTATCGGTCAAACCGCATAACAACATACATTGTTCCCTTTGTCATCGGTATGTTACTTGCCCGAGATTCGATCTTCGGTATATCAATACCTAGTTCAATCTCGTTACCGGCAAGTCTCTTTTACTCATTCCGTAATGCATCATCCTGCAACTAACTCATTAGTTACATTGCTTGCAAGGCTTATAGTGATGTGCATTACCGAGAGGGCCCAGAGATACCTCTCTGATACTTGGAGTGGCAAATCCTAATATCGATCTATGCCAACCCAACAAACAGCTTCGGAGACACCTGTAGAGCATCTTTATAATCACCCAGTTACGTTGTGACGTTTGATAGCACACAAGGTGTTCCTCCGCTATTCGGGAGTTGCATAATCTCATAGTCATTGGAACATGTATAAGTAATGAAGAAAGCAATAGCAACATACTAAACGATCAAGTGCTAAGCTAACGGAATGGGTCAAGTCAATCACATCATTCTCTAATGATGTGATCCTGTTAATCAAATGACAACTCATGTTATGGCTAGGAAACTTAACCATCTTTGATTCAACGAGCTAGTCAAGTAGAGGCATACTAGTGACACTCTATTTGTCTATGTATTCACACATGTACTAAGTTTCTGGTTAATAAAATTCTAGCATGAATAATAAAAATTTATCATGATATAAGGAAATATAAATAACAACTTTTTTATTGCCTCTAGGGCATATTTCCTTCAGTCTCCCACTTGCACTAGAGTCAATAATCTAGTTCACATAGCCATGTGATTTAACACCAATAGTTCACATCACCATGTGATTAATATCCATAGTTCACATCGCCATGTGGCCAACACTCAAAGGGTTTACTAGAGTCAGTAATCTAGTTCACATCGCCATGTGATTAACACCCAAAGAGTACTAAGGTGTGATCATGTTTTGCTTGTGAGAGAAGTTTAGTCAGCAGTGCGCCAAATTCAGATCCATATGTGTTTTGCAAATTTCTATGTCTACAATGCTCTGCACGGAGCTACTTTAGCTAATTGCTCCCACTTTCAATATGTATCCAGATTAAGACTTAGAGTCATCTGGATCATTGTCAAAACTTGCATCGACGTAACTCTTTACGACGAACCTTTTGTCACCTCCATAATCGAGAAACATATCCTTATTCCACTAAGGATAATTTTGACCACTGTTGAGTGATCTACTCCTAGATCACTGTTGTACTCCCTTACCAAACTCAGTGTAGGGTATACAATAGATCTGGTACATAGCATGGCATACTTTATAGAACCTATGGCTGAGGCATAGGGAATGACTTCCATTCTCTTTCTATCTTCTGTCGTGGTCGGACTTTGAGTCTTACTCAATTTCACACCTTGTAACACAGGCAAGAACTATTTCTTTGACTGTTCCATTTTGAACTACTTCAAAATCTTGTCAAGGTATGTACTCATTGAAAAAACTTATCAAGCGTCTTGATCTATCTCTATAGATCTTGATGCTCAATATGTAAGCAGCTTCACCAAGGTCTTTCTTTGAAAAAATCCTTTCAAATACTCCTTTATGCTTTCCAGAATATTCTACATCATTTCCGATCAACAATATGTCATTCACATATATTAATCAGAAATGCTGTAGTGCTCCCACTCACTTTCTTGTAAATACAGGATTCACCGCAAGTATTTATAAAACTATATGCTTTGATCAACTCATCAAAGCGTATATTCCAACTCTGAGATGCTTGCACCAGTCCATAGATGGATCACTGGAGCTTGCACATTTTTTTAGCACCTTTAGGATCGACAAAACCTTCTGGTTGCATCATATAAAACTCTTCTTTAAGAAATCCATTAAGGAATGTAGTTTTGACATCCATTTGCCAGATTCCATAAAATGTGGCAATTTGCTAACATGATTCGAATAGACTTAAGCATCGCTACGAGTGAGAAAATCTCATCATAGTCAACACCTTGAACTTTGTCAAAACCGTTTTCGATAAGTCTAGCTTTGTAGATAGTAACACTACTATCAGCGTCCGTCTTCCTCTTGAAGATCCATTTATTTTCTATGGCTTGCCGATCATCGGGCAATTCAACCAAAGTCCACACTTTGTTCTCATACATGGATCCCATCTCAGATTTCATGGCCTCACGCCATTTCGCGGAATCTGGGCTCATCATCGCTTCCTCATAGTTTGTAGGTTCGTCATGGTAAGTAACATGACCTCCAGAACAGGATTACCGTACCACTCTGGTGCGGATCTCACTCTGGTTGACCTACGAGGTTCGGTAGTAACTTGATCTGAAGTTACATGATCATCATCATTAGCTTCCTCACTAATTGGTGTAGGAGTCACAGGAACAGATTTCTGTGATGAACTACTTTCCAATAAGGAAGTAGGTATAGTTACCTCATCAAGTTCTACTTTCCTCCCACTCACTTCTTTCTAGAGAAACTCCTTCTCTAGAAGGATCCATTCTTAGCAACGGATGTCTTGCACTCGGATCTGTGATAGAAGGTGTACCCAACTGTCTCCTTTGGGTATCCTATGAAGACACATTTCTCCGATTTGGGTTTGAGCTTATCAGGATGAAACTTTTTTACATAAGCATCGCAACCCCAAACTTTAAGAAATGACAACTGTGGTGTTCTAGGTGGCGTGAGTTGCGAAACTATTTAGCATTGTTTCAAATGAAGACCAAACTCGTAACTCAAATATTCTCCTCCATGATCAGATCGTAGAAACTTTATTTTCTTGTAACGATGATTTTCCACTTCACTCTAAAATTATATGAACTTTTCAAATGTTTCAGACTAATGTTTCATCAAGTAGATATACCGATATCTGCTCAAATCATCTGTGAAGGTTAGAAAATAACGATACCCGCCGCGAGCCTCAACACTCATCGGATCGCATAAATCAGTATGTATTATTTCCAATAAGTCAGTTGCTCGCTCCATTGTTCCAGAAAACGGAGTCTTAGTCATCTTGCCCATAAGGCATGGTTCGCAAGAATCAAGTGATTCATAATCAAGTGATTCCAAAATACCATCAGCATGGAGTTTCTTCATGCGCTTTACACCAATATGACCTAAACGGCAGTGCCACAAATAAGTTGCACTAACATTATTAACTTTGCATCTTTTGGCTTCAATATTATGAATATGTGTATCACTACGATCGAGATCCAACAAACCATTTTCATTGGGTGTATGACCATAGAAGGTTTTATTCAAGTAAACAGAACAACAATTATTCTCTAACTTAAATGAATAACCGTATTGCAATAAACATGATCAAATCATATTCATGCTCAACGCCAACGCCAAATAACACTTATTTAGGTTCAACACACTTCAATGATGATCGTATCAATCTTGGAACTACTTCCAACACACATCATCACCTCGCCCTTAACTAGTTTCTGTTCATTCTGCAACTCCCGTTTCGAGTTACTACTCTTAGCAATTGAACCAGTATCAAATGCCGAGGGGTTGCTATAAACACTAGTAAAGTACACATCAATAACATGTATATCCAATATACCTTTGTTCACTTTGCCATCCTTCTTATCCGCCAAGTATCTAGGGCAGTTCCACTTCCAGTGACCATTTCCTTTGCAATAGAAGCACTCAGTTTCAGGCATGGGTCTAGCTTTGGGCTTCTTCACGGGAGCAGCAACTTGCTTGCCGTTCTTTTTGAAGTTCCTCTTCTCCCCTTTGCCCTATTCTTGAAACTAGTGGTCTTGTCAACCATCAACACTTGATGCTTTTCTTGATTTCCACCTTCGTCGATTTCAGCATCACGAAGAGCTTGGGAATCGTTTCCGTTATTCCTTGCATATTATAGTTCATCACGAAGTTCTAGTAACTTGGTGATAGTGACTAGAGAACTCTGTCAATCACTTATCTTATCTGGAAGATTAACTCCCACTAGATTCAAGTGATTGTAGTACTCAGACATTCTGAGCACATGCTCACTAGCTGAGCTATTCTCCTCCATCTTGTAGGCATAGTACTTGTCAAAGGTCTCATACCTTTCGACATGGGCATGAGTCTGAAATACTAATTTAAACTTTTGGAACATCTCATATGCTCCGTGTCGTTTCAAAAACGTCTTTGAAGCCCCGATTCTAAGCTGTAAAGCTCAGGAGCCGCATTTGCATATGTCACTTCTGTAGCCATAGTTCGACGCCACTCATCAAAAAGTCGTCTAATGCTGTAGGCCACCGCTTCATATGCCTTCAAATTATCTCCCTGGTTCACCCTATTTCTTGTATTCCACCAGTCCCAGAGCAGGCAAAACACTAAGTCCCTCCGGTCAGGTGTAAGCATCCAGATTTGATCAAACATTGCCATCGGATTAGTACAATCAAGCAAGGCAACTCTGACATCCTCAAGCTGTAATTCTCTCCAAACTTGCTTGACCTTCTTGCATTTTAGGAACAGGTGGCCACCATCCTCATCTAGTCTCATGCACACAGGGCATTTTTTGTCAAGATCAACATGTTTCCTCTTTATGTTCATACGCAGTGGAAGAGAAGTTTTTGCTAGCCGCCAAAGGAACATTCTAACTTTAGGTGGAAGGTTCAGGCTCCAGAATCCATTCCATCTCTGCGAGACAATTGGCACCGGCATAGATGAACTAGTATCTCTGTGATGGATTTCCCCCCTCAACCTGATCCCCAAGTGATACGCAGATTTCATAGTTTTTGCAAAGCAAACTGATACCTTCTCTAACCTGAGAATTGTAGAAAATTAGCAAAAGTGAGCCACCAAATTCTATATAGAAGTGTAGAAATTAAGACATCAAATGCTTAAACAAAGTAGCTGGAGTTTTTTTTAACACATCAGCATTTGAACTTCTAGTAGTTCTTGTCCTCAGAACAAAGTACCTTCATTTTTAACCACTGCAAATAAACTCTTAAATACTTATGGCAAGTATAATAGAACTGATGTATCCTTTTTCTAGCTATTGAATTGCTAACCACCACAAATAAACTCTTAACTACTTATGACAAGTATTTTTGAACTGATTTATCTTCTTTCTAGTTACTGAGTTGCTATACCACAGTACTGCATCCTTGGAAGTGAAATACCAACATCATTGGTTGTGTAAAAACACTCAAAAGAATTACTTGTCGTACTGTATTTCATAGTACCAATTGTAATGAACTTAACTAATTTCACACTGGAATTTAAAACTTCATACATACACGTTAAGTAACGCAAACATAGAAAACTCAAAATTTCTGTAGTCTATAAAATATAGGAAACCCCAAATTTTCTAACGAGTGCACTTGCGTGGAGTTACCTACTGAACTTCTAAGCTGACATTGGTTCTCCGGTTTTCTTTACACAACTAATTTCCTGTTTTTTTAATAAGCGAACTGATGGAAACTTGATGGTGCACTTCTGTATTTTGTTCAAGGTGAACTGATGCACTTGCAAAGTTGACTTATTATGTTCCTTTTTCATACTAAATTGATGTTTGTTCACAAAATGAAAAGATTAATGGTGTGAACATTCAGTACATTTGTACCTTCCTGAGCGCCATAGTAGAACTGACATGATAAGTTAAGTTATAGTGATCCATCAATAACAGGCCAAACTCTCCTTATGCATGAGTGCACTAGAACTGACAACAAACCGATGCTCTACCAGGCCAAAATTCGGAACTGGCCAAACCAATAGTTGACATGCAACACTACATTCTTCTCTACTATCTACTATCAGTTCAAGAGTCGAGATGGACAGAGTTCACTGAGTCTGCACTGTCCGTTCACAGAAGCTACAGAGCCTGGAGAGAGAGTCTCAAATATCAGTTCACAGAAACTACAGATCATAGCAATAATGATCTATAATCATTTTTTCATCCATTAGCTTGTTTGTGTCCATGTTGTAGGGAGGGAGCAGCAACATTGCATCATGGCAGCTGCTGAAACCAGATCATGGTTGTGGGAGCACTACTAGGGAAAAGCTTATAGGAAGACGCTTACTAGTAGCGTAGGTTTATACACCTCGCTACTGCTACTTACTAGTAGCATGGGTTTATAACCCCCGCTACTACTAAGTTGATAGTAGTAGCGCGGGTTTATAACCCTCGCTACTACTAAGTGATTTCCACCGTGCCTCTCGAGACCAGCCATAGTAGTAGCACGGGTTATAAACCCACACTACTACTAAGTTGATAGTAATAGCGTGGGTTATATACCCCACGCTACTACTAAGTGGTCTTCACCGTGCACCCGGGTCATGTCATAGTAGTAGCCTTGGGTTAGCGTGGGGTATAAACCCAACGCTACTGCTAAGTGATCTCCTTGCCGCCGCCACCTCCGCCTCTCACCCCTCCTCCGCCTTTGTCTCTGTGTTTCTCCTCCACTCCCCACGATTCCCCCAACCAACCCATCGTCGACGCCCCCCCACCTCACCAGCAGCCATTGCCATGGACACAGTCGCTGCCTCTCTCGGCGCCCGAAGCCCTAGCTCAGGCCGGTGCGACCCACCCGCTGCATCCCACGTTCATGCACGAGATCCGCCCCATGGTGATGCTCGATCCAGGCAGGCCCAAGGAAAGAGAGCAGTCGGCTCCCTTCCTCCTCTCCGGTGAGCCTGAGCGAGCACCCCCTCCCCTCACCGCCCGCCGGCGCCGACGCCGCGACCCACCTGCTCCGGCAAGGTCAGTCCCCCTCCTCCTCCCACACCCTCCCCGCAAATCGCGCGCTCAGATTGGGCGCCCCGCCGCTGGGACGAAAATCTCACGGGTTGTTTGTTTGGTGGCTGGTTCCGCAGATGAACAAGGTGAGGCTCATGAAGATGGTCGGCGCCGTCCGCACCAGTGGCAAGGGCACCGTGCGCCGGTAGGTCCTCCTCCTCGACTGGCGCAACCGATCTGTGGAAAAGGTTGTGATTGCAATTGCTAATCTGGCTCGTTGGCTGGGGTCTGGTGCAGGAAGAAGAGGGCGGTGTGATACGTCTCCAACGTATCTATAATTTTTTATTGTTCCATGCTATTATATTACCCCTTTTGGATGTTTATGGGCTTTATTTTACACATTTATATCATTTTTGGGACTAACCTACTAATCAGAGGCCCAGCCCATATTGCTGTTTTTTTGCCTATTTCAGTATTTCGAAGAAAAGGAATATCAAACGGAGTCCAAACGGAATGAAACCTTTGGGAGCGTGATTTTTGGAACAAACGTGATCCAGAGGACTTGGAGTGCAAGTCAAGAAGTAGCCGAGGCCTCCACTAGATAGGAGGGCGCGCCCCACTGTCTCGTGGGCCCCTCGGGCGGCCACCGACGTACTTCTTCCTCCTATATATACCTACATACCCCGAAACATCCAGGGGCACCACGAAACACATTTTCCACCGTCGTAACCTTCTGTATCCGTGAGATCTCATCTTGGAGCTTTTGCCGGCACTCTGCCGGAGGGGGAATCAACCACGGAGGGCCTCTACATCAACATCCTTGCCCCTTCGATGAGTTGTGAGTAGTTTACCACAGACCTACGGGTCCATAGTTATTAGCTAGATAGCTTCTTCTATCTTTTTGGATCTCAATACAATGTTCTCCCCCTCTCTTGTGGAGATCTATTCGATGCAAACTCTTTTTGCGGTGTGTTTGTCGAGATCCGGTGAATTGTGGGTTTATGATCAAGTTTATCTATTAATAATATTTGAATCTTCTCTGAATTCTTTTATGTATGATTGAGTTATCTTTGCAAGTCTCTTCGAATTATCAGTTTAGTTTGGCCTACTATATTGGTCTTTCTTGCCATGGGAGAAGTGCTTAGCTTTGGATTCAATCTTGCGGTGTCCTTACCCAGTGACAGAAAGGGTTGCAAGGCACGTATTGTATTGTTGCCATCGAGGATAACAAGATGGGGTTTATATCATATTGCATGAGTTTATCCCTCTACATCATGTCATCTTGCTTAATGCGTTACTCTGTTCTTATGAACTTAATACTCTAGATGCATGCTGGATAGCGGTCGATGTGTGGAGTAATAGTAGTAGATGCAGGCAGGAGTCGGTCTACTTGTTATGGATGTGATGCCTATATACATGATCATACCTAGATAATCTCATAACTATGTGCTTTTCTATCAATTGCTCGACAGTAATTTGTTCACCCACCGTAATACTTATCCTATCTTGAGAGAAGCCACTAGTGAAACCTATGGCCCCTGGGTCTATCTCTGATCATATTTGCTCCCAATCTACTTTTATTTGCATCTTTACTTTTTGCATCTATACTATAAAATACCAAAAATCTATTTATCTTATCATACTATCTTTATTAGATCTCACTTTCGCAAGTGGCCGTGAAGGGATTGACAACCCCTTTATTGCGTTGGTTGCGAGTTCTCAGTTTGTTTGTGTAGGTGCGTGGGACTTTTGAGGAGCCTCCTACTGGATTGATACCTTGGTTCTCAAAACTGAGGGAAATACTTACGCTACACTTGCTGCATCACCCTCTCCTCTTCGAGGAAAACCAACGCAAGCTCAAGACGTAGCAAGAAGGACTTTTGGCGCCGTTGCCGGGGATGTCTTCACTCAAGTCAAGACATACCAAGTACCCATCACAAACCCATCTCCCTCGCATTTACATTATTTGCCATTTGCCTCTCGTTTTCCTCTTCCCCACTTCACCCTTGCCGTTTTATTCGCCCGCTCTTTCCCAGTCTCCTCCTCTCTTTTTGCTTGCCGTTTTTCTGTTTGCTTGTGTGTTGGATTACTTGTTGCCATGGCGCAAGATAATACCAAATTGTGTGACTTCTCGAATACCAATAATAATGATTTCCTTAGTACTCCGATTGCTCCTCTTAATAACGATGAGTCTTGTGAAATCAACACCGCTTTGCTGAATCTTGTTATGAAAGATCAATTCACTGGCCTTCCTAGTGAAGATGCCGCTACTCATCTAAACAATTTTGTTGATTTATGTGATATGCAAAAGAAGAAAGATACGGATAACAATATTGTCAAATTGAAGTTATTTTCGTTTTCACTTAGAGATCGTGCTAAAGTTTGGTTTTCGTCTTTGCCTAAGAATAGTATTGATTCTTGGAACAAGTGCAAAGATGCTTTTATCTCTAAGTATTTTCCTCCCGCTAAGATCATCACTCTTAGGAACGATATTATTAACTTTAAATAACTTGATCATGAGGATGTTGCCCAATCTTGGGAAATAATGAAATTGATGCTTCGCAATTGCCCTATTCATGGTTTGAATTTATGGATGATCATACAAAATTTTTATGCCGGTTTGAACTTTGCTTCTAGAAATCTCTTAGATTCGGCCGCGTGAGGCACGTTTATGGAAATCACGTTAGGAGATGCTACAAAACTTCTTGATAATATTATGGCTAATTATTCTTAATGGCACACCGAAAGGTCTTCTAGTAAAAAAGTGCATGTTATAGAAGAAATCAATGTTTTGAGTGGAAAGATGGATGAACTTATGAAGATGTTTGCTACTAAAAATACTCCTCTTGATCCCAATGATATGCCTTTGTCTTCCTTGATTGAGAATAATAATGAATCTATGGATGTGAATTTTGTTGGTAGGAATAGTTTTGGAAACAATGCTTATAGAGGAAATTTTAATGCTAGACCGTTCCCTAGTAATTCCTCTAATAATTATGGAAATTCCTACAATAATTCTTATGGTAATTTTAATAAGATGCCCTCTGAATTTTAGAATAGTGTGAAAGAATTTATGATTTATCAAAAGAATTTGAATGCTTTGCTTGAAGAAAAATTGCTCAAAGTTGATGATTTGGCTAGGAACGTTGATAGACTTTCGCTTGACGTTCATTCTCTTAAAATTAGATCTTCCCCTCCTAAGCATGATATCAATGAGTCTCTCAAAGTAATGAGAATTTCCATTGACGAGTGCAAGGAAAGAACCGCTAGATTGCGTGCTAAAAAAGAAAGCTTTATAAAGGCGTGTTCTTCTAGTTTATGTGAAAATAATGATGAGGATCTTAAAGTTATTGAAGCATCTCCAATTAGATCTATGTTTTGCAATATGAATTTTGATGATTATGGGACTGATGATGAATCAACTTTGCCTAGAAGGCGTCCCAAGAATTCGGAATCTTTAGATCTTAATGTTAAATTTGGTAAAAGTGAGATTGGAGACCTCAACTTCTAAAAATGTTGAACCTACTATCTCGGATTTCAAGGAATTTAATTATGATAATTGCTCTATAAAAGGTTGTATTTCCTTGTTGCAAGCCGTTGTTAATTCTCCTCATGCTTATAGTCAAAACAAAGCTTTTACCAAACATATTGTTGATGCCTTGATGCAATCTTATGATGAAAAACTTAATTTGGAAGTTTATATACCTAGAAAACTTAATGATGAGTGGGAACCTACTATAAAGATTAGAATTAAAGATTATGAGTGTTTTGCTTTGTGTGATTTGGGTGCTAGTGTTTCCACAATTTCGAAAACTTTATGTGATATTCTAGGTTTCCATGATATTGACGATTGTTCTTTAAATTTGCACCTTGCGGATTCCACCATTAAAAAGCCTATGGGAAGGATCAATGATGTTCTTATTGTTGCAAATAGAAATTTTGTGCCCGCAGATTTTATCGTTCTTGATGTAGATTGCAATCTTTCTTGCCCTATTATTCTTGGTAGACCTTTCCTTAGAACGATTGGTGCGATTATTGATATGAAGGAAGGGAATATTAGATTCCAATTTCCATTAAAGAAAGGCATGGAGCACTTTCCAAGAAAGAAAGTTAAATTACCTTATGAATCTATCATGCGTGCTACTTATGAGTTTAGTGCCAAAGATGGCACTCGTTAGATCTATCCTTGCTTTTATGCCTAGCTAGGGGCGTTAAACGATAGCGCTAGTTGGGAGGAAACCCAATTTTATTTTTAGTTTTTAGTTTTTGCTTCTGTTTAGGAATAAATAATCCATCTAACTTCTTTTTAGATGTGGTTTTATGTTTTATTAGTGTTTGTTCCAAGTTAAACCTATAGGATCTTCTTGGATGATAGTTATTTGATCTTGCTGTAATTTCCAGAAACTTTCGGTTCACGAAAAAAATTGTTGAAAATCACCAGAACATGATAAAATAGTTATTACAATTGCTGCTGATCAATAAACAAATTTCCTAGGTCTTCCTATTTTTTCTGAATTGTTTGATTTCCAGAAGTTTGCGTTAGTTACAGATTACTACAGACTGTTCTGTTTTTGACAGATTCAGTTTTTCGTGTGTTGTTTGCTTATTTTTGATGAATCTATGGCCAATAAAATAGTTTATAATCCATAGAGAAGTTGGAATACAGTAGGTTTAACACCAAATTAAATAAATAATGAGTTCATTGCAGTACCTTATGTGGTGGTTTTGTTTTCTTTCACTAACGGAGCTTATAAGATTTCCTGTTGAGTTTTGTGTTGTGAAGTTTTCAAGTTTTGGGTAAAGCTTTTATGGACTATGGAATAAAGGGTGGCAAGAGCCTAATCTTGGGGATGCCCAAGGCACCCCAAGATATTCAAGAATAGCCAAAAGCCTAAGCTTGGGGATGCCCCGGGAAGGCATCCCCTCTTTTGTCTTCGTTCATTGGTAACTTTACTTGGAGTATATTTTTATTCGCCACATGATAAGTGTTTTGCTTGGAGCGTCATGTATTATATTAGTCTTTGCTTTTTAGTTTACCACAATCATCCTTGCTGTACACACCTTTTGGGAGAAGCCTATTTGATTAGAATTTGTTAGAATACTCTATGTGCTTCACTTATATCTTTTGAGCTTGATAGTTTTTGCTCTAGTGCTTCACTTATATCTTTTAGAGCACGGTAGTGTCTTAATTTTGAAGAAATTGCTAGTATCTCATGCTCCACTTATATTATTTTGAGAGTCTTTTAGAACAGCATGGTATTTGCAATGGTCATAAAATTGGTCCTAGAATGGTAGACATCCAAGTTGGGTATAATAAAAACTATCATAGGAAGTGAATTGGATGCTATGATCAACTTGATACTTGATAATTGTTTTGAGATACAGATGCAGTGATATTAAAGTCATGCTAGTTGGGTGATTATGAATTTAAATAATGCTTGTGTTGAAGTTAGCAAGTCCCGTAGCATGCACGTATGGTTAAAGTTGTGTAACAAATTTGAAACATGAAGTGTACCTGGCTTGTGCATCCTTATGAGTGGCGGTCGGGGACGAGCGATGGTCTTTTCCTACCAATCTATCCCCCTAGGAGCATGCGCATAGTAATTGATTTTTGATGACTTCTAAATTTTTGCAATAAGTATATGAGTTCTTTTGACTAATGTTGAGTCCATGGATTATACGCACTTTTATCTTTCCGCCTTTGCTAGCCTCTTCGGTACCGTGCATTGCCCTTTCTCACCTTGAGAGTTGGTGCAAACTTCGCCGGTGCATCCAAACCCCGTGATACTGTCACGCCCAATATGCGACCCTATCCAAAAGGAACTCGAAGGTCCCACCAAGGATAGACCCGCATATTGAAACGCTTTTGCAAGGTGGATATCATTACATAACCATTACATAATAGGTAGGGATACACACATAAGGCATACAATGCCACACGAATACAACATCATCTTACAAGAGATCAACATCCGACTACGGATGGAACACAAACAGAAACTCAAACGACATCTACCCTGCTAGCCCAGGCTGCCGACCTCGAACCTATCCCCTGATCGAAGAAGCAGAAGAAGAACTCCAAAACAAGCACACATCGCTCTCGTGTCATGATCATCGCATAACCTGTACCTGCAACTGTTGGTGTAGTAATCTGTGAGCCACGAGGACTCAGCAATCCCATTAACATGGGTATCAAGACTAGCAAAGCTTAAAGGGAAAGGAAGGGGTAAAGTGGTGAGGTTGCAGCAGCGACTAAGCATGACATGGTGGCTAACATACGCAAATGAGAGCGAGAAGAGAAGCAAAGGAACGGTCGTCAACTAGTAATGATCAAGAAGTGATCCTGAGCTCCTACTTACGCCAATCATAACACAGAAACCGTGTTCACTTCCCGGACTCCGCCGAAAAGAGACCATCACGGCTACACACATGGTTGGTGTATTTTAGAAGAGTTTACTTCAAGTTTACTACAACCGGATATTAAAAAATTCCCATCTGCCACATAACCGCGGGCACGGCTCTCGAAAGTTTATACCCTACAGGGGTGTCCCAACTTAGCCCATTATAAGCTCTCGCGATCAAAGAAGGATATTCCTTCTCCCCCGGAAGACCCGATCAGTCTCGGAATCCCGGCTACAAGACATTTCGACAGTAATAAAACAAGACCAGCAAAGCCGCCCGATGTGCCGACAAATCCTGATAGGAGCTGCACATATCTCGTTCTCAGGGCACACCGGATAGGTCAGCCCACGAGTAAAACCAGCCCTCGAGTTGCCCGTGGTGGCCCCATAATCTGCCCGTTTGGACCAACACTCGAAGGAGCACCGCCCGGGGCTAAAATAAAGATGACCCTTGGGCTCCGAAACCCAAGGGAAAAAGGGCTAGTGAGGCAAATGGTAAAACCAATGTTGGGCCTTCTGGAGGAGTCTTATTCAAAGCGAACTGTCAAGGGGGTCCCATAAATCACCCAACCGCGTTAGGGACGCAAAATCCGGGAACATAATACCGATATGACGGAAACTAGGGCGGCAAGAGTGGAACAAAACACCAGGCATAAGGCCGAGCCTTCCACCCTTTACCAAGTATATAGATGCATTAATAATATAAGAGATATTGTGATATCCCAACATAAAACATAATCCAACATGGAGCAATCTTCATCTTCACCTGCAGCTAGCAACGCTATAAGAGGGGCTGAGCAAAAGCGGTAACATAGCCAAACAACGGTTTGCTAGGAAGGGTGACAAAGGTTAGGGGTTCATGGAAATTTGGGAGGCTTGATAAGCAAGTGGTAGGTAACGCAGCATAGCGGTAGAACGAAGCAACTAGCATAGCTATGATAGTAATGAGATCCAAGGTGACGGTCATCTTGCCTGAAATCCCGCTAGGAAGAAGAACGAGTCCATGAAGAAGATGAAGCCACGAAGACGAACCACACGTAGACGAACGAATCCTCACGATCGCAACGAAACGGGAACTATCGAGAAGAAGCACACAACATGGTAAACACACCACACATGAACAAGACATGATGCTCAACCAAGTATGATGCATGACGAGGCTACATGAAACTACTCATGGCAAAATATGATGCATAACGAAGCAACTACTATTTATTTTACCAATATGAACTTTTATTTTGCATTCATTTGGATCTGAACATTCATGCCATAATAAAGAAAATTACATTATGAATCATGCTAGGTAGCATTCCACATCAAAAATTCTCTTTTTATCATTTACCTACTCGAGGACGAGCAGGAATTAAGCTTGGGGATGCTTGATACGTCTCCAATGTATCTATAATTTTTGATTGTTCCATGCTATTATATTACCCCTTTTGATTGTTTATGGGCTTTATTTTACACATTTATATCATTTTTGGGACTAACCTACTAACCAGAGGCCCAGCCCATATTGCTGTTTTTTTGCCTATTTCAGTATTTTGAAGAAAAGGAATATCAAACGGAGTCCAAACGGAATGAAACCTTCGGGAGCGTGATTTTTGGAACAAACGTGATCAAGAGGACTTGGAGTGCAAGTCAAGAAGCAGCAGAGGCCTCCACGAGATAGGAGGGCGCCCCCCCTATAGGGCGCGCCCCCTGTCTCGTGGGCCCCTCGGGCGGCCACCGACGTACTTCTTCCTCCTATATATACCTATGTACCCCAAAAACATCCAGGGGCACCACGAAACACAATTTCCACCGTCGTAACCTTCTGTATCCGCGAGATCTCATCTTGGAGCCTTTGTCGGCACTCTGCCGGAGGGGGAATCAACCACGGAGGGCCTCTACATCAACATCCTTGCCCCTCCGATGAGTTGTGAGTAGTTTACCACAGACCTACGGGTCCATAGTTATTAGCTAGATGGCTTCTTCTCTCTTTTTGGATCTCAATAGAATGTTCTCCCCCTCTCTTGTGGAGATCTATTCGATGTAAACTCTTTTTGCGGTGCGTTTGTCAAGATCCGATGAATTGTGGGTTTATGATCAAGTTTATCTATGAATAATATTTGAATCTTCTCTGAATTCTTTTATGTATGATTGAGTTATCTTTGCAAGTCTCTTCGAATTATCAGTTTAGTTTGGCCTACTAGATTGGTCTTTCTTGCCATGGGAGAAGTGCTTAGCTTTGGGTTCAATCTTGCGGTGTCCTTACCAAAGGATGTAAAGGGTTGCAAGGCACGATTATATTGTTGCCATCGAGGATAACAAGATGGGGTTTATATCATATTGCATGAGTTTATCCCTCTACATCATGTCATCTTGCTTAATGCGTTACTCTGTTCTTATGAACTTAATACTCTAGATGCATGCTGGATAGCGGTCGATGTGTGGAGTAATAGTAGTAGATGCAGGTAGGAGTCGGTCTACTTGTTATGGACGTGATGCCTATATACATGTTCATGCCTAGAGAATCTCATAACTATGCGCTTTTCTATCAATTGCTCGACAGTAATTTGTTCACCCACCGTAATACTTATGCTATCTTGAGAGAAGCCACTAGTGAAATCTATGGGCCCTGGGTCTATCTCTGATCATATTTGCTCCCAATCTACTTTTATTTGCATCTTTACTTTTTGCATCCATACTATAAAATACCAAAAATATATTTATCTTATCATACTATCTTTATTAGATCTCACTTTCGCAAGTGGCCGTGAAGGGATTGACAACCCCTTTATTGCGTTGGTTGCGAGTTCTCAGTTTGTTTGTGTAGGTGCGTGGGACTTTTGAGGAGCCTCCTACTGGATTGATACCTTGGTTCTCAAAACTGAGGGAAATACTTACGCTGCACTTGCTGCATCACCTCTCCTCTTCAAGGAAAACCAACGCAAGCTCAAGACGCAGCACGGTGCACAAGACGGCGACCACAGACGACAAGCGACTGCAGAGCACGCTCAAGGGGGTGGGCGTCAACATCATCCCCGCCATCGAGGATGTCAACATCTTCAAGGACGACCTCGTCATCCAGTTCCTCAACCCCACAGGTCTATTATTTATTTCCTTCATGGTGTCTCTGCATACTCACTGCTTGCTTCTGCTTACCATGTGGAGGTGCAGATGGGGATTACTGACTTGTTTGTGTCATGTTTTCTGTCGATGTAGTGCAAGCGTCCATCGCCGCAAACACATGGGTGGTCAGTGGGACTCCCCAGACCAAGAGTATGGATCCATCTCACTTCTCTATCATTTGGCCATGATGATGATGATGCAAGTTGTAACATTCTTAGATTGGATTTATGGATGCATCGCTTTAATGCAACATCTAACCCTCATTCGCATCCATTCAAGCAAGATCCACTGGTTGTTATTCCTATATTATCCTAGTCAATCTGAACAAGTTTATAACATCTCTCTATGCACCCGATTAGTCTTGTATCCCTGAAGCCATGCACTTTAGTTTGCCCATTCATGACATGCCTACTGTTAAAACATGTGTTCATTTGCTGCTCCTTTCAATTCTTTTGTAGCTCACTGAATATATTTTTGCAGTTCGTTATCAGAATCCATGGCGCTGGCCGCGCTGCACCTTTTCCTGCTTCTTCTCGTCTGAGGCGAGCACCAGCGGTACGTATCAGCCCTCTTCTCTATGGTGCTGGCTAGGTAAGAACTAGGGATCTGTGGCAGCAACTCATAGATTAGAATTAGATTTGATAATTGGAGATGGATTCCTGAACCAATTTGCAAATTCGTTGGTGATTTCAGTGTTTATACTTATTTGGTTTTGGTGCTTGGTCGGACCTTCTCTATGTTAGTTCCTTTGCTTAGCCAAATCAGTTAGGGATATAACCCATCCATGATGTTGCGAGGTGTTGATTGCCTTGTTGCAAAAATCTAGAGCGTTGGATATCTCTGGCTGTAAACTGAATCTGGTTCAGTAAAAAACTGCACTGTCAAATCTGGACAGCCAGCTTCTAGGTGAAAAACGAGTTAGTTATTCTCAGAATTTCGAGTTGCCTCTATATGAAATTTGTAAAGAAAGTTCCAAGATTTTCGTAGAGTATTTATTTGCGTTGTTTGGATGTATGGTTTGAGAGCAGCCATCGTTTTAGTTTGTTGTCTCGAAATTTAGTATCCTGAGCGCATTGTTTTCGTATGCCAGTTTACGCCCTTGTAGAGGCTGTTTTTAAAAAAAAGTTTCAATACGAATTTTGTAGAGGGTTTGTAGTAGATTGCAAGGCCGATTTCAGTTTCAGTTTGCTCCACCGCTGTGAAAGGTGGAGGAGCCTAGATTGCAAGGCCGATTTCAGTTTCAGTTTCGATCGAGCCTAGATGCAAGCCCGATTTTAATACTAGCACTCTCCATGTAGCTCCTCAATAATTGTAGTCAATTGGTTGGATAGTCTTCTTGTTTTCATCATTTTTATAGTTATATACGTAGTTGGCTGGGATTATAATACTATCTTTGCTTACTGTTAACTGTCCAAATTGATGTAGGAAGATAAACAGTTGTTGATCGCTTCCACAATTAGCACCAACTAAGTTTCCTTAGATGTTTGCACCTTAGAAAGTGGTATCTGCTTAATATGAAGATCATTTGTCAGTTCTGTATCTGTAATATAACAAGTAAGACTGGATATTGGCTATCAAGAGTCTCAACTTTTATCTCATTTACTGAATGCAAACGCAACATCTTCACTTCTTTCCTTGCACATTCCTGTTAAGGAAGCAAAGGTAACCCTGCTATCCTGGTATATACAGATAGAATAAAAATACAATACAGTATTTGACTACCAATGAAACACATAGAATTAGTTGTTGAACACGAACGATATGGGAAGTTCTCCTTAAGGGATCACGATGTTTTCCTACTTATTCTGCTTGAAGGGATGGCGTTGATAGTGTTGCTACCAGTGCTGCTGTTTTATTTTGTTGAGACTACCAATGCTGTTGCAGTCAATTAATTACAACTCACACTTGTTGAGGGGGGACTACAACTTAATTCAGTGTCGATGTTCATTGCGAGTTTAGTAGTACCATATGAGGAGGTGAAATGATGTTCTTATAGCTCACAACAAGTGGTCTGATGGGCCGTTGTTTGTCCTTGTTGGTCTGCTTTCGTTTTGGAAAATCATCCTATAAGATTTGTGATGTCCTATCGAGCAATTGATCTGATGGGTTGTGAGCTTTTTAGCTGTCCAGCATCACCCTATGGCAGATAATCATTTCTATTATGTGTTAATGCTTTCCTTTTAAACTACTTCAAATAAACAAAGAAATTGGATTCTTTTAGCCGTATTATCCTTTGAACATCTATATGAAATGATCTAAGTTTAAGTATATTTAGTTTTGAAGAAAACTAAAGGCAATTAAGGTGAAAATTAGATGTCCTATTACCTGCCAATATATAGTTCATCTAGGCTTGGTTGGCAATATATATTATCTAGACATTAATTTCATTTGTTTGTAGCTATTACATAGGTGATCTCTTGTTAATAGAAATCACTCACTTTTTTGTTTTCGTATATTTATTCCCGTAGCTACTGTACATCACAACATGCAAGGAAATATATGTCTGCTGAAATTTAATTTAGTTTATTCTTTGCTCTTTACAGAAATCTTGGATTCATAAATGGGAGAAGCACATCAGGGAGAAGAAGATGATTGTAAGGATGGAGAGGGAGCAAATAATTTGGAGGGATAGAATGCCACTGTTTGGTGTTTTTATGCATTTTTGTTTGTTTTCAACTGTGTTTGCACTAGCTGGGAATAAGTGACTAGGCAATAAGTGTAGATGTATGGATATGCTCTAATGCTCCTGGTTTACTATAAATCTTCGATTTGGAATGATGTGTAATGTTGCTGGTTTATTACAAATCTGGGCTTGTTTTAGTTGTTAGAATTGTATGCATAAAATGGAATTGATGGATTTTATTTTTTAATTCCTAATTAGTTAGTAGTAGCGTGGGGGTGAAATGGAGCACTACTAGTATTCAGGATACTAGTAGCGTGTGGTACTATAGACGCGCTACTACTATTTCGTTAGTAGTAGCACGAGTGACATCCACGCTACTAGTAAAATATTAGTAGTAGCGCGGGTGACATCCGCTGCTAGTAGCTATTTTACCCGCGCTGCTAGTAGCCTTTTTCGTAGTAGTGGAGGAGGAGGGGTGGAGGGACGACAACCGGCGATGGAAGCGGGGCGGAGGTTCTCGGCTGCGGTTGATGGATCGCACAGGGGCGTTGGGCTGGCGGCGGATGTACAAGAAGAACTAGAGAAATATGGCAGATCAAATACTGTATAAAAGTGCAGATCAAACGGTTTGTCGGATGGGGTCAATGTACAAATTCATGTAAAAAGAACCAAGCATGTTCATGTTCAGTAACATTAGAAGTTACCAAACAAACCTAAAAATATTTCTGTACTTTGAAATACTTCATTTTTACTTCCCAAATACTTCAATTGTTTTGAAATATGAACTTCTACATTTATTTCCTTAGAACTTGTTATCTTTTCCCTGTGAATTCCATGGGGTTTTTGTTTTTCATTATTTTTGTTTATCTTGTTTTCTGTTTTGTATGAACTTATAGGGTTATACATGTTGAAGTTATAGACTAGCAGCGCTCGGAGGCAGGGGGTAGGCGGCGGCGGCGCGCTGGACTACGCCGGACATTTTTTCTACACTAGATAGTGTAGACATGCTACCAAGGTCTCACACATGTTTTGCTAGAACAAGTTGAACTAAATATCTTTCATTTTGAACTTTGAAAGAAGCTACAACTTTCTGTTGCCCAAATGTGTATATAATTTCAAGTTTTCCAAGCACATACCTTCTGTTCTTGTTTGTTGACGGGCATGTCGCCCTACTTCTGTGGACTGACAGCGCCGACGAAGTGGAGCTAAAGGAGCGAGGATCACGAGCAACCTATGGACTGAAACTCACTGCGAATGGTTTGACACAAACGACATGTTTGGAAGGGCAATGACAGTAAACATCTTATAGCCCCCTATTTTGATAAAATAGCTGAACTTATTAGCAACAAAATAGCTAAACTTACATGAATTGATGGAGTAAACAGTAAGACAATTTTGGATTTCCTGCACTCCATCAATTGATTGAAAACATAGTAGGTTCATTTTAGCAAGTCAAGATTCAGAAACTAAATCAATCAAAGCACACAAATGTAATCTTCAACAACCATCATCAAACTAAACTTGATTTGCAAGAAATTAGAACAAATAGAGGACAACCGAGCGACAAGCAGAGAGCCTCCTTAAGAAATAGGGGTTGACGGGGATGGCGGTGGACATCTAGAACTAGAGGATCCTGAAGGACTCAAATTTTATTATTAGCTCATTACAGTAATCCTAAGAAGTTGGTCTTTTTAGTACTCTGCAAGGTGCCACATCTGTACTAACTATAGCGATGTATTCGTACTGCCCAAAAACACACCTGCAAGATGAACCGAAGGGGAGCTCCATCACCTGCAAGATGAACTGAGAATGCCGACTAAGGTAACCTGAATAATCACGAGATGTTGAACTAAATATACACAAGAGAAGGAGATGAACATACAGGGGGAGGTGGGGAAAAGTGGGCACCTCTCGAGTTGCGGCGTCGAACGGCTTAGCGCTGTGTTGCTGAACGACCTGGGGTGGCGGCTGTGAACAACCGGAGCACTGCAGCGATAGAGCCCCACCAGCGGGAGGAGGTAGCCATCAATCATCTTTCAGGAGAGCAGCACCAACCACTTCAACGCATCTTTTTTACATGTCATACCATCAACTATTCCTTGCTAAGGTGCATGATAATGACTAGCCATTTCCCGGATGCAGAATCTTGTGAAGTGTTTAGCAGACAATAATTCAGAATTCTTTTACAGTGCCTGATTGTGACCTTCTCCCTACAAAGGAAGATGCAGTCAAATTTTCCCACACTTCTCAATCAACAACATCAGACATGAAACAAACAGTACAAATTTATCCTTAACCCAAGGAAATCAAGTAAGGAACTAAGTCAAACATCTTTAAGTTTGACTAACCCTCTGTATATTAGCATCTAGATCAGAAAAGCAAAAAACAATACCTGCACAATTTCACTTAGATCATCCTCCCTGTGCAACACCTCATACGCCTTCATTCTAATAGCAATGAAGTCTGAATCAAACTTCTTGTAGGACTCAAGTGCCTACAATGATGAGGTCACATGACATCAATACTGGAGTCACTAGGGGGACATATGAGAAGCAAGACATCAGGAGGGATCTAAGATAGAAATGAGCATTGTGGTAGATGAACATGAGCGCAACATGAATGTAACAAAAGGGAACCCAACCAACGCATCACATAAGACATAGTTGGGATATAACCTGCGAGTATTTGAGTAGGAAATGAGCCAATTCACTGATGGGAAATGCTTCCTTTGAGCAAGCTTTTTATTTAATCCTGAGGAGACCTACAAACAACAAGCACAAAAAAACATGTCATCTGCCATGCGTTCCTTCAAGCAGTGCACACGCACAATGGGAATGAGCAAATAACACACACAAAAATCATGTACGGCGAGCGAGGCTGCTTGCAAGGTCAAGCTCGACGAGGTCGGTGATTCTCCAGCCGTGTGTATGGGTGAGAAAGCAACATGAACGGAGTGGAACTGGGCATTTCAGAGGGGCAGAGGCCTGCATGTTTTGAACTGCTACACGTTTGTTCAAGAAACCGAGCAACACAAGAGGAGGCTGGCCGCGGCTGGAGTGCGGGGTGCGTGGCAGGTCTCCGGTCATCGAAGGGGCGTGCGCGACGCGGGGCTGGTCACCGGAGGGAGCGCGGGGCATTCATAACCGGGCCAGTGGGTTGGGGCGGGGTGAATCCCTGGGCCATGGTGGTTTTAGTGCAGGAGCTCTGCGTCCATGGGGGAGCCGGCGGTCGGCAAGGCATTGAACGGCCTGGGGTTGAGGCGTTGAATTGCATGTACACGACAGCGGAGCGATAGCGGCGGGTCGATCCAGTGCAAGATGATAGCGGTGGCGGCGGTTGGTTTTTGGGGCTGTGCCGGGATCTAGGGAGGGGCGCCACCATGGCTGAAGGTTGGGGCGGCCGTCGCGGCGGGAGGTGGGCGCGCCATTGGGGCGGAGGTGGGGGCGGCCGTCGGGGCGGAGGTGGGCGCGTTGCAGCAGCGGGAGTTGGGCGCGGCGAGTCGCCGGCAGGTGGAGGAAGGAGGCGGCGCAGTGGAAGAGGAGTGGGGATCAAGAGGGAGGTGGGTGGGTTTGGTGTGTGTGTGTTTTTGCGGTCGGTACTGGTTCGGGCTGGTGGGCTGGATTCGTAAGATTATGTCATGCGTCGTTTTATATATATATATATATATATATATATATATATATATATATATATATATATATATATATATATATATATATATATATATATATATATATATATATATATATAAATATATATAGGAAAATCCATCCTACCACCAGTGGTAGTTACCCCATATGTCTCATATATTACCATGTGGTACTATATATACTATTTTATTATTTTAAATATATACATATACTATATCTAAGATATCTGAAAGCAAGTTCGATAAAAAATTGCATATGAACTCATAGTTTTTGTTATATTTGTGAAATACGATATATTTATGCTAAAAGAGAGCATACTCAAAACATGGTACATATTACCTAAAAATTATTATATATACTACCTAATCATTGTTATATACTACATACTACATGTACATACTCTCGGTTTCGACAGATACTACATACAACATACAAAACGCAAGTGGTGGTAACTACCACTGGTTGTAGGAAAACATTTGTCCTATATATATATATATATATATATATATATATATATATATATATATATATATATATATATATATATATATATATAGAGAGAGAGAGAGAGAGAGAGAGAGAGAGAGAGAGAGAGAGAGAGAGAGAGAGAGAGAGAGAGAGAGAGAGAGAGAGAGTAACACTATTCTAATCCTGGTATTAGAATAACTATTTGGATCACGGGCCGCCTATATAAGGAGCGACGGGATCCTTGCAAACTCCCGAATCGATACAGTGCACGTAAAAAAGGAAAAAAAAATCTCCACCCACCCCTCACCAAGATCCTACGATCCCCTCCCTGATCCCATCTGCCCTGCTACGAACCGCACCACGCCGCCACCATCGCCTCCCTCCATGGCCGGCGCGACCACCGCCGCCTCCCTCCCTGGCCGGCGCGGCCACCACCTCCCTCCGCACGCGCAGCCACCGCTGCCTCCCTCCTCGGCCCGTGCAACCACCGCCACCTCGTTCCCCGGCCCACGCAGCCGCCAGCCCGCTTCCCCCCGCAGCCGAGCCACCTCCCCGGATCCCCGATCCCCACGTCGGCGCCGCCATCCCTCGCATGCTAGCCCGCCCTTCGCCATGCAGCGGACCCAACCACCACGCCGATCAGGCCGCCCCCGCAAACCTCATCGCCGATCCAGTCGAGGGGGCGGCCGGATCCAGCCGGCTATGACCCCGGGCAAGGCATGGGAAGCGGCGTGCACGGGGCGGCCTCCTGCTCCCGGCCGATGTAGTGCGCCGCCGTCCTACAATGCGACCCCCCCCCCCCCCGCTGAACCACCTTGCACCAACTCCGGTCATCTTCCCCAACTGCAGGTGCAGCTTCCTTCCTCGAGTATAGGTTGCCGGTTCGCTGCAAGCTAGCCATATGTCGCCATCGCTCGTGTGTTACCTGTTGTCGCTTCTCTCAGCGACCTTCCCCGGCAAATTTCATCGAACTTCCCCATGATCATGGTTCCAAAAATATATGGAAGTTCAAAAAGTATTGGTTGGGCAGCATGCACATAGTCCCGCCTCTCCTCTTTCTTGTGCTCTAGGAGAACAAGCCAGGACGCAATAAAACATCAACGGTGAATTTATTCCGAGAGTAGGTTCTGATTACGTGCTCTATATATGCTTGTTGATATGCCAAATGAGAACCGGTACCGTTTTTCTTCAATTTGTTTTGCTGATGTTTGAGAGTTAATATTGTAGATGTTTAATGGATATGAGGCTTCTTTTGATCTTGCACTTCTAAAAAAAGAGCAACCAAAAACTTTCCTACATGTAGATGCATCCGCACTCACATCTTCGACATCCTTCCTGTATGTTATGTACTTAAATGTGCTTAACGAAAATAAGTTTATGAGAAATTCATATATTATTACGTGGACAGGTTATGTAGAAGAACTACCCAGTAATTGAAAATTTTAAAGACAACAAATTTCTGTAGTGATTGGTACGTGTCCAGTCCAATGTGTTGATCTTCTTCACTCTGTATTCACATTCTAGAAAATGTGTTCTGTTGTTTCGGCAACTCTTCCTTATGTAAATGGCTCTATGTTGAGCACTTCTAACCTGTCGTGGAGAAGTTCTGTATTAATTAATTATGAACTTTTATAAATGGAATTGTTTTTCCATTTTGCAAAAAAACAGAGAAGTTCAATTTAAATTAATAGTGCGGTTTGATGTTCATAAAAAAACAAAAAAAATCTCATTTCTGAAACAATAAAAACACGCATAAACCAAGAAGTTAAGTTCGAAATAACCAAGAAGTTGTACGATGTTTACAAAATTAGGATTCTTTCCATTACAAATGAATAATACCATAAAGTCCAAATTGAAAAACAAGGAAGTTCAATTTTTAAAAATGGAATAGTTCAATGTATATGAAACACCCAGATTTTCCTTGTTAGTAAATAAAAAACCAAGAAGTTCAATTTAAAAAAAGGAGCAGTTCTGTATTTATTAGAAAAACTCGAATGTTTCCCGTTACTAATGAATAAACCAAGAAGTTCAGTTCAAAATAACGAAGAAGTTCGACATTTTCTAACTTCTTTCGAGACGTACATTGAATTCATGATGAGAAATACTATCTTGCCCTCGATGATTTTTGTTGTCATCGACCACTTTATTGCCTTCCCTCCAACACAAACTTGTTCGTGTTCTGTGTTACTCCTTGAGTTCCTTGCTATCCAGCCTGAGTTCTTCCTTACCTTGGAGTATTACCATCTTTTATGTCAGGAATGTCTTGAGGTTGCTCCACCTCTTAAGAATTCTTGGTATAGTGATGCTTCTCCCCATCATCATTCTTTCTTGATTCCAGTGTTGGTTCTAACCGGGGTACCAACCAGTGAACGGTGCTGTTTGGATCCTGCACTTCTAGCAACCCTATTACTTTGAAGTTAATGGTCGGCCGTTCATTCTTAGTCTATTGATTATTGAATCACCATTCCGACATTGGTCGTGCAACCCAACCCATATTTCGGGCGCACCTTTCAACCAATGTTTAATTGTGTAGGTCTTCCTCAAGCTTACTTCCTTATATCATTTGATATGACAAATGTTATCTCCTTATCCACATAATTATGGAGATCCATCTTTTGGATACCTCGATGAGTTATCGCTGAGTCCATCAGTCACCTCCTCATCCTCTTCTTGATTTAATGATGAACTCTTGTTTCGGAACTCGCTTCCATAGTTCATTTCCCGAGAATCTTTGATGTCTTCTCGTCAATTTGTGTCGCACCTTTCCTCCTCGAGCGTGGTGAGTTTGAGGTATCCTGACACCAATCAGATCTGAATCTCGGTCAGATATGATGGTTGGAACATATTTCCAAGAGTTATAACAATGGTCTTTATGTGACCCGGTAAGGTGATGTCGTGTTTAGCACACCTGGCGGAGGCCCTATTGTTATGGTTTCCTTTTCAATCAAAGCTATCCTTTCTTCCATGAGGAAATTGTAAGACTTATTCTATAAGTTCTTCCTGATGGACCCTTTTTGTTTCCAAAGTCTGAACTTTGCTTGAAGATCATGCAATGCTATCTCGAAGCATGTTTGTGGTACTCCGATTTTCAACAAGGACATTTGAAGCCAATGCTAAATGTTTCCTGCTAAATTATCCAAACACCGCTGTATGGGTAATGTCATGAAATTTCTCTCCCCTACCTAAAGAGTTTTCTACATTATATCCTGTCATGGATATCATGCTCTGCTTTTCCTTGGGAAGGATATACCCTTGAAATATGTGTTTAAACACATTTTCCTTTCCATTGTTTTGTTTAATCTGATAATCTAATTTTCCTTTCCATTGGTTGGTTTAACCTTTCTTGAGGTCTATATAATCTAAGCAGTATTATTCTCCTGCTTATGTAAGCACCTCGTGGTACAACTCTGCCAGTAAGACCCTGTTACTATTGTTGGTGACATTTCGGTAACCACCGATGGACGAGAACCTTGCCTATTGGTCCGCCTCGATGCAACGAGCAGGAAAATGGTTCTCTTCGTCCCTCGCCCTTGGTACCAACGTTGCTGCCGACATAAGCGACATGGTACTCTCGACATGCCTTGCTATCATGACCGTGCAAGATGTCACCGCTCCTATTAAAAAACCACATGGTTGGCCCATAACCCACAGCCCACAGGATCGAAACCTGATTGTCCTGTACACCCCTATTCCCAAAGTTATTCCTCTCGCGTGGCCTCAGATGTAATTCACGGGCCACCGCCCTAGTGATCTATTCTGTATCGACGCAATACTTACTCTCGCTACTCAACCCTTTCTCACTCGTTCGTGCTTCGAGCAACTATCTATCCGCTTGAGCCTCTTATGGTACCTTCGTACCTTACTCTCGAGGTATTTCATATGTTCAACTCGAGATAATCTTATACTCATTCATGGGTTAACCCCAGATTGTTTCCCTCAAAAGCATTATGTCGTAGTGAGCTGCCCCTTATCCTTTCGTAAGTACGATGGAGTTCCCGAAGAAATGATGACAAGTTTATCATGATGCATTGGAATAAAGAATTGAAGACATCAACAAAAGGGATTAACTTCTTCGAGAAGATCCGTTAGAATATCGTAACCAGAACTTTCCCCCTTACTCCCCTCTTAAATCTCGGGACGAGATTTCTTGTAGTGGAGGAGAATTGTGACGCCCAGATAACTAAGCTATAGTAACCCACTCCTAATGATGCCACGTCATCTCAGTTACTGTTGTTAATCTCCCGATGACTCAATCCCGTTTGATTTCAAATTTTAAAATAAAAACAAACAACAAAAGTTTTCAAACAATAAAGCTAAAATGTTCGGGTTGTGCCAAATATTGCATAGGTAATTATGGCGAAGGAACCACACTATTATAAAATGCTTAAAAACTATGAGATGAATAAAACAGTAGCAAAAACTATTATTTAAATACTTTAAATATTAAATAATTACAAAACTATTTTATTTTGGGTTAGCGAATTTATGAGGCAGTGGCATAATTAGTAAACATCAATTTAGGTGCCACTTTGGTATTTTGTTATCACTAGAATAAATAGCAACTAAAAGTAATAGAATAAATAAAGGGGAAAAATAAAACAAAATGAATAAAAGGAGAACCCCCCCCCCCCCACACACACACACTGGACTTCGGCCCACCAGGCCGGCTTGCCGGCCCAACCAGTCGCGCCCCCACTCCCTTATCCTATCCCCACTCCCCCGAACCCTAGCTCACTCCCCACTTCCCCCACTCCCTTGCGCCCCCACTCCCCGATCCCCTTCTGGATCGAGGCAGCACCCTCGGCGCCCGGTGCCCCGCTGCCTACCCTGCCGTCCCCCATCGCCAGGCGCTCGCCGGACCCTGTCGGAGCCGTCCCGTCGTCTCTCCCTCGCCCTTCCCCAACGCTCAAGATCTTGCCGAAGGCCGCCGGCGCGCTGCCACCGCCACCCGTCTCGACTCGCTGGATCGCCGCCGCCCGAGCTGCCCTCACCTCGAACCACCACGCCGTCGCGGACTGCCTCCCGCTCCGCCGTGTCGCCCCGTCGGCCTCCCAACCTCCCCGCGCCATCGCCTGCACCCACGACCCGTGGTGAGGCTGCGTCCTCTCCTTTTTCCCTGTGTGCGCCGACCCCGTGTCGCATAACGCGCGCACCGCGCCGCCCCCAACCCGTCGTCGGTCCCTGCCTCGTGCGCCGTCATCGGCCGCCGCCACGATGCCGCACCCCTCCTTTCTCCCCTGTCTCGCCACAGCCGCGCCGGCCTCGTGTCGTGCACGCCCACCCGCGCCCCGTGGCCGCGTCCTCGGTCATCGCTGTCGGCCCTTGCGTCCGTCCGCCCTTGTTTCGCGCGTGACCCGCAATCGCCGCTGCTGCACTCCACGGCCGCCCTTTGCTGTCTGGCCAGGTGGCGCCCGCGTGCTCACAGCGCCCACCAGACGGCAAAGCCCAGAACTCCACGCGCCAGCAGCCAGCCAGGCACCCAATCGCCCAACACCTGTTTAGCCTCAGGCCATCACAACCGGGGCCACCGCCGTAACGTAAAAAAATATGAAAATGAAATTAGTAAAAGTAATAATTAATTAATTAATTAATTAGTGAATTAATTAAGTTAACTAATTTGGTTTAACTAAATTAATTAGAATGAGTTAACCTAATCAAGTAATTAAGCTAACTAACATGTTTAGTTCATCTCAGTCAATGACAAATGGGACCCACCTGTCAGGTTGACCAGGTCAATGGTCAACGTTGACTGCTGACGTCATGCTGACATCAGCAAACACTATTCTGGATAATGTTAGAATTAAATAGTTGAATAAATCCTAAAAATGATTTAAATCTTTTAAAATTAATATAAAATAAACCGTAGCTCAGATGAAAATACTTTCTACATGAAAGTTGCTCAGAACGACGAGACGAACCCGGATATGCAGCCCGTTCATCCGCCACACACCCCTAACATATCATACTCTCAACTTTCCCCCTCCGGCTCCTCTGCCCGAAAACGCGGAACCCCGAGGATACTTTCCCGGATGTTTTCCCCCTTCACCGGTATCACCTCATACCGCGTTAGGGCACGCCTAGCAACATGCCTTGTCATGTCATGCATCGTCATGCATTTGTTTGCATTGTATTTATTGTTCCTTCCCCCTCTTCTCTCTGGTAGACTACGAGACCGACGCTGCTGCTGCCCAGTTCGACTACGGAGTTGACGACCCCTCTCTCTTGCTAGAGCAACCAGGCAAGCCCCCCCTTGATCACCAGATATCACCTACTCTCCTCTATACTGCTTGCATTAGAGTAGTGTAGCATGTTACTGCTTTCCGTTATTCCTATCCTGATGCATAGCCTGTCTTTGCTACTTCTGTTGATACCTTTACCTGCAATCCTACTTGCCTAGTATAGGATGCTAGTATTTCCATCTGTGGCCCTACATTCTTGTCGGGTCGTCTTGTGGTGACTAAAGTCGGGTCGGCTTGTGGAGCACCCGCGAGTGGATCTTTGTGGCGGAGCGACAGGGCAGGTTGAGACCGCCTAGGAGAGAGGTGGGCCTGGCCCTGTTCGGGCGCTCATGATACTTAACATGCTTAACGAGATCTTGGTATTTGATCTGAGTTGGGTCGTTGACCTTATACGCACTAACCGCCACGTGGGACAAGATATGGGCAACCGGCCGTGGTATCACCAAGCATTTCGTGACATCACGATCGAAGCGGCGCGGCCGATTGATTTGGAACACCACTAGGCTAGGTTGCTTCCGCCGCCCACGCAACGTCTTGTGTGTGCTAAGGCGATGGGCCTGCACCCTGTCAGGCGCATAGGTTTAGACCGGCGTCTGACCTCTCTGTTATTCCTAGGTGGGGCTGCGACGTGTTGATCTTCCGCGGCGGGCATGACCCAGAAAAGTGTGTCCGGCCAAATGGGATCGAGCGTGTCGGGTAATGTGGTGCACCCATGCAGGGAAGTTAATCTATTCGAATAGCTGTGATCTTCGTAACAGGACGACTTGAGTTGTACCTTGACCTTATGACAACTAGAACCGGATACTTAATAAAACACACCCTTCCAAGTGCCAGATATAACCCGGTGATCGCTCTCTAACAGGGCAATGAGGAGGGGATCGCCGGGTAGGATTATGCTATGCGATGCTACTTGAAGGACTTCAGACTACTCTCTACTACATGCTGCAAAGCGAAGGCTGCCAGAAGCGTAGTCTTCGACAGGATTAGCTATCCCCCTCTTATTCTGGCATTCTGCAGTTCCGTCCACTGATATGGCCCTTTACACATATATCCATGCATATGTAGTGTAGCTCCTTGCTTGCGAGTACTTTGGATGAGTACTCACGGTTGCCTTGTTCCCCCTTTTCCCCCTTTCTTTAACCGGTTGCTGCAACCAGACGATGGAGCCCAGGAGCCAGACGCCACCGTCGATGATGACTCTTACTACACTGGAGGTGCCTACTACGTGCAGCCCGCTGACGACGACCAGGAGTAGTTAGGAGGATCCCAGGCAGGAGGCATGCGCCTCTTTCGATATGTATCCTAGTTTGTGCTAGCCATCTTATGGCAACTTGTTTAACTTATGTCTGTACTCAGATATTGTTGCTTCCGCTGACTCGTCTATGATCGAGCACTTGTATTCGAGCCCTCGAGGCCCCTGGCTTGTATTATGATGCTTGTATGACTTATTTATGTTTTAGAGTTGTGTTGTGTTATCTTCCCGTGAGTCCCTGATCTTGATCGTACACATTTGCGTGCATGATTATTGTATGATTGAATCAGGGGCGTCACACCTTCGTGCTGCCCCAGACCCTGTAGTGCTCATGGATTTCGACAAGGTTCTTGCAGGCAAAGCCCGTAACCCTGTGTGCTTTTACATCGTTGGTGGTTTGCACCATAACGAACTTGTAGTCGGTGTTGTTGACGAACCTGGTGAAACGGTCACAAGGCTCTGTGGCCATGCAGTAGTGGTAGATGAGGACATGATGGTGCACGCACAACCGCGACGGCAACCTTCTGATATATGTTGGGACGACCAACGGTGTACTGGAGGTCAATGCCAACCACCTTGTACTTGTCTCGAGCAAGCAACTGCTCAATGGTGTTGATGTAGTCGTCCACCACGGCCGAGTCGATGGTGTACACCACCGAGAGATCCGTCTCCCTCGCGTGGGTCCCACTTTATGCTCGCCGAACTCCATTGGAGTGCCGCTAGACATCCCCTCTCTATGTGTCATCGTGGGTGTGCTTGTTGTGTTGTGTGGCACGATCGAAAGGTTGAAGAGACTAAGGTTATAATGGCCGCAGGAATTAAAGGGAAAGCCAGGCGGCCTGGAATATCGGCACGCCCTGATGCCAGTTCTAATTTGCAGCGTGTAACTCCATTGTGCCGCACGTAACAACATTGCGTGGCGACCCGTGCAGCGCAACCGCATGCATATGGGGCCCCCTACGTCATCGTGCGTAGGCCCAACCACTGGCAGAGCGCACGTGGAGGGACGTGAGCAAAGTGCTCCGCTGTCGCCTCAACGGCGAGCAACCATATATATGCATATAGCAGTTGAACACGCAAGGAAAAGCTGTCCACAAGCCGAACGTGCCGACGGACGTGAGCAGAGCACGCCGCAGCACCTAATGGCGAGCACAGCGCGCTGCGGTGCCTAACAGCGAGCAGAGCTTGCCGAGGGACGCGAGCAGAGGTCGGCACAATGGTACGTGGCAAATAAGATGAACTGTGCGTGCGATGTCCGAGACATCCAACATGAATCAGATTAGAGTTGCGTGTGCGATACATGGCATACAGTAGATGCATCCGAGCTGTTTGTGATGGAATAATCCGTGTGTGTTGTGGGCAAACGCTTGCTGGTATATAACATTAAATTGAACCAACAAAATGTTAATACATGTTACAAAAATTATATAATTGTAAACAATGTTCAAATACGAATCCAACGATATAATCTTTGGCGACATGCATTCGTACTTTATTAGTTAAATCCTACTTTTAAAACAGGACGGGGGTATAGTAGGTAATTAAATCGCAAAAGTTTTTTTTATTAACCGTATGTGTATGTGTCCTTTCGTCCTCCTCTCGCACGTCTTGTCACCCCGCTGCCCCAGACGGCTTCGAGTGCAACCTTGAGCAGCGCGCGGGGGCGTTCTTTTGGCCAAACGGTGGTGACCCTGTTCCCGCGCAACCGCGTAGGTTCCCGCGCAAGCTTCCCGCCCGACTCTGTCAAATCCCCCAAAATCCCAATGCTTACTAGCCTACTATATAAACCCTCACGGCCGGCGAGTCCCGCGTCACATTTTCCTCTCCCTCCCTGTAGCTTATCTCGTCTGCTTCTCCCACAATCGCCAATGGCACTGGTATGTTGTCGTCGCTCAGCCACTCCGCCGTCATCAGAGGACAACTCCAGCTGGGAGGCTACACCGCGGCAGCGGCGCAGTCCCCGGCGTAGTGTAGTGCGCGTGGCGTCCCTGTCGGGTTGTAACGCCCACGATGCGGCTATATCTCTCACGTGTCGAGGCATGACTTAGAGGCATAACCGCATTGTGGTTTTGTTGCAAGAAGGGTCAGCTTCACACAATCCCATGTAATGAACAATATGGGAAGAGAGTTGGCTTACAATCGCCACTTCACACAATACTTAAATAATTCATACATCATCCAAAATAGACACATAGACCGACTACGGTCAAATCCAAAAGAAAAAGGTAGATAACCCCAAATGCTAGATCCCCGATCGTCCCAACTGGGCTCCACTACTGATCATCAGGAAACGAAACATAGTAATGACCAAGGTCTTTGTCGAACTCCCACTTGAGTTCGGTAGCATCACCTGCACTGGTATCATTGGCACCTGCAACTGTTTTGGTAGTATCTGTGAGTCACGAGGACTCAGCAATCTCAAAACCCGCGAGATCAAGACTATTTAAGCTTATGGGTAGGATGGGCTAATGAGGTGGAGTTGTAGCAAGCACTAAGCAAATATGGTGGCGAACATACGCAAATAAGAGCGAGAAGAGAAGCAACGCAACGGTCGAGAAGCTAGAAGTGATCAAGAAGTGATCCTGAAACTACTTACGTTCAAACATAACCCAAACCGTGTTCACTTCCCGGACTCCGCCGAAAAGAGACCATCACGGCTACACATGCGGTTGATGCATTTTAGTTAAGTCAAGCGTCAAGTTCTCTACAACCGGACATTAACAAATTCACATCTGCCGCATAACCGCGGGCATGGCTTTCGAAAGTTTATACCCTGCAGGGGTTTCCCAACTTAGCCCATCACAAGCTCTCATGGTCAACGAAGGATATTCCTTCTCCCGGGAAGACCCGATCAGGCTCGGAGTCCCGGTTACAAGACTTTTCGACAATGGTAAAACAAGTCCAGCAAAGCCACCCGACTGTGCCGACAAATCTCGATAGGAGCTGCACATATCTCGTTCTCAGGGCACAACGGATAGGTCAAGCTACGAGTAAAACCAGCCTCAAGTTTCCCCGAGGTGGCCCCGCATGTTGCCCGGTTCGGACCAACACTCAGAGGAGCACTGGCCCGGGGGGTTTAAAATAAAGATGTCCCTTGAGTCTGCAGAACCCAAGGGAAAGGTACAGGTGGTAGGTAGGAAAATGGTAAAACCAAGGTTGGGCCTTGCTAGAGGAGTTTTATTCAAAGCGAACTGTCAAGGGGGTCCCATAAATTCCCAACCGCGTAAGGAACGGAAAATCAAGGAACATAACACCGGTATGACGGAAACTAAGGCGGCAAGAGTGGAACAAAACACCAGGCATAAGGCCGAGCCTTCCACCCTTTACCAAGTATATAGATGCGTTAATTAAATAAGAGATATTGTGATATCCCAGCATATCCATGTTCCAACATGAAGCACTCTTCAACTTCACCTGAAACTAACAACGCTATAAGAGGGGCTGAGCAAAGAGGTAACTTAGCCAAACAATGGTTTGCTAGGAAAGGATGGTTAGATGCTTGACATGGCAATATGGGAGGCATGATAAACAAGTGGTGGGTAGCGCAACATAGCGATAGAGCGAACAACTAGCAAAGCAAAGATAGAAGTGATATCAAGGGTAATGGTCATCTTGCCTGAGATCCCGCAAGGAAGAAGAACGAGTCCATGAAGAAGACAAACGGATGTAGTCGAACGTATCCTCACAATCGCAAGTAACCAGAACTATTAAGGAGAAGCAACAGTAGAAAAAGCAAACAACATGGTAAACCAACAAGCATGATCATGGCAATATGCACAATCAAGTATGATGCATGTCCGGTTTAATGAGGCATGGCATGGCAAAGTGCAACAAACAATACTACAAATTAAGTGGAGCTCAATATGCAACGAGTTGCATATTGACGAAACACCACATTCAAGTTATTTAGTTCGCTCACGTTAATGTACCCAACAATATTAAATGTTATTAAACATGGCAAGAGGGTGAAGGATAAATAAACTAACTATTTAGGCAGGTTTAAATGAGGCCGGAACAACAAACAACAATTCCGGTAAATCCCCATGTCCATTTTTCGAATTTAGCTACTGTTCTGCCCTAAAACATATTTTAATGTTGTTAAACAGTAAAACAAAGTGCACCATGTGAATCTATGCATTTTTCTAGACAATTTACATATATAATTTATTTAATTCGGAGTTACAATTATTTAGTTATGAAATAAATTATTTTAGCATGTCATTTATACAAATTAAAGCAAACAACAAGTTTAAGCATTTTTAACATGGATGAAAGTTGCAAATTATGAAACTAGACAGAATTCTAAGCATTTTACATATATAAATTATTTACATATGATGCATGGTTATTCAGTTATTAAATGCATGAATAGCAAGGGGCAATCTGTAAATATGCAGTTTTTCTGGAAATAGCGAAATTCGTTCATAGCAGAAAAAATATACATCGAGCCGCTACACTTGGGCCAACAGTGGAAGGGGGGCGTAGCGGTGGCTCAGGCCAACTCCACCGCGTGACCCCAAACGGACGTCCGGATTGACCCGAATTTGTCCCTTTGGGGCGCCGATGGGTTCGCCTGTCCGCTGTGTCCGCGGTCATGCGCGGCGCCCATCAGGCGGGCGGCACCCCAAATCGGGTCCGGGGTGGACGGGAATAAAAAACTGAATGAAATAACTAAAAAAAAAGCAAATAAACACATTTAAAAAACATAAAACATATATAGTGGTCGGCCACAAAACATCCTAGTTTCAACGGCCACTTAAAGGCCCAGTTTAATAATTAACATAATAACAAAATAAAAAAAACTCCTCCAAGGCGCTCTGCCCGCGCCTGTAAGTGCTGCGTGTTGCCGCCGTCTTCATCGCCGCCGGTGTCGCCGCTGCCGCCGACGAGGTCGACGTACTCTGGCGGCGTCCAGAGGTGGGGCGGCGGTTCGTTGTAGACGGGGCCGGGCTGGACGGCCGGAGGTGCCTGCACCACCTCCTCACGCGGCGACGCCTCCCGCTCCGATGACCGCGGCGGAGTGGGGCACCAGTTCACGCCCAGGCCGGCAGCCATCTCCGGCGCAGTGCATGACCAGCCCCACCCTTGGCCCAGCAGCTGCTCGAACGCGGGCGGGTCCTCCTCCATCGGCTCCTCCGTGACGGCCGCCAGGTGCAGCTGCGGGAACACAACGTCCCCGGCGGCAGAGAGGGCGATGTGAAGGAAATATGCCCTAGAGGCAATAATAAAGTTATTATTTATTTCCTTATTTCATGATAAATGTTTATTATTCATGCTAGAATTGTATTAACCGGAAACATAATACATGTGTGAATACATAAACCTACAGAGTGTCACTAGTATGCCTCTACTTGACTAGCTCGTTAATCAAAGATGGTTATGTTTCCTAACCATGAACAAGGAGTTGTTATTTGATTAACGGGATCACATCATTGGTTGAATGATCTGATTGACATGACCCATTCCATTAGCATAGCACCTGATCGTATAGTTTGTTGCTAGTGCTTTTCTTCATGACTTATACATGTTCTTATGACTATGAGATTATGCAACTCCGCTTGCCCGAGGAACACTTTGGTGCTACCAAACGCCACAACGAATCGGGTGATTATAAAGGTACATTACAGGTGTCTCCGAAGGTACATGTTGGGTTGGCATATTTCGAGATTAGGATTTGTCACTCCGATTGTCGGAGAGGTATCTCTGGGCCCTCTCGGTAATGCACATCACATAAGCCTTGCAAGCATTGCAACTAAATGTGTTAGTTGTGAGATGATGTATTACGAACGAGAAAAGAGACTTGCCAAGAACGAGATTGAACTAAGTATTGATACCGACGATCGAATCTCGGGCAAGTAACAAACCGATGACAAAGGAACAACGATGTTGTTATGCGGTCCGACCGATAAAGATCTTCGTAGAATATGTAGGAACCAATATGGGCATCCAGGTCCCGCTATTGGTTATTGACCGTAGAGGTGTCTCGGTCATGTCTACATAGTTCTCGAACCCGTAGGGTCCGCACGCTTAACGCTTCGATGATGCTTATTATGAGTTTATATGATATTGATGTACCAAGGTTGTTCGAGTCCCGGATGAGATCACGGACATGACGAGGAGTCTCAAATGGTCGAGACATAAAGATTGATATATTGAAAGCCTATGTTTGACTCCGAATCACTCCGGTGAAATTGGGAATTTTACCGAGTACCGGGGTTACGGAACCTCCCGGGGTCAATGGGCCTTGATGGGCCTTAGTGGAAAGGAGGAAAGGGGCCCAAGTGCTGGTCAGACCTTCCCCCTTCCCTAGTCCTATTAGGACTAGGAGAGGGGTGGCGCCTCTCTCCCTTCCCACTTGGCCAATCCTAGTTGGACTAGGATTGGGAGGAATCCTACTCCGGTGGGAGTAGGACTCCCAGCGCAGCCCTTGGTGGCCGCCAGCCCCTCCCTTCCCTCCTTTATATACAGGGCAGAGGGCACCCCATGACACACAAGTTGATCATTGAGATCGCCTTAGCCGTGTGCGGTGCCCCTTCCACCAAACTACACCTCGAATATACCGCTGCGGAGCTTAGGCGAAGCCCTGCGCCGGTGGAACATCATCATCGTCACCACGCCGTCAGGTCGACGAAACTCTCCTCAACACTCGGCTGGATCGGAGTTCGAGGGACGCCATCGAGCTGAACGTGTGCAGAACTCGGAGGTGCCGACGCTCGGTACTTGGATCGGTTGGATCGGGAAGAAGTACGACTACTTCCTCTACGCTGCGTCAACGCTTCGCTGCTGGTCTCACGAGGGTACGAGACAACACTCTCATCTCGTTGCTATGCATCACCATGGTCTTGCGTGATCGTGAGGAAAATTTTGAAATTACTACGCTCCCCAACAAAGTGGTATCGAGCCAGGTTTTATGCGTTGATGTCATATGCACGAGTAGAACACAAGTGAGTTGTGGGCGATACAAGTCATACTACCTACCAGCATGTCATAATTTGGTTCAGCGGTATTGTGAGATGAAGCGGCCCGGACCGACATTACGCGTACGCTTACGCGAGACTGGTTTCACCGCTGTGAGCACTCGTTGCTTAAAGGTGACTGGCGGGTGTCTGTCTCTCTCACTTTAGTTGAACTGAGTGTGGCTACGCCCGTCCTTGAGAAGGTTAAACGGAGTCTATTTGACAAAGTATCGCTGTGGTTTTGATGCGAGGTAAGAACGGTTCTTGCTCAGCCCGTAGCAGCCACGTAAAATTTGCAACAACAAAGTAGAGGACGCCTAACTTGTTTTTGCAGGGCATGTTGTGATGTGATATGGTCAAGACATGATGCTGAATTTTATTGTATGAGATGATCATGTTTTGTAACCGGTTATCGGCAATCGGCAGGAGCCATATGGTTGTCGCTTATTGTATGAAATGCAATCGCCTGTAATGCTTTACTTTATCACTAAGCGGTAGCGATAGTCGAGAAGCATAAGATTGGCGAGACGACAACGATGCTACGATGGAGATCAAGGTGTCGCTACCGGTGACGATGGTGATCATGACGGTGCTTCGAGATGGAGATCACAAGCACAAGATGATGATGGCCATATCATATCACTTATATTGATTGCATGTGATGTTAATCCTTTATGCATCTTATCTTGCTTTGATTGACGGTAGCATTATAAGATGATCCTTACTAAATTATCAAGAAGTGTTCTCCCGAGTATGCACCGCTTGCGAAAGTTCTTCGTGCTGAGACACCACGTGATGATCGGGTGTGATAGGCTCTACGCTCAAATACAACGGGTGCAAAACAGTTGCACACGCAGAATACTCAGGTTATACTTGACGAGCTATGCATATAAGATATGACCTCGAACACGGAGACCGAAGGTCGAGCGTGAATCATATAGTAGATATGATCAACATATTGATGTTCACCATTGAAACTACTCCATCACACGTGATGATCGGTCATGGTGTAGTTGATATGGATCACGCAATCACTTAGAGAATTGAAGGGATATTTTTCTAAGTGGGAGTTCTTAAATAATATGATTAATTGAACTTAAATTTATCATGAACTTAGTCCTGGTAGTATTTTGCAAATTATGTTGTAGATCAATAGCTCGCGTTGTTGCTTCCCTGTGTTTTTATATGTGTTCCTAGAGAAAATTGTATTGAAAAATGTTAGTAGCAATATTACGGATTGGATCCGTGATCTGAGGTTTATCCTCATTGCTGCGCAGAAGAATTATGTCCTTGATGCACCGCTAGGTGACAGACCTATTGCAGGAGCAGATGCAGACGTTATGAACGTTTATTAGTTCAATATGAGCGATATGCACGTTATGAACGTTTGGCTAGCTCAATATGATGACTACTTGATAGTTTAGTGCACCATGCTTAACGGCTTAGAATCGGGACTTCAAAGACGTTTTGAACGTCATGGACCATATGAGATGTTCCAGGAATTGAAGTTAATATTTCAAGCAAATACCCGAGTTGAGAGATATAAAGTCTCCAACAAGTTCTATAGCTAAACGATGGAGGAGAATCGCTCAACTAGTGAGCATGTGCTCAGATTGTCTGAGTACTTCAATCGCTTGAATCAAGTGGGAGTTAATCTTCGGATAAGATAGTGATTGACAGAATTCTCTAGTCACCATCACTAAGTTAGTAGAACTTCGTGATGAACTACAAGATGCAAGGGATGACGAAAAAGATTCTCAAGCTCTTCGCGATGCTAAAATCGCGAAGGTAGAAATCAAGAAAACATCAAGTGTTGATGGTTGACAAGACCACTAGTCTCAAGGAAAATGGCAAAGGGAAGAAGGGAACTTCAAAAGGAACGGCAAGCAAGTTGCTGCTCGAGTGAAGAAGCCCAAGTCTAGACCTAAGCACGAGACCGAGTACTTACACTGCATAGGAAATGGTCATCGAAACGGTAATACCCCAAATATTTGGTGGATAAGAAGGATGGCAAAGTGAACAAGGTTATATTTGATATACAAGTTATTGATGTGTGCCTTACTAGTGTTTATAGTAGCCCCTGAGTATTTGATACTGCTCGGTTGCTAAGATTAGTAACTCAAACAGGAGTTACAGAATAAACAGAGACTAGTTGAAGGGAAGTGACGATGAGTGTTGGAAGTAGTTCCAAGATTGATATGATCATCATCGCACACTCCCTATACTTTCGGGATTAGTGTGGAACCTAAATAAGTGTTATTTGGTGTTGAGCATAAATATGATTTGATCATGTTTATTGCAATACGGTTATTCATTTAAGTAAGAGAATAAATTGTTGTTCTGCTTACATGAATAAAACCTTATATGGTTACACACCCAATGAAAATGGTTCATTTGATCTCGATCATAGTGATACACATAATCATAATATTGAAACCAAAAGATGCAAAGTTAATAATGATAGTGCAACTTATTTGTGGCACTGCCGCTTAGGTCATATTGGTGTAAAGCGATGAAGAAACTCCATGCTGATGGGATTTTGGAATCACTTGATGCTTATGTAACCGTGCCGCTTTTGGCAAGATGACTAAAACTCCGTTCTCGGAACAATGGAACAAGCTACTGACTTGTTGGAAATAACACATATATACCGATGTATGCGATCCAATGAGTGTTGATGCTCGTGGCAAGTATCGTTATTTTCTAACCTTCACAAGATGATTTGAGTGGATATGGGTATATCTACTTGATGAAACATAAGTCTGAAATAGTTGAAAGGTTCAAAGAATTTCAGAGTGAAGTGGAAAATCATCGCAACAAGAAAATAAAGTTTCTGCGATCTGATCGTGGAGATGAATATTTGAGTTACGAGTTTGGTCTTTAATGAAAACAATGTGGAATAGTTTCACAGCTCACGCCACCTGGAACACCACAACGTTATGGTGTGTCCAAACATCAGAATCGTATTTTATTTTGATATGGTGCGATCTATGATGTATCTTACCGATTTACCACTATCGTTTTGGGGTTATGCATTAGAGACAGCTGCATTCACGTTTAATAGGGCACCATCTAAACCGCTGAGATGACACCGTATGAACTATGGTTTAGCAAAAACCTAAGCTGTCGTTTCTTAAAGTTTGGAGTTGTGATGCTTATGTGAAAAGTTTTCAACTGATAAGCTCGAACCCAAATCGGAGAAGTGCGTCTTCATAGAATACCCAAAGGTAACTATTGGGTACACCTTCTATCACAGATCCGAAGGCAAGTTATTCGTTGTTAAGATGGATCCTTTCTAGAGAAGAAGTTTCTCTCGAAAGAAGTGAGTGGGAGGAAAGTAGAACTTGATGAGGTAATTGTACCTTCTCCTTATTGGAAAGTAGTTCATCACAGAATCAGTTCTAGTGATTCCTACACCAATTAGTGAGGAAGTTAATGATGATGATCATGAAACTTCAGATCAAGTTGCTACTAAAACCTCGAGGTCTTCCAGAGTAAGATCCGCACTGAGTGGTACGGTAATCATGTTCGGAAGTCATGTTACTAGACCATGATGAACCTACGAACTATGAGGAAGCGATGATGAGCCCAGATTCCGCGAAATGGCTTGAGGCCATGAAATCTGAGATGGGATCCATGTATGAGAACAAAGTATGGACTTTGATGGAGTTGTTCGATGATCGGCAAGCCATATTATATAAATGGATCTTCAAGAGGAAGATGATGATGATAGTAGTGTTACTATCTACAAAGTTCGACTTGTCACAAAAAGGTTTTCGACAAGTTCAAGGTGTTGACTACAAATGAGATTTTCTCAACTGTAGCGATTCTAAAGTCTGTTGAATCATGTTAGCAATTGCCACATTTTATGAAATCTGGCAAATGAATGTCAAAACTACATTCTTTAATGGATTTATTAAAGAAGAGTTGTATATGATACAACCAGAAGTTTTGTCAATCCTAAAGGAGCTAACAAAATGTGCAAGCTCCAATGATCCATCAATGGACTGGTGCAAGCATCTCGAGTTAGAATATACGCTTTGATGAGTTGATCAAAGCGTATGGTTTTATACTGACTTTTGGAGAAGCCTGTATTTACAAGAAAGTGAGTGGGAGCACTACAAGATTTCGATAAGTATATGTGAATGACATATTGTTGATCGGAAATAATGTAGAATTATTCTGAAAGCATAAAGGAGTATTTGAAAGGAGTTTTTCAAAGAAGGGCCTCGTGAAGCAACGTACAAATTGAGCATCAAGATCTATTGAGATAGATCAAAATGCTTGATAAGTGTTTTCAATAAGTACATACCTTGTCAAGATTTTGAAGTAGTTCAAAATGGAACAGTGAAAGAAAAGTTCTTGCCTGTGTTTGCAAATGTGTGAAATTGAGTAAGACTCAAACCCGACCACGCAGAAAATAGAAAAGAGAATGAAAGTCATTCCCTATGCCTCAATCATAGGTTCTATAAAGTATGCCATGTGTGTGCGGATCTATTGCATACCATACCACTAAGATTGGCAAGGAGTGCAATAGAGATCTAGGAGTAGATCAATGGACAGCGGTCAAAATTATCCTTAGTAGAATAAGGATATGTTTCTCGATTATGGAAGTGAAAAAGGTTCGTCGTAAAAGGTTACGCCGATGCAAGTTTTAACACTAATCTAGATGACTCGAGTCTCAATCTGGATACATATTGAAAGTGGGAGCAATTAGCTAGAGTAGCTCCGCATGAGCATTGTAGACATAAAAATTTGCAAAATACTTACGGCTCTGAATGTCATGAGATCCGCTGACTAAAATTATCTCACAAGCAAAACATGATCACACCTTAGTACTCTTTGGGTGATTAATCACATAGCGATGTGAACTAGATTACTGACTCTAGTAAACCCTTTGGGTGTTGGTCACATGTCGATGTGAACTATGGGTGTTAACCACATATAGATGTGAACTATTGATGTTAAATCACATGGCGATGTGAACTAGATTATTGACTCTAGTGCAAGTGGGAGACTGAAGGAAATATGCCCTAGAGGCAATAATAAAGTTATTATTTATTTCCTTATTTCATGATAAATGTTTATTATTCATGCTAGAATTGTATTAACCGGAAACATAATACATGTGTGAATACATAAACCTACAGAGTGTCACTAGTATGCCTCTACTTGACTAGCTCGTTAATCAAAGATGGTTATGTTTCCTAACCATGAACAAGGAGTTGTTATTTGATTAACGGGATCACATCATTGGTTGAATGATCTGATTGACATGACCCATTCCATTAGCATAGCACCTGATCGTATAGTTTGTTGCTAGTGCTTTTCTTCATGACTTATACATGTTCTTATGACTATGAGATTATGCAACTCCCGCTTGCCCGAGGAACACTTTTGGTGCTACCAAACGTCACAACGAATCGGGTGATTATAAAGGTACATTACAGGTGTCTCCGAAGGTACATGTTGGGTTGGCATATTTCGAGATTAGGATTTGTCACTCCGATTGTCGGAGAGGTATCTCTGGCCCTCTCGGTAATGCACATCACATAAGCCTTGCAAGCATTGCAACTAAATGTGTTAGTTGTGAGATGATGTATTACGGAACGAGAAAAGAGACTTGCCAAGAATTGAGATTGAACTAAGTATTGATACCGACGATCGAATCTCGGAAAGTAACAAACCGATGACAAAGGGAACAACGTATGTTGTTATGCGGTCTGACCGATAAAGATCTTCAGTAGAATATGTAGGAACCAATATGGGCATCCAGGTCCCGCTATTGGTTATTGACCGAGAGGTGTCTCGGTCATGTCTACATAGTTCTCGAACCCGTAGGGTCCGCACGCTTAACGCTTCGATGACAGTTATTATGAGTTTATATGATATTGATGTACCAAGGTTGTTCGAGTCCCGGATGAGATCACGGACATGACGAGGAGTCTCAAATGGTCGAGACATAAAGATTGATATATTGAAAGCCTATGTTTGACTCGGAATCACTCCGGTGAAATTGGGAATTTTACCGAGTACCGGGGTTACCGGAACCTCCCGGGGGTCAATGGGCCTTGATGGGCCTTAGTGGAAAGGAGGAAAGGGGCCCAAGTGCTGGCGCACCTTCCCCTTCCCTAGTCCTATTAGGACTAGGAGAAGGGGTGGCGCCTCTCTCCCTTCCCACTTGGCCAATCCTAGTTGGACTAGGATTGGGGGAGGAATCCTACTCCGGTGGGAGTAGGACTCCCAGCGCAGCCCTTGGTGGCCGGCCAGCCCCTCCCTTCCCTCCTTTATATACAGAGGCAGAGGGCACCCCATGACACACAAGTTGATCATTGAGATCGCTCTTAGCCGTGTGCGGTGCCCCTTCCACCAAACTACACCTCGAATATACCGCTGCGGAGCTTAGGCGAAGCCCCGCGCCGTGGAACATCATCATCGCCACCACGCCGTCGTCGATTGAAACTCTCCTCAACACTCGGCTGGATCGGAGTTCGAGGGACGCCATCGAGCTGAACGTGTGCAGAACTCGGAGGTGCCGTGACGCTCGGTACTTTGATCGGTTGGATCGGGAAGAAGTACGACTACTTCCTCTACGTTGCGTCAACGCTTCCGTTGCTGGTCTACGAGGGTACGTAGACAACACTCTCATCTCGTTGCTATGCATCACCATGGTCTTGCGTGATCGTAGGAAAATTTTGAAATTACTACGTTCCCCAACACGATGAACTCCTCCAGGCCGTCCCACTACCGCTCGTCGTGCGTGTTCATGGAGTCGTCCATGACACGCTGCAGGAGACGGGCCTCCTCCTCCGCTGTCATGCGAGGAGGGGGAGGTGGCGACGGAGACGGGGAAGGCGACGGTGTGGGCGTCAGGGCGCGCACCCGCGTACGCCCGCGCGGCTCTGCACGTGGCTTCCGCGGCCCCGACACGGTGCCGGTGAAGTAGGACGCGCGCCGCACGTCGTGCTCGTCCTGGAGCCATGTGTCCCACAGCGGGGAGTCGGGGGCATACCTGTGGTTGTAGTACAGTTCGTCGGGGAGGAGGCGGCAGCGGCGGTTGATCTCATCGCGCCGTGCACGGCCGATCGCCGGCACTGGCGGGATGGGGACCCGGTCCGCGGAGAGGTACCATCCGTTGGGGAGGTGGGCGTCGCTCCACGGGACCGACGTCCTCGTCTCCCAGTACCTCCGGCACATGTCCGCGCAGATGTACTGCCGGTCGCGCTCGCTGGAGGGCCTAGGGGCAATGGTGAAGGGGGCCGGCGTGAGGGCTCGACGGGAGGAGTGCGGCGGTGACGCAGGGGCTCGACGGGAGGAGCGCGGCGGTGACGCGGGCTCCTCCTTTTTCACGGATCCGCGGCGGCGGCTGGAGGAGGAACCGGCCTCACGGTCGTGCTTCCCCTTGCAGTTCCACAGACCCATGGCTGCGGCCGGCCGGCGAGCTCGAGGGCGGGGAGTGGCTAGGGTTTGGGCGTGTCGGCTTTCGAGGGGGCAGAGAGGGGCCGGCGTGGGGATGAGGACGACGACTGGTCCACGGGTCAAATTTAAGAAGGACGCCGACCCGTCGCTGTGCGGATGACAGGAGGGGCCACCCGCCCGTGCGCATTTATGTTGGCGGGTGGGAGGTAGGTGGCGGCCTGCCACGCGGCCCCAACGCAGACGTTCGAAGCGTCCGTTCGCTGTCCGCCGCGACCCAAACTCGGCGCAAGTTTGCGCTCGAAATGGGTCGGCACGGACACAAAAAGGACCAGATGGGTCCGGGCCGTTGCGCGCTGGCCCGTCTCATTTGTCCCTTTTACCCCCAACGGACGGGGCCGGACAAGATAGAATCGCGTGGTGGATTTGGCCTCACCATGGGCTGAGGCCTAGCTGGTGGAGAGGCCCCGCAGGCCTGGCACGGCCTTGGCGCTGCTGGGCTGAAGCGGGTGAAGGGCGACGCGGTGGCCTAGGCATGCTGGCGGCACGGTCAACGCGAGGCAGGGCACTGCTGGAGATGAACATGGATCTAGCGTTGCCTCACTGGCGCGAGATGCAGAGGAGGTCAGCGAGCAGATGGGAGCGAGGGGAAATCCCCGGATCCGACGAGGGAAAGGTCCGGGACTGGCCTAAACGGGTCGGGGAAGAGCCGAACTTGCCGGAGATGGTGGCGGAGCAAGGACGAGGCGGCACTAGAAGCTCGCACGGGCGTCCATGGCGCGGGACGTGGGGTAGCGAAGGCGCAGGAGGCTGATGAGGTCCCTTATGGGCAGCTTTGCGGATCTAGCGGGGACGAATTGGTGATGGCGTGCACGTTGAGGACACGACCAGGGATGGGGTTCCTGCCCAGCGAAGAGAGAGTAGAGAGATGAATCGCAGAAAGAAGAAAAGGAAGTGAAGAGAGAGCAAGGGAGACGGGGCGGGGCACGGGCCTACTGGAGGTGGTCGTCGGCGGCGAGGCGCGAGGTTGCGAGTCAGAGGAGCTCGGGATCGAGGGGCTCTAGCGACGAGGAGAGCTTGGATGGTGGTGTCCACGGGCTGCAGCGGTAGTCGGGCAGAGGCAAGGCCGTGGAGTCGAGATCCGGGCGCGGGGGTTCCGGTCCCGGCGCCGGAATGGAGGCGGGGTGCACCGGCGAGGAGAGTAGCGCTCGGGCGCTGCGGCTTCTTGGGGTGGAGCGCCGGGCAGGGGCCGAGGAAGGAGGTGGCCGAGGTGCCCGGTGGTTGGATCGAAGGAATTGGGTGGTGGCTGAAAACAAGAGGGAGGTGGTTGGCTGGTTGTGGATCCCGATGGAGAGAGTGGCGGCGGGGAGGGACAAACCTCCTAGGTTTTAGGGTTAGGCTCATATATATATAGTAGGTGGGGATTAGGGTAGGGGTTAATCCGTTCCTCCGATCAAAATCAGACAATCGGGAAATATAGGCTAGGGAGTCCAATAAATAAAATGAAGATATTTTACGGATGTTTGGGAATGATCTGAATCCAACAGTGACGACTGGCCGAGTCGGGTTCGAGGGAGTTTCGGACGCTCACGCGAGGGGGTCGCGGGCTGACAAGAGAGGTTAGGTGGTTTGACAAGAGGGAAGCGAAAACACGGTTGGTCTCAAAACGGTCAAAGAAGGCAAGGGGGGACGTGGCAACTACGAACAGGTGCAAGTTTTAAGAAAACATGTGAAAGCAATGCGCATGATGACATGATGAAATGCAACAACAACAAAATAAAACACACGATGGCAACGAAGAACATGGAAGGCTTTTGAAGCATCGGTCTTGGGGCATCACATGGGTGTGCGCGGAACACCCACCACATGCTCCGTCGCTGCTGCCCGTTGGCAGCTATTGCCAGCCGCTGTTGCCGCCAGACCACCGTCGAAAGCCAAGGCCATCACCCGCTCCGCCGCCACGGCCAGAAGGCAGGAGGTGGTCATCATGGCCGGCACCCCACTGCCGGCCACCATGGCCATCACCCGCTCCGCCACGGCGGCCCGAATGCGGGAGGTGGTGGTCATGGCCGCCAGTCCACCGTCGACCGCCCGGATCATCACCCGCTCCGCCACCGCCGCCTGAAGGAGGGAGGCGGAGGTGGAGGCCCGCACGTGTGTCAGCAACCTTGCGTGCTACATCGAGTTCCTGCGGGAGGAGGAGCGCCTCGTCGAGCACACAAAGAGCCTTACGCAGCCGTGGCCGCAGCACACGCCGACGTAGAGGCGAGGAATCAGGAGGTCTACGAGCACTCCGGCTTCTTAGAGAGGGGTCTCCTGGAGCAGCAGAGGGCGTTCAAGGTGAGCGTCGCTGAAGGTGCAGCAGCGGTAGGCACCGTATTGCAGTTGTCCAGCTCCTCCTTTTCATCTTACTGAGCGCGCTCGGCAGAGGGGAGGCTGCGGGAAGTAGTACATAGCCCCTCCGTAGTAGTAGTATTAGGGGCTATTTTGTTCAATTCATCTGACTATAGATGTGGTGGAACTGTACAACGTACTTAAAATTAGCTAGTATATATAGTTGAACTAGATATTTCAGTACGTGGTTGGCAACAATTGGGGAAAAGTTTGGTCGGTTCAGCTGTCGAGTTGAACTGTTTGTATAAATTAAGAACGACTGCTTAATCTAGGAATGAAATCTATGCTTAATTACTGAATTTTAGTTGCAAAAATTAGACAGTGCTAGTGATTTTTAGCTGCAATTTTTGACAAATCGCTATGTTACAAGGATTGACAAATGGCAATGTTACTAGATCAACAAATGTCAATCTTTCCAGTTTGACAAATGGCAATATACCCAATATGGCAGATGCAAATCTTACCAAATTGTCTGTACGTGGTTGCACACGGGTCATCCAAAAAATCGTTTGCGTTGAAGGGAGGTACAAATCCTGCTTGCCAGATTTTCTCTTGGCTTAGCACTGAAGTCTTGCTTTGCATAGCTTATTCAATCTGAACCGTTTGCGTTGAAGAGATGCACAGATCCTGCGCAGCCTATTTCCCCTTGGCTTACTGCGGAAGACCATAGCTCTCACTTTGCATACAGGTGATCTATCTAGAACGTTTGCGATGAAGAGCTGTACAAATCCTGCTCGGCACATTTTCCCTTGGCTTACTGGGGAAGCTGTCGGTTTACATATGGGTGTTCTATCTAAAACGTTCGTGATCAAGAGTTGCACAAATCTTGCTCGACATATTTCGCTAGGAATCCTAGGGAAGCTGTCGGTTTGCATAAGGGTGTTCTAACTAAAACATTTGTGATATGTGTTTTATATTTAAAAACCGTATTAAACTGTGGCTTGGGCGCCATTAATGGAGAGGATGCGAGCAAGGCGCTCGGCCATGGAAGTCAAAGGGCTCGCTTCCTAGTGAGCCTGCGCGTCATACAGCTCGCACGCTTCCCGGTGAGCCTACGCATTGGAGTATAACTCGCACGCCTCCCGTTTAGTCAAGCACCTGTCTGCACGGCACCTCCTAGCCATTAAAAGAGTGAGGCATGGCGTCACGTGAATGGTTAATAGAACGCACATGATTTAAATTAGACAAAACGTTTGAGATGTTATAGTGGCAGCTATTTGTTTCAAAATGCGTTTGTTGGCTGTTATTCGAGTGCGCCTTCTCTCCAAATGGACACGAAAAATGCCACAGCATGTCGGGTATCATTCTATGATAGCATGCCAGGTTTCATGACTTTTAGACGAGTTTTGGATTTACTAGAATTTAAAAACAAAGTATATCAACGTTTTGCCAGCAATCAGCAGTGCCCTGGTGTTTGAAATTCATTCCTGTTTCTTGCATGGGACCTAAGCATGCACCCAAGGACACATATTTGTTTTTTCAACCAATTTATATGCACTGGAGCATGTGCATGTAGTTCAAATTTGAATTATGCACATAAAATGCCTAGAAAACCCAGTTAATGTATAAAAATGTCCAAATGAACCCCGAAAAAATCCAAAATTTAATACAACACTCCTGTTGTTCTATGTTGACACTAGAAATTTTTTGAATGCAATAAGAGGCAATGGATATCGTTTCGTCCCCAAAGGTGGCACGTTCCCTACCGAAACCATCAAGCTTGTTGTGAGAAGCTCTGGTTTGTGAGAAGCTTATACCCAAAACTTCCCCAAACGGGACAAAATTTTTACCACGGCATGTTGATGCCGCTCCATGATAGCATGCTATGTTTCATGAATTTCAGACGAGTTTTGGATTTACCAGAATTTAAAAACCAGGTATCTCAATGTTTGCAGCCGAGTGATGGTGGCAGGATGTTTGACATTCCATTTCTTGCATGGGACCTAAGCATGACCAAGGATACATATTTGAATTTTCAACAAATTTATATGCACTAGAGCATGTGCCTGTAGTTCAAATTTTGAATTATGCACATAAATGCATTAAAAACTCAATTAATGTATAAAAATGTCCAAATGAACCCCAAAAATTTCCAAAACTTAACACAACACCTCTATTGTTCTATGTCGACACTAGAGAAAAAATTGAAATCAAGAAGAGGCAAAAGATATCGTTTCGTCCAGAAAGGTGAAACATTCCCTACCGTAACCATGAGGCTTGTTGCGAGAAGCTCTGGTTTGTGACAAGCTTATACCCCAACCTGCCCCAAATGGGACAATATTTTACCACTGCATGTTGACGCCGTTCCATGATAGCATGTCAAGTTTCATGAATTTCAGACGATTTTTGAATTTACTGGAATTTTAAAACCATGTATCTCAATGTTAGCAGGCGAGCGACGGTGACAACGGTGTTTGACATTCATTCCCATTTCTTGCATTGGACCTAAGGTTGCAACCAAGGACACACATTTGATTTTTCAACCCGTTTATATGCATTGGAGCATGTGCATGTAGTTTAAATTTGAATTATGCACATGAATGGATAGAAAACTTAGTCAATGTATAAAAATGTCCAAGCGAACCCTGAAAAATCCCAAAAATTGACACAACACTCTTATTGTTCTATGTTTACATGAGAATTTTTTTGAAAGTAATAAGAGGCAACATATATCATTTCGTCCCCCAAGGTGGCACGTTCCCTACCGAAACCATCAGGCTTGTTGTGAGAGAAGCTCTGGTTTGCGAGAAGCTTATATCCAAACCTGCCCCAAATGGGACAATATTTTTACCATGGCATGGTGATGCCGTTCCATGATATCATGTCAAGTTTCATGAATTTCAGACTAGTTTTTGATTTACTAGAATTTTAAAACCATGTATCTCAATGCTAGCGGCCGAGCGACAGTGTTAAGGTGTTTGCCATTCATTCTCATTTCTTGCATGTGACCTAAGCTTGCAATCAAGGACAAACATTTGATTTTGCAACCCGTTTTTATGGACTAGAGCATGTGCATGTAGTTCAATTTTGAATTATGCACATAAATTCCTAGAAAACTCAGTTAACGTATAAATTTTTTCAAACGATCCCTGAAAAATCCAAAATATAACACAACACTCCTGTCGTTCTATGTTGACACCAGGAAACAATTGAAAGCAAGAAGACGCGATGAATATCGTTTTGTCCACAAAGGTGACATGTTTCCCTAACGGAACTATGATGCTTCTTGTGAGAAGCTCTGGTTTGTGAGAAGCTTATACCGTAACCTGCCCCAAATGGGACACTATTTTTTACCCCAACATCTTGATGCCATTCCATGCTAGCATACCAAGGTTCATGAATTTCAGACAGGTTTTGGATTTTCTAGAATTACAAAAGAAAGCACCTCAACATTTGCCAGAGAGCCACGGTGCCGTGGTGTTTGAAATTCTTCCCCATTTCTTGCATGGGAGATAAGCATCAACCTATGGACACATATACCATTTTACAAACCATTTTGGTGCACCGGAGCATGTGCATGTAGTTTAATTTTGAATTGTGCACTTGAAATGCTTAGAAAACCAAGTTAATGTACAAAAATGTCCAAACGAACCATGAATAATTCCATTTTTTGACGACACACCTATAGTTGCATGTTCACTGCAGATAAAAGTTCTAGCAATTCAAACACCATCCTTTGTAGCTGTGACCCCATTATATAATTCAAATCAAGATGAAAAATCAAGTAGATCGCACAAAGTTTATTATCACCAACTATGTGAGATGGAACACAAAATATCTTGGAGCACCGTTGGAGTATAGTATGCATACGGCTTACGCGAGAAGGTGCATCGGCTATAGTCCACAGCCGGTGTGTCAAGCACACTAGCTCGCTCCCCAAATATCATTTCACTATTTAATCGTCAGCGGTGAAAGATGGGGACGTGGACCCGCGTCGTGAGGGCAACTTCGGCGGCCCACTCCGGTGAGAGCGCAGCCGCAGTCGCTAGGTGCGTGCTAACAAGCTTCATGAGCGCAGCCGCAATCTGCGACCGGGGAGGGCAAGGCAGCCCAAACGGCTGTTGCTTCTCAGGTGGCGGCAACAAAATCTGCCTCGGGGATAGCAACTGGCGAGAGCGGCACAACAGTTGTCCGTTCCGCAGCGGCGACCTTAGCCCTGATGGAGGCCGCCCACGACCATGTCAAGGTCACCGCACAAATAGAATGAAGCTTCTCTGACAACGGTCAGCAACCCACAGCCGAAGAGTTGGATTGCAAAGAGCGTTCGAGCAGCCGTCCGTTCCTCCGCCATGTACGTTGCCACGATGGAACCCGTCCAAGCCTAGATTGTGGCCGCCCACGCCCAGCTCTTGGTGGCCTTTTCAAAAGAGATGGCGGACACGGATGGCGAGATGCTTGCCGAGTATGGTGCGATGGATGCCAAGGAGCCCCTTCCCCAGGAGACCGTCGGGCGGGAGCTGGACATGCAGGAGGCGGCGGAGATCGACGAGCACCAGCCATAGTAGTACTCTTTGTTTTGTTTAATTAAGAGCATCGGTCTTTAATTTGTTAGAGTAATGTTTAGGCCAGCTAGCTCTATTTAATTGCTGAACTTGCTCGATTAAGAAGTGTGGGTGTGCTGTAGTCTCCTTTGTGTACCCATATATGCAATGACGTGGATGACCACTGTAACCAGGCAAATTCGAATCAAAATTTTTGACGTTCAAACTCATCACAGGGTTAAGCTATCTGAATCATTTGTGTTGTTCACATATCGCACACAGTTCTGAATAAGGGACAGTGTCTGATGACACTTTGCGTGCCAGTTTTCTAGCTGAACCGATTCAAAAAATTTGGCTTCGCGGAAATATCTACCTCCCTGCCCCTCCCCCTTACCAAAAGCCACATTTCCCCTGTTTCCGCCTTCCTTTTCAAGTTGAAACCTTCACTCCTTGCTAGCAGTGCCGCCTCCTCGCCGGCGACCTTCCTTCACGCTGCTCGGCCTTGTCTATCCAGGCAGCTAATGCACACCGGCCCCCCATCCTCCTCCTGCTTGCACATCCCACATGCGCCGACCGTCGGTGCGACACTTTCCACCCAAATCACCGACCCCTCCACCTAATAAGCGCCACCCTAAGCCATGGTGCACGCAGTATAGCCAGGAGCTCAAGGGGCATTTGGCAACAGAGAAGCAAATCACGGTCGCACGCGCGGATGAGGCCGCGATGGCTAGAATTCGTGCCGACCCCCAGATCTTGGAGGAGCACCTCGCCGTCGAGGCCATCATCGATGCCTCGCACGCCGATGCCACAACGCGGTTGGATGCTTTAAACGACAGTTTGTGGCGATTCTCGAGGCCACCCTCGGTGCCTTCGATGAAGACTACAAGGTGTTTTGTCAGCGTGCACGTGCTTACCTGAACTCAAGAGCAAGCAGGTTGGTGCACGGAGCGGCTCAGGCAACTCACCACTATGATGAGGGCACCCATGATGCGGAGGCCTTGCTCTCTTCCATGTCCAAGGAGCCAATCGTCATCGATATCTGCGACGATTAGGAGTAGCTTGTCTTATTAGCTCACTATAAGGACCCATGTTCAGTTTGCTAGCTAGTTCCTTTCCTTAGCAAATTCTAGTGAATTGTGCTATCTACTTTTACCATGCAATCTGTTGCTCCAGTGTATATGTTATATATGTCACGCAATGTGGTGCTCACTTATTAACTGTTTGGTTAATTAGTTGTCGTGTTCAGTTAACTATTTGGTTCAGTTCTGCAAATATGATGTTCAATTCTTCAGGGTGCAATTTTGTATTGTCTTCCATGTGAGAAATAAATCGAGTTTTTCGTTACAAAATACATGAGAAACAAATACAATTGCTGTATTTCCAAGTTGTCAAGCATGTTTGGTTTGGTTAACTTTCTGATCTTCTATTATGGTATACATTGTGCAATGTGGTTCTCAGTTAACATTTGGTTCATTTTTTGTGGTGTTTAGTTAACTATTTGGTTCAATTCTGCAATGCGATGTTCAATTCTTGTGGGTGCATTCTGTTATTGTATACCATATGAGTAATAAATCGAATTTGGCTGTACTAAATACACGAGAAACAAATACAATTGCTATATTTCCAAGTTGTTAAGCATGCTTGGTCTGGTTAACTGTCTGATCTTCTATTAGGAGTATGATATATTGTGCAATGTGGTGCACAATTAACGTTTGGTTCATTTGTTGTGGTGTTTAGTTAACTGCTTGGTTCAATTCTGCAACGCGATGTCCAATTGTCGTGGGTAGAATTTTGTATTGTTGTGCATGTGAGGAATAAATCGAATTTGGCTGCAGTTAATACATGAGAAACATATACAATAGCTATATTTCCTAGTTCTTAATCATGCTTGGTTTGGATAAATGGGTTTTCCATGTGGCTTGAATTAATTTGATAAATCTGCGATGTGCTTATTTTTCAACAACATATTTTACTAATAGCATGCGCACCCTCACTTAGCCTGATCACTAACTACCTTATATGCGTTGCAGGGAAACAATGGGAAGCACTGAGGTTTACAATCGAGGTTTGCACATGCATGGTCCTGTGTCTAATAGCACATTATTGTGCAATTGCAGGAACCGTTCTAATATTTAGGTTTTTAACAATTTGGTCTTGCACATGTAGGTCCTACTGTCAGAGGTTTTGACACACTGTTCAACCCTTTTTGCATATGGGGAAATGAGTTGTCCATGAATATCAGTCAAGTCAAGAAACTCAGAAATATTGTTAGGATAAAGAAATTAGCGACAAAACACAACAAGATCTTTGTCTACACAATGAAGAAGACATCAGTTCACTACAGGATGGTACTAACTATTATACCTTGCCTTTTTTATTCCTTTGCCCCATTTCCAATATAGAGAAGATATTTATGCACATCCTTGTTTTCAGGCCTTGCCAAAGCAGTTCACCGATGAGTACCTCTCAAACCAACTGTATGGTCAGGAGGCGAGGAAGGTATTCATACAACACCCACGGTTCAATATTGAAGTGTTCCTGAAGAGGACGAAGGATGGACGGTCAATCATCCACAAGCACTGGCCTAAACTTGCAAAGACCTTCAACATCAATGAAGGCTTAATATTCGCCTTCCGCTTCAGCAGTTTTCCAAATGAGATACATCTGTCTATGTACCGTCTATGATGCTAATTTCGAAAGGTTATAGATGTTGCATGTGAAACTTGGTGCTCGTGCAGTTGTGTAATGGGGTAGCTGAGTGCTGAAGCTGTATGATGTTGTACTCTGATGTATTTGAATTATGAAATCCTGCTTCCTTTATATGAAAATGAAATATATTGTGTGCTTAATGTGAAATGCCAATTAGATTAATAAATGGATTATTAATAATGGGATAATTAGTATGTGATGGACAAGCCTGCTAATTGGGGTTTTTCTATTGCAAACTGTTATTGAGAAAACACCATGGGTGATGACCTCAGGCAACACACAGTTTCCAGGAATAAACCGTGTTGGATTAATGAATAATCACACATGACATCCTCTTGAAAACTGTTTGCGTTAAGCCATCTAGCGCAAACGTTTACCACATAAAAACTGTATGTGATGGACATCCTTTGCCGCATAGTTTCTTCTACGCACCTTGTGTGATGCATTCAGTAACGTAAATGATAAAATTATTAATACCGTGTGCAATGGAAACATTATCACAAACAATTTAATGGGGAATATTGTGTGTGATGTACCTGTGAATAGAAATGTTTTCCTTGGAGCGACTATGTGGGATGTATATACGAACAGAAACGTTTAGCAGGGACTGACTGTGTGGGATGTACTTACGATCGGAAATGATTTCACTTGTATAATTGTATTTTTTTTTAGCACCGCTATATGTATAACCATATTTGATCGCTTGCCGGTCACACACGACCTCATTTTGCCGAGCGTGCGTGCCAGGAGGGCATATCCCCGACGGTTTCTGGATCGTGTGGGAAGGACCCCCCTATCACAGTCACTCACTAGGCGAAGGTTCCAAATGCCATCACGGAAAGGGGTTAAAAACGTTTGTATAGCACCTTGTTGTACTAGTGAACTTGCTATATGGATGAACAATGTGAAACTATTGTAATATGTATGGATGGAACTATGTGTTGGATATGTATGTATGATGAAAATTATGCGTTGGATATGTCATGTGTTTGCCGTGAAATAGCCCTGTAAAAAAGTATATATCATATATTTGCTGTGAAAATGCTGGGATGTAAGAAAAAACAGAAAAAAGAGGCAATGCAGCCTCTTTGCCATCTGGCACCCACAACAAAGGGGCCTTTGCCGCCTGCCACAGATGGCAAAGAGGCCACGTGCCAGCAACCTGTGCAACCTTTTTTTCTGAGCAACAAACAGTGGGGAAGACCCCCACTGTAATTCTCATTTTCATTAATTTGATGGGACAGTTACAAATGGATGTACAAGATGGATCATGTAGAAAACATAGAAAGGAAATCTACAAATGGTCAAGCCAGCTTTGCATTCCCTCCTTCAAACCAGGTTTAGCCTTCTTTATGATCATGCTAAAGTGCTTCTTTAACATAGCAATACAGAATGCCATATTCTTAACTTTGTGGTCAAATATTATGCTATTTCTGTGCTTCCGTAGACTCCAGCAGCCAGCAATTAGGCACTCTTTAAAACATCCATAAGTATCTTGTTTCCTACCCTCCATGAGCATTTCCATCAGGTTATGGTCAGTGTCCCATTGGTAACCAATGTTCATCCAGAAGTTTTGCCTGAAATCACAACTAAAAAATAGGTGCATTAGATGTTCATTAGGTTCATCATCACATAATTCACACTTACTTGTCTCAATGTAGAAATTCTTCCTGTTTAGTAGATCTCTAGTGTTCAATCTATCTTGCAATACAAGCCAAAAAAAGAATTTCTGCCTGGGGAGGGAACAAGACTTCCATATCCACTGAAATGGTTTAGGAGCATCAACAGGATTTCCCATGTATTCCAGATATGTTCTTTTATTAGAGTACTTTGAACCATCCCAATGAGACTTCCATGAATCAGGTATTTGCTGGTTATCTCTGCTATTTATCAACTCTCTAAGATTGTTGCTCTGTTGGACTGCAATTGTAGACATTGGCAGGTGAAATAGGTCATAAAATTCAACCTCTTCCAAATTGCTGGCAGAAGCAAGTGTGATCTAAAAGTTTTTTACATAAGAATATAGCTGAGGCATAGCCTTTGAGAGTATTTGTGAACACCATATATCTGACCATAGCTTGATTGTATTACCATTCCCAGCATAGCTGATGGTCATATCCTTAAATTCTCAGCAGTCTCTCCACCAGAAGGATCCCACCTTGGTAGGGAAACATGGCACCTCACCATTGTCATAGTAATTTTTCTAGATAAGGTTTACCCAGGGAATATCATGCTTGTTAAAAAATTTGAATAGGAATTTTGTAAGCATAGTTTTGTTTTGAATTCTTAGATCTAGTACTCCCAGACCCCCTGCTTTTTTGGTAGGCAAACATTATCCCATTTGACAAAGCAGTTCCCTTTTTTATTGATATCTTTGCCATACCATAGGAAGTTCCTACCAGATTTTTCAAAATGGTCCAAAATGGTGAATGGAACTCTGATGCAGCACATAGCAAAGATAGGCAGAGCTACAACAATGGATTTAAGATGTACAAGTCTCCCTGAGTATGACATCATGGTGGCAATGCCAGCAAGCCTGTGATCAAGCCTAGATACCATGGGCATCAAATCAGATACTTTAGGCCTTGTAGACCCCATAGGCAGACCAAGGTATGTAAATGGCATAGCTTCTTTTTTGCAGTTAAAGGTGTTAGCCAGATCCATAGCTTTGTCATCAGAGATATTGATAGGTACCATAGAGGATTTACTGTAGTTTACTACTAGCCCAGTGAATTTAGAAAACTTATCAAGGATCTCAATAAAATTCCTGATTTGTACCTTATCAGCTGGCAGGATAACAAATGTATCATCAGCATACTGTATGATAGGGTAGCATTCAATATAGTTTGTTTCAATGGGCAGAGTAAGTAGGTTATTCCTCCAAGCTTCATTTACCAAGATTTGTAATAATTCTCCAACCATAACATATAGTAAAGGGGAGAAGGGATCTCCTTGCCTGACTCCACATTTGCATTGGATGCACTTACCAGGCACACCATTTAGTATGACAGAGGTAGTGGCAGTAGAAAGTATAGCTGAGACCCATCTAATCCATTTGTTGCTGAATCCCAGATGCTTCATCATAAATAGGATGGCCTTGTAATTTACCTTGTCAAATGCCTTGACAAAGTCAATCTTAAAAATGATGATTTCTTTCTTGGACTTGTGGCACATATGTATGTATTCAAAACTCCAAGCGAGGCAGTCCTGAATATTCCTTGTCTTGATAAATCCATATTGATTCTTGCTAACTCTAGATATAATAATCTGTTGTGCTCTATTAGCAAGAAGTTTGGTAAGTATTTTGATGGGCATACTTACAAGAGAAATGGGCCTATAATCATCAGGAGATTCAGGATTATCATTCTTAGGTATCAGAGTTATGTAGGCATTGTTAACAGGTGCAAGAGATACATTTTCATTGTAGAAATCATTAATGAATTTGTAGAAATATTGCTTGATGATGTGCCAACATTTCTTCATGAATAATCCATTGAAACCATCAGGACCAGGGGATTTGTCATTGGGCATTTTATTGATGATATCATCAATTTCTTCATTGGAGAAGGGTCTGTCAAGATCATGTAAATCATCAGCCATAGCAAGATGTGATATATTAAAGTTTTGTATATATATAGTATCAGTGCCAATTCTATTCTTGAAAGATTCCCAAATAATAGAAGCTTTATGGTCATGATCAAACACTTGATGTCCATCCATAGTCATAAGATAAGTTATGTAGTTGTGCCTAAACACATAAGTAGCAATGGCATGAAAAATTTGGTATTTTCATCACCAAGGTTAGCCCATCTTATATTTGCCCTAATTCTCCAATATATTATCTTAGCCTCCAATAACTTGTTTGTATGTTTGATAAGTAAAATTCTAAAATTTCTTTCAATCCTAGATAGTAGTCTTTGTTCCTCAATGCCATCCATTAACTTCACATAGAAATAACAATTATCAATTATTTTATTCAATTGGGAGTATTGTTTACTCCATGCTTTCAGTCCTCTTCTGATAGCTTTAAATTTGGAGTTTAGTTTTTTAGCAGAATCAGAGTAATGAGTGGAATTCAACCAATTTTTCTCCACAGTATCAAGAAATCCACTAAATTCAGCCCAATATTCTTCAAATCTGAATATCTGGCTTTTGGGGATGTTGCTGTCAATTTGAATTTTGATGGGCACATGATCAGATGTGATTTTTGCCAAGGGAATAGCCATAGTAGATGGATGAGCAGTAGTCCAGTGGGGGCTAGTAAATATCCAGTCTAGCTTTTCCAGAAGAGGCTTATCTTGTTTATTGCTCCATGTGAAGGATCTTCCTTTGAGGGGGATTTCAACCAGATCCAAATTGACAATAATATTATTAAAGGTCATCATACTGGCAGGATCACCACCTGGTTTATTCCTATTATCTGGGCTTCTTATAAAGTTAAAATCACCAAGTATCATCCATAACTTAGATTGCTGCATATTCAGATTCATAAGCCAGTCAATGAATTCCATTTTACCTTCATTGCAATTAGGCCCATAAACATTAGTGAGGTACCAGCAGGTATTATCCAGGTTGGAAGTAAACTCAATGGTGATCTGAAAGTAGTTTTGGGATATTATCTTGCCCTTCATAATGGTACCATTCCAAATAGTAATCAAACCTCCAGAACTACCATTAGATGGAGAGTAACAGAATTGGTTGAACCTTTTGGGGCAAAAATTCTTGATGTATGTATTGTCAAATGTGTCTCTCTTGGTTTCTTGAAAAGTCATGATGCAACAAGCACTTTCCTCAATTTTCCTTCTAATATCATTCCATCTAGTTGTGGAGTTAATGCCTCTCACATTCCAATTTAGGATATTCCAGTTCCTATTCATGAGAAAGAACATAGATGGTAGCCTTGGATCATATTATGAAAAGCATAATATGAACATTCAGAATGTTTGGTGATATTACTGTAGCAGATGGTGTCATATGTATAATAAGTACCAATATGAAAGAGTGCATGGGCAGGTAGAAAATCACCATACTGAGCTGGCACATATAAAGACATGTTCTTCTAATAGATAGCTCACAAGGATAGAGGTAGCACATAGCAAACTTATTACATACCAAACTGATAGCTGATGCATGCAGGCATCCAAATAACACATAAAAGCAAGCAAAATGCATGGAAAACATAACTAGTCGGCAGTTATGGGAGCCAACTAAACCCACATGACAATAGCAGCTTCTATCCATCAGAACTGTCATAGTGCAGGGCACTAGAAGACACCTCATGAGGAGCCATCTTACATGGTCTAGTGCCAATGGCCTGCAGGGTCTTCATAGGGATTTCTGGAGGAGGAGGTGCCTGCTTATTTATGATTACAACATCAAACTGAGGTCCCAAATTGACAGAGACAACATTCTTCATTTTCTTAGGACACTGCTGAGTGCTATGATCCACCTTAACATCATTATTGCTGGCCTCTGCAGCTGCCTGGTCTTTGAAACCCTTGGTGAGCTTAGCAATCCTGTTGCTCCTCCTGCAGAAAGAGTCATCAATAATTTTTTTTCCTGCCTGTATGCTAGTTTCACTACTTCAGAAAAATCCTGGCCAGTGATCTCCTCAATACTGACAGAGCTGGAATTTTTAGGTGGCTCATCCTGGATGGTCTGGATCTGCAAAAAGCATCTTTTGTTGTTGCCATTAGTGCCCACAACATCCACCACATTGCAAGATGCATTCACAATCTTGCTGCCTCCAAGTTGGGGAGAATGTCATGTGCATTAGTAACAATATTACCAATGAGCTCCTGGAGAACCTTAATGTGCTCAGATTCCCCTTCAACAGAGATGTTGCTTGTTTGCACAGGCTGGGCACTACTGGAGGATGGCATGTCATTATAATTCATGTTGCAGTTCATGGGAATAAACACTGGGCTGGGGGCTTTCTATGTGCTGGGCTGGGGAGTAGGATTAATTGGGCTATAATCAGGACCAAGTGTCTCATGAGGGGCAACATAGTGGGTGTTAGTGTGAATCAGTATGGGCGCGTGAGAAACTTCCCTAACCGGTTTCTCCACATGATCAGTAGCAATATGATCAACAGCAGCAGCTTGGTTTTCAACAAGAGATTCATATTGTCATTATGAGCAGCATGAACATCTTCATATGGAGCACCTAGGTTCTCATTGTGAGGGTTAATCACAACCTAATCCATGGGGATATTCCCTAAAACCTCATCATGCCAAAACCCACCATGAATATGAGGAAGAGGGTGTGGGTTACCACCATCAGGTGGCAGAGGGTCCTCATCCCCTCCCTGTTGACCTCAGCTCCCGAGACAGTATGTAAGTTGGACAGGTCCAGGAGTCGCCATAGCCCACATCATCAAGATTTCTAAGTACAACAAGGCTAATAGGTAAAGTGTCCACATTCATAACTATGATCTTAACAACAACCCTTGATTTGTCCCTAGGATCTTTATTCCAAATCAAAAAGCGGCCATAAGGAGAGACATTGCGACCAATGACCCCCACATCCCAGCATTCAAGAGGAAAGTTCATGAGCAAGATCCAAACATCATACGTGAAAGTAATACTGCGGTAATTTAAACCTCTATCCTGTCTGCTGACTCTAAGAACAGAATCCCCAATCTGAAACGGACTAAGACTGACAGCAATATTTCGCGAGCAGGCAGTAGTAAACTGAATAAGCGCAGTACCCATACCACAACGAGATGTGTAGTTTATGAGCCAACCGCGGCCCTCCAAGTAGTTGGTGATCAGAGCAATGGCGCCATGGAACTCCTCAGTAGAAACTTCAGGAACGAGCGTGGCGATAGCCCACTTGTCGCAAACCATCGGAAACTCACCTCCAAGTACCACATATCCACGGCGAGCACGAAGCGGGCCAGGCGGGACGATTGCAGTGCTAGGGGGAAGGTGGGGGAGAGGGTTGCAAGGGAAACAGGCCATCTCGGTGGTTGCAGCAGCGGCAGGCGGAGCAGGGGATGAAAGACAGAGGGGAGAAGCCGAGGAGACGATGCGGGCTTCAGTTATATCAGGCAGCGGATCCTGGTTCTGTTTGACCCGATAAGAATTAACTCTGGTATTCTTGTTGAAACAGAATCTAGCGATATGATTATATCGGTAACAAACACGGCATCTGATTTGATTGGTGCATTGAATACGCTCGTGCCCAATACCAAGACATTTTTGCAGGTAATATATTTGTTAAAACCAGGGGAAACCAACCTGGACGATACATCTTCCGTGGAGGTAGGATGGCCCAAAATAGACGGCCTGTTGGGCTCCGTGGGTACTATCTGGGCCGGCTGATTCAAATCATTTCTAATCATAGCAACTGCCGATCCGCTATGCATGCAGGCGGTTGCATCCAACGGCAACGAGCGAAGATCACGATCAACGTGAGACGTCTGACCATGCGACGTAGGTCCCAGGGGAGTTGCATTCGCCCCCGATAGCTGATAATTGCCATGTGAAGTACTTCTCGTACGGGATGGAGTAAGTTGGCCAAGAATTATGCGGTATACTTGATTAGTGGGTACAGGATGATCATGTTTACCTTTGTGACGACATGTGACGATAGTCCATTCAGCATCTTGCTCTTTATACCACTTCTTTTCTTCTTATATCCAATTTGGGCCACCATCGCTCCATAGATGGAAATAACATTTGAATACATCGCATTTGAAGAAAGATTTACAAACCAGGAAGAAACCCACTGTCTTGGAACAAACTTTGAACTTGAAAACATTGCCCTTGATATGAGATACCTCAAATGATTCATAAGATCCACCCGTGCATGATGAGAGTGCCAAGCTCACATTGTGGGGGTTCAGATGGAAAGCAAATCTTGCAAAGCAGACCATAAGGTAGAAGCCATAGGAGGAAGAGATAGGGTTGACCGAAGATTGGAAATACTTACGGATCTCACCTCTAAAAATGATGACCAAAAGAAAAATCCAATTGGTGAGCGATGGAGTGTGGATCACTGAATGGATCCATCGGTGAAGAAAGGGTTTATGGTGGAGAAATCAAGGTAGATCACGGCCGGCGCCATGGTCGCCATAGGTGGGGTGGGAGGAGAGGTGGAGCGCCATGTATGTCCTTGCTCTCGTAATACCTGTGCAACCTAGCACCTGACCCATTTGGTCACTTTGCCATATGTGGCAGACAACAAAGGCTGGTGAGGGAGTCCCGGATTAGGGGGTGTCCGGATAGCCGGACTATGACCTTTGGCCGAACTCCTGGACTATGAAGATACAAGATTGAAGACTTTGTCCCGTGTCCGGATGGGACTTTCCTTGGCGTGGAAGGCAAGCTTGGCGATACGGATATGTAGATCTCCTACCATTGTAACCGACTCTGTGTAACCCTAGCCCTCTCCGGTGTCTATATAAACCGGAGGGTTTTAGTCCATAGGACGAACAACAATCATACCATAGGCTAGCTTCTAGGGTTTAGCCTCTCTGATCTCGTGGTACATCTACTCTTGTACTACCCATATCATCAGTATTAATCAAGCAGGAGTAGGGTTTTACCTCCATCGAGAGGGCCCGAACCTGGGTAAAAACATCATGTCCCTTGTCTCCTGTTACCATCTGCCTAGACGCACAGTTCGGGACCCCCTACCCGAGATTCGCTAGTTTTGACACCGACATTGGTGCTTTCATTGAGAGTTCCTCTGTGTCATCATCTTTAGGCCCGATGGCTCCTCCGATCATCAACAACGATGCGCTCGGTGAGACTTTTCTCCCGGACAGATCTTCAGATTCGGGCGGCTTTGCTGCGGGCCAATTAAGCAGCCATCTGGAGCAGATTGAAAGCTTCGCCCCTGGCCACCAGAGTCAAATTTGGAAGTTTGAACTACATGGCGGGCGTCGCGGAGACTTGATCTTGACGGTTCGAGCCACAACCAAGCGCGCCGCCTTTATCACGAGGGCATGATCTAGCTCTGCCGCTGAGCAGTGTCTGGAGGCCGTACCGATGTCCGCTCCGACCTTTAGCTCGGGCCGATTGCGCCGATCGAGGACGGGTGGCTGGACACCGCCTCGGGGGTTGCAATCTCTATGGCGATTTAGCCGTACACCTACCCCGTCCTTTGCGAAGCTCGTAACTCCAAGGTACCGGACTCCTATCCTGACTCCGAACCTTCGCGCCCCATAATCGAATCAATTGGGCGCCGATCATGGAATTCACTCGCGGACATCTTTCAGCTTTTCGCCCTTTGGCGACATCCTGAATTCACTAAAGTCTCTCTCTCTTTATCAGGAGAGCCCTGGCCGAATTATGGTCAGGAAGGTTGGGATGCGGACGACGAAGAAATTCAAAGCCCACCCACCACCCACCGTAGCCACCGCCGATGATTTAACCGACATGCTCGACTTCGACTCCAAAGACATCGGCGGTATGGGCGGCGATGCGGAGGCGACCAAGAAACCAGCGCCCACAGGGCCTTTGGAAGGCCACCTCGTCATACGACATATACATGGTGGACATCCCAAAAGATGGGAATGGCGATGGAACAGCGGAGGATGACCCCTCCAAGAAACAGCCTAAGCGCCGGCGTCAGCGGCGCCGCTCTAAATCCCGCCACAACAAAAATGGTGATTCCGGCACGGGAGACAATAACACCCCGGACAATGCCGAAGATAACCCCCTCCAGCAGGATTCAGCGCAGGAGAATGGAGAAGCCAGCCCTCATGAGAGAGCGGCAGAAAGAGAGGTAGAGGACGATAATTACATGCCTCCCTCCGAAGATGAGGCAAGCCTCGACGACGACGAATTTGTCGTGCCCGAGGATCCCGTCGAACAAGAGCGTTTCAAACGCAGGCTCATGGCCACGGCAAGCAGCCTCAAGAAAAAGTAGCAACAGCTTAGAGCTGACCAAGACTTGCTAGCTGACAGATGGACTGAAGTCCTTGCGGCCGAAGAGTATGAACTCGGCGCCCTCAAGAGCTACTCAAAGCGCAGGCTGCTACCCGATTAGAGGAGGAAGCACACAAACCTACATCACCAGTGCATGATACGGCTGACCGGCCACCTCGTGGCCGCGACAGAGAGGCCTCTCGGCCCTCAACTCAAGCCGCACCCCAGCGCCGCTCAAAAAATACCAAGGCGTGGGGAAATGCGCCAGACTTGCAAGATATATTGGAGGACAAGGCAAGGCAAACAAGATCGATCTACGGATCGCGTGGGCGCCCCGACGCGTGGCGATAACCGTCACGCCGGATATAACAAGTCCGGCGGGCGAACACGATGAACAAAGCTCATTTGAGCTGCGTCGTGATATAGCCTCTGAGGCGCGCACACCCACTATGCTTCATGATGAAGTGATGGATCATCAAATCCACGAGGGTTTCAAACCCGTAAACATTGAATCATACGATGGCACAACAGATCCTGCGGTTTGGATCGAGGACTATCTCCTCCACATCCACATGGCCCGTAGTGATGATCTACATGCCATCAAATACCTCCCACTCAAGCTTAAAGGACCAGCCCGACATTGGCTTAACAGCTTGCCGGCAGAGTCAATTGGTTGTTGGGAAGACACGGAAGCCGCATTCCTCGACAATTTCCGGGGCACATATATGCGACCACCGACGCCGATGACCTAAGCCACATAATTCAGTAGCGGAGGAATTGGCGGACAATTCTGGACACGGTTCCTAACCAAGAAAAATCAAATAAATCGATTGTCCGGATCAGAGGCCCTTGTAGCCTTCAAACACAACATCCGCGATGAGTGGCTTGCCGGCACCTAGGACAGGAAAAGCGAAATCCATGGAAGCCCTCACAACACTCATGACCCGCTTTTTGCGGGAGAGGACAACTGGCTAGCTCGTAGTAACAACATGACCAAGAGCCCTGGTAATTCGGATACCAAGGACAGCAATGGCAGGTCGCATCACAACAAGCACAAGCGTCGCATTAACGGCGATAATGCTGAGGATCGACGATCAATGCGGATTGAGGCTCTAAACCCGGTCAGCGGAAAAAGCCATTTAAAAGAAATACTCCGGGCCCGTCCAATTTGGACCGAATACTCGATCGTTCGTGCCAGATACACGACACCCCCGAAAAACCAGCCAATCACACCAACAGGGATGTTGGGTGTTCAAGCAGGCAGGCAAGTTAAATGCCGAAAACAATGACAAGGGGCTGCATAGCGATGGCGAGGAGGCCCGCCGCCCGAACAATAGAGGACAGAAGGGCTTCCCCCCGCAAGTGCGGACGGTGAACATGATATACGCAACCCACATACGCAAAAGGGAGTGGAAGCGTGCACTAAGGGACGTATATGCGATGGAGTCAGTCGCCCCAAAGTTCAACCCGTGGTCTTCCTGCCCGATCACTTTTGATCGAAGGGACCACCCCACTAGCATCCGCCATGGCGGATTCGCCGCATTGGTTCTAGACCCAATCATTGACGGATTCCACCTCACTAGAGTCCTAATGGACGGCGGCAGCAGCTTGAACCTGCTTTATCGAGGATACGGTCGCAAAATGGGCATAGACCCATCAAGATTAAACCCACGAGACGACCTTCAAAGGCGTCATACCAGTGTAGAGGCCAAGCTATGCGAGCTCGATTCTGATTGAAGTGGTCTTCGGATCCCGGATAACTTCGAGCGAGGAGTTAATCTTGACATAGTCCCGTTCATGGCGGCTATCATGCCTTTGCTCGGACGAACCACATTTGCAAAGTTCAATGCGGTGCCACACTACGCTTATCTCAAGCTCGAGATGCCAGGTCCTCAAGGAGTCATTACGGTCAATGGAAACACCGAACGCTCTCTCCGGACGGAGGAGCATACGGCGGCCCTCGCGGCGGAAGTACAAAGCAGTCTCTTAAGGCATTTCTCGAGTCCGACTATTAAACGTCCGGACACCGTCAAGCGCGCCCGGAGTAACCTACAACAAGACCGCCAGGCACGTTCCGAGCACGCATAGCAATGCGGCCCAAACCCCAGCCCTCGCGAAATTGCGAAACCAGTACTACGCGTACATAATTATGCTCTGGAAATACCATGGGCATAGGGGGAGAGGCACGACCACGGCATGCCCAGAATGCGGCTCAACCGCACCAGGGGCTCCCGATTGTGTCATTCTTTTCTTCTTTCTTTTTTACTTTCAGGACTCCGTTCTCACGAAGCCCTGTCCGGCAGTAGAATCGCCGAACACACGATGCAACAGCCAGGGAAGCAGAAAGATACGTCGAGTTTCCAGGTGGTCTCTATTACGAGCAGTATACCTGTTTTACACACCATCCTGCAGCTTACCCCTGGAGGGGGACATGTTAAAAAGTCTCGTCCCTTGCTTATCGCACTATTTGTATCGTTCTGCTCTTACTGCAGCCCTTTTGAATAAACAATACATAGCTTCTGCCTATTATTGAATTCCCTGTTTTCTATATATAAATGTTCATTTATGACATTGTGCAACCGTACACTTTGGTACGGGCAATACACCAGGGGCTTAAGTACCCCACAACATGGTGTGATAAGTCCGAACACTTTCACAAGTCGGCACCCGAACTTATAGCATTATATGCATCGGCTCGAATCATGGCTTGGGTCAATAGTTGGGTTTGCCGGCTCCCATGTTTTGGTACCTTATGTTCAGTTATATCGGCTAAGGTAGCTTTGGGAGAACCACCGCGATTGTGCCCGGTTGAGCTAGGTTAAGCACCTCGGTGGAGAAAGCTAAAACTGACCGTCATGATAGAGGCGAGAGCGATCGCTGTTCGAGAGGTTTTCGAGTCCCTAAAGACTTATTCCGCTTAGAGCGAGGAGTCGGCATTGTCCGGCCTAGGCGTGGATAGCGCCCCGAACTCGGTCTTCCGAATACCAGGGGCTTCGCTAAAATTTAAAATTATAGAATTCTATGGCTAAGTGAGAGTGTTCAAGCATTATAGTTCGGTTGCCTTGTTCGTTGGGTTGAGCGCCTCCCTCGAAGGACCCAAGAATGGGAACAAGAGCGCTCAAGTTTATCCCGAACACCCCAGCACTCGTGGCATGGGGGCTGAAGCCGACGACTCGCCATCTCTCAAATTTAATACACGGCCACACAGAAGGTAATATTTTAAATTCAAAAGTGTTTCTTAGCGCATATGAACAAGTTTTCAGCGTACAGGATAACAAATGCGAGTCTACTAAAAAATTACATCTTTGGAGCATTCATCCGCTATAAGGCGGACACCCTTCAGGACGCCCTCATAATACATTTCAGGCTTGCGATGCTCCTTGCACGGTGGTGGTCCGTCCGTCACAAGCTTCTCAGCGTCCATCTTGCCCAGTGCACCTTAGCACGGGCAAGGCCCCTGAGCACCTTCGATGCAGACGGAGCGCTGCGACTTCAACCCATGGACAGGCGTCCACCAGCCGCCTCACCAGCCCGAAGTAGCTCCCAGGCATGGCTTCCTTAGGCCACAGCCGAACTATGAGGCCTTTCATGGCCTGTTCGGCCACCTTATGGAGCTCGACCAGCTGCTTCAACTGGTCGCTTAAGGGCACCGGGTGTCCGGCCTCAGCATACTGAGACCAGAACACCTTCTCCGTCGAGCTTCCCTCCTCGACTCGGTAGAATGCAACAGCATCAGACACACTGCTGGGCAGATCTGCAAATGCTCCTGGAGAGCTCCGGATTCGGGTAAGTAACAGATAATTCACTTTCACATGCTTGCTTTGCATATAGAATGCCTTACCGCGCTATCTTCTTCGTTGCCTCAATTTCTGGAGGGCTTTTGGGCTTGGCCTTAGCGGCTTTGGCGCTCTCAAGGGCGAGGTGAGCTCGGACTCGAGTCTTTGAGTCACGCTTCAAACTCTCGTGTTTTTCCACGAGCACGGAGCTCTTGCCGCACCTCCGCCACCCGCGCCTCCTGCTTCTCTCGCTCGGTGTGCTCCGCGGCCGCATTGCTTTCGGCCTTGGACACCGCTTCCTTCAGGGTCGCCACCTCGTTCGTGGCCCCTGCAGTATTCAGGTTATTCCTGGCATCTTTTGCAACCACATATTTTGAATACTCCCATAAGGTATTACTTACCTTCCTTGTCCTCGAGCTACTTTTTGGCAAGTCTGAGCTCGTTCTCGGACCGCTCGAGGCTCTGCTTCAATGCATCAACCTCCGCAGTCAGTGCAGCAGAGGTCAGCAGCGCAGCCTACATTCCCATATGGACATACTTATGTTAGACTCCTGCGTATATCTTTTAGATCCTCAGTTCGGCTTTTTGTTTCCGAACACCAAACTGAGCATCAGAGGCTACTGTCTATGCGGTAATATTTTTATATATCTTAAATACATACCTCAAAGCCTGTTAGAAGGCTGGCATAGGCTTCGGTCAGCCCGCTCTTGGCAGACTGAACTTTCTGGATCACCACACTCATAACAGTGCGGTGCTCCTCGTCGATGGAAGCGCCATTAAGCGCCTCCATCAAATCATCCGGTGCCTTCGGTTGGACGGAGGTCACCGGCGTCGCAGTCTTGCCCTTCTTACGAAGGGGTCGCCTGCCGGACTCCGGAACCACTGAAGGTTCAGGTACGAAGCCCTTTGGGGTTTTATCCCATTTGCGCCCGGAGTCCGGGAGGTCGCCTTGCAGCGCCTCCTGGGCCACCTCCTCCTGGCTGGGCCCCTTTTGGGACTCCACCCCGGCGTCATCCGCGGCGGGAGGAGACGAGGCGGTCGGAAGTGAGGTGCTATTCACATCCGACGAATCCAGGGAGCCGCTCGATGAAGCGTCGAGCCCATCTTTGGGTGGGCTGCATGGTTATACTCGGCGTTAGAAGATGATGTGCGACAAATGGAACGCCATGAGTTATTCTAGTGTCCGGACACTTGCGATTTCGCCAGGGGCTTGGTCCTTGGTGGCCACTCCTCTCCGTCGTCGTCGGCGTTGGTGGTGTAGTCCGAAGGGAGGGTCCTTCCCTTCTTGGACCCTCCGGCCTCCCCAGTTGGGGCGGCCTTCCTTTTCTTCTCTCCCCCCGCTGGGGGAGAGGCCTCTTTTTCCCCCTCCTCGTCTTCACGGGAGGAGTCCGCCTCGGAGTCATCGGACGATGAGTCCGACAACACCTGACGTCGGGAACTCCTTCAGGTCCCCGTGAACTTCTTCTTGGACTTCCTCTCCGGCACCACGTAAGGTGCCAGAATCAGCAGCCCCGTCAATCGGGCGTCCGCTGGGTCTTCTGGCAAGGGAGCCAGACAGTCAACCTATCCGGACATCTTCTGCCAGTCCTGTCAAAGGTGAGGGAGTTTTAGATCCCGCATAAAGTCGAACTATGAAAAAAGAGTCCCGTAAAGGGTAAAATAGCTTACCTCATCGGCTTGATGCATAAGCTGAATCTGCGATCTTGATGGCGGATCTTTGGAGCCTCGGCGCCCTTGAACAACACCTTCTAGGCATCTTCGTACGTAGTGTCGAAGAGCCGGCTCAAGGTTCGGTGTTGTGCCGGATCAAACTCCCACAAGTTGAAGGCCCGTTGCTGGCATGGGAGGATCCGGCGGATGAGCATAACCTGGACTACGTTGACAAGCTTGAGCTTCTTGTCCACCAGGTTTGGACGCAGGTTTGGAGTGCGGTCAGCTCTTCGAATTATCCACGTCAGGCCGTCTCTTTCCATGAGGTGAGCCGTGTAGGGAAGCCAGATCGAATTGGGGGCGCCGCCCATTTAGAGTCAGCGGCTCGGTGATGTAGAACCACCCGATTGCCACCCCTTTATGGTCTCCACGAGGATCCCTCGAGCCATAGGGGCGTTGGCCATCTTGCACACCATGGCACCTCCGCACTCCGCTTGGCGGCCGTCCACTACCTTCGGCTTGACATTGAAGGTCTTCAGCCATAAGCTGAAGTGGGGCTGGATGCAGAGGAAGGCCTCGCACATGAGGATGAACGCCGAGATGTTGAGGATGAAATTCGGGGCCAGATCATGGAAATCTAGGCCGTAATAGAACATGAGCCCCCGGACAAATGGGTGAAGTGGAAACCCTAGTCCACGGAGGAAGTGGGGGAGGAACACCACCCTCTCATGGGGCCTGGGGGTGGGGATGAGCTGCCCCTTGTCGGGGAGCCGATGCGCGATGTCGTCGGACAAGTATCCGCCTTCCGCAGCTTTTGATGTGCCCCTCCGTGTGGAGGAGGCCATCCTGCCTCCGCTCCGGACATAGTTGGAGAAGGTTGAGGTGGGATGTGCGGACTTGGGCGCTGGAGCTCGAGTCTTGTGAAATGGATAAGCAAAGGAGGAAGAAGGCGTGTGTGAAAAAGTGGATCCTTATCCCTTATATGGACGGACAAAGCTATCGTCCCCACCGCCTTATAAAACTCGCTTATCTCCCAAGCGCCGTAATCAATGGCGCAGTTAGGTTACTACTTTGTATTGATGAGAATCCGGAATAAGGGACACGATCTACGCTTTGACATGGCGTGCCAAGAAACCGCCTCGCTAAACACGCTGAGGCGGGGACAGTAAAACGATTGAATAAAGGCTTGGCCGTGGTGTGATGTCACGCGGCGGAATACGTCAGCAGATTGAACTTGTGTAAATATTATTCTCTCTATGGTGATATGTGTCGGCGTTCTGCGAACGGGGGTCCCCAGACTTGCCTGCCTGCGGCCTGCGGCGTGGCTCAAAGGAGGCCCAGGACGGCCCATCTTCATCAACGCAAGCTCAAGACCCTCGCGAGGGGCCAAGCTTCGCGGGGCGGACGACGAGGAGCTTCCTCAGGCACGGCCTCGTCAGGCTGGCTCATGAGGAGGTGGAGAGTTCAAGGCAGCGTACCTCGCGAGGTTCCCATGATGCAAGCCATGACGACCAAGGGCGCCAGCCGGCGCCAGCCCAGCAGATGTCGTCCTTTCCTCTTTGGTGCAAAGGGAGCAAGCGCGCGAGAGTATCAAGCAAAGGCATCCGTTTGGTGCAACAAGACCAAGACCAGCCCAGCGGCTGGAAGAATCATCGTGGAGCCCAAGCGGCGTCATCACGAGCCTTTGGCGGGCGAGGACCAACTTTACTCAGGATAAGTGTACCGCTGTTCCCCTTCAAAATGGCCAATTGTTGGCGCCCTTCCGCTCAATATTTGGGAAGAGGCCGGGGCCTTCGCCTATAAATAGGACTAGCCACCCGCAGAACAGAGGGATCTGGAATCTAGGCGAACATACAAAAGATAGCAAGAGAACAAGCGAGAGATAGAGAGAGGCGACTGAACACCACCTAGTAGTTCATCGCACCCGCCAAGAACAGACCCTCGCGAGGTTGTTCTTCCTTGTACTATTCCTCATCAGCCCAAGAGGCAATCCACCACACCACAAACTAGAGTAGGGTATTACACCACAACGGTGGCCCGAACTAGTATAAATCTTGTGTCTCTTGTGCTGCTCCGTTAGTAGTTTAGGTCCCTGCGATTGGCGAGTGCGAGGCGGTGGAGAATCGGATCTCCGCGCGCACCCAGTGTTCAAACCTCAAGGGTCTGCGGAACCGAAATCCGACATTTGGCGCGCCCGGTAAGGTGCACGGAATCTGCCTTTCGTCGGCTCGTTCTTCCTCGACCACGCAACCATATCGGCGCCCGGTCGAACGCGCGCCAGCGCGAGCCGCCCTCGCCTCCCATGTCACCCAGATAGCTCCCGTCGGCGGGCGCCCTCGTCGTTCCCCATCACCTGCCGTTAACGCCGCCAACGGCCCGGCGGGGAACAAGCAGCAAGCATCGTCCCAGCACCCGTCCATGAGGCGGGACGGCCGCACCGCCACACCTTCGCTCACCCACGCTAGTTCTTAAATCACGCGCGCCGCGGCTCATGGAAACCCGAGCTGCACTCATCACGGCAAGCGAGCTCCTGCGCTACCGCCCGTCGGCAGCGTCTATGAAGAATGGATCGACCGAGTCGCCGAGCTCGTCCCGCGCTGCGAGGCGCCCCGCACCGTCCGTCTCGCTGCACCGCACCCGCCTTGCTGGCGATAAACTCGGGGCACCTCAGCTGCCACCTCCTCAAGCGCCCCAGCCCCAAAGCGCGCGGCCCTGGCGGAACCCGTTCCCAGCGCCGCGCAGCAGCAGGCAGAGCTTTCAAAAGTTCCTCGCCCACAAGAAGCTGCCCGGCGCTCCCTGCTCCAGCACGTCGGGACCTGCGCTGCCCCCACCCCTGGCGCAGGAGGCCCACAAGACCAAGCTCTCGTCGTGCAGGGCCCCAGCAGCCACGGCGGGCTGCCTGCGCCTTCACCTCCGAGCTGCTTGGCGTCGCGTAGCCCGCCAAGTTCAAGCCAGACCTGCCTCCTCGCTCGGACGGCTGGTGACCCTCGGAGTTCCTCCAGCTCTGAGCTGGGCATCGAGGCTGCCAGCAGGGGATGAAAAGGTCATGGCGAACTGGTTTCCCATGGCGCTCAGGGCCGAGCCGCACGTGCCTCCTGAATCTGGCCCAGGCACGATCTCTTCTGGGCGAGATGCGCACCGCTTCATCGCCAACTTCGAGGTACTCGCAACCGGCCACCCGCTGTGGCGACATCGCCAAATCAAGCAGCAGCCGGAAACCTGCAAAAGTACATCAGCGCTTCAACAACGCGCCTCAAGATCGAGGAGTAGCGGAGGCCATCATCTCCGCCTTCTCCGGCGGCGCGCGTGACGTCAAGATGAAGGAGGCTGGCGATGCATGAAGATCTGTGCACCTCCTTGGAGCTGTTCAACTTGGCGACCAAGTGCGCCAGGGCTGAGGAGGGGCACCTCTCCCTCCTCGAGCTGCCTGCCACGGATCCCGAAGAAAAGAAGTCCTAGGCCAGGGCGTGAAGCGCAAGGGACTGCCGTACTCGCGGCGAACCAGACACCAAGCGGCGAGAGATCAGCCCGAGTCCTCAAGGGTAGTCGTTCTGCGTGTACCCGACCTCCACACCCATAACACCAATGAATGCCAAGAGCTCCGGGCGTCACGTGAAGGCAGGGTCGTGAGGGCGCCCAGCGCAGCGACGGGGCTATGGCCGAGAGGAGGAAGGAATGCAGGGCGCTGGGAAGACGCGGCCCGCGCCAAGGTGGCGCGACCAACCTCGCGAGGACGGCTGGCAAGACCCACCTCGCGAGGGAGGCTGGAGGATCAGCCTCGCGAGATCGCCCATGAGAGCAGAGCCTCCCTCCGCTGCCGCCGCCGCCAAGGAGAGTTGAAGACCGTCATCAGGACGAGGGGGCTGGGGGCTTCCAGGAAGCGCGTGCGATCGCCTGCATCCTGGGCGGAGCTCAAGCCCTAGCCTCTCAGCGCATCTTCAAGCAGTTCGCCCGCGAAGTGAATGCAGTCCTCCCCAAGCTCGAGGCCACGCCCCCTCTCAGGTGGTCGGCGTGCGCCATCACGTTCCGCTCAGCGGATCAGCTCAAGTGCGCAGCCACAGCCGGAGTTCTCCCGATGCTTTGTTCCCCAATCATCAGCAATGTGCTAGTCACCAAGACCCTCATCGACGGCAGAGCAGGGCTTAACGTCCTGTCCGTGGAGACATTCAACAATCTTGAAGTGCCTTACAGTCAGCTTCAGCCAACCAAGCCTTTCTCCGGAGTCACCGATGTCTCCACGGTCCCGATCGGGCAGGTCCGCCTTCTTGTCACCTTAGGGGCTCGCGACAACTACCACACCGAGCTCATCGACTTCCATGTCGCCCACATTCGCCTGCCGTACAACGCCATCCTCGGGTACCCAGCGTTGGCCAAATTCATGGCCGTAACCCACCATGGCTACAACGTCCTCAAGATGCCAGAAGCGGCGGGGTCATCACGGTGCCTGTGAAGAGAGCGCAGTGTGCTTCCTGGAGCGAGCCTTTCAGGCCGCATCGCTAGAAGACCCAGACCACAGCAGCAGGAGGCCTCCCGAGAACGCACCCAAGAAGAAGAAGACATCGACCGGTCCGGCTCCTCAAGAGGCAGGCCCCTCAGGGCCCGCGCCGGGCAAGGGGGAGCCTCCTTCCATCGCATAGGAAAGCATGCCCGGTGCCCTCCTCAGGCAGGGCTCGGGGGCTCTCCCCTGGAGGGCCGCCGACCTCGCCAAGGTCACGAGGGAGGCGCTTGGGCACCACGTTGGCGTGCTTGATGCATGTTTCCATAGCAGGAGCAAGGCAGGAGGGCGAACCCTCGGGAGTTCGTCGGCAAGGCCATTCAGGAGTTACAAGAGTCAAGGGTCATGAGGGCAGCCGCCGCTTGCTGTGGCCCCCCATCCGGCGAGGATGGTGGGCTGCGTCTGCATCGACATACCAGGGCTCAACCGAGCAGCGTCTCAAGCGCCTCGGCCCTCGCGAGTGGGACGTTGCGAGGGTCTGCCCCACAGCTACGTGCGCATGTCGTGTGGCCTACCAAATGCGGCAGCCGCGCACCGGCGTCTCATGAGGGACATCTGGAGGCTCAAGAGGCGAGGCGTTCCGCAGCCTGGCGAGAGATGGAGATGGTCTATGAGGCCACCAGCGCCTCCGGAGCCTCCGAGGCCCCTAGGCACTGGGGGCTCGTGAGATCGGCTCCGCAGCCCACCGTGTCTGCTACAACAACACCCCTTCGTCCCCAACATCACGGGTGACATCTTTAAGTTTTATTTCCGGTGGGGCGCCTTGAGGCGCATTATTCCCGAGGCGCGTGGGGTCCGTCCTGCGGCATGTATCCCTTTTATTTCATGTCATTAGCCTATCCTGTTGGGGGCACCCCTCGGGCTGCATCATCCCCAAGCCGCTCGGGCCAGTCCCAGCGGCATGTATCCTTCCTACTTTTTCCTTAGGATTATGCTCTCGTTCCACCATGCTTGTTATTTGGTACCTTTTCCTGGGTGACGAAATCTTGCACGTTAAAGGGGGGGTGCCTGAGCATCGCGACTCAGGGCTCCTACCGGCCCTCCGGCCCTCACCCTCTGGCCTTGTCTATGGCATCGCGACCTGGCTTGCCAGCGTCGGCTGAGACCAGCACGAGAGCCGGGACCCGAGGACGTAGAGTTTAGTCATCTAACCCGACTTGCAGCGTTAAAGGGGGTGCACGAGCATCGCGACTCTGGGCTCCTACCGGCTCTCGGCCCTCACCCTCTGGTCTTGTCCATGGCATGCGACCTGGCTTGCCAATGACGGTGAGACCAGCCGAGGCAGGACGAAGACATAGAACACCGACATCGGCCAAATTTGCGAGAACACACTCGAAGATAAGGCCCGAGGCAGGCGCAACCCGCCTTGAGGTAGGGCCCCATGAGTCCCGCGCTGGCTCACGGGTGCCCCAACACACCTCGCGAGGCCTCTCGTGCCTCAACAAAGCAACTAATGGCAGAACTAACGATCGCCACAGCGAGCTCTTGTTCCTTTGTGGTGAACCTGCAGGGGTCCTCCAAGGAGCGCAAGCGACCTCGCCATGCGATCTCTCCCGGCCAAGGCACGGACCTAGCGCCGCACCAGGAGGCATTGTCCGACCCTCGAGATAAGTCACCTTCCGGACACACTAGTTATCGCGACACCATCCCACACTCAATGCAACCCCGTGTTAATAGCGTCGCTCTCCTTTCTCCTTGAATGTTGGCTGCTTGGCGCCAAGGGGACCAGAGCATCGCGACTCGAGGCTCTTACGGACCTCGGGCGCTCACCTCCTGGCCTTGACCACGGCATCGCGACTGGCATACCCGAGGCGGGTGAAGCCACCTTGGGGCTGGGACACTGTCGGCCTTGAGCATCAAGCCCTCACGAGGTCGAAAGGAAGAAAGCGAGCTAGAGCGGAATGAGCATCTCGCCTTTGCCTCACAATAAGGATCATATTGACAAGCGAAGCTACAAGCGTCTTACAAGCCCCGGGGTACATTCTTGGCTCCTCGCAGGAACAAAAGGCGAATCCTAAGGAGTCCTACCTCGAGGGACCACTTGGCAGGCGCCATCATCAGCAGATGGGCCACCGGTCGGCGCCAACCCCATCGGATCGAGGCGGCGGCGGCTGATGAGCCCGCCCTACTCGGGGGCGGCGCAGGCTCGGGGCTCGTGGCTGTCGTCGCTCGTCTCCGGCGTCCCGAAGAGCTCGGTGGTCGCTGGATCCTCCGCGCCGCCGTTGCTGAGGAGGCTGTCAAGGGAGTGGCGGTCGGCCTCTGTCTCATCTGGCGGGACCCGACCACCTCTCCCGAGGCAGCACTCAGCCAGCGACCCTCGCGTTGAAGACCTTGAAGGACACCACGAAGCACCATCGTACTCAGGTAGATCGTGAGGCGCCCCTCGTCCTGCAGACCCGGCGACCTCTCCCCAGCCTCGAGTCATGAAGACCTCGCCGGAAACTACCGCGACCTCTGCCCGGTCACGAGGTGCCGCAGCAGCGTCTTGCAGCCGAGGTCGGGGTTCCCCCTGCCGGACGGCGGCGAAGAAAGAAGGAAGGCGAATCCAAGACTTAGGAGGCGTGGCGGCCGAAGCACGAACTCCGGCGGGAACCCTCGGCGTGGACTCCGGGGAAGCGCACACCGCCGTGACCCGCCCGGCGTCGTCGGTGGCGCCGCCCGTGGCGCTCGGCGTCGCCTCCTTGAGCCGCCAGCGTCGGCGTACAAGGAAGAGAAACCGGTGGCGGCCACGCGCACTAGGGCGTGGGCGCCTCTGGCGGCGCTCTTGCCACGATACGGAGAGCAAGCCGCTTCTTTGGGGGAGCAGGCCAGGATTCTCTTGAGGCCTTTCCCTTCTCTTCGAGGAGAACCGGTGGATCAGACCATGGCAACCAGGCGAAGCGAGGAGGAGGAGAAGCGGAAGGATAGCTGGAAGGCGCGCGCTGTTCGTGCTTATAGCGGTGAAGGCCAACCGTCGGCCTCCACGATCACCGGTAATCATGGTGACTCGCATGCGAGGACTTGTCGAATCCGGGTGGTTACCAAGGCATCGCGGGGAAGCAGTGCGCACGTGTCCAATCAACCGCCACGCGGCGCCCAAGGCTGCAGGCTCTTAGGGCCCTTTCGCCTCTCTGCTCGGCCAAGTTCAGGCGCGCCATGGGCCCGGGGGCTACTGTCGGCGTTCTGGGAATGGGGGTCCCTAGACTTGCACTGCGTCTGCGGCGTGGCACAAAGGAGGCCAGGATGGCCCATCTTCATCAGCATAAGCTCAAGACCCTCGCGAGGCCAAGCCTCATGAGGCGGAAGGCGAGGCTTCCTCGGGCATGGCCTCGTCGAGGCTGGCTCATGAGGCGGAGAGTTCAAGGCAGGGTACCTCGCGTGGTGCCCATGGCGCAAGCCATGGCGACCAAGAGGCGCCCGGCGCCAGCCAGCCATGATCTCCTCCTTTCCTCTTTGGTGCAAAGGGAGCAAGCGCGGGAGAGTATCAAGCAAAGGCATCCGTTTGGTGCAACAAGACCAAGACCAGCCCAGCGGCTAGAAGGAGTCATCGTGGAGCCCAAGCAGGCGTCATCACGAGCCTTTGGCGGCGAGGACCAACTTTAGTCGGGATAAGTGTACCGCTGTTCCCCTTCAAAATGGCCAATTGTTGGCGCCCTTCCCTCTCAATATTTGGGAAGAGGCCGGGGCCTTCGCCTATAAATAGGACTAGCCACCCGAGAACAGAGGATCTGGAATCTAGGCGAACATACAGAAAGATAGCAAGAGAACAAGCGAGAGATAGAGAGGCGTGAACACCACCTAGCAGTTCATCGCACCCGCCAAGAACAGACCCTCATGAGGCTGTTCTTCCTTATCTTATTCCTCATCAGCCCAAGAGGCAATCCACCACACCACAAACTAGAGTAGGGTATTACACCACAATGGTGGCCCGAACTAGTATAAATCTTGTGTCTCTTGTGCTGCTCCGTTAGTAGTTTAGGTCCCTGCGATTGGCGAGTGCGAGGCGGTGGAGAATCGGATCTCTGCGCGCACCCGGTGTTCGAACCTCAAGGGTCTGCCGGAACCCGAAATCCGACAGTATGTGGAACTTATTTTGCAGAGCCGGACACTATCCTTGTGTTCAAAATCTTCTATGAAGAATTTGGAGGAGGAACCCGCCTTGCAATGCCGAAGACTATATGCACGCCGGACTCGTCGTCATTGAAGCCTGGTTCAGGGGCTGCTGAGGGAGTCCCGGATTAGGGGGTGTCCGGACGGCCGGACTCCTGGACTATGAAAATACAAGATTGAAGACTTTGTCCCGTGTCCGGATGGGACTTTCCTTGGCGTGGAAGGCAATCTTAGCGATACGGATATGTAGATCTCCTCCCATTGTAACCGACTCTGTGTAACCCTAGCCCTCTCCGGTGTTTATATAAACCGGAGGGTTTTAGTCCGTAGGACGAACAACAATCATACCATAGGCTAGCTTCTAGGGTTTAGCCTCTCTGATCTCGTGGTAGATCTACTCTTGTACTACCCATTCATCAATATTAATCAAGCAGGAGTCGGGTTTTACCTCCATCGAGAGGGCTCGAACCTGGGTAAAAACATCGTGTCCCTTGTCTCCTGTTACCATCCGCCTAGACGCACAGTTCGGGACCCCCTACACGAGATCCGCCGGTTTTGACACCGACAGCTGGGGTGATTTGCCGTTTGCGGCAGATGACCAAGGGCATGATGCGTCTGCTGATGTCAGATGGCAGATGTCAAAGGGGAGGGCATGTTTGCCGTCTGCTGGCAGACGACAAAGCCTCCCGTTAGCCACCTAATGTGGGTAACGTCAGTTATTTGCCATCCACCTTATTTACCGTCTGCCACCGACGGCAAAGGGGCATTTGCCGTCTGCTCTGCAAAAACATACGGCAAATTAACTTTTTACTGTAACTTATATTGTCGAGAACCTTTGCCGTCAGTGGCTGAAGGCAAAGACCTTTGCTGTCATCTTTGTGGTCCTTTGTCGTCTGCCATGGCAGACGGCAAATCACCTGATTCCTGTAGTGCTTGGTGGAACACAAAAAATGGTAAGAGTAGAATAACATGCACTCATCACCAAAGATACAAGTGATTGATCATACACAATAATCATAGAGATAGACATGCAAGCACACATTAAGCACAATATGATCAAACACATGATCATACAAGGTATCTCATGAGCATAACACAAATGTAGCATCAATTAGCAACAACCAACCAAAGTAGCAAGGAAAATTAGAACCAACAAAGAAGCAAAAGACTCTCTCTCTCTCTCTCGAAGTCTATGATCTATACACTTTCTCCCCCTTTGGCAACAACTTACCAAAAAGTTCAAAAATGTATAGTCCTATACAACACTCTAGGAATGATCTCCGGGAGCTCCTGAAGGGGTCTTCTGGCTTGTAGATCCGGTGTGCGTAGACGGCATTGAGAGGATTCCATCTGCAAATGCTTCTGCTGATGTCTGTGGAGCTGGTGGAGTTGACACTTGAGGAGCAACTGTGGCCGGGTGGCAGGAGCAGAATGAGCAGGCCTCAAGTCTGCAACTGGCTCAACAAAAGACCTGTGTGCCCTTGGCACTGACTGGAATCTATCTGTAGTAGGTCTCTCATCAATGTCCTCAGCATTATCTCTCAGCTTCTCTACAATAGTCTGAATCTTAGTGACCTTCACATCAAGGTTGTACATCTTGTCTTCCACAATGCTCTCTAAGCTCTGCTGATTCTTAGTCAAGTTGGCCGGACTCTTCTCTATCCTTAGGTTAGCTTCTAGAAGATATGTGAGCTGATCTTGCTTGGTCTTGAGATTCACAATAGATGCATCTGGAGCACTTGCTGCCTTTGCTGCTTTAGCAACCTTTGCCTTCTCTCCCTTCTCTTAGGCCTCAACAGATGTAGGATGTGAAGCATCCATGACAACTTCATTGTCCTCATATTCTGGCCTAAGAGGTATTGTCAAGTAGTTATGTTCCAGTTTCAACCTTGGAATTGATCAACATATGAAAGTGTGGTGCATATCCACATGACATATTTTGGTCAACAACTGTCCTCTTGAGTGTCTCAACTATCAGAATCATTACCTTGAACTTTTGGGGAACATCAAACAGATGTTGCAGGTTGATGGAGTGACCACGTATCATCCTATGATCTCCAAACTTAGGGAAGAGGGTATGCCTTAGTATGGTGTTTGTGGTGGTCAATCCAGCAAGCAGATAGTATATGGAGCCAAACTTGTGAGTCTCAAAGGCATCTTCAGGAATGGGCTTGTACATGTGAGCCATAGAGTTGTGATCCTTCCTGGGTTTGCCATGTACATCAATATCATCTTCTTCTCCTTTTGGAGCATTGATGAGCTCAGCCCACTCAAAGATTGATGACTGGTACCTGGTGCCCTCAGTCATCCACACTATCTTCCCATCTGGATAGAAGTGTGAAGTGGAGTAAAATTGCATCACCATCTCATCGTTCCACTTGGTGAGCTCTTGTCCAACAAAACCATCAACTCCATTCAGCCTAAAGCACTCATGAACATGGGGAAAGTAGTCCTCATTGGCATCAATGTACTTCCAGTCAACCCACTTCATGTCACACACAATGGGCTTCTTGTCAAGCAACACTATCTCATAGAAGTCATGTTGTTCTCTAGTGTGGAAACTGTAATCAACATCAGTCCTCCTCCTTGTGGCATATGGATCAGTCTTTCTCCATAATCTCAGACTTGCATAATTTCTCAGTTGCATGTTCTCAACCACTAGATGATCATCATTGTGGTATGGAATATTTGGCTTCAATTTCCTGAGCACTAGTGGCTCATCATCTTCTTGAACCTCTGGCACTGGGGCCTTGTTCTTCTCTGCAGCAGGAATGTTCCTGGTGGATCTCTTTAGAGCTGAAGTCTTGGGGGCAAACTTGGGCTTGGGCTTGGAGGGAGCATCACCAGTCTTAATGGCATCCGCCATCAATTTCCGAGACTTGGCAGGTGGTGCTTCAGCTTGCTCTTCCTCCTCATCATCTTCCTCATTAGCATCCCTCGTCATGGATGGTCTACCAATGACTCTGGCAATGGTTTTCTTCACTCTCTCCTTCCTCTGTCTGGTAGCAGCTTTAGGCAAGTTTCTTGGGGTGCTTCTGCTACCGTCATCATAGTTGCCACTTGGGCTTGTGCCCTCGCTGAGGTTAACCTATTCCTCTGATCTATTCTAACTGTCACTAGCTTCTGACATCCCTCACTAGATGAGCATCACAAAAAGCAGCTTGTTTTTACAAAAAATGAGTTAAAATCTTAATTTTAGTTTTCTGCAGAAAGCATTTCGGAGCTACCGATATGATAATATCGGTGACATTGAAGCACTTATAGAGTCTAAACATACAACATTGGTTAGACCGAGTTGTAGTTCGGTGACTCCGAGATGCTAGGGTTTCACAGGGATTGCTTTCGGTCTCACCGATCAGTACGCTTCGGCCGGACCGAGTTGTACTTAGTGCAATGGCCAGGGCCAATCGATGGGACCGAGAACTCCATTTTGGTCAGTCTGAGATGAGCTCAGCGGAAACCTAACCCTAAGATTTTGCATCAAATCTAATCTAAAGGAATTCTTTGCTGGATAGAATGATTTCATACGTGGAGCGAAACTAGGAAAGAACTTTGTGCATTGAATCGGATAAAGGAATTGGCACAAAGTAGTCGAACCATACCCTAACTTGGTGATGGCTCGCTACGGCAGCAACGACAGAGAGGATTCCAGTTGACGGTGGCGGAGACCTACGACGACGGCGCACAGGCAGAGATGGTGATGATCCGGACCAAGGTGCGGCAGCAATGGGGGTGCGGGCGTGATGAGTTTGAAGAAATTTCCAAACGTTCGGTCTGCGGGGTTATATACCCATGTGCTGTTGGTGGCACCGAATGGAGATAATCGGTGGCACCGAGATGCAAAACTGCAGGCAGTAATAGCAACTTGGTGAGACCGAGTGGATCTAATCGGTAGCACCGAGATAGAAAAAGTTAGATCTGTCTATTGCATTCGGTGAGACGGAGTTGGAATGGTTTGTTAGGCCGAAATGCATTAGAAGGTTTTGGAAGTCAGCCCTTGACGGATCGGTGGCTCCGAGTGCTCCTCACCCGGAGGGTCCGAAAAAGACTTGTTCAATTTTTGTGATGTAGCATGAATAGGATTTGAGAAGAGAAAAAACATAGATAGCTAGAGGAAGTACTTAGGCATACTTGTCCGTCCATTTGGTAAATAGAAGCCAAACAATCAAAACCACAAATGGATGTCCTCGAATGGAGAAATCATGCAACCAAAATGATCACACAGTAAGATAGCAAATGAAATATGTGACCAAGCATGCATAAACACTCTAGCATCTATCAAGAAATCGGCGATGACTAGGTCATCTATATATGAGTATATTGACTGAGGAGTCAAATGAGAACATTTTATTGTAGGTCATACTCATCGTTTAAGCACAAGTGGGGGTACCACTTTTGCATAAAGCATTGATGTGTTTCACACAATTAGAGTTGCTTTAGCCTAATTTTTACAGTAAAGCTCCCCCTAGATGTGATATCCCCCTATGAGGGATGAACTAACCTTGGGTTTTGTCGATGATGACTTCATGTAGATGTTGAAGATGTGAATACTCGATGTTGATGTACATCTTTTGGTGCAATCCATTGGATTATTGCACTTTCAATACCTACACGGGTTAGTCCCACAAGGAACATACAACGATATCCATAGACATAGAGTTAAACACACATATGATGATGTCCATGAAAGCATTAGGTTACCTTGTCCCTTGTCTTACCAACAAGAGGGTTTTTGAGTCCATGAACTAGTGCAAGATGTGAAAGTTGATTGCACATGTCCTGCCAAAATGAATATGAGTGAAGTATGTTGGTGGAGTCACCCTCAAGAACACTCTAGTTCTTCTCCTTTGGGATCCACATCAACTTGATGGTAATCCTTGGGGTTGTAGTCGTACTTGACGAAGTAGAATTTGATGTAGTCTTGGGAACCCACTTGACCATGGCCTTAGGAGCTTCTTCAAATGAATCAATCTCTTCTTGAAGCTTGTCCTTGCCTTTTAGCTTGTGGTCTTGTGGCGGAAGATCATCTTGAGCTCGTGTTCCCTTGAAAGAAGTGGGGTCACACTTCTCTTGTTGAGGAACAAACTTCATCTTGGGATATTTATCTTCTTCCCACTCAACTCCATTGGCATTGAACTTTCGTTCAAAACCAACACCTTGATTCTTCCGGTGCCTTCCTTGCTTGTGCACAGTTTCCTCAAATTGCTTAGTTCTGGCAAGGCTCATCTAAACAACTTTCTCTATAATTCCCTTCAATAAGCTATTTTCTTGCTCAAGTGCGACTTGGCTAAGAGATATCATTAGTGGAATCAAGAGAACTACTAGAAGCAACAATATTGGATTTAACATGGTTATTGTTACTACTAGAGGAAGAATATTTCTTGCTCTTATTGCTAGATTTTACTTGTGGCATATAAGTGGACAAGAGGAGACATTTGGCAATGTAAGAAGAACTCTTCTTTCAGAGATCATCATTGCTAGCTTTCAGGAACCCATGCTCTTGTTCTAAATTTAGCTTCTCGCAGCGTAGCTTCTCATGAATCCTTTGGAGCTCTCTATGACCCTCTAGAGTTTTTTCATGAGCTAACTTAAGAGTGTTTAGATCTTTAGTTAGATGCTCATTCTCCTTCTTATCATTGTAATTCGTTTCATCTTGATTAGCATGATTACTAGCAAGTTCATCATACTTTTCATCACTAGTGTTGTCAACAAGTAAATAATCATCACCTATAAAATCATAATCATCACTATTGAAATCAACATACTCGGGGTGTGATACCTTAGGGCCTTTAGCCATGAAGCATGTTCCAATTCCTTCATTTAGTGAGTCAAATATGTCGTAGTAGTTGGATGACACAAGTGCAAGACCAGCAACACCTTCATCTTGAGTATATTCGGGGTCATAGTGGTATATAGCTTCTCTTGGAGTAGTTGTCGAAGTCGGAACCGGATACCCATTCACCAATGTGAGCTTGATGTCTTCGTCTTGTATAGCTCTTTGATGACTTGTCCTTCTTTTCCGAATCCTTGCTTCTACGAGAGGGTCTTCGTTCATAACGATCATCTCTACTCATTCTCTCTCTTTGAGGTGATTCATCTCTTCTACTACTCCTTTTTGGTGAATCTTCTCTTTTCCTGTAGGGAGCTGTACACTTATTGGAGTAGTGTATTGGTCTTCCACAATTGTAGCAATTACGATCACGACTAGTAGATCTTTTGTCATTGTAGGACCTTGACTTGGAACTTCTCTCTTTTCTTCTATTCTTGTAGAACTTGTTGAAGTTCTTCACCATTAAGCTCAATTCTTCATTGGAGACTTGCTTCTCACTTGATGTTGCAGGAGCATCACTTGAATCTTTGTAGGCACTACTTAACTTGTTGTGGAGCTCTTCCTTATCCTTGAGTGACATCTCATGAGCAACAATTCTACCGATGACTTCCGTGGGCTTGAGATCTTTGTAGTTTGACATCATTTGGATCAAAGTGCACACAGTATCATATTTTTCATCCAAGGCTCTTAGGATCTTCTTGATGATGATTTTTTTGGTCATCTCTTCACTTCCTAAGCCGGCAATCTCATTTGTGACGAGAGTAAGCGTAGAGTACATCTCGGCGACTCCTTCACCATCCTTCATCTTGAACTTGTCAAGTTGACTTTGAAGCACATCCAATTTGCATTCCTTGACGGACCCGGTATCTTTATGCATATCAACCAAAGTATCCCAAATTTCCATTGCATTCTCAAGGCGGCTGATTTCGTTGAATTCTTTGGGGCACAATCCATTAAAGAGAATATCGCAAGATTTAGCATTGCATTGCAACATCTTCATTTCTTCCGCTGTCGCTTCATGATCCAATTCTTTTCCATCCTCGAAGAAATCACCTTGGAAGACAATACACACAATAGCCCAAACGGCGGGGTTATGACCAAGAATGTGCATTTTCATCTTATGCTTCCAACTAGCAAAATTAGTACCATCAAAGTTAGGACCTCTACAGTGGTAATTTCCCTCGCTGGACGTCATACTCTCCTAGGTTGTGAAACCAAGGCTATGATCACCAAAGCTATGGAAATCAAGGAAAATGGAGACCAAAGCTCTGATACCACTTGTAGGATCGAAAGTATGTCTAGAGGAGGGGTGATTACACTACTTGACTAAATAAAAATCTAACCTTTTCCCAATTTTTGTTGTGGGAAAGTTTTAGCAATTAGCACAAGTCAAGCAATCAACCTACACATGCAATTCTAAGAGTGTAGCAGCGGAAAGTAGAACATTGCATATGAAGGTAAAGGGAAGGGTTTGGAGAGTGCAAATGCAATGAATAAACGAATTTTTTTGGCGTGGTTCTGATAGGTGGTGCTATCGCACATCCACATTGATGGAGACTTCAGCCCATCAAGGGTAACGGTTGCGCGAGTCCACGGAGGGCTCCACCCATGAAGGGTCCATGAATAAGCTACATTTTCTATCCCACCAAGGCCATCACCCACGAAAGACTTTGTCGAGTGATATCCGCGGCCACCTATGGGACCGAGTGGCCCCTTGCTGGTTCGGCAGGGGACGCCGCGTTGCACAAAGAGCAGATCAGCGCACGACAACACGACAGAGAGCACACAAGCAATTTACCCAGGTTCGGGCCGCCGCGAGGCATAAGACCATACTCTTGCTTTGGTGGATTGATGGTGGAATGAGTGTGGTGGTGCGTAGTACACTTTCCCGTCAAGGTTTGCCTCAGGGCCGCAGTGACTACGCGCGTATGGTGGCTTGGGTTTGTCAACTTCCCAACCCTCTAACCCCTCCTACGAGTGCCATGGGCCTCCTTTTATAGATAAAGGGGTCACCACAATGGAGAAGTTGTCATTATCCACTGATATGATAGCAAACAGTGCTATCATACCTAACTCTGCGGGCTGACAGGGTGCATTAAATGTACCACTCAGTGTCACATCACTGGTTGCCCGGCAAGTCTTGCTGGCCTATCTCGCCAGCTCCGTACCTGTTCTCTTGACACGTTATAGGATGGGTGTCATCTATGGGTTTCTTCTGTAGGAAATGGCTGCCACTTAGTCATATTGCGGCTTGACACCGCACTAATTGACGACATGAGTCATGGTTGAGTGGTTGGTGGGGTGGTTCTGCCCCCACGAGCCCCAGCAGGCTCTGCCGGGGAGCCTTGACTGCTTACTTCTGGTGGTGGCCTCGCCCCTTGTCGGGCTCGCCTGCCCGGCAAGGGAGGCCCTTCTCCTGCCGATGCCTTGCTTCTCTGGCTTGGCTTTGGTCTGTTTGAGCTGCATGTTGGTTCTTCGAATCTCTTGGTTCTTCAATCTCTGGCTTAAGCTGATGCTTCAATCTTGGTCTTGTGCATGTGCACAGTTTGGCAACAGACCCAGGGTTTGTTGCACCGACAGAAGCCCCCAGTGTCGTGGTTCTATGTCTGACAGTAGAATGGGGGGTAGGTATGGAGAGGCAAGATCCTAGCTATGGAGTAGTTGTATACGCAAGAGATTTACGAGTTCAGGCCCTTCTCGGAGGAAGTAACAGCCCTCGTCTCGGAGCTCGGAGGCGGTCATTGGATATTATCGTATGTATTACGAAGTGCGAACCCTTCTACGTGGAGGGGTGGCTTATATAGAGTGCGCCGGGACCCCAGCCAGCCCACGTAGCGAGAGGGTTTAACGTACGTTAAGGCTGGGCGTTACTGGTAACACCTTACATAAAGTATCATTATTACCATAAAGACTATTTAACTACAGACCGTTTGGACATCGAGTGGCTCTTGGACTCCTGGTGGTGAGTGGGTCTTCATGGTGAGTGTCTTTGAATCATCGAGTGGAAACCTACGGTCATTGGAAGGCCGCTTCTTTCGCGAGTGTCCTTGTGGAGGTACCTTTGGGCAGGTCTATGACCCTACCCCAGGTACATGACTTCATCATTAGCCCCCGAATGGATCGAGGTTTGAGTGGGGAAGGAGTTGATAATCTTTCCGACCTGTTCTTCGTGTTGCGAGTGTGTCTTACTCTAGATCAACGACCTTTTAGTGATGGCATCAACTTCTCTTTCAGTCGCCTTGATCCATTCTTCACATTTGTCGAGTGAATTTTGTGAACTTGAGGATTTTCGAGCGACGGATCGGAGGAAATCTGCTATCTGACAGGTTGCTCCGCGGTTAGCGGATTTCGCGGGATCTGAATTTTGGGAAGTGCGCGAAGCGGAGAAAAATGCGGCACTCGGATGGGATAAGACGATGATGCCTTGATCTTCGCGCCACCTTTTTCGCCACGTATCGCGTGCGCGTCTGTTGTGGGATTTGACGGGATTTCCTGGGCCTACCGGTCAGCCACTCGGAAGCGGCTCCATATAAAGCATCGGACGGGGTATTTTGAATAGTGCGACCTCAATCTTCTCCTCCCTCCGCCTCCAAACCTTCTTTCTACGCTCTTAGCCTGCCCAGCGCCGCAGCTCGATTACCTGCTTGCGGCGACCATGGTGAAGGAGAAGACCGCAGCCTTGGAACGGGTGAAGAAGGCGGCGGCGAAGGCTAAGGGGAGAGCGCCCAGTCGGGGCGGATCTTCTTCACGGTCCAAACTGCCGCAAGGCTGGGTCCAGGAAGACTGGATCTGCTCGACCATCACAGAGAAGGACCTCACCGATCTGGCCAACGAGGGACTGATCCCCCATGGGTCGGCGAGGCTTCCGGGAACGGAGTGGCAACCACGGCCGGATGAGGGTGAGTGCGTCCTCCTAGCCACTCACGTAGATCGGGGATTTTCTTTGCCGCCGAATCCTTTCTTCCGGGGGTTTCTGAACTTTTTCGGGGCACAACTCCATCATTTCACTCCCAACTCCATTGTCTATCTTGCCGCTTTCATTTCGTTATGCGAAAACTTCTTGGGCTGTCGGCCGCACTGGGGCCTCTTCAAGCATATATTCACTTGTCGCTCTCGGGCGGTGAAGAAGCGAACCGAATGACGAGAGAACCCAAGTAATCCAGATGTGTGGGGACTCGGGGTCGGATGAGGGGAAGCGCTTTTCCAGCTATGACTCTCCCGACTCGGTTAGAGGTGGCGATCGACCTGGTTCTCTGCCAAGACCAGCCGATGTCGAGGCGGTCATTGGACTCCTCCTTTCTCCATGAGTCAGTGAACAAGCCATCTTCCTGAAGGTGCTACGGAGGAGAAGGCCGGGTAAAATTGTTGATGGAACGCGTAGTCCAGCTCATTCGCGACGGGGTGACCGGCATGGACCTCCTAGAGGTTTTCCTCCGACGGTGTATCCAACCACTCCAATACCGAGGCCATCCGATGTGGATGTACTCCGGTACGGATGATACCACTCGGATCCATCCAGAGGAAGTCGATGACGCCACGCTGGAGAAGTGGATGACTGCCATCACGGGAAGCAAAGATAACCCTCGCGGAGCTAGGAGGATTCCACCACTCGAACAGACTTATGAAGTGGACAAGGTATAACCACTTATCTCCGACTGTGATTCGGCTGCATTCATTCTGTTTAGATGTCAATTCATCGACTGACTTTTGCCTTGTTTTGTTGTCTTGTCTTCTAGGTCACCACTGAGATGTACTCGATGCCCAGCAGGCGCAGGAACGGTCGAAGAAGAAGAAGGAAGCGGGGGAAAGCCAGGAAGAATGGGAGTCAACGGTGAGGAGGATGAGGGGACGACAGTCGATGAAGAGGAGGAGGAGGAGGAAGAGGAGGAAGGCGTCGATCCTCCCGCTTTCGGAAGGAAGGTCAAGATGGCGCATGACCCGTGGCGGTAGGCGGTAAAGCTGTTGCGCATGCTGGGCGTCGGCAAGCGACCTCGGACAACTTCCCTGCGCCGAGAAACCTCCGAAGCAACCTCGAGCAACATCGTCAAAGCCGGCGAAGGCCCTACCCAAGATGCGGATGGTCATTCCCACCATCTCTGGGTAACCAGCAGAACTTGTATTTCCCTATTCAACATGAGTGTACTTTTGGTCGACTTCATGACTGATCAGCCTATTCTTGAAATCTGCAGTGCTGCCACCTCCGAGACCTCAGCCAAGCATGAAGATCAGGAAATGGAAGATGCTGCCACCTCCAACCTTGGTATGATCTCTGTAGTTTCGCTTTTAGTCTATTGGATTTCCATGTTTACCTTTGAATCTTTCTTGTAGTTCCACCTCATGTCATTGATCTCCCCGATGATGACGAGGAAGCGCCGTTGAGGAGGAGGAAAAGCAAGAGGGTGCCTGCTGGCAAGGCTGATCCAGTTGTGACAATACCTGAGACGCTGGTTTCCGAGGGAGGCAACCCCACTCGGGCTTCTGTGTCTTTTGCTGTACCGCTGACAAGTGCCCGACCCACTTCGTCGACTGCTGATCCACCATCCCTTTTTGCTATACACCACGTCCCGGAAGACCAAGTGAGTGCTGCTAAGGAGGCTATACGCCGGGCAGGGATCATGATGGAGCAAGTGAAGGCGGCCGAGAAGCTAGCCAGGCGGCCTATGATGCTAGTTCAGCTCTCCAGAGCAATGTCCAAGTAAGTCGATCGTTGCTTGCTCTGTTAGGATATGCTACCTGAAACTGCTTGCTCTGTTAGGATATGCAACCTGAAACTGCTTCTTTCTATAGATTTCCATATCTGTACACCCACTGGGTGGGTGTGTCGATTGAGTTTTTTTGGGGGCACGCTGAGTGCACCCACTGGGTGTAGTCCCCGAGACTATGGTGGACTGCGTGCAGTCGACTATAGTCTTTATACCGTGAACTTCTTCACTCGACCTGGATGGACCAAGTCGAATGGAACCGTAAAACCGGTGGGGGCATGCTGAGTGCACCCACTGGGTGTAGTCCCCGAGACTATGGTGGACTGCGTGCGATCGACTATAGTCTAAAGAACTGTTTTTTTACATGGTGACGGCGACACTTAGCCATGGTTTTAGAATCATAACCTTTTGCCTCTTTTGGTTGTTGGTGAACCAAATTGGTAAAACCAGTGGGGAGAACGCTGAGTGCACCCACTAGGTGTAGTCCCGAGACTCTTGTCGAATGCTTTGATTCATTGTAGTCTTAGAAATGCTATGATTTTCCTTAGTCACTCGGAAGTGATCTGTCTTTGATGTCTTTCGTTGGTTGACTCTTTGTAGAAATCTTGCGAGCTTGTGGCTCGCTATACTGAGTTAGAGAACAAGCAGATCCAGCTCAACCTCGACTTGAAGCTTGCTCAGGAGAATTTGCAGAAGGCGAAGGATGAAGCAAAAGGTATGGCTGGTGAGAACTTTGACGACCGTCTTTGTTTTTCTGTTCATTTTCAACTCTGTTCCCATTGTTGCTTTGCAGATAAACTGGAAGAGACTTTGAAGAAGAAGGACCTTGACCTTGCAGAGGCACAAAAGGCGGCTTTGGAGAAAACAAAGCTCGCTGAAGAGAAGCTTGCCTCAGTCGTTAAACTTGAAGATGAAAATGCCAGACTGAAAGCCGCTCTTGACGCGGCCAACAAGGAAGTTAGTCGGTGAAGAACAACAAGATTGCTCTGTCGTGAGGCGAATGGCTGGCGGGGAAGCGAAATGACACTGGAGATTTATCTTGGAGGCTCACCAAGAAGCCGTTTCTCATGCTTGAAGGTAATCTCTTTTACCCATTGTCTTGCTATCACGGCTCATCGCATGATTGTTATTTTGAGTCGAGGTGTGTTTTCAGAATTCTATCAAAACTTGAAGAAGAAACCATCAGTGGAGACCAGCTGGACCCCATCAACTCTCTGTGAAGGGGAAGCTGCCATGAATGTGCTCCGACTGGAGTCTCGCGTTGCTAGCGTGGTGGATTATCGTGCTCGACTGAAAGCTGCGGTGTCGCGGATCGACTCGACTCTCTGGCTAGATCAGACACTCCAGAATGACCTTGAATCCTTAATGACTCGACTGAATGAGATTCCAAGTCGAGTGCAAGAATGGAAAAAGTCTTCTTCCAGGTGTGGTGCTGATGTTGCTCTGTCACCGGTTCGCGTCCATTGCAAGGAAGCACAAGAGGACAAGCTGGCGTCCCTCAAAGTTGCCAACACCAGGAAGTATGACTTCCGATCTTTCATGGAGACCTTCATCGCTGCTGCTACCCGTATTGCCGACGGAATCGACCTCGACCAGTTTGTTGCACCTTCCGGTCCTCCACGGAGGATAAAAACTTCTAAGTCCCACCTTAAATTTGCCTCGGAATCCCGAGTGGTTTTTGTAACCGACAAACTTTAACAGGCTTAACGCCTGAGCTCCTTTGGATCCGTAGGACGTTTATCCAAACTTAATCTATCCTTGAACATGCTTTATTCGCCTTCGAGAGAACTTTGCTCTTCATTCGGAATATATTTCATTATTGTAGGTAGAATCCTTGAGATGAAACTCCAGTCGACTTGTACTTCATCTATCTTGCAGGTAGAGATGGAGCACAGACTGCGACTGACCTCGTCGTCCTTGCGGGTTGGGACGGACCGCACGTTGTACTTGTGGCAAAGCTCCGAAGGAGAAGGTAGCAGTCGACCTGCACCTCGTCGTCCTTGCGGATTGAGATGGATCGCACGTTGTACTTGTGGCGAAGCTCCGAAGGAGAAGGTAGCAGTCGACCTGCACCTCGTCGTCCTTGCGGATTGAGCTGGACCGCACGTTGTACTTGTGGTGAAGCTCCGAAGGAGAAGGTAGCAGTCGACCTGCACCTCGTCGTCCTTGCAGATTGAGATGAATTCCTTACTTAGGCGAGCACTGGACTGTAGCTAAGCTCCCGAGTGGGAGGTTTGCTCTCCACTCGGTAGGATTCTTAGGCGAGCACTGGGCTGCAGCTAAGCCTCCGAGTGGGAGGTTTGCTATCCACTCGGTAGGATTTCTATTACTTAGGCGAGCACTGGGCTGCAGCTAAGCCCCCGAGTGGGAGGTTTGCTCTCCACTCGGTAGGATTTCTATTACTTAGGCGAGCACTGGGCTGTAGCTAAGCCCCCGAGTGGGAGGTTTGCTCTCCACTCGGTAGGATTTCTATTACTTAGGCGAGCACTGGGCTGCAGCTAAGCCCCCGAGTGGGAGATTTGCTCTCCACTCGGTAGGTTTTTCATGGCGTAGCTTTGAAGGAGAAGGTAGCAGTCGACCTGCACCTCGTCGTCCTTGCGAAGTGTTCTTTATTTTGGATGTTTAGGAGAATTCTTGGGCTGTTGCTAAGCCCCCGAGTGAGAGGCTGACTCTCCACTTGGTAGGATCTAAATACTTAGGCGAGTACTTGGACTGCAGCTAAGCCCCCGAGTGGGAGGCTGGCTCATCACTCGGTAGGATTTTGAATACCTAGGGGAGTACTTGGACTGCAGCTAAGCCTCCGAGTGGGAGGCTGGCTCATCACTCGGTAGGATTTTGAATACTTAGGCGAGTACTTGGACTGCAGCTAAGCCCCCGAGTGGGAGGCTGGCTCACCACTCGGTAGGATTTTGAATACTTAGGCGAGTACTTGGACTGCAGCTAAGCCCCAGTGGGAGGCTGGCTCACCACTCGATGGGATTTTGAATACTTAGGCGAGTGCTTGGACTGCAGCTAAGCCCCGAGTGGGAGGCTGGCTCACCACTCGGTGGGATTTTGAATACTTAGGCGAGTACTTGGACTGCAGCTAAGCCCCCGAGTGGGAGGCTGGCTCACCACTCGGTAGGATTTTGAATACTTAGGCAAGCGGATTCGCAGCTAAGCCCCCGAGTGGGAGACCGGCTTGCCGCTCGGAAAGGATTTTTTACAAACTTAGGCGAACGGATTCAGCTAAGCCACCCACCGGGGAAATTTCAAAAAAAGTAATAACAATCATTGGGAAAATTATAACATTCTTGTCTTAGATAAACAAACTACAAAAGTACTTTTATTACATCTCAACCGAGTGAGTATTAAGTATAAAAGTGGCGGAGCAGCTCCGCATTCCACGCTTGAGGCTCGTCGATCTGGTGATCAACGTTGTAGAGATGATACGCTCCATTGTGGAGAACTCTTGTGACTATGAAGGGACCTTCGCAAGTGGGAGCGAGCTTGTGTGGTTTCTGTTGATCCACTCGGACGACCAAATCTCCCTCTTGGAAGGCTCGACTCTTCACGTTTCTGGGATGGAATCGACGCAAGTCTTGCTGATAGATAGTCGAGCGGATCAGGGCCATCTCCTCTCCTCTTCCAAGAGGTCGATTGCATCTTGCCGGGCTTGTTCGCTTCTTCTTGAGTATAGTTCGACTCGAGGCGTTGTGAAGCAGGTCACTCGGCAGAACTGCTTCACTCCATAGACCGGGAAGAATGGAGTTCTCCCGATCGACCGATTAGGAGTGGTCCTCAATCCCGGAGAACTGATGGAAGTTAAATCGACCCAAGCTCCTGCTACGTGCTTGAGATCACGCATCAGCCGTGGTTTCAGCCCTTTGAGAATGAGGCCGTTTGCATGCTCTGCTTGTCCATTCGTTGAGGATGAGCAAGCTGAAGCATAGTCGACTCGCGTGCCACGAGAGGCGCGAAGGCTTTGAATTTGTCATTATCAAGTTTTACCCATTGTCGGTGATGATGCTATGCGAGAACTCCATATCTGAATATCAATTCTCGATGAAACCGATAGCGATTGCATGCATCAAGGTTTTTGATGGGCTTGGCCCGATCCACTTGGTGAACTTGTCATTGCTACTAGCAAATGAGTGAAGCCGCTTACGCCGGTCCTTAGCGGTCCAATCATGTCTAATCCCCAAACAGCGAAGGGCCAGACGAGTGGAATGGTCTTCAAGGCTGAGGCGGGCTTGTGCGACATGTTGGAATAGAACTAACTCCCTTCACACTTGTCGACTATTTCTTTCGCCATTTCATTTGCTTTCGCCGATATAATCCGCTTCGGCATGCTTTAGCCACGATGGTCGAGAGGACGCATGATGGCCACAGGTCCTGGAGTGGATATCCTCAAGAATTATCTGACCTTCTTCTGGCGTGATACACTTCTGGCCGACTCCAGTCGCGCTTTCTCTGTACAATTGTCCCTTGATCACTGTAAATGCCTTGGATCGACGGATGATCTGTCGAGCCTCTTCTTCATTCTCTGGGAGTTCTTTCCTTAGGATATATGCGATGTACGGCACTGTCCAGTCGGGAGTGATGACCACAACTTCCATAATCAGGTCGACCACGGCTGGGACCTCAACTTCAGTCGGATCATTGGCACTCTTTTGCTGCGGGGCTTCTTCTGTGAAAGGATCCTCCTGCACTGATGGTGCATGAATGTGCTCCAAAAATACATTGCTGGGAATGGCTTCCCTCTTGGACCCTATCTTCGCCAAATCATCTGCAGCTTGATTTTTCAGTCGGGGTATATGATGAAGCTCTAACCCCTCGAATTTCTTCTCCAGCTTTCTCACTGCATTACAGTAACCTGTCATAGCTAAACCCGACATCCCACTCCTTCATCACTTGATTAACAACCAGATCCGAGTCGCCGTAGACCATAAGGTGACGGACGCCGAGTGAAATGGCCATACGCAACCCATACATGAGTGCTTCATATTCTGCTTCATTGTTGGAAGAATCAAAGTGAATCTGGAGAGCATATTTGAGCTTATCTCCTCGGGGGGAAACCAATACAACCCCCGCACCAGAACCGTTCAGCATCTTGGAACCATCATAAAACATAGTCCAGTGCTCCGAGTGAACTTGAGTCGGAAGCTTCATTCGATCCACTTTCGGCGAGGAAGTCTGCTATTGCTTGGGACTTGATGGCTTTCTTTGCCTCAAATTTGATATCAAGGGGAAGGAGTTCAATTGCCCATTTAGCTACTCGACCAGTTACATCTCTGTTATGAAGAATTTCCGACAATGGGGAGTCGCTGACGACTGTAATGGAATGATCAGAGAAATAATGAGCAACCTTCTTTGTGGTCATGTAAATCCCATAAACAAGCTTCTGATAGTGAGGGTATCTTTGTTGGGGAACGTAGTAATTTCAAAAAATTTCCTACGCACACTCAAGACCATGGTGATGGCATAGCAACGAGAGGGGAGAGTGTCGTCCATGTACCCTCGTGAGACCGAAAGCGAAGCGTTATAACAACGCGGTTGATGTAGTCGTGCGTCTTCACGATCCGACCGATCCAAGCACCGAGCGTCACGGCACCTCCGAGTTCTGCACGTTCAGCTCGATGGCGATCCCGGACTCCAATCCAGCAAAGTGTCGGGGATGAGTTCCGTCGACCGACGGCGTGGTGGCGATGATGATGCTCCACCGGCGCGGGGCTTCGCCTAAGCTCATGACGATATGACTTCTCCGGCGCAGGGCTTCGCCTAAGCTCATGACGATATGACCGAAGTGGAATATAGTGGAGGGGCACCGCTTGCAGCTAAGGAACAATCCTTAGATCAACTTGTGTGTTGGGGTGCCCCCTGCCCCGTATATAAAGGAGCAAGGGGAAGTGCGGCCAGCCCCAGCGGCGCTGGAGAGTCCTACTCCCAGGAGTAGGACTCCCCCCTTCCTAGTTGGATTAGGATTGGAGGAGGGAAGAGGGAAGAGCGCCCCCTCTCCTGTCCTATTCGGACTAGAGGGGGGGGCGCGGCCTGCCCTGGCGGCCCTTCCTCTTCTCTCTATGGCCCATCAAGGCCCATAGACCCCCGGGGTTCAGTAACCCCGGTGTTCCGTAACTTCTGTTTTCATCCGGAAACTTTCGAAGTCAAACATAGGCTTCAATATATCAATCTTTATGTCTCGACCATTTGAGACTCCTCGTCATGTCCGTGATCACATCCGGGACTCGAACAACCTTGGTACATCAAAACTTATAAACTCATAATGAGCTGTCATCGAATCGTTAAGCGTGCGGACCCTACGGGTTCGAGAACTATGTAGACATGACCTAGAACCATTCTCGGTCAATAACCAATAGCGGAACCTGGATGCCCATATTGGTTCCTACATATTCTCTGAAGATCTTTATCGGTCAAACCGCATAACGATATCGTTGTTCCTTTGTCATCGGTATGTTACTTACCCGAGATTCGATCGTCGGTATCAATACCTAGTTCAATCTCGTTACGGTAAGTCTCTTTACTTGTTCCGTAATACATCATCTCACAACTAACTCATTAGTTGTAATGCTTGCAAGGCTTATGTGATGTGTATTACGAGAAAGGCCAGAGATACCTCTCAGAGCAATCGGATGACAAAAACTAATCTCAAATCGCCAACCCAACAAGTACCTTTGGAGACACCTGTAGTACTCCTTTATAATCACCCGATTCGTTGTGGCGTTTGGTAGTACCAAAGTGTTCCTCCGTAAGCAGGAGTTGCATAATCTCATAGTTACAGGAACATGTATAGGTCATGAAGAAAGCATTAGCAATATACTAAGCGATCAAGTGCTAAGCTAACGGAATGGGTCATGTCAATCACATCATTCTCCTAATGAGTGATCCCATTAATCAAATGACAACACATGTCTATGGTTAGGAAACACAACCATCTTTGATTAATGAGCTAGTCTAGTAGAGGCATACTAGTGACTATCTGTTTGTCTATGTATTCACACATGTATTATGTTTCCGGTTAATACAATTCTAGCATGAATAATAAACATTTATCATGGTATAAGAAATAAATAATAACTTTATTATTGCCTCTAGGGCATATTTCCTTGATCTCCCACTTGCACTAGAGTCAATAATCTAGATTACAGATTATGATTCTAACACCCATGGAGTCTTGGTGCTGATCATGTTTTGCTCGTGGAAGAGGCTTAGTCAGCGGGTGCGCAACATTCAGATCCGTATGTATTTTGCAAATCTCTATGTCTCCCACTTGGACTTGGTCCCGAATGGAATTGAGGCGTCTCTTGATATGCTTGGTCCTCTTGTGAAATCTGGATTCCTTTGCCAAGGCAATTGCACGATATTGTCACAGAAGATCTTCATTGGTCCCGATGCACTAGGTATGACACCTAGATCGGAAATGAACTCTTTCATCAGACTCCTTCATTTGCTGCTTCGAAGCAGCTATGTACTCCGCTTCACATGTAGATCCGCCACGGCGCTTTGTTTAGAACTGCACCAACCGACAGCTCCACCGTTTAATAAAAACACGTATCCGGTTTGCGATTTAGAATCGTCCGGATCGGTGTCAAAACTTACATCGGCGTAACCATTTACGACTAGCTCTTTGTCACCTCCATATCGAGAAACATATCCTTAGTCCTTTTCGGGTATTTCGGGATGTTCTTGACCGCTGTCCGATGATCCACTCTGGATTACTTTGGTACCTTCCTGCCAAGCTTACAGCTAAGCATCGTCAGTCTGGTACACAGCATTGCATACATGATAGAGCCTATGGCTGAAGCATAGGAACATCTTTCATTTCTCTCTATCTTCTGCATTGTGGTCGGGCATTGAGTCGACTCAATCTTACACCTTATAATCTGAGGTAAAAACCTTTCTTTGCTCGATCCATTTTGAACTTCTTCAAAACTTTATCAAGGTATGTGCTTTGTGAAAGTCAATTAAGCGTCTTGATCTATCTCTATAGATCTTGATGCCCAATATATAAGCAGCTTCACCGAGGTCTTTCATTGAAAACTTTTATTCAAGTATCCTTTTATGCTATCCAGAAATTCTATATCATTTCCAATCAATAATATATCGTCCACATATAATATCGAAATGCTCTGAGCTCCCACTCACTTTCTTGTAAATCGAGGCTTCTCCAAAAGTGCATATAAAACCATATCTTTGATCACACTATCAAAGCGTTTATTCAACTCGAGAGGCTTGCAGGACCATAAATTGATCATTGGAGCTTGCACACTTTGTTAGCACCCTTTGGATCAACAAAACCTTCTGGTTGCATCATATACAACTCTTCTTCTAGAAATCCATTCAAGAATGCAGTTTTACATCCATTTGCCAAATTTCATAATCATAAAATGTGGCAATTGCTAACATGATTCGGACAGACTTAAGCATCGCTTCTGGTGAGAAAGTCTCATCGTAGTCAACCCCTTGAACTTGTCGAAAACCTTTCGCAACAAGTCGAGCTTTGTAAACGATTACATTACCATCGGCGTCGGTCTTCTTCTTAAAGATCCATTTATTCTCAATGGCTTGCCGATCATCGGGCAAGTCAACCAAAGTCCATACTTTGTTCTCATACATGGATCCCATCTCAGATTTCATGGCTTCCAGCCATTTCGCATGAATCTGGGCTCACCATCGCTTCTTCATAGTTTGTAGGTTCGCCATGGTCAAGTAACATGACTTCGAATAGGATTACCGTACCACTCAGTGCGTATTTTACTCTGGTTGACCTCTGAGTTCGGTAGAAACTTGATCTGAAGCTTCATGATCATCATCATTAGTTTCCTCACTAATTGGTGTAGTTGTCACAGAACCGTTTCTTGTGATGAACTACTTTCCAATAAGGGAGCAGATCTGATTATCTCATCAAGTTCTACTTTCCTCCCACTCACTTCTTTGAGAGAAACTCCTTCTCTAGAAAGGATCCAATTTAGCAACGAAAACCTTGCCTTCAGATCTGTGATAGAAAGTGTACCCAACATTCTCCTTTGGGTATCCTATGAAGACACATTTCTCGATTTGGGTTCGAGCTTATCTGGTTGAAGTTTCTTCACATAAGCATTGCAGCCCCAAACTTTAAGAAACGACAACTTTGGTTTCTTGCCAAACCACAGTTCATAACGGTGTCGTCTCAGCGGTTTAGATGGTGCCCTATTTAGCGTGAATGCGGCCGTCTCTAAAGCATATCCCCAAAAGCGATAGCGGTAAATCGGTAAGAGACATCATAGATCGCACCATATCAAGTAAAGTACGATTCGACGTTCGGACACACCATTTCTCTGTGGTGTTCGGGTGGCGTGAGTTGTGAAACTATTCCACATTGTTTCAAATGTAAACCAAACTCGTAACTCAAATATTCTCCTCCACGATCCGATCGTAGAAACTTTATTTTCTTGTTACGATGATTTTCTACTTCACTCTAAAATTCTTTGAACTTTTCAAATGTTTCAGATTTGTGTTTCATTAAGTAGATATACCCATATCTGCTCAAATCATCTGTGAAGGTGAGAAAATAACGATACCCCCTTGCGTGCCTCAACATTCATTGGACCACAAACATCGGTATGTATGATTTCCAACAAATCAGTTGCTCGCTCCATAGTTCGGAGAAGCGGCGTTTTGGTCATCTTGCCCATGAGGCACGGTTACATAAGTACCAAGTGATTCATAATCAAGTGATTCCGAAGCCCATCGGTATGGAGTTTCTTCATGCGTTTTACACCAATATGACCTAAGCGGCGAGTGCCACAAATAAGTTGCATTATCATTATCAACTCTGCATCTTTTGGTTTCAACACTATGAATATGTGTATTACTACTATCGAGATTCAATAAAATAGACCATTCTTCAAGGGTGCATGACCATAAAAGATATTACTCATATAAATAGAACAACCATTATTCTCTGATTTAAATGAATAACCGTCTCGCATCAAACAAGATCCAGATATAATGTTCATGCTCAACGCTGGCACCAAATAACAATTATTTAGGTCTAAAACTAATCCCGAAGGTAGATGTAGAGGTAGCGTGCCGACCGCGATCACATTGACTTTGGAACCATTTCCCCCGCGCATCGTCACCTCGTCCTTTGCGGTGCTCGTCTATTCCGTAGTCCTGTTTGAGTTGCAAATATTAGCAACGAACCAGTATCAAATACCAGTGCTACTACGAGCTCTAGTAAGGTACACATCAATAACATGTATATCACATATACCTTTGTTCACCTTGCCATCCTTCTTATCCGCCAAATACTTGGGGCAGTTCCGCTTCCGATGTCGATCGCTTGCGGTAAAACACTCGATTTCAGGCTTAGGTCCAGACTTGGGTTTCTTCTCTTGAGCAGCAACTTTCTTGCTGTTCTTTTGAAGTTTCCTTCTTCTTTCCTTTGCCCTTTTCTTGAAACTAGTGGTCTTGTTGACCATCAACACTTGATGCTCTTTCTTGATTTCTACCTCCATGACTTTTAGCATTGCGAAGAGCTCGGGAATTGTTTTGGTCATCCCTTGCATATTATAGTTCATCACGAAGCTCTTGTAGCTTGGTGGCGTGATTGGAGAATTCATCAATGACACTATCATCCGGAAGAGTAACTCCCAGTTGAATCAAGTGATTATTATACCCGGACATTTTGAGTATATGTTCCTTGTGAACTATTCTCCTCCATCTTGCAGCTATAGAACTTATTGGAGACTTCATATCTCTCAATCCGGGCATTTGCTTGAAATATTAACTTCAACTCTGGAACATCTCATATGCTCCATGACGTTCAAAACGTCGTTGAAGACCAGTTCTAAGCCGTAAAGCATGGCACACTTGAACTATCGAGTAGTCATCAGCTTTGCTCGCCAGACGTTCACAACTTGGCGTAGCTCTCTGCAGAGCACGGCACCCAGCGGTGCTTCGGGCGTAATTCTTCTCTGCAGCAATGAGGATAATCCTCAAATTACGGACCCGATCCGTGTAATTGCTACCATCATCTTTCAACTTTGCTTTCTCAAGGAACGCATTAAAATTCAACGGAACAACAAAGACGAGCCATCTATCTACAATAAACATAGACAAGCAAAAATACTATCGGTACTAAGTTCATGATAAATTTAAGTTTAATTAATCATATTAAAACCTCCCACTTAGACAGACATCTCTCTAGTCATCTAAGTGATTACGTGATCCAAATCAACTAAACCATGTCCGATCATCACGTGAGATGGAGTAGTTTCAATGGTGAACATCACTATGTTGATCATATCTACTATATGATTCACGCTCGACCTTTCGGTCTCCGTGTTCGAGGCCATATCTGTTATATGCTAGGCTCGTCAAGTTTAACCTGAGTATTCGCATGTGCAACTGTTTTGCACCGTTGTAGATGGACGTAGAACTTATCACACCCGATCATCACGTGGTGTCCGGGTACTCGAACTTTGGCAATGGTGCATACTCAGGAGAACACTTCTTGATAATTTTAGTGAGAGATCATCTTATAATGCTACCGTCAATCAAAGCAAGATAAGATGCATAAAGGATAAACATCACATGCAATCAATATAAGTGATATGATATGGTCATCATCATCTTGTGCTTGTGATCTCCATCATGAAGCACCGTCATGATCACCATCGTCACCGTAGCGACACCTTGATCTCCATCGTAGCATCGTTGTCGTCTCGCCAACTATTGCTTCTCGACTATCGCTCTGCTTAGTGATAAAGTAAAGCAATTACATGGCGTTGCATTTCATACAATAAGCGACAACCATATGGCTCCTCGCGATTGCCGATAACTCCGTTACAAAACATGATCATCTCATACAATAAAATATAGCATCACGTCTTGACCACATCACATCACAACATGCCCTGCAAAAACAAGTTAGGCGTCCTCTACTTTGTTGTTGCAAGTTTTACGTGGCTGCTACGGGCTGAGCAAGAACCGTTCTTACCTACGCATCAAAACCACAGCGATAGTTTGTCAAGTTGGTGCTGTTTTAACCTTCGCAAGGACGGGCGTAGCCACACTCAGTTCAACTAAAGTGAGAGAAACTGACACCGCGGTCACCTTTAAGCAACTAGTGCTCAAGCGGTGAAACCAGTCTCGCGTAAGCGTCTGGCGTAATGTCGGTCCGGCCGCTTCATCTCACAATACCGCCGAACCAAAGTATGACATGCTGGTAAGCGGTATGACTTATATCGCCCACAACTCACTTGTGTTCTACGTGCATATGACATCAACGCATAAAACCAGGCTCGGATGCCTTTGTTGGGGAGCGTAGTAATTTCAAAAAATTCCCACGCACACTCAAGACCATGGTGATGGCATAGCAGCGAGAGGGAGATGTCGTCCACGTACCCTCGTGAGACCGAAAGCGAAGCGTTATAACAACGCGGTTGATGTAGTCGACGTCTTCACGATCCGACCGATCCAAGCACCGAGCGACGGCACCTCCGAGTTACGCACACGTTCAGCTCGATGGCGATCCCGGACTCCGATCCAGCAAAGTGTCGGGGATGAGTTCCGTCGACCGACGGCGTGGTGGCGATGATGATGCTCCACCGGCGCGGGGCTTCGCCTAAGCTCATGACGATATGACTTCTCCGGCGCAGGGCTTCGCCTAAGCTCATGACGATATGACGAAGTGGAATATGGTGGAGGGGCACCGCACACGGCTAAGGAACGATCCGTAGATCAACTTGTGTGTCTGGGTGCCCCCCTGCCCGTATATAAAGGAGCAGGGAAGTGCGGCCAGCCAAGAAGGCGCTGGAGGAGTCCTACTCCCACCGAGTAGGACTCCCCCTTTCCTAGTTGGATTAGGATTGGAGGAGGGAAGAGGGAAGAGGCGCGCCCCTCTCCTGTCCTATTCGGACTAGAGGGAGGGCGCGGCCTGCCCCCTGGCCGCCCTTCCTCTTCTCTCTATGGCCCATCAAGGCCCATAGACCCCCGGGGTTCCGTAACCCCGGTGTTCCGTAACTTCTGTTTTCATCGGAACCTTCCAGAAGTCAAACATAGGCTTCCAATATATCAATCTTTATGTCTCGACCATTTCGAGACTCCTCGTCATGTCCGTGATCACATCCGGGACTCGAACAACCTTGGTACATCAAAACTTATAAACTCATAATGAACTATCATTGAAGCGTTAAGCGTGCGGACCCTACGGGTTCGAGAACTATGTAGACATGACCTAGAACCATTCTCGGTCAATAACCAATAGCGGAACCTGGATGCCCATATTGGTTCCTACATATTCTCTGAAGATCTTTATCGGTCAAACCGCATAACGATATACGTTGTTCCTTTGTCATCGGTATGTTACTTACCCGAGATTCGATCGTCGGTATCAATACCTAGTTCAATCTCGTTACGGTAAGTCTCTTTACTCGTTCCGTAATACATCATCTCACAACTAACTCATTAGTTGTAATGCTTGCAAGGCTTATGTGATGTGTATTACCGAGAAGGCCAGAGATACCTCTCCGACAATCGGAGTGACAAAACCTAATCTCGAAATCGCCAACCCAACAAGTACCTTTGGAGACACCTGTAGTACTCCTTTATAATCACCCGATTACGTTGTGACGTTTGGTAGTACCAAAGTGTTCCTCCGTGGCAGGAGTTGCATAATCTCATAGTTATAGGAACATGTATAGGTCATGAAGAAAGCATTAGCAATATACTAAGCGATCAAGTGCTAAGCTAACGGAATGGGTCATGTCAATCACATCATTCTCCTAATGAGTGATCCCATTAATCAAATGACAACACATGTCTATGGTTAGGAAACACAACCATCTTTGATTAATGAGCTAGTCTAGTAGAGGCATACTAGTGACTATCTGTTTGTCTATGTATTCACACATGTATTATGTTTCCGGTTAATACAATTCTAGCATGAATAATAAACATTTATCATGGTATAAGGAAATAAATAATAACTTTATTATTGCCTCTAGGGCATATTTCCTTCAATCTTTGCTTTGATGGGGTCAGCACTTCAGAAAGATAATAAACTGGGCGTTGAACTTTGAAGGCTTTTCCTTCTTCTTCCATTTCGACCGTAAATGCAGTCTTGACGACTTGTCCGATGGCTGCAATGTAAAGAAACAAAGGCTCTTTGCTGATAGGAGCAGCAAGCACCGGCTGGGTGGAGAGCAGAGCTTTTAGCTCTGCAAACGCTGCATCAGCTTCCGGAGTCCACTCGAACTTGTTTGACTTCTTCATCAGTCGGTAAAGAGGCAATGCCTTTTCACCGAGGCGAGAGATGAATCGACTTAAAGCGGCCAAGCATCCAGTAAGCTTCTGGACATCGTGCACACGCACAGGGCGCTTCATTCAGAGTGTAGTGCCAATCTTTTCGGGGTTAGCATCGATTCCTCGCTCGGAAACGAGAAAACCGAGTAACTTTCCACCAGGAACTCCAAATGTGCACCGATGGGTTAGCTTGATATCATACCTCCCGAGATTGGCAATTGTTTCAGCAAGGTCGATCAACAGGTCGGAACCCTTTCGTGACTTGACAACTATATCATCCATGTGCGCTTCTACATTCCGGTGATTTGAGTGAGCAAACACTTCTGAATCATCCTCATGAATGTGGTTCCGGCATTCTTGAGACCGAATGGCATGGTGACATAACAGAAGCACCCGAATGGAGTGATGAACGCTGTTTTGATCTCATCAGGTCCATACAGACGGATCTGATGGTACCCGGAATAGGCGTCTAAAAAAGACAGCCTCTCACATCCCGTAGTTGAGTCGACTATTTGGTCAATGCGAGGAAGAGGGAAATGATCTTTCGGGCATGCCCGATTGATATGCTTGAAATCGATGCACATGCGCAACGACTTGTCCTTCTTGGGGACCATGACGACATTGGCGAGCCACTCAGAGTGGTAGATCTCTCGGATGAACTCTGCCGCTAAGAGCCGAGCCACCTCTTCACCAATGGCCTTTCTCTTATGGACGGCGGACCGTCGAAGATATTCTTTAACTGGTTTTACTTTTGGGTCGACTCATAGGCGGTGCTCAGCCAGCCCCCTGGGAACACCCGGCATGTCAGCAGGCTTCCATGCAAAGATGTCCCAGTTCTCACGGAGGAACTGGATGAGCGCTTCTTCCTATTTTGAGTCGAGTGTTGTTGAGATGTTGGTCGGAGCAGCATTGGGATCAGTCGGGTGAATGTGAACTTGTTTCGTCTCACCTGTCGACTGGAATGCTGACTCCGTAGCGGGCTTCTTAGCTCGCAACAAATCACTCGGATCTGCAGTTTTCTGATACTCTTGTAGCTCTACCACTGCCAACTGAGCATCGGCGATCTTAGAGCCTTTCTGGAAGCACTCTTCCGCCTTCTTCCGATTGCCCGTAACAGTGATCACGCCCTTGGGACCATGCATCTTCATATTAAGATACACGTAACATGGTCGGGCCATGAAATGTGCATATGCTGGCCTTCCCAGAATAGCGTGATAAGCGCTCTGGAAATCCATGACCTCAAAGGTCAACTTTTCTTTCCGGAAATGCTTCGAATCCCCAAAAACTACATCAAGAGCAATTTGACCGAGTGACTCAGCCTTCTTTCCAGGAATGACTCCGTAGAAGCTCATGTTACTGGTGCTGAGTCTGGACATCGGAATGCCCATCCCTTTCAACGTCTCTGCGTACAATATGTTCAAGCCACTACCACCATCCATCAGAACTTTGGTCAGTCGAGTGCCTTCGATGGCCGGGTCGACTCCTGGCGCTTGCCTCCCGGGGGTGGCAATGTCGTCAGTGATCGGACTGGTCGAATGTGATGAAGTGCAGGACCACTTCAGATAGTTGGGTGTCGCCCAAGCGACCATGTTTACTTCCGATTGATAACCTTCAATCGACTTTTGCTCTCGGCGTCGGCAAAAATCATCGAGGTGGAATTGACACTGGGGATATCCATCATCACTGTCATCTTTGTCCTCGACTTTTTCTGTCTCCTTATCCTTATCCTTGGGCTGTTTCCCTTGGAACTGATGAATCAAGAGTCAACACCGTCGAGTGGTGTGTTTCGGGTAAATGAGTTTACCCTCTTCATCTTTCTTCGTGTGAATATGACATGGCAAATCCAACACGTCATTTCCATCCTGGTCTTTCACCTTCTTGGGGTTCCAAGGACCCTTGGGTTTCCCTTGAACTTTCACAGGGTCCTGCCAAGGCCTCTCCGGCAGCAGTGGCTCGGCGGCGCTTCTTCCGACTGGAATTTCCTCCGCCGGCCTCATTGGCGACCGATTTGTATTTACCACTCCGGAGCTGATCCTCTTCTTCACCATTTGCATACTTGGTGGCAATCTCCATCATCCGACTCAGGGTCATATCTCCGGTTCGACCGAATTTCAAACTTAACTCTCTGTTCTTGACACTTTCTTTGAAGGCACAGACTGCCTGGTGATCAGATACATTCTCAACTGTGTGGTGCAAAGTGATCCACCACTGGATATATAATCTCTCAAAGTTTCACTCGACTTTTGCACACACGATTGCAACTCTGTCAATCCTGCTGGTGGTTTACAAGTCCCTTCAAATGTCACGACAAACACGGGCAAGTTCTTCCCAAGTGTAAATCTCTTTGGGTGCTAATCGATTCAACCACGCCTGGCTGAACCCTCCAACATAAGAGGCAAATGCTTCATGGCTACCTCATCGTTGCCGCCGCCGATCTGAACAGCCACTCGGTAATTTTCAAGCCAAGTGTCGAGGCTTGGATTCACCGATGAACTTATCGACTCGATCGCCAACCTGAAGTTGGGAGGAATCACCGCTGCTCTCGATGGCTCTCATTGAAACACTCGGTCGAGACATGAATTCTGCTGCTGGAGGAACATCTCTATCATGGCCGTCTCGGTGAGCTCTGTTCTGTCGACCAAACCTTGAGCGATAATAGATCTGCGATCAAAGCCTGGTTCCACAGGGTCGATGGAACTCTTCGCCCAACACTGTGTTGGCGTCTGTCGTCCTGCTGCCGAGGAGTGTATAATCCACCCCTTGGGGGAGGAGTGGGCACTCGACGTCGATCATTGCGATCGAATTGGTGCTCATACAGCTCGCGACTCTTGTACTGATCATCATGCCGGCCCCCACGTTCCTCACGCCTCGAGGGCGATCTCGGACTATGGGCTCACTGGACTGAATTCGCAGCGACGGATCGGCTGTGAATCCTGTTCAGCGACTGTGATACGACTGAGTTTTGGTCTCCTGCCGTCCGGAGCAGATCTCTGATTTGTAGCAAACCTCTACCTGCTCCGACTGGGAAGGCTGAATCGACTCTGCTATATGGGCGGCAGCTGCTAAATTCTGAATCGGAGTTCGATATACCTGAGTTGGTGGCTGGAAGAGCTGACGCTGACTGGATTCTGGAACCCTTGGTCGCGTGCGCTCGTCGAGTACTCGCTGAAGGTTCTCCAGTCGAGTGCGCTCAGCCAGGTTTGGCCAAGCGCGCATCCTCCAAGGCACGGGCCTCGGGGGTTTCTCCGACGATAGGAGTGTGAAGCGCATCCATGTTCCGACGGCGAAGCTCCTCCTCCGAAGCCGGGTGAGGGGCTCGGGCAGGTACTCTTCGTGGGCTTGCTCGGATCGCCTCCACCGTCACCTCCGTTGGTGCGGGTGAATCGAGGGACCGCGTGGTCCATCGACCATCGAACCTCTGCCGCCAGTCATCGCTTTTCAGATTCGGACGCTAGATCTCTGCGAACCCGGTGTGGTCGAACAGCCGTGAGAGATTCGTCGGGCTCGATCGCCGCGACTTGGGGGGTGGCTGACTGGCGGGCCATCGCATGCCTCACCCACCGCTGAAGCCTCGACCGACCAGAATGCTTGCTCTGGGGAAGGCGGGCGAGGGGGGCACAGAGCCGACCCATACCGGGTCAGCGGTTGCCGCAGGAGGACGCCATGACGGACGCTGCAGAAAAGTCGTCGCCCGTGGACGGGAGGCGCGTCCACGTCGAGTGGAGCCTCCTGAAGCCAAGCGGAGTTGTCGGCGATGAACGTGAGCGCACCGAGACGGATGTCGTGGCCGTCGACCAAAACTCCACTTGAAACCATGATGTAGGAGATCGAAAGAATCCCAACTTCTCCAACAAATTGCTAGAACACCTGCCCCAAGGTGGGCGCCAACTGTCGTGGTTCTAAGTCTGACAGTAGAATGGGGGGTAGGTATGGAGAGGCAAGATCCTAGCTATGGAGTAGTTGTATCGCAAGAGATTTACTGAGTTCAGACCCTTTCTGAGGAAGTGACCCTCGTCTTGGAGCCCGGAGGCGGTCGACTGGATATTATGCGTATGTGTTACAGGGGTGCGAACCCTTATACCTGTGGAGGGGGGCTTATATAAAGTGCGCCAGGATCCCAGCCAGCCCTCGTAGCAGAGGGTTTAAGGTACGTTAAGGTTGGGCGTTACCGGTAACGCCTTACATAAAGTATCATTATGACCATAAAGACTATTTAACTACAGACCGTTTGGACACCGAGTGGCTCTTGGACTCCTGGTGGTCGAGTGGGTCTTCATGGTCGAGTGTCTTTGAATCTGTCGAGTGGAAACCTACCAGGTCGACTGGAAGGCCGCTTCTTTCGCGAGTGTCCTTGTGGAGGGTATCTTTGGGCAGGTCTATGACCCTACCCCAGGTACATGACTTCATCACCCAGGCCTGCCCCGAACTCGCAGCTGAGCATCGTCGGGGTAGGGCCTATTAAGTGCACAGGCGGAATCGCTGAAGGGGTTGGCCCCTTGAAGTATTCTTTTCTGATTCATCAGTCTTGATTCTAGGGCGGTGTTCTCCAGCACACACTTCTCCTCCACCTCTGTGATCCTTCTCATCTGGCCATGGTTCGAGGGCGAGGGCGTGGTGGAGCTCCGGTGGCGGCGACGAGGGCTTCTTCTCAACAACACGTCCCTCCTTCCCCGGACCCTAAGGCAGCGGAATCGTCCGTGAGAAGGGGAGGAAGGGGGCGTGGTCGTGGTCGCCGCGGTGCTCGAGGAGGACGACGGGGCGGTGCAGTGGTGGCGCCTCTGCCGGTACAAGTCTTTGTGCAGTTGTCTTCGTCTTCCGACCTTCTTCGCGCGGGAGATGGAGCGCGAGCAACCGCGCGCCCTAAGGCTACACATGAGGGGTTGTGGGGATGGAAGCACGAGGGACGATGTCGACTTCCCCGCCCCTCATGTGATGTACCTTCGTCACAGTTGGAAGACCTTTGCCCGTGCCCACAGCTTTTCGGAGGGGCACATTCTCCATTTCAAATTAATGGAGAGTGGCCTGCTCTCCGTCAAGATCTTCCGGCACTCGGGAGGTCGCTTAGGGTGCTATGAAGAGAGCTTGACCAACGATGAAAGCTCCTCCTTGAGCGAAAGCGACGAGGAGGACAGTGACGGCGACGACGGCAGCGGGCAGAGGGGCGACAACTCCGACTCTGTTGATCGTCTCCTGCACCATCTTCATTAGGCGGCAGTACCATCATCTGCATCCACGTCTCCTCCCCGGAAATGAGATTTGATGGGGAGTTGGATGCAGAGGTGTGGATGATGCTACCGGCCTCCTCGAGCAGCTTTCCAGCTGGACCTCGGCAGGCTTCATTTCGGGCTGCAACTCCGTTTGTCCTGCCGAGTCCTGCTGGCCCTGGTGACGGTGGTTGACGGGTCCGCCTTCCGCCATGCTCTCCATCGAGGCGTTCCCTCGTGCTACCTCTCATGGAGCCCGATGAGAGCGGGCTGGACCTTCACCCAGGCGCTCCTTTTGCCCTCCTCGCCTTCGACGGCTGCACCTAGGAGGAGAGGGACAAGAAAGGGCATCACGGAGCACTTATCTGTTTTCAATCTTAAACCTATAGGCAATCGCCCAATTTTAATTCAAATAATGTAACCTCTCGAGTCCATCTTTGTGTTCTGTAACACTTGTACTTGTGTTAGCATAGGAAGGAAAAAGATGAGCCTTCCGGGAACCCGTGCATGTATATGTCCATGCAGAGGTGGAGTACCTCTTTAATGTAAATAAATGAGTTGAAGTGGCAGGGAGAAACAGAATGGCTCTCCTCTCCCACATCTCTCCCCCTACCACCTACCAAACTCCATGGCAATTTCTAGTTTAATCCACCATGGAAGGCCTCTTGCATTGGGACTTTGCACCTGGCCTTGCCTTGGCCGATCAGGTAAGACGTGGGTTTGGTTCCACGGTTCATTTTTCTCCTTCTCGAGACTCCAAGGAATTCTTTTTGGTGGTCTCTTTTTCGTCGGCTTCCTTTGCTCTCTCCGTGGATTCGGTGGGTATTGCGCTCCAATGCTGCATTCGGGGGTCTTAGCTCTGGTTTCAAAGTGCTACAACTCAATTATCGTTCTTTCCGGTTTTCGGTGGCTAATAACAAAGTGGGACATTTCATCCACCGTTTGAGGGATCGGGTCTGGCCAGATTTTGTTTGTCACTTCCACCTTTATAATTGCCGCTATGCAAATGCTCCAATTGATGAATCATGTTGGCATGCTGATATTGAGCTCAAGGACTTATCCTCTCGTCGTTCAATGGCTGTTAAATCCTCTCTCGAATTCTTGCACTCGGACTCTAGTTTAAGTTCAAGCTCTGAGAAGGTGTTGTGTAAGTATGGTTTGATTCCGATTACATCGATGCAGTTCTCTAACAACAATGCACATGAAGCGTCCTCTTCCCATTTGGATCAAACTAAACAGGATCATACGCTCTCTCTTCATTCTTCGGTGGATCATTCTCACATGGATTATTCTCTGCCACATTCTTCTCATGCAGTTTGCTTGGTTTCCGCTCCCAAAGATCGCGCTGCATTAATTGCTTATTTTTTGAACCAAGCCCAGTTTGAGGAATCGTAGCAGGGTAAATACATTCAATTGGGAGCCTTTAAATGCCCTTTATCTGTCCCATATCCACCGCTGCCTCAATGTTTCTTGCAGTCGGCGTTCAAATATGCGTCCCAGCATGTATCCTGGCCCGCTACTCTCTCGGCCCGTCATAAAGCTGACTTGGCCCAGGCCCACTATTCGGAAGCAGAAATATTGGATTTATCCTCGAATTGGGCGGTTCTTTGCTCTCGTTGCCTCCAATGGGGGCACCACAAAAATTCTTGACAAGCCAGATTGATTTGTATTAATTGCTCCTCGCCTGGTCATAAGGCTGTTGATTGCCCCATTTTTGTTAAGTCCCAAACGCTCCAAACTTTACAACCCACAATTGGTAACACACATCCTCTGCCTGATCAGTTTGCTCCTTCCCTTAACGTGCATGATCAGCCTAAACGCAAACCAACCGTCCGATGCGCGGTGTATGGTTTCTACGGCCACGTGGAACAATCCTGCCATCGACGTCGTTTCAACGAGAAGTGGCAGTGGCGACCAAAGATTTCTCCTTCTTCCCACTTTACCCCTCACGGTCCGGCTTCCGCCTCGGTTTCTACCACACCACAGCTCTGCCCACTCGTGTCACATCACCAGCCACCACCATCATTGCCCTCCGCCACTCCACCGTCCATGGCGAACTACCCTCTCAATCCGGTGCCCTTCCTCCCGCCGGGTTTCGCCGTTGAGCCCGGCCCGACAGATCGCGTCGTTCACAGTGGCATGGTTGTCGGACCTATCCCGCCGCTCAACCACGATTTCCTCGCCGTCCCTGAAGCCAGTGCGTATGTCCCCCTGCATCGCCGTGCGGCCATCTGCAACATGGTCCAAGGTCTGCTTCATGAATCCCAGCTTTTTACTACTGAATCAATCGACCAGCCATTTGGCATTGGTATCTTTGGATTTGCGGATTCTTTCATGCGTGACCCTACGATCAATACTCCTCTTGAACTGGAAGAAGAAGACCTTTTGATTACTTTTGTGCCGCACAATCAAGCTCTCAATCGCCGCACCACCTGTTTTGGCCCTGAGGTCTGGCTCATGTTCTTCGGATTCCCATACGACTATCAGACGGATTACTACAGTACTAAAGCCCTGGGTGGCTATGGTTCCCTTGTTAGTTGGTACAACCCACGGCAGGACAGGAGGTTTATGCTCATCAAAGCCTGTGTTTTGCGCCTCCGCCTGATCCCTAAAAGTTTCGTTGTCTGGCAGTTGGGTGGTGCCAGGGATTGCTGGACTGTTCAGATCACAATCCTCAGAAGCAACGACTGGAATGGCCTGTTACCTGAAGTGCTTCCTCCCGGCGAAGAGGATCCCCCATCTGATGGAAATCCACATCCACTGTTTGGACCTGAGTTGACTGCTGAGCAGTTGTATCAACAGTGGGTGCACAACTGGCTAGTGCAAAATGGAGCCCCCAATGCTGACAATGCCAACCAGGGCAATGGACCTCCTCAGAACAATGGTGGTTGGGGGCAATGGGCAGCTCCTCCGGCTCATTAGTTGCCTCTCCTTCCTCCCCATCTTGTGAATTATCAAGCTTGGCTGGCAGCTCAAGGTCTCACCTTCCAGCATGGTATTGTTCTGGAGGATAATATTTTTGATAACCCAATGGAGGCTTGGAATGACACCTTCTCCTCCTCTGATGACAGCTCTGCCTCTACTAAAGATGCTCTGCTTTTGTTTCCTATCGCTGAACCAACCCTGTCTGAAGCTCAGGATGCTTTGAATATTACTGTCAGCATGCACAACCATGGCATTCACTTCGGCCTCTCGGCCAATGGATCTGACCTGCTGAATCTTCTGTTGTCAGACCCAATTCCCAGACAGCTCTTGAACAACTTCATCTTCCAGGCTTTTCGCCCTACATTGGCCACCATTGGTCCGTGGAGCTCTGGATACGGTATGCGCTCTACAAACGTGGAAGTTTCTGTGTGGGTTTCTTGTGACATCAATGGCGTTATTCTTTCTCAGCTGCCACCTCCTCCAGTTTCCTCTGTGGTCCTGGAAGAAATTTCTGAAATGTCTCTGCAGCACACACAGCTTTTGTTGCCCTCTACGACTGACGCTACTCAAACTGCAGTTGCCCCTATGGTTGCTTCTCTGCCTATGCCTATGGTCGAGTCTGGTACCTTACCACCACAGGATGACAGTCACGGCAACAGGGTTAACCAAGTTATGCTTGCCACTGCTGTCAACACCTCTGCCAAGCCTGCTGGTCTTGCTGCTGTGAACTCCATCTTGGAACCTGGAGGTCTGGCTGTTGTGACTCGTGGTCGTCGGGCTCGGGCACCTGCTCCAATCTCCACTGTTAAAGTGCATCAAAGCAATCGCTCCAACAAATACAATGGCTTCAAGGTTAACCAGGTGATTGAAACCCGCACTACCAATTCCAAGGTTAAACCCAGGATGGTTCCTTCGATTGGATCCTCCTCCTCTGCTATGGACTCAACCTCTGAAGATGTTCCTCCTACTCCTGTCCATGTCCTTCATGCGATTGGTATTAACAAGTGTGCTGTTCCTGCAGCTGAACTGACTGAAGATCTTCTCACTGTGGCACGTGCTCCACCTCCTGCCTCGACCGATCACCCAGGACCACTGGCTAGTGTTGATCTGCCTGCTGAGGATGGGCCCTCCAGGGCCTAGTCCATTTATTCTCTATGCCCCTTTTGCGTAGCTGGGAAGTGCTCTGTTGGAACATCCGTGGCATCAATTCTAATGATAAACAGCTTGCACTTAATAACACCATTAGATCCAGTGGTTGTTCGGTTGTTTGCATCCAAGAGACAAAGAAAACCTATTTTGAGTTATCCTTTATTAAATCCTGCTTCCCTAGACAATTTGATCAGTTTGCATACGTCCCATATCAAGGAGCTTCGGGTGGCTTAATCACTATATGGAAAAGTTCTATGTTTACTGGTGATGTGGTGTTCTCGTCTGATTTTGCTTTGGTCATTAACTTTACTAGCACTTTATCGCTCATTCTTGGACGCTGGTTAATGTTTATGGCCCATGTTCGGGTGACGCGCGTATTACGTTTACCAATTGGCTTTATAATCTGGATATACCTAGCTCGCAAGATTGGCTCCTAGTTGGCGATTTCAATTACATTCGTGCGCCTGACAATAGAAACAAGCCCGGGGGGGTGTCCGAATGACATGTGCACTTTCAATGACATTATCCGCAAGCAGATCCTTATTGAATTACCTATCAAGGGCCGATCATATACTTGGAGCAATATGCAAGAAGACCCACTACTTGAACAACTAGACTGGTTCTTTACCTCGTTGCATTGGACCAATGTATACCCCAATACCCTGGTCAAGCCTCTTGGTAAGCCTGTCTCCGATCATGTACCCTGCATTATTTCCATCCAAACATGCATTCCTCGTAGCAAGGTGTTTCGCTTTGAGCCCTTCTAGATTTTGCACCCTGGCTTCATGGACCTTGTCCAAGATATTTGGAACAGACCAGTTAGAGCACAAAACGCTGCGACTATTCTCTATAAAAAATTCAAAGCTCTGCGCCACACCCTAAAAATCTGGAGCAAAAACCTCTCTCGACTATCCGTAGCCATTGCTAACTGGAACGAAACCCTAGTTCATCTAGATGCACTTGAAAATATCAGAGCCCTATCTATTCCGCAAGCAAACTTCCGGAATATCATCAAGAAACACCTGCTGCGTCTCCTTAAATACCAAAACTAGTACTGGAAGAAGCGTTGCATAATTAGGTGGATCAAGTTCGGGGATGAGAATGCCAAAAATTTTCAGGCTGTTGCCACTGAAAGATATCGCCGCAACAACATTGCAAGCTTCAGAAAAGAGGATGGCTCTCTCATTGACAGTCACGAAGGAAAAGAAGCGCTCCTGTTCCAAACATATACTGATCGCCTGGGTACTTCGCGACCTGCAGAAATGAAATTTAACTTGCCTAACGTTCTGCAACACCACGATGATCTAGACCAGCTAACTGAGCCTTTTACCCACGATGAGATTGATGCGGTTATTAAAGAAATGCCGGCCGATCGAGCGCCAGGCCCGGATGGTTTTAGTGGTGCATTCCTTAAAGCTTGTTGGCCCATTATCAAACATGACTTCTACAACCTTTGTGAAGCATTCCACCAGGGGGACTTGGACCTCACTAGTATAAACGATGGATTGATAACATTGATTCCAAAGTCCAACTCATCGAAAACTGTCAATGACTACCGCCCGATCACACTCCTCAATTGTTGCCTTAAGATGATCACTAAGCTACTTGCCAATCGCCTGCAATGAGTCATTCTAAAGATTATCCACAAGAACCAATATGGGTTTATAAAGGGGAGAATGATACGGGATTGCCTTGCCTGGGCCTTCCAATATATACACCAATGCCATGCATCGAAGAAGGAAATTATCTTACTGAAACTGGACTTTGCCAAAGCCTTCGATACAATTGAACATGCTCCCATGCTGAACATTATGAAACACCTGGGATTGAACGATAAGTGGCTCTCTTGGACCAAATGCATCTTCTCGACAGGGCGTTCATCGGTTCTATTGAATGGTGTGCCTGGCCGACAATTTCACTGCCGCACCGGTGTATGACAAGGGGACCCGCTTTCTCCCTTGATCTTCGTCATTGCGGCTGATCTCCTCCAAGCAGCTATCAATGACACTTTTAGACAAGGCAAAATTCAGTTGCCCTTCCCTTGCGTTGGTCAAACGGACTATCCGGTAATCCAATATGCAGACGACACGATACTGGCCATGCCTGCATGCCCCCAGCAAGCCGCAGTCATCAAAGAAATCCTTGTGGATTATGCAAACCTTTTTGGGTGTTCAGTTGGGTCCATGCCATTTACTTACCTTGTTCTACCTCTCGGCACGACTAAACCAACCGTCCTTGATCTCATGCCCCTAGTTTGCATCGCTGAGCGTTGCCTCACCTCCATGATCGCAATGATGTCCTACGGTGGCAAACTCTCTTGGCTTAATGCTACCATCACATCCCTACTTATTTACGCCATGTGCACACTCAAGTTCTAGCTCAAGCTGATTGAGATGCTCGATAAAATCTGAAGGTGGTGTCTATGGACCAAAAAGAGGGAACAAGGGGACAAATGCAACTCTCTTGCCGCATGGGACATGGTCTGCAAACCCAAAAAACATGGTGGCCTAGGGGTTATCAACATTAAGGTGCAAAATGATGCTCTGCTCATGAAAATATTACACGAATTCTACAACAAGCTCGATGTCCCTTGGGTACATCTCATTTGGAACACATACTATGCCGACAAAGTCCCTCATGCTACAAATCCAGTGGGCTCGTTTTGGTGGAGGGATATCCTCAAGCTCACGCCTGTCTTCCGAGGGATCTCACAAGTCCGAATCGTGTCGGGCACAACTGCTCTAGTTTGGAAAGATCTTTGGGCGGTGGACGTTCTGGAAAATTCGCACCCTCACGCGTTCTCCTTTGCCATTCATGAGGACGAGACTGTCAAAGATTTCTTGGAGAGCACGGCGTCGTCGGAAGCCTTTCACCTACCGCTTTCTCCCCAAGCCCTGGCCGAGGTCCGAGACATTCAACGGATCTCCACGCACATGCACCCGTCCACATCTATTAATGATGTCTAGCATTATACCTGGGGGAAATCTGTCTACCAACCGGCCATTTACTACAGATTCTTCTTTCGAGACGCCAACACCCACCCAGCTTTCTCCCTTCTCTGGCGCTCTCGCTGCATCACGAGGATCAAAGTCTTTGGCTGGCTTCTAATGAATGACCGACTGAATACACGTGATATGCTCAAACGTTGACACTATGACATAGGTGATGACCACAGCTGCTTGCTCTGCGGTAACAACGACGAGGAAATAGTGGACCATATGATCTTCACTTGCTCATTCAGTCAATCTTGCTGGCAAAGACTTCGGATTAGCTGGCCACCCTTCACCTGCCGCCTCCAACTTCTTCAACATGCTAAAAACTCCTGGCGGCGCCCACTCTTTTTTGAAATCTTCTTGGTGGCTGCTTGGAGTCTTTGGAAGGAAAGAAACAATAAACACTTTAGGAGGATTACACCAACCGTCAGTGGGTGGCTGAAGAGATTCAAGGACGATTTGGACCTCCTCCAACATTGGACTAGGGGGAGTCACCCTACTTTCATTTCTTCTTTTATTTCTGAGCTACACTAATAGTAACAGCTCTGCCCCCTGTTTGGGCAGGTGGACGCCCATGTGTAAAATGTAAAAGCATTTGTAACACCCTGTCCATATATATATATGAAAACACAGTAGGAGCCTTTCCTACTGCTCTTCCCTAAAAAATTGTAAATAAACGAGTTTCCCCGGCAGGATATCCTGCCGGCACCCTCGTTTGTCCGCCGGAGAGCTCCGTCTGTCGGGGAACAGACAGAGGGGCCAGCCCCTGCCAACTCCTTTTTATCAAAGGCTACTGCGACCATCCTGATTGAAGCAACGTTCAAGTCATGGATGGGAGCACCTAAGTTTCAAAAAGAGAGGCGAGGTTTCCTCATGCAAAGTTATAGCTTTACAGAACACTAATGGACAGGAGGTAAACTTATCTGTTTGGCTCTGCCAGGAATCGCAGTGCCGTGCAATCTTCTCATCCTTCGTCGAAGTCATGTTCACGGCAGGAACCTGCAACTCCATGTAGATGAGAATGAATGCAGGATGCAATCCTATCTATATGCATATGCAAATTCTCATGAAATGCTTATGCATCTAGGTGTGCTCATGCATGCATGCAATCTTAATTGGTGCCCCCTACAACGCTTCTTTACCTTCTCTTGCACGGGTTCATCGCCCCGGCTTTGTACAAGGGGTTACATGCAGCTGAGGCAAGGCACAGCCACAAGGGTGGTGGCTGCAGGCGGTGCCCGGTAGCTTCGCTACCACGGGTTGTACTTACGGAGATGCTCAATATTCCTTGAGTTTTGCAACGGTGTGCCATCTCCAGTCTCCAGACGGACTGCGCCAGGTCTGGTGACTCGTACCACCCGGTAAGGGCCTTCCCACTTCGGTGATAGCTTGTTTGTACCCTTGGCGGACTAGACACACCTAAAGAGAAGGTCACCTTCCTCAAAACACCGAGCATGAACCCTGCGGCTGTGATAGCGACGCAGGGCTTGCTGGTAGCATGCAGCACGCATAGCAGCCCGGAGACGGTTCTCCTCAAGTAGCATAGCGTCGTCACGCTGGTGCTGATCTTGCGCTACTTCATCGTAGGCAAGCACTGGAGGAGACCCGTAAACGAGTTCCGTGGGGATAACTACTTCTACCCCATAGACTAGGGAGAAGGGAGTCTGCCCGGTAGCTCGGTTAGGTGTCGTTCTGAGGGACCAGGGAACTACAAGCAACTCCTCGATCCACCGCCTTTCGTGCTTCTGCAGCGTATCGAAAGTCCTTGTCTTGAGTCCACGAAGCACTTGAGCATTCCCCCTCCCAGCTTGTCCATTGCTCCGGGGGTGTGCCACAGAAGCGAATGAGATCTTGCATCCGAGGGCATGAACATATTGCATGAAGGCGTGGCTCATGAACTAGGTGCCGTTGTCAGTGATGATCCTTGCCGGAACTCCCAAACGACACACCAATTCTTTCAAGAACTTGTTAGCTGACTGAGCAGTCACCTTTCTCACAGCAGTTAGTTCCAACCATTTTGTAAACTTGTCGATTGCAACGAACAAGAATTCAAAGCCCCCGATTACTCAGGGGAAGGGGCCGAAGATATCAAGCCCCCAGACCAAAAATGGCCATGATAGAGGGATTGTCTGAAGGGCTTGGGCAGGCAGGTGTGTTCTCTAGGAATGGAACTGGCAGGCTTCACATGTCGTGACGAGCTCAACTACATCTTGGAGGGCTGTGGGCCAATAGAATCCTTGCTGGAATGCTTTCCCAACTAATGCCCTTGATCCAATGTGTGAGCCGCACATTCCTCTGTGAATCTCAGCCAACAGTTCCTTTCCATTCCCGGAGACACACTTCAATTTCACACCGTTGGCCTTTCGACAAACTGATACATACTGGCCCTCCGGGCTACTTTCTCATCTTCATCTTGGTCGCCGGGAAGTTCTCCGGTTTGGAGGAAGCGGACGATGTGCCTTACCCAAGTTGGAGCCTGGGGCTCGGCAACGAGGACTAGCGGCACCTCCTCGCCTGCGGGAGCACCAGCCTTGTTCGCGGGGTCCATAGGCCCGTATGGAGGGGGTGATCCGGCAGGCTGTGAAGAGTTGTTTCCGGCAGGGTCTCTGCCGGGAGAGGATGGCTCTGCCAGGAGAGGCTTACCGTAGTCCAACTTTCTCCCTTTCCGGGCCATTGTGGCTAGTAATACGGAGGGTTGAGAGAGATGGAGAACAAAAGTTCCTGGTTCCATAGGAAGCTTGTGCACATCACACTTTGACAGGTGATCAGCTATGCTGTTTTCCACACGGAGTATGTGCTCTGTTTGCAAACCATCAAAGTGCTCCTCCAATCTCCTTACGTCCTTGACGTATGCTTTAATCAATGGACTTTGATAATCCTTGTTGACTTGTCTCACCACAAGCTGTGAATCTCGTCAAATGATCAACTTCTTAGTTCCCAATTCTGCTGCAATCCTGAGCCCGGCAAGGAGCCCTTCATACTCAGCTGTATTGTTGGTGGCTTCTTCCCGAGCAAAGTGCATTTGGACGACGTACTTTAAGTGCTCCCGGAGAAGCAATAAAAGCACGTAACCCCTGCACCTTGTAGGGAAAAAGCACCATCAAAATACATGATCCATTCTTGGGGTGATTCCTTGCCGGGGAGAGCTGTTTCTGTTACTTCCTCATCAGGGGTTGTCGTCCATTCTGCAATAAACTCTACCAACGCCCTACTCCGAATAGTTGATGTGCTCTCAAACTTCAAACCAAAGCTGGATAACTCCAAAGCCCACTCCACTATTCTGCCAGTAGCCTCAGGGTTTCGGAGTATCCTTTGCAATGGAAACGAGTGACAACCGTAATCTCATGGGCTTGGAAGTAGTGGTGCAGTTTCCTTGAGGCCATGATGAGGCCAAAGATCAATTTTTGCACACTAGACTACCTTGATCTAGCCCCTTGTAACAAGGAGCTGACAAAGTATACTGGGGGCTACACCACTTTCTTCCTTGGCGCGTCCTTGGGGTTGCTCTCGTTGCCATGCTCACTGCTGTTCTGATCCTTCCCTAACTTTGTCGTGACTTGGCCACTTTCTGCCTCATCCACCTCTCGCTGTGCTACCAAGGCCGGACTGACCACTTGGTTGGTTGCCTCCAAGTAAAGTAATAACGGCTCCATAGAGAGTGATGAACAATGTTTTCTCCTCATCCTCTTTGGACATGAAGATCTGGTGATATTCGGAGTATGCATCCAGAAAGGAGAGCAAATCCCAACCTGAAATGGAATCCACAATCTGGTTGATGCGCGGCAAGGGGAATGGGTCCTTCGGGCAAGCCTTGTTGAGATCCATGAAATCAAAGTAGAGACTCCATTTCCCATTCGCCTTCCAGACCACCACTGGATTTGCCAACCACGTAGGGTGTAGTACTCCTCTGACCAAACCAGCTACCTCTAATTTCTTGATCTCTATGGCAATGAACTGTTGCCGCTCCAAGGCCTGCTTTCGGACGTTCTGCTTGACGGGTCGAGCATGTGGGTAGACAACAAGGTGGTGCTCAATTACCCTCCTGGGAACACTGGGGATATCAGATGGTTGCCAGGCAAACACATCGGTATTCGCCAACAGGAAGGCAACGGGCGCACTTTCCTATTTGTCATCAAGGGTGGCGCTGATAGTGAAAGTACCATCAGCGCCAGCCAGCCCTGCCAGGACCCTCTTCACATGGGGTGCAGCAACCTTGGATCTCTTGCCGTTGGAACACTCCGTGCACTCGGAGGGGGCACGCTTCCCGGACTCCTTGCCGGAGGCCCTACAATCCCTCTTCTTTCCTTTGCTTTCTTTGGCGGGAGCTGATCTTGCCGCAGCCTCTGCCGTGACCGCATCCCGATACATCTTGTCTATGCAGATAATTGCATCCTTCTCATTCGATGGGATAGTGATGACTCCTAGTGGCCCAGGCATCTTCAAAGTGTTATAAGCATAGTGAGTCGCTGCCATGAACTTAGCCAGGGCCGGACGCCCTAGAATCCCATTGTACGGCAGGGGAAGATCAACCACATCAACCACAATCTTCTAAGTCTGGTAGTTCAGTTCTCCCCCAAACGTCACCAGCAATGTAATCTTACCCTTAGGATGGCTCCTGCCGGGGTTGACTCCTTGAAAGGTGTCGGTAACCTCCAGCTCTTCATCTCCTATCTAAAGCTTGTTGATGACTGCTGGGGAAATCAGATTCAACCCGGCACCACCATCCACTAACATCTTTGTGACCTTGAGGTTGCAAATTGTTGGGGAGACCAACAATGGCAAACACCCTACTGCTATTGTGCAGCCAGGGTGATCCTCCTCGTTAAAGATGATGGGCGTGCGGGACCACTTGAGCGGCTTGCGGGCCTCTGGCGCTGGTTCCACAACATTGACCTCTCGTGTCCACCGCTTGAGTTGGCCTTCTGAAATTCCTGCTCACTAGTTTGCTCTTCATTCCCTTGAGCACTCACATCATCACATATTTCCTTCTCTTGTCCCCTGGCGGGGTTTCCTTGGTTTCGAAAGGGCTTGCCGGGGCGATTTGCTTCACCGCCTCGGCCCTTACCGCCAGCAGCGTTTTGACCTCTCTCCTTATCACGCTTATCATACTCTGCCCTGTGTTTCTTGATAAGCTTCTCAACCTGATAACATTCCTGAAGGTCGTGGCCTTTGGTCCGGTGGATCTTGCAGTATGGCCCAGACTTTTTCCGCGGTAGTAGCTTCTCGGCAGGCAGCGCACACGGCAACTTCCTTGCCGGGGGCCTCAGCCTTGGCTTTCTTGCCAGTGTAGGTGTGCCCGAACCTTCTACAGTCATCACTGCCTTATATCTTGGATTCTTTCTGCGCTTCTTGCCCTTTCTCTAACTGGTTGATTTATCCTCATCCTCTGAATCAACATTGATGCAATCCTCCTCTCTGGGCAACTTCCTTCCTTCCTCCATCCGAGCACACTTATCCACAAGTGTATATAGCTCCTTCACAGTCTTGGGCAACCGCACATTCATCGTAGAACGAATGCGACGGTTGCGCACATTGGACTGGAAGGCTGCTATAGCGGCTGCCGGATGGATATTTGGACTATTGCTATGAACTGTACTGAATCTCTCTAAATACTTATGGAGGGTTACTCCTTCCTTCTACTGGAGAAGCTGCAGATCGCTGGGCCTGCCGGCTTCTCGATGTCCACCAGTGAAGGCACCGATGAACTCATGCCACAGATCTACCCACGATGAAATGGAGTTCTCTGGAAGGTGCATCAACCAAGACCTCACATTGGACTTGAGGGCCAAAGGGAAGTAGTTGGCGAACACCTTCTCGTCTCTTCCCCCGGGAGCCTGAATAGCGATGGTGTAGATGCTCAGGAACTCTGCCGGGTTCAGCCTCCCGTCGTACTTCTCAGGTATCTCTGGCTTGGACATGCGAACGGGCGGCCAATGGACTTGCCGCAGCTCTCATGTAAAGGCAGGGCAGCCAACCTCGAAAGGTAGGCACCCGCCAACACCGAGCGCAGGCTCGTCGACGTTGAGGCCGCCGCACCCGTCGGTCTGGCGGAGGTCGTCGTGGCGCCGATCCAAGGCGACGCGCGCGTCTCCCCGCCACCTATCCTCCGGAGCTCGACGTTGGCCTGGACGTTCTCGAGGGCCAAAAGAGGCCATCAAGACATCGTCGGGGTCTTGATTTTGCTGCACCCGCGTCGGTTGCCATGGTGGGGACTGCAGCGTAGGGACAACCCCCTACGTTCGGCCAGTAGTGCGGGGGGTTGCCGTTGCTTGGGGAGGTCATGGCGGGCTAGCTCGTCGCGAGCCCCCATCCTCAGCGAACCAGAGCAGGCTCTAGATGGTGGCACGCCATTCATCCATGTGCTCGGCCGCCAGTGGAAACCTCAGTAGGAGCTGAGCTCGTGCGATAGCCTCTGTGGCTGTGCTTGGCATAACGGTTGATGATGTCGATCGCACCGTTGCCTGGCTCCTAACGGTGCCGGTGGTGGCGCTGGCGGTAGTGCCGCATCCACGCAGTTGCAGAACGACCACCTGGGCTCACTACAAAAAAAAGACACATCCGTGACATTTTGGGCCGAACGAAAATATTTTCTGTCATACTTATGACACTTCTATGACGATAATTGTGACAAAACCCGGTATCATCATAGATGTGGTGGGGTCCTACTTCTATGACAAAAATCATGACAGAAAATGGGCTTTTCATCACAGGCAGGCGGAGATGTAGCTGCATGACATTCTTTGGGCCGTCCATGACGGAAAAAATCGTGGTAGAAGCGAGGGCGCGGAAAATATCGGGGAGTCCCCGGTTACGGTGGGTGGTCGGGGGCCTAGCGATGCACGTTTCTCTCGTACGTACGCGCATGTGTGCAGGCGTTGGCTCGCCCGAACCCGAAGCGGCGTTGGGCTCTCGCGAAACCGGCGATTGCTGCGCAGGTTATGCGTTCACGAACCGGGTGATCGATCGATGGCTATTAACTAACCGGATCGAGCGATTCCTTCACTACTGCTACTAACTAAAGCCGATCGATGCTGCCTCTGGATTAACAGTGAGCGTTGCTGGGGGGTTTGGATGAGCAGTTCGGTGGGGGTGGATGAGCAGGACCCGTGGCGTTGCCTCTGGATGAGCGATGGCGTTCTTTGGGGGTTTGGATGAGCAGTTCGGTGGGGGTGGATGAACAGGACCACGATCGTTTGAGCGGTTGGGGCTGGATGAACAGGACCCCATGGAGGCGGGATGAACAGGACCACCTGTGGAGGCGGGATGAGCAGAGGCGGTGGAGGCTGGATGAGCGGTAGCCCGTGGAGGGTGGTTGAGCAGGAGCCCGTGGAGAGGGCTGGTTGAGCGATGAGCTGGTGGAGTAGCGCGGTGGAGGCTGGATGAACAGGAGCCCGTGGATGAGCGATCGCGGTGGAGGCTGGAGGAGGTCGGCGGTGGATGAGCATAGCCCGTGGAGGCTGGAGGGGGTCGACAGTGGAGATGAACAGTATCCATTGGAGTCCCGTTTTGCGGTACGCCACACCCCTCCCAATGAACAGGACCCCCGTTTCGACCGTAGCACTCCAACACAAGTCCGTTTCCTCTGTTTTGCGGTACCCCACACCCCTCCCGATCAAGAGGACCCCCGTTTTTCCTCCGTTTTGCGGTACGCCAGGCCTCATTTCCATCGGCTGTTTGGCCCAAGCCGGTTGGCTCTGATGCGTTCCGTTTCCTCCCGATGAACACGACGCATTCCGTTGCCTCCCCATGTACACGACGACGATGTTGTTTCTCCATTCCGATCCATCCATGTACACGAGCCCTGGCCGTACTTACGCGTCAGTAGGCGTTCGAGACCCCGCCCGTATGTACGTACATGGCGTATTTACTTTCTTGCACCACGGCGTATGCGTGCGTGTACATGCTACGTCGGCGCCTCTACTACGACGGCGTGCGCATCTACATCGACCGGTATGTACGTACCGTTCGCGACCAGAATGACAACGCTATATGCGCTTCGACCAGGTGGGTCCACCGCCGAGCACTTCCTTGCGTGAAGATGTAGGTGGTGGGTCCCGAAGTCGAGGGTGAATCGTTTTTTTTGTTTTTTGGCCGGACGCACTTCCTTGCGTGCGAACATGTAGCTGGTGGGTCCTAGTAGTCAGGGGGAAACGCTTTTTTTTCACAAAATACGGTGGCCCATCCAGTGGGTCCCCACTGTCAGGTGGAGGAATAATTATTTTGCGCGTAATAAGGAGGCACTTCCTTGCTGCGGTCGTCGACCCAGTTGTCAGCCTCTCCATGACAGTACTCTTCCGATGGAAGTCTTTCCTTGACCATGTTGACCACGCCTTGAGAGCACCAGGGCGGTGGGCGGCAGCGAGCCTAGGAAGGGGGCGGCGGGCAGGGAAGATGCGGCGGTGGAAGCCAGCTGAGAGAATCTGAGGTTCCTTTGGTTCGGTTGCGGTGTGAGGCTGCCGTCGGCGCAGAGCACTGGCCGGTGGTGGGAATAGTAAGGCGATGAGGCCTCTGCGGCAACCTGACCCGGCCACGGGAGGCAGGAGCATGCACGACGGCCGGTGCTGCTTGGGGTAATTGGAGCAACAAGACCGGAGGTTGAAGAAGCACTACGGCCGTTTGATGGACATCGTGCGGTCCTTTGGAGATAGAATCGTTCATATTGACTAAGTTGACAAAGCACTCTGTCCCCGTCAACTTAGTAGGCCCTAAGTCAGCCTCCCACCAAGGTGGGTCCCAACCGATGGGGGAGTATTCATTTTTTGTGCGTAATAAGGAGGCACTTCGGTGGGTCGAGTGGCAATGGGGGAACATTTTTTCCATGTAATACGGTGGCCCGTCCGGTGGGTCCCAGCAGTCAGGGGGCAAATGTTTTTTTCATGAAATACGGTGGCCCGTCTAGTGGGTCCCTGCTGTCAGGTGGAGGAATCATTATTTTCTGCGTAATAAGGAGGCACTTCCTTGCTGCCGTCGTGGACCCAGCTGTCAGCCTCTCCAAGTACAGTCCATGTCTGATGGAAGCTGTTCTTTGACCACGTTGACCACGCCGCGCCGAGAGCACTAGGGCGGTGGACGACGGCGAGGCCTAGGAAGGGGCGGCGGGCAGGGAAGACAGCGGCGGTGGAAGCCAGCAGAGAGAATACGAGGTTCTTGGTTTGGCTGCGGTGTGAGGCTGTCGTCGCCACGGAATAACAGGGGGTGTGGGTGAGTAGAGGGATGGCATGACCAGTGGTGGGAGTAGTAGGGGGTGGTGAGGCCTCCGCGGCATCACAGTCGGCCATGGGCGGCAGGAGCACGCGGCACGACCGACGCTCCTTTGGTCGGTTGGAGCTAGAAGACCAGAGGTTGAAGAAGCACTACGGCTGTTGGATGGACATCGTACGGTCACTGAACCTAGAATCGTTCATATTGACTAAGTTGACAAAGCCCTTGGTACGCGTCAACTTAGTAGGCCCACAGGTCAGCTTCTGAAACGGTGCGCCCCAGATGTCAGGGGGAGGAATCATTTTTTGGGCGGATGAATCTAGAATATTCGACATTGAAGAAGCACGGCATCCGTTGGATGGACACCCAACGGCCATTGCTGCTAGAACCGTGTGTTGACTATAACAAGTTGACAAAGCCTTGCATACGTGTCAACTTCTTTTTTTAGGGGACGCATCAGCTTAGTAGGCCCACAAGTGTGTGGGAGAGAACTTATAGCCCATTTGCTATTTGTAAGAATGTACAGCCCATTTTTGAATGCTAATGGAATTTACTACAGCCCATTTACAGTTTGTTAAAAGTACAACCCATTTTCAACGATTAATAATTTCAACCAACCGTTCAAGACATAATTCAATAAAAATTTCCCACATTTTGATGGGATCCGAAATATTTTTATCCCGAAATTTCTATTTAGATTAAATATAAGTTTGTATTACGTAAAAATCTAACGAAACATTGCGCGCGCAACAATTAAAAATTAAGATTTTCAAAATCCATAGATAATATATTATAAACTAATTCCGTGCTTGGTGCATTTTTTATAGTTACTACCCGGTTTTTATAATTACATCCCATTTATTATTTTTTAAAGCCCATTTTCCTGTTAAGCCTAATGCATCCCTCCTAGGAAAGATTTGCAGCCCAGCGGGGCGGAGAATAACATGTTGAACTTGCCTGGGTATTCCTCAAACAAACGTATAGCTGGGCTAGCCATTTTCATCTTGAAAAACAAATAATATCTGGGTTGGATATCTGTCCTAGGATAGACGGGCCACAGCCCACCTAGTTAATACCCTGCTCTCCTCTGAACAACAACGAAAACATTGCCAAGAAAAACTCTGAAGTGCTCACGCCTCAAAATCACAAATACTGCTCGAGCTGCTTGGTCCCAGCTGTCGGCCGCACCTTGTGCAATTCTCTCGTTTATTGACTACATAGGTTGACAATGGTGTGGGACCGTGATGTCAGGAAACCAGTTGGAAGCAAAACAAATATAGTTGTACATAATAAGGAGGCATTTGCTTACGTACGGCTATGGCCCTAGTGGGTCCCTACTGTCAACCAGTCAAAATAAAGTCATCTCATGAATCCTCATGTTCATTGACCATGTTAACAATGCTCGATGCCACGGCGAGCGCAACAACACGAAGGATGACGGAGAGGGCCTCGCGGGCCCTACAGATGATCTGATACAGCGCCCGCTGCTCATTCAGGAAGCCAGGATCATCGGACACCTATGAGCACCTTCGAGAGACCGAGACAGCATGAAACGGTAAGGCCGCGCTTGGGAGCTCTGGTTTATTTCACAACTGTATTAAGATACAAGTGTAATTTACTCGTCATCGAAAACAACGCGTAAAATACAGGCGTAATGAAACCGAGGGCCCGAGGTCTATAAGTAAAACCAGCGGGTTACGCGTGTAATTTGAGAGACCGATGTATATTTTAATAGTCGAAATCGACCAACCAAGCGCTTCGCCCGAGACCATCTGCTTTTATTTACAAGCGTCAGTTTTACAAGCGGTTTTGGTTGGAAAACGACGATCCAATCATGGCCTAAGATGATGAGTTGGTCGGAAGATCATATGGTTTCACGTCTAACCTACCCGACTTGTCGTATAGGCTATGAATGAAACATAAGACGATGAACTTCCTAAGCACGGAAACAACAGAAGAGGATGATCTTCCTAACAAGCAAATCACTGGCATTAGATCGACATGCAAAACAATACGAAGCATTATTCTCAGGAGGCACGGTGAACAGCTCGTGATGCCGCATGCCACAACATTCCAAGCTCAACTTTGCAATCAAACACAAGGCCTGGCATTACATAGACAATATTCAGAACAAACTCTTAAAATATCTTACATAAGTCAACATTCATGTGACTATGCATCTCAGCAGAGTAAATATTTACTTGTGAACTGAAGATAGGAATAGGAAAAAACGATCGACGTTGCTCACAGCAAAGGGCATCCCACTCAAAAATATCAAATGCATGTCTTCTGGCTAACATCAATCAGCAAAAATTGACAAGGTTTTGCAATTCCAATATATTAAACTAATGTCAACTTTGACAAGATTTTCCCATTCAAAATATGTAATGCCTATGATTGTGGAACGGGCAGGGTTTGTCATCAGTTTGTCATCTGATAGTCCGGTGGCTCAAGGTGACGACGAATGATTAGAGAACCATTCGATGTATTATGCATGATGAAGTATTATTATGGAGGACACAAACCATCTGAATATTTTGTGCAGTTCCACTAAAATCAAGTTGAGCATCCCTGTGGATTTCGTATTTATATGCTGCCAGAAAACAAAGACACATCAGCACACACATGAATATTGGCCCCAGTCTCAACCCACCAATCGGTGGACTAACAAACTAAAGTGCGGTAAACAGATTACCATACCAAGATGCCCCATCATTGTTGCTTAGAGTGACATTGACAGACTTGGAGTCCTGTCCTGGCTTCTTGGTACTTGTTTGGGCACTTGTTTTCCCAGTGTTCCTCCGAACCACAAGTAAAGCAGCCATCTCTACAGACTACTCATGTCACTAGCGTCTACTAATACTCTGTAAAGCTTCTCGATCATTCCTTGTGTAATGTAGCGCAAACAGTAACTGCTTCTTTCTAGAAAGTGGTAAGACCAACTGGACCCACTAATGCAGCAGTTTGCCTTAGACACATTGGCTCCTTTTGTGCAGTTCAACTAAAATCAAAGTCGGAATAAAACCGAGCTTTAATTTTGATATCCCTGTAAGCAACAAAAGGTATAAGGGAAACAATTACTAAGAAATAACGGTTGATGACTTGTACTCCCAGAAGAAAAACATCTACTGATCTACCTTATCTTAATGGGAAACAAAGCAGGAGAGTAGCAATTTTCAATCAGTGTGATTCATTCATAGTAACTGAGACATTATCTTAACAACGCCTTGTTTCAACATGTATAAAGAACGACAAAGCAGAAAAGTATCATTCCTAAAACAATGCGACTAATTCATTTTAACAGAGACATTATCTTAACAACACCTTGGTTAAACATGTAAAAAGAACTACAAAGCATGATAGTACCATTTGTAAAACACTGTAACTGATATATAATAACAGAGACATTATCTGAACAATACATTTCTTAAACATGTACTCCGGCCGATCCCTAACAGAAATGGTACTCCCGCCGATCTCAAACAAGTGTTGCTGTTTTGAACTAAGATTCAGTAGTTAATTCTGAGGAAAGTAGGTACTGACCTTTCAATACCAAGATTTGAAACAATGCCTGAGGTGGATCTAAAAGAGATCTCAACACATATATGGAAATCCGGTCTCATTTTGTGCAGTTCCACCAAAATTAAGCGAAGCAAAATGTCGCAATAGCAACAAGTTGAATAGATATCCCTGTTTTAACAGAGGCAAAAAAGGAATCAATTACTGGCCAATAAAGGAGGATGAAACATGCGGCCACAAAAATGGTAATCCTGCCAATCCCTAACAATTGTTGCAGTTTTGAAATAAGATTCAGTAGTTAATTCTGAGAGTGGCATTGCTTAATTTTACCAGCGGCATTAGATTAACAAAAAGCATGAACATTTCCAGGGGAGAGTGGGCGCAACAACAACATGTGCTTCCATCTACTTATAAAGGGGGTGATGCAGAGTTTGTTTTAACAAAGCAACAAGCATAATGTCTGGGTTGGTCCCATTTTGTTCACTACTTAATGGGAACAGACAGCAATACAATAGCTTCAATTCAACATTTATTCAAAACAGTACCAATACAAGTAGCACGACATCTCAAAACACACTACACGATCATGTGGATGAAGGCAAGTACCAACCTATCATGACGCACACAAGATCACGTACGAATCTGCCAACACGAATAGGAAATCCAATCTCGTTTTGCACATTTAAGTTTGCTATAGCAACAAGTTGAATAGATATCCCTCATTTAACAGAGGAAAAAAAGGAAACAATTACTGCCAATAAAGGAGGATGAAACATGCGACCACAAAAAGAAGCATCTACCTTATCTTGGTGGAAAACAAAGTATTAACAGTAGCATTTCTAAAATGGTTGCATTGATTCATATTAACATAGAAATTCTCTTAAAATAGTTCAATAGTTAATTCTGAGAGTGGCATTGCTTAAAATACAATAGCTTCAATTCAACATTTATTTAAAACAGTACCAATACAAGTAGCACAACATCTCAAACACACCTTGCGATCATGTGGATGGGACATGGGACATGCCAGCACCATGTGCGTCCACATGTATAAATGGGTGATGCACAGTATGTAGCCAAGCAGCATATCTGCGTTGGTCCCATATTTGTTCTCTTTGAAACTGTCACATCCCAGTTAGACCATGCATTAGGGTGTGCATCATGTTTAAATTTCATTTGAATTTGAAATGGGAAGGCGAAACCCAGAACACCCCCCCTTGATTCAACTAGGGTTTACTAAAAATTATTTCAATGAACCTGAAATGCCCTTCAAAATGCTCATCCTCTTTGCTTTGGTGCAGAACCTATGTCAAAGGAGGTGTATCATTTTCTAGGTCAAACAAAGGTCCTTGGATTAATTCACAAGTTTTGAACTTGAGCATTTTAAATTGTACAAAATATTTTAAATGTTCAAAATTGCCAAACAAAATGTTTCATGTTGGAAATATTCCAACAAGGGACCAGGAGCAATTTGGTGATTTTAAAACAGTTTTGGTATTTTAGAAAACCCCACAAAGTTGCAGGAAATTAGAAAAGATTAAAAACAGAAAACCCTTACGGCGCCCTACCGGCCCACTGCCGGCCCAGCCCAGCACAGCATGCCAATGAAGCTGCTTGGCTCGGCTTGACGAGCAGCCAATGCTTTCGGCGGGCACCACTGGGTGCCACGCACCTGGTCGCCGCCTCGCCGCCCCCTTCGCCGGTGTCGACGAGGACCGACCTCCCTCTCTCCCGAACCCCTGGACACTCCTTCTCCTCCCGGATCATCTCTCGCTCTCCCCATCTTGGCCGACGCCACCGCCGCCAAGACCACCGCCGTGTAGTCGTGCTCCCGCCGTCCGTGCTCCTCCGCACCATGTCCGGGAGCTCCGCCGCCTCCACTACCCCTAGCCAGCCGAGTCCGCTCGCTCTAGTGCCCGAACCCATCTCACCGACCTCAGCCGAGCTCGCCGTCGCGGAGATCCCTTTCGTCGCCGCCGTCGCTCCGGTTCATCCCGACCTCGGCGAGGTTTCTACGTCGCCCGTGAGCCTACCTAACTCCCTTCCCTCTCTCTCGCCCTCGAGCAGCGTAGCAACCGAGCCACGTTCACCCGCTCCGCCGCCCGTGGAGCTCGTCGCCGACGTGCTCCGGTCACTCTCCGGCCACCCCATGGTGTCCGTTGCACTCACCGCACCCCAAGGGTCTGCCCATGTACTTCCGCACCTCACCGAGCCCTCTAACCCCAAGCCCGTCGTTGGCGAACCCGGCGGCCGCCTGGCTCATCGCCGGCGCCAACTCCGCCACCCGACCCCAACCAACTCCACCAGTAGACGCGGGTTGCTCCTAGCTACCCGTAGCTACCTTCCGTGACTCGTTTGGTCGCCGGAATCGCCAAACACACTCCCTCCGACGTGGACGTTGACCACTGTGGGCCCTCGTTGACCCCGACAGGTCACTGACAAATGGGGCCCAGCCCTGCTAACTAAATAGGGTTAGATTTAATTAAATTTTAGTTAAGTTAATTACCCTGACATGCGGGACCCACTGTCAGGTTTGACCTGGACGTCCCTGTTGACTCTGACGTCATGCTGACGCATGGCTGACGCATTAATTCAATTTCTGGATTTATTCTAATATAGTAAATTCCAGAATATAATTCAAATTTCAAATGCTTATAACTTTTAATCTATAACTCCAAATGCAAAGATTTATATATGAAAAATTATCAGAAAAATCCACTCTATCCATTGGTACAGGTTTCATGCATGTTAAAGCAAGTTAACTATGCTGTTTAACCAGAATAAGATAATGCACCTTTAGGACTAACTCAAATGAGCTATCATTTGAATCCTTGATTCAAATGAGTTCATCCCCTGCTATTTCAGCTTGCATTAGGCCAACACACATCCATATTGCCATGTCATAGCATGCATCATATTGTTGCATATTGTCATGTGTGTTTACTTTGGTGTGCTTTCATGATAGGTTACGCTTCGAGGATAACCTCGACTATCCATCTGAAGGCGCAGTACTCTACCCCAGTTCCATCGGGCAAGCAACTCATTGATCATTCGATACAAACCCATGTTCTCGCTTCGCTCTCGTTTCTGCATTAAGACAACGCGATTCAAACTGTTGTGTGCTGCGGTAGTTGAACCCACTTCCTTTGCATGACCTGTCATTGCCACAGTAACTAGATGAAACCCACTAGTATGTGTAGGAGTTGATTGAGCCATGTTTGTGATTCCTACCATGCTATGCTTGCTATGCTTAGAGTTGTGTCAGGTCTGGCTCATCGGGATGATGAACTGGAGTGAAAGGTTGTGTTGGTTCGAGAGTGAAAGTGTTGAACACGATTTGGTAAAGGTATCGATGAGAGGCCATGTAGGAGTACATGGTGGGTTGTTTCATTGAAGCCAATCCTAAGAACTGAGATCTGTGTTTGTGATCCATGAATTAGCTACTACCACGCATTGGGCCCGAAACCAATGGACCCTCTCGGCTTCTTAACCACCTTTGTTCTTAGTCCGGGAGTTGCAAGTAGTTTCTGGTGTTTGTAGCATGCTGGGGGCCGCACGCAACGCTGACCTTAGGGGTGGGTTGTGTTGCGGTAGGCACGTGGCCCGGTGTACCGAGTGCCCGTTTGGTATCTCGGGAACCCTGCACACATCATTCGGGGCTGTATGGGAAACCTCGGCGGACTCCTGCGGATGGAACCGAATAGGCGATAAACTGGACTAGGGACTTATGTGTTTAGGTAGGCTGTGGCCGACACCCACGTTGGGCTTCCGCTTGAAGGTTGCCGAGTACATGTCGTGTAAGCGGCGATAAGTGGTGAGCGTGTGTGAAGAAGTACACCCTGCAGGGTTAAATATGATCTATTGAATAGCCGTGTCCACGGAGAAGGACTTCGGGTTACCTATATCAGTTCATAGACAAGTAAATGGATACTACTAAAAGCCTCAAGATAAGTGTGAGTATCGTGGATGGCCCTCTCGTGGGATGACGAGAGAGGATCCACGGTGGAGTATTGTGATGGTGTTTAGTGGACTCGTGTACGACAAATGCTTTACAAAGTGGTGTCACGTAGGATAGCTTAGCCAAGAGTCAAAGCTGGCTTGCTGCAAATAACTCCACTCCTTCCTTGAGAATGTGCATGTATGATAGGATTACGTGGTAAGACTTGATGAGTACCTTTGTACTCATGTTTGTAATTAATGTTTTTCAGAGGACAATACTACCCTCCGAGCCGGATTCTATGTAGATATTGACTTGACGAGTGAACTAGCCACCCGGTGGCGATCTAAGACTTGTGAAGGGCCATTGTAGATAGGAAGGCTCCAACAAGCTTTCTTTCTTTCTAGAGTCGTACTCGAGACTAGTTTGCTTCCGCATGTGCTTGTATGATTGTATGACTTGAGTGTTGGGTCATGTGACCCCTACCTGTATGACTATGTTATGTATGGCTCCTCGGAGCCTCTTAAATAAAGTACTTGAGTTGTAGAGTTTTGTTGTGATGCCTTGTTGTATTTACTCATATCGGGCATATTGCGTGTATGATTGAAATGCTTGGTATGAGTGGGATCCGACAAACTAGTTGTTTATCCTTGGCAGCCTCTCATATGGGGAAATGTAGTCTCGTGCTTACGGCGATAGTAGTCCGCTACTGCCGGTTCACGGAGTCCTGCTAGCCCACACTCTGCTTGGACACTTGGTGGCGGCATGTGATTCATTTCGTTCCTATGTACATCCCTTCGGGAAATGTCACGTGGTGGTATTGAGTCTGCCTAGCTGCTACAGCCGGGATACGGAGTCCTGTTAGCCAGCGCTACAGCCCGAATTCATACGTTGATGACCGACATGCTCGGAGTGATTCATGTATGCCTGTCCCCATAGGTTAGTGCCGCTTTGGGTTCACGACTAGCCATGTCGGCCGGGTTCTTTGTCATATGGATGCTAGCGACACTATCATATCGTGAGCCAAAAGGCATAAGCGGTCCCGGGCCATGGTAAGGCGACACCGTGGGAATACCGTGCGTGAGGCCGCAAAGTGATATGAGGTGTTACCAGCTAGGTCGATGTGACTTGGAATCGGGTCTGACAGCGTTGGCATCGAGCAGGGCTGCTGAGGTTCGCTAAGCCAAACTGGTGAAGTTGAGTCTAGAAATGCTTTAGTTATATGTAGGGGAATTGATTGTGGGAGGAGCGTAAGGCTCTTTTACTCCTTTACCTTATGCCCTCGATCTGAGTCATCCTCTTCTCATTCGGCGTGGGTTTAGGACTAGGCTCTCTTCTCTCTATCGAGTTCACGTGTTACTAATCCGTAGTAACTTATAGGATTGTTGGTTACATCCTCGGTTCAGTTCTACTAAATTTTAGTATGCTATCGGTTGAACCGAACCTTGATATGATGTTGTTGAGTGGTTTTGCAATCTGATTTTGAATGTCTCAAATCTGATTTTGAGCATTTTCAGATGTTATGCTGCCCAATTTTCCTAGAAATTCTAATGCCTTTGCATTGTGGCTGTGCTTTCGGATGGCCACCGTCCCCGAACCAAGTGGTTCGCTGACCCGTTGCATTGGTGTGTGTGGTCACACGGAATGCTGGTTCGGTGATGATTGAGTCAGTTATCGATGGTATCCTGAATATACCGTCGAGGAGCAGTTTAGGATTTCAATCAAAGCCAATACCTATGCACGATCCGGATATATCCATCTTATCCCGGACTCTTGAGCCACTTCTTTGTTCTTATGGGCTCGAATCACTATTGGAATGTGCGTGCAAGATGCAGCCTATTCCATGATGACTATTATTCGAGCGAACTGCCTTCTTTGGGCAACACCGATTTTCGCTATATGCGGCATCCCTCCACTCGGGCGCATGGCTACCTTGAGGTTTGTACAGCGATGCATCCCATGAGGACTCACTCCTTCGCACTACTCTTGAGATCTTTGGAGGACAAGGACCATGAGAACGGGCCTTGCGTATGGAGCTTTTAATGCCCGTTCGACCACTTGGCTACTCGACTAGGTTTGCACCTGCCGTGCAAGCGGATATATGGACATGAGGGACTTGTACCTGTCTTGGGCGAGTCTGCCGGACTTTATGGAGTGGCGTGAGGTTGGAGGCATCACTCCTCCTCGTGGGCCTCGTCTGCCACCGTTTGTTGGACCACGGCCACATCCGAGTCCTTATGGTCCACAGGCCCCACAGGATTATGCATTTCAGGACGATCATGTTCCACTTCGAGCTTGGGTGGTGACTTCTATGAGGACTACTATGGAGCTGCACGAGTTAGTAGTAGTATTCCTAGTATGGTAGTAGTTGTATTTCCACCGTCTGCGTGACTTGTGGAATACGACTTAGTGTGTATCGTTTCGGAAGTGTAGAAAAATAATGTATAGGAGTTGGGATGCTTCCGATGAGATGTAACACCTTTCCTTATAGTTGTACTCCGTCAGGCTTGTACTAAACTATGAATGGTGTGTATGACCGTTGGTATATATATATGGCAGTTTTATATTACCATTGTCATACGGATGAACATCTTTGCATTCCATGCTATCCATTACCTTCCGCACTTCCTTGTTAAATTCTGCCATCCTGGTTTAAACCTTTGCTTTGTCTCCTAGGATGGTCAACACCATAACACTCCTGCTGCTCCGGGCGGGGAGAAGCTAGTGCAGCCAGAAATGTGAATCTGCGCAACCGCCATCTTTGGCGAGGTTATCTTTGGAAGCGAGCGCAATAAGCGTGAAACCAACCGCTTCATTGGGCGGATTGAACAAAACACCGCACGCCAGCCAAGAAATGATTTGGTTTCACTCAACGACTTCGTCAAGCTGTATCCCCAAAGTTCAAATATTCCGTCGAGCCTCTCGACGCGGATGATTGGCCATGACATCCACCACAAGCTGCGTTCGCTAACGTGGCTGAGGCGACAAGGTTACCTTTGCCGCCTATCATCTTGAAGGCCCTGCTAGTCTCGGTGGGAAAATTATGAGGCTATCGTCCGGTTGGACAAGTTACAACTTGGGCTGAATTGAGTGCCGCCTTCCGTGAGCATCATATTCGGAAGGTCTTATGGACCGCAAGCGGGAGGAATTCTGCAGTTTCACCCAAGGTAGGTGACGGTGGATGCCTACGATGCGTGAATTTGGGAGGTTAGCACGTTATGCTCCCGAAGAGGTTTCTACCGATGCCAAGAAGCGAGCAAGGTTCCGCAAGGGACTTAGCCCGAGCTACGCCGAGACCTTCGTGCGCATGAGTGTACCTCATTTCCGAACCTAGTCAATAAGGCTATCGGTAGCCAAACCGGACGATCTGATTTTGAGGCTTCGCAAGCACATCCGTGATTCTGGATCTTCATCCGCTCTGGATCCCGAAGCGCGGGTTTGGGTTCAAATACTGCTCTACCACCCAGTTCACCCGAGGCCATCCTTTGAGGCGCCTCGCCCCAACCAGCAGTATTTTCCGCCCAAGACTTATGGAGGTCCCACTGCTAATGCTGCTCCACGTCCAAATGTGATAACTTGCTTCAAGTGTGGAGGCGGGCCACTATATCCGAGAGTGTCCCCGAACAACCCCAATCTAGTTGGAAAGTCATTGGCGCGGCAAGCCAGCAGGAAAGGTTCCCTATGCTAAACCAGTTGCCACCGCTCGTGGCCATGTCAATTATGTTTCTGCTGAAGAGACCTATGAGGATCCCAACGCCGTCCTCGATGCGCTTCTTGTTAATTGCCATCCGGCAACCGTTCTTTGATTTGGAGCATCTCATTCATTTATTTCGAGAGCTATGCTCGATTGCACAACACCACATACGTGACATGCCTACCTCCATGGAAATTCAAACTCCCGGTTCTAGATGGCAAACCTCTAGAATAAGTCATGGGAATGAAATTCTTGTCGACAGATTAGTCTTTCTTGCATCTCTAATAGCTCTTAAGTCCTCGGACATAAACATCATCTTGGGTATGGGTGGATGTCAGCCCATTATGCTAAGATTGATTGCTCTACTAGAACTGTTCAACTTACCCATCCTTGGGCAAGGCGGTGAATGTTTTAACCCGAGTGTCTAAGCGCCGACTTTACTCCTTAAATGCCAACCCCTTCCGGACCTCGAAGATATTCGGTAGTCCGTGATTTCCGGATGTCTTTCGGAGGAACTGCCGGTGTTCCACAGACAGGATGTCGAGTTCGTGATAGATCTTGTTCCGGAACCGTCCCAATCTCTAGAAGACCTTATAAGATGGCACCCCTAGAACTAGCTGAACTTAAGAAACAACTCGATGAGTCCTTGCAAAAGGTTTCATCCGTCCTAGTTCATCTCCATGGGCTTGCCCGTCCTCTTCGTCAAGAAGAAGGATGGTACGGATCGGATGGTTGTAGATTACCGACTGTCAATTTGGTCACTATCAAGAACAAGTATCCGCTCCCGGGATCAACGATCCGTATGACCAGCTCGTTGGATCCTCGGTCTTTTCAAGATGGATTTGAGGTTGGGCTACCATCAAATCAAAATCAAGAACGGGACATTCCCAAAGCGGCCTTTGTCACTCGTTATGGCCAATCTGAGTACACCGTCATGTCCTTCGGTTTAACCAATGCTCCAGCCACCTTCTCTCGGTTAATGAACTCAATCTTCATGGAGTATTTGGATAAATTAGTCGTGGTATACCTCGATGATATACTCATCTACTCCAAGAATGAGGAAGAACATGCGAACATCTAAGGCTAGTATTGATGAAACTTCGAGAGCACCGCCTTTATGCCAAATTCTCTAAGTGTGAATTTTGGTTACCAGAAGTGACCTATCTAGGCCATGTAATCTCTGGTAAGGGCATTGCTGTCAATCCCGAGCGAGTTCAAGCCGTCCTTGATTGGACTCCACCTGAATCGGTCAAGCAAGTTCGGAGTTTCCTCGGTTTAGCGAGCTATTGCCGCCGCTTCGTCGAGAATTTCTCTAAAGTTGCTAAACCTCTAACCGAACTCCTCAAGAAAGATAAAAAGTTCGAATGGGCCTTAAAGGTCGAGTTCAGCTTTCAGAACTGAAAAGGCGCGACATCTGCCCCCGTACTTGTTCCACCAGATTTCTCTAAGGACTTTATTATCTATTGCGACGCCTCGCGACAAGGACTAGGTTGCATACTCATGCAAGATCGTCATGTGATTGCCTACGCTTCTTGACAGCTGCGTCCACATGAGGATAACTACCCCACACACGATCTAGAGCTTGCAGCGATGGTTCATGCACTCAAAACCTGGCGACATTACCTTACGGGTAATCGTTGCGAAATCTACTTGATCACCAAAGTCTGAAATATATCTTCACCCAACGGTTTGAATCTCAGGCAAAGGCGTTGGGTCGAGTTGATTACAGATTTCGACTTAGGAATATCCTACACCCCAGGCAAGGCCAATGTCATGGCTGACGCACTAAGTCGCAAATCTTATTGTATCTGATGTTACAACAAAGTTAACCATTTCTCCACGAGGAATTTCGTAAGCTTAATCTTCACATTGTTCCTCGAGGATTCCTTTCCACCCTGGTGGCGAAACCTACCCTTACGGATCAGATCATCAAAGCACAGAAGGTAGATCCGGGAATCTCCCGTATCAGGAGAAACATCAAGAAAGGAGTCGCAGATTGTTTCTCCATTGATGAACAAGGTGTCGTGTTCTTTGGAGACCGTCTAGTGGTCCCCAAGGTGCGCAACTGAGGCGATTGATCCTTAAGGAAGCTCATGACTCTCCTCTCACCATTCATCCCGGTAGTACTAAAATGTATCAAGACCTCGCCGGAGGTTTTGGTGGACTAGGATGAGAGAGAAATCGCTCAATACATTGCTAATTGCGGCGTCGTCGTCGAGTTAAGCGAGCATCAACGGCCTGCTGGTACCCTTCAACCTTTGGAAATTCCTGAATGGAAATGGGATAAAATCGGTATGGATTTCATTACCGGGTTTCCCAGGACCAAGAGAGGGAATAATGCTATCTTCGTTGTCGTCGATCGTCTTTCTAAAGTAGCCCACTTCCTACCCGTTCGTGAGAGTATAACCGCTAGCCAGCTAGCTGATTTGTACATCTCTCGAATAGTGTCTCTTCATGGTGTTCCATTAGAGATTAACTCAGACCGTGGAAGTCTCTTCACCTCTCGATTTTGGGAAAGTTTCCAAACGCTATGGGAACTCGTCTCTCCTTTAGCACCGCTTTCCATCCCCAATCAAGTGGTCAAGTAGAGCGAGTCAATCAAATCCTAGAGGATATGCTTGAGCTTCATCATCTCTTCGGCATGAATTGGGAGAAATGCCTTCCATTCGCCGAAGTTCGCTTATAACAATAGTTATCAAGCCAGCTGGGCAAAGCCCTTCGAAGTTCTTTATGGGCGGAAATGTCGAGCGCCTCTTAACTGGTGAAACCGGGAGAGACAACTCTTTGCCCGGATATGATTCAGAAGCGAGAAGAGCAGGTTCGCGTTGTTCGTGAGAAATTGAAAACAACCCAATCTCGTCAAAAGAGCCAATATGACCGCAAGCATAAGCCTATGGCTTATGAAATTGGCGAAGGCTTACCTTCGGGTTACTCCTTTGAAGGAACTCATCGATTCGGTATCAAAGGCAAGTTGGCTCCTCGTTACATTGGACCCTTTCGCATCCTTGCCAAGCGAGGAGAAGTTGCCTACCAATTGGAACTACCTCCGCATCTTTCGAGTCCATGATGTCTTCCACGTTTCCCAACTCGGCGTTGCTTCTCGGATCCTATCCGTGGAGTGGACCAAACGCTTGATCTCCAAGATAACCTCACCTATCGAGAATATCCCGTTCGTATCCTCGATCAAGCCGAGCGTACCACTCAGCGTCGGAATATCAAGTTTCTAAAGGTTCAATGGTCAAACCATTCCGAGCAAGAAGCAACTTGGGAAAGGGAGGATCGTCTTCGACTTGAGTACCCCACCTTTTTCGCGAAGCAGATCCTAAATCTCGGGACGAGATTCTTTTGAGTGGGGTGAGTTGTCACATCCCGTTAGACCATGCATTAGGGTGTGCATCATGTTTAAATTTCATTTGAATTTGAAATGGGAAGGCAGAAACCCCAGAACACCCCCCTTGATTCAACTAGGGTTTACTAAAATTATTTCAATGAACCTGAAATGCCCTTCAAAATGCTCATCCTCTTTGCTTTGGTTCAGAACCTATGTCAAAGGAGGTGTATCATTTTCTAGGTCAACCAAAGGTCCTTGGATTAATTCACAAGTTTTGAACTTGAGCATTTTAAATTATACAAAATATTTTAAATGTTAAAAATTGCCAAACAAAATGTTTCATGTTGGAAATATTCCAACAAGGGACCAGGAGCAATTTGGTGATTTTAAAACAGTTTTGGTATTTTAGAAAACCCCACAAAGTTGCAGGAAATTAGAAAAGATTAAAAACAGAAAACCCTTACTGGCGCCCTACCGGCCCACCTGCGGCCTAGCCCAGCAGCCAGGCCATGGTAGCTGCTTGGCTCGCCAACCAGAGCAGCCAGTGCTCGGCGGGGCACCGCTTGGTGCCACGCACTGGTCGCCGCCTCGCCCCCCCCTTCACCGGTGTCGGCGAGGACCGACCTCCCTCTCTCCCGAACCCCTGGACACTCCCTCTCCTCCCGGATCATCTCTCGCTCTCCCCATCTTGGCCGACGCCACCGCCGCAAGACCACCGCCCGTAGTCGTGCTCCCCGCCGTCCGTGCTCCTCCGCACCATGTCCAGGAGCTCCGCCGCACTCCACTACCCCTAGCCAGCCGAGTCCCGCTCGCTCTAGTGCCCCGAACCCATCTCACCGACCTCGACCGAGCTCGCCGTCGCCGGAGATCCCTTTCGTCGCCGCCGTCGCTCCGGTTCATCCCCGACCTCGACGAGGGTTTCTACACGTCGCCCGTGAGCCTACCTAACTCCCCTTCCCTCTCTCTCGCGCCCTCGAGCAACGTAGCAACCGAGCCACGTTCACCCGCACCCGCCGCCGTGGAGCTCGTCGCCGACGTGCTCCCGGTCACTCTCCGGCCACCCCATGGTGTCCGTTGCACTCACCGCACCCCAAGGGGTCTGCCCATGTACTTCCCGCACCTCACCGAGCCCTCTAACCCCAAGCCCGTCGTTGGCGAACACGGCGGCCGCCTAGCTCGGCGCCGGCGCCAACTCCGCCACCCGACCCCAACCAACTCCACCGGAGAGCGGGTTGCTCCTAGCTACCGTAGCTACCTTCCGCGACTCGTTTGGTCGCGGAATCGCAAACACACTCCCTCCGCCGTGTCGGGCTCGCGGCGGCTAGTCGCCGTGCAGCCGGCGTGGGCGTTGACCCATGTGGGCCTCGTTGACCCCGACAGTCAGCGACAAATGGGGCCCAGCCCGCTAACTAAATAGGGTTAGATTTAATTAAATTTTAGTTAAGTTAATTACCACGACATGCGGGACCCTTTGTCGGGTTTGACACAGACGTCCTGTTGACTCGACGTCATCTTGACGCATGGTCGACGATGGTCGACGATGGTCGACGCATTAATTCAATTTCTGGATTTATTCTAATATAGTAAATTCCAGAATATAATTCAAATTTCAAATGCTTTTAACTTTTAATCTATAACTCCAAATGCAAAGTTTTATATATGAAAAATTATCAGAAAAATCCACTCTATCCATTGGTACAGGTTTCATGCATGTTAAAGCAAGTTACCTATGCTGTTTAGCCAGCATAAGATAATGCACCTTTAGGACTAACTCAAATGAGCTATCATTTGAATCCTTGATTCAAATGAGTTCATCCCCTGTTATTTCAGCTTGCATTAGGCCAACACACATCCATATTGCCATGTCATAGCATGCATCATATTGTTGCATATTGTCATGTGTGTTTACTTTGGTGTGCTTTCATGATAGGTTACGCCTCGAGGATAACCTCGACTATCCATCCGAAGGCGTTACTCTACCCCAGTTCCATCGGGCAAGCAACTCATTGATCATTCCGATACAAACCCATGTTCTCACCTCTGCTCTCGTTTACTGCATTAAGACAACGCGATTCAAACTGTTGTGTGCTGCGGTAGTTGAACCCACTTCCTTTGCATGACCTGTCATTGCCACAGTAACTAGATGAAACCCACTAGTATGTGTAGCAGTTGATTGAGCCATGTTTGTGATTCCTACCATGCTATGCTTTCTATGCTTAGAGTTGTGTCAGTTCTGGCTCATCGGGATGATGAACTGGAGTGAAAGGTTGTGTTGGTTCGAGAGTGAAAGTGTTGAACACGATTTGGTAAAGGTATCGATGAGAGGCCATGTAGGAGTACATGGTGGGTTGTTTCATTGAAGCCGATCCTAAGAACTGAGATCTGTGTTTGTGATCCATGAATTAGCTACTACCACGCATTGGGCCCGAAACCAATGGACCCTCTCGGCTTCTTAACCACCTTTGTTCTTAGTCCGGGGGTTGCAAGTAGTTTCTGGTGTTTGTAGCATGCTGGGGGCCGCACGCAACGCTGACCTTAGGGGTGGGTTGTGTTGCGGTAGGCACGTGGCCCGGTGTACCGAGTGCCCGTTTGGTATCTCGGGAACCCTGCACACATCATTCGGGGCTGTATGGGAAACCTCGGCCGGACTCCCTGCGGATGGAACCCGAATAGGCGATAAACCTGGACTAGGGACTTATGTGTTTAGGTAGGCTGTGGCCGACACCCACGTTGGGCTTCCGCTTGAAGGTTGCGAGTACATGTCGTAAACGGCGATAAGTGGTGAGCGTGTGTGAAGAGGTACACCCTGCAGGGTTAAATATGATCTATTGAATAGCCGTGTCCACGGAGAAGGACTTCGGGTTACCTATATCAGTTCATAGACAAGTAAATGGATACTACTAAAAGCCTCAAGATAAGTGTGAGTATCGTGGATGGCCCTCTCGTGGGATGACGAGAGAGGATCCACGGTGGAGTATTGTGATGGTGATTAGTGGACTCGTACGACAAATGCTTTACAAAGTGGTGTCACTTAGGATAGCTTAGCCAAGAGTCAAAGCTGGCTTGCTGCAAATAACTCCACTCCTTCCTTGAGAATGTGCATGTATGATAGGATTACGTGGTAAGACTTGCTGAGTACCTTTGTACTCATGTTTGTAATTAATGTTTTTCAGGAGGATAATACTACCCCTCCGACGGATTCTATGTAGATATTGACTTGACGAGTGAACTAGCCACCGGTGGCGATCTAAGACTTGTGAAGGGCCATTGTAGATAGGAAGGCTCCAACAAGCTTTCTTTCTTTCTAGAGTCCTGACGAGACTAGTTTGCTTCGCATGTGCTTGTATGATTGTATGACTTGAGTGTTGGGTCATGTGACCCCTACCTGTATGACTATGTTATGTATGGCTCCTCGGAGCCTCTTAAATAAAGTACTTGAGTTGTAGAGTTTTGTTGTGATGCCTTGTTGTATTTACTCATATCGGGCATATTGCGTGTATGATTGAAATGCTTGGTATGAGTGGGATCGACAAACTAGTTGTTTATCCTTGGCAGCCTCTCATATGGGGAAATGTAGTCTCGTTGCTACGGCGATAGTAGTCCGCCACTGCCCGGTTCACGGAGTCCTGCTAGCCCAGCACTCTGCTTAGACACTTGACTAGCGGCATGTGATTCATTTCGTTCCTATATCTGTCCCTTTCGTGAAATGTCGCGGTGGTATTGAGTCCTGCCTAGCCTGCTACAGCCGGGATACCGGAGTCCTGTTAGCCAGCGCTACAGCCCAATTCATACGTTGATGACCGACATGCTCGGAGTGATTCATGTATGCCTGTCCCCATAGGTTAGTGCCGCTTTGGGTTCACGACTAGTTATGTCGGCCGGGTTCTTTGTCATATGGATGCTAGCGACACTATCATATCGTGAGCCAAAAGGCTAAAGCGGTCCCGGGCCATGGTAAGGCGACACCCGTGGGAATACCGTGCGTGAGGCCGCAAAGTGATATGAGGTGTTACCAGCTAGGTCGATGTGACCTGGAATCGGGGTCCTGACAGAAACTTTTTCCGATGTGAGGGCAGCAAATCTAGTCCTGCACAAACCACCCGACCCCCCAGTTTCTTTCCCTTTTCAACAAAGCGTTGGGTTCCTTAGATATGTGTGTACTGGGTTACCCCCTTTTTCCCTTTTCGACCAACAAAGCGGCTAGATAGCTAGTCTATACTACTGTCCCTCCCTCCTTTCCTCATTGAACCACGTCCTAGATTCATGCTCCACCCCACCGCACCCTTCTTTACTCTTTGAACCAAGACCTAGATTCGACTACAGAATCAAAGAAGAACAGCATACAGCTAGACCAATGACGGTTTCAAAGAAACTTATACCTTAGGGTCGTCGGGATGTGGCAAGGCGTGCGGCGGGAGGTCAGATCTACTCACACTACGTACGGCAGTGAGGAAGAAGGGGTCGGTGGCCCTACCGCACAAGCGCTGGGTGAAAGAGAAAATCACAGCCGACAGTGGATTGCCTCCCTCGCCGAAGGCGATAGAGTGAATGCTGCACCTCCTCCCCTTCCCGGTGCGACGGGATCCGGATGCCTCCTTCGCCCGGTATGCCTGTGAGGGGTGAGAGATAGAGCCACAACACGTCTTGTTTAGATCTAGTGAAGTGGGTGAGAGCAGTGAATATACCAAACCTTAGCAAAGGAACGCTAAGCCTCCAGTGTGTATATATATATATATATATATATATATATATATATATATATATATATATACATATACATATATATATATATATATATATATATATATATATATATGTGTAGTGCGGGAGAGTGTGGAGAGTGCAAACCCTAGTGAACAAGCGCTGATGCTCCAGCATATATATGTACTGTATAGTACGGACTGACCTCCGATGCCTTAACTGCACCTGCTTTTGGCTGTATGACAGGTGGGCCAGCCACATTTTGGGCCCACCTGTCATAAACCCAAAGGCAGGTGCATTAAAGTCAATGAAGTTGCGTCCATATAGTACTCGTGTATACGACTAATATATAGTGGAGTGGTTTTCTTATTCTCTCCATAACAATCGTTTTAAATTGTGTAAGTACGAAATGAAACTCTTTATTTAATGTACCAGTGAAGAAAACTACTACTCCCTCTGTTCCTAAATATTTTTCTTTCTAGAGATTTCAAAAAATGACTACATACAGAGCAAAATGAGTGAATCTACACTGTAAAAAATGTCTATATACATCTGTATGTGGTAGTCCATCACAAACCACTTGAAAGACAAATATTTAGGAACGGAGGGAGTACTTCCGATGAACTAACGATCCACGCGTCCTGGTCGCACTTCCTGTCCTTCACGTTTGGTACACTACCCTCCCTTAAGTGAACAACCACATGCGCCAAATTATCAGAAACATGTGAGAGTGTGTACAAATAAAGAATTTTAATTTCAATTATTGGAAAGGTTTGAGAGTATGTACAGTTTGCCCTCTCTAATAATTATGGTTTGTTGTGTTCGGCCTAAACTTGGTCAAACTTTACAAAGTTTGACTTCAGTCAAATCTAATATGCGGAGTAAATAAAAATGGAGGGCTACTACGTCCATCCGGGTTTTTAGTCCACACCATTTTTTTAATCAAAGTTAATAGCCGGACAAAGAAAATTATAGAGGACCTGGAGACAAAGTTGTGAGAAGGCTTAGAAATTAATACAAAACTTATGCTCTTAGTACCAACGTCGATCCTTCTTCGAGGAAACATTTGGTTCATAGCCAATTGTGTGATAAAATTGCACCAACGTGAAAGACGACTACGTCTCCAATGCAACGAAGGTGAACTGACGAAGGATGTCATCTTTGTGGGTAACAAGCAAAGAGCACTGATGGAAGACATCTTGTTTTTCATTGAAAATTGATTAGCTTCACCAGCCGACGCAACCATGAGGTGCAACCATGAGCATTGATAGGTCATCGTGGTGATGCATCATCCATTTGGCATCAAGTTTGGGTGAGGCACCTATGAAGTTTGACAAATCCTCACTGTGGTCTGTTTCTTCTCAGTAGTCAAGATCGAGGAAGGAAGAACCACGTGACAGGGGACAGTGAGGCGGAACAACAATGGCCATCCAATTTTGTGCAGTTCCACTAAAATTGAGGAAGACATGCCCGGGTATGGAGATACGCATCACTGTTTCCAAAAATATAAAAAAGGGATATAGTGTTGTTACTTTGTTTTACAAGATTAACAACGATATCTCAATTGTCAATAAGAATTATGAAAAGTACACCAACAAAAAGAAGCATCATGATTATCTTGATGGGAACTAAACCAGGATACCCGAGAAAAAAAGCATTTCTTCATTTAACCAGTGATAGTATTAAATTAGCAGCAGCAATAGGAGCACCACCATGTACTTTTTGTCGAAACAAAATGTATACCTCCACCGAGGCATAAATTAGGACAACTTTTCGAGTGGCATTTTCTCTATAATAGTAGGTGATGTTGGACAAGCCGACGAACCCTAGCTACTATACATGGGGAGCTGGGGAGTAGTCGCATAGAAGAAAACCCGCATGCAGCGACCTGGGGAGCTGGACCAGTACAAGAAGTTATACCTCAGGTGGGCGAGATGTTGCTTAGGCGGGTAGGCGGGATCAGCTCACATGACAGCAGTGAACAAGGGTGTGGAGGACCTTCGTCTGCGCCAGCGCCGGCTCCGAGAGGACGATGCGCATCGGCTACCTCCATCGCCGACGGTGACAATGTCAACGCTGCAACTCCTCACCTTCCACATCGGACGGGATTCGGCCGGATCTGTGACCACCGCTGAGGAGAGAGATAGTGTGGACACTGTCATCTTGTTTTGATATGGAGAGGGTGAGAGAGCGAGACGCGAGAAACTCTATCAAACAAGAAGCTATAATGGAGGAAAACAATGTCTACATAGCAGTGGTTTTAAATAGAATACGCGCGTTCCCGGAAAAAAGGTACGAAAACCGGCGGACAATTTTTTAATGTACCAAGAAAGAAAACTCGATCAAAAACACGCCCCCGCTTCCAGGTCGCGAGAGTCTTCGCGCACACACACATAGACATACACATGCATATTCGTGTTTATGTAAAATTCCATTTCCATCTCCATCTCCAATCATATTTGTCCAACTGGCACATTATTTACGTTGTTAATTATATATGCGGCAATATTAACGTACATCATCTCTTGTTTGCGGGCGTCCAGACTGCTGCCACGGCCGCTCCTGACCAACCCGAACCCTCTTCAAGACCCGCGCATGCTTCCCGCCCGAAACGATCAGTGCCGCATTCATGCCCGGCCAGAGCGGACGCGACCTCTCACTGGCGCTGGCATTGAAGCGGCGCGCCGGCCAAGAGAGCGTCGCCCGCGCCGCTTCCTAGTGCACGCGACTGCTCCGCGTTCAAAGGTCGCAATAGACGGCCACAACATGCATGTAAAAAGTTCTTGGGAGTCCGTGCTACAGCTAGCACTCCTCCCCAACTCGTCAATCTCTTCCAGTAGTACTAGTACTCCATGGCGCGATCCATCGACAAGCAGGCGGGGAAGTTATCGTATACTCGGTTTGCGGTAAGTGGCATGCCGAGTGAGCATGTGGGGTCGAGCCGTGGAGGAGGGTGAGACACGAACGCGACAGACGTGATTTAAATGTTGGTTTTGCTCGATGGCGCGATCCAACGAAACGAAACGTTGGTTTCTCTCCGTTTCCATTTTTTCTCCTGAAAAACGGAAACTGTCGACTCCATTTTCGTTCCTACTCCAAGGTTGCCCCATTACAACATTCCATCAAATACAAAGGAAAACTAACACGCATGCTGATGCATCTCAATGATATCATAGCCAATATTTACTTCACAACTAAAGACAACAGTTGTGAGAGCGTGTACGAAAGAAAAACTACTGATGGGGTCACTACGACTCAAACCCTAAACCCTAAACAGGATTTAATTTCCTGGCCAGGTAGAACCTGTCGAAGGAAAGACGGCTGGCACCCTCGGATCATACGATGCTTTTGGGTAGTTCCACTAAAACTGAGCTGAGCATCCCTGATGGCAAAGATATTGAAGAAGTGTGATTAGAATAATAGTACTGGCACTAGTTCATGAGACAGAAACTCATCACGAGTAGAAGCCGGTAGAAGTAGAGAAAGATCGACATGGAGATGGAGCTACGTGGGGAGCTGCGGCAGTGGAGCAAGCCAGCTCCAAAGGGAAGATGGACTACCTGGGACGTCGGGCTATAGCTAGAAGGGCGGTTGGGATGCGGCATCGGTCCATACTGCGGTGACCCCTGATTGGGACGCACCGACTGTGGATTTTCTCCCTCGCTGATGTCGACCGAATTTACGCAGAACATTGTTCCCTTCCCCCAGCTCCGGGATCAGGCCGCATATGTGACCAGCGGTGTGGCCAATTTCGTTCGATGCTTGTGAAGAGAGCAACCCAAGCAAGCAGGCTTGTATCTTAGGCTCCTGCTAGTATATATATAGTGGTTTTCTTTTTCTCTCCATATCAACCATTTTATATTGCGTACGTGTCATTGAAGAGCGAAATGGTGGTTGCTTCTTCCGACTAACTTACTGTGTGATTTGACTGCTCCTTTAGTGGCCCCTACACGTACTCCCCCTACATGTATGCAACAGTCACACGTACACATGGACGCAAAAACGCGCGCGACGCCCTAATGCATGCATGTCCGAGCACACGATTTAAACACAAACGGTCACGCTCAAGTGCTCAACCTACACGTGCATGCACACACATACTCAGCCAGGGTGAGCTAGTGACCGTATAAACACCGGAAAGTGTATATATTGAGCACAATGTGTTGGGGAACGTAGTAATTTCAAAATTTTCCTACGCACATGCAAGATCATGGTGATGGCATAGCAGCGAGAGGAGAGTGTATGTCCACGCACCCTCGAGACCGAAGCGAAGCGTTATAACAACGCGGTTGATGTAGTCGTGCGTCTTCACGATCCGACCGATCCAAGTACCGAACGCATGGTACCTCCGAGTTCAGCACACGTTCAGCTCGATGGCGATCCCCGGCTCGATCCAGCAAAGCGTCGGGGATGAGTTCCGTCGAGACGACGGTGTGGTGACTATGATGATGCTCCACCGGCGAGGGCTTCGCCTAAGCTCGCGACGATATGACTCAACGGCGCGAGGGCTTCGCCTAAGCTCATGACGATATGACGAAGTGGAATATAGTGGAGGGGGCACCGACACGGTTAAGGAACGATCCGTAGATCAACTTGTGTGTCATGGGGTGCCCCCTACCCCGTATATAAAGGAGCAAGGGGTGCGGCCGGCCCTAGGGGAGGCGCGGAGGAGTCCTACTCCCAGGAGTAGGACTCCCCCCCCTAGTTGGATTAGGACTTGGGGAGGGAAGAGAGAGGCGCCGCCCCCTCTCCTGTCCTATTCGGACTAGGGGAGGGGGCGCGGTCTGCCCTGGCCGGCCCTCCTCTTCTCCCTTATGGCCCATCAAGGCCCATTGACCCCGGGAGGGTTCAGTAACCCCGGTGTTCGGTAAAATCCGATTTCATCCTGAACCTTTCGAAGTCCAAACATAGGCTTCCAATATATCGATCTTTATGTCTCGACCATTTCGAGACTCCTCGTCATGTCCGTGATCACATCCGGGACTCCGAACAAACTTCGGTACATCAAAACTTATAAACTCATAATAAACTGTCATCGTAACGTTAAGCGTGCGGACCCTACGGGTTCGAGAACTATGTAGACATGACCTAGAACTATTCTCGGTCAATAACCAATAGCGGAACCTGGATGTTCATATTGGTTCCTACATATTCTACGAAGATCCTTATCGGTCAAACCGCATAACAACATCGTTGTTCCCTTTGTCATTGGTATGTTACTTGCCCGAGATTCGATCGTCGGTATCAATACCTAGTTCAATCTCGTTATCGCAAGTCTCTTTACTCGCTCGTAATACATCATTTCATAACTAACTCATTAGTTACAATGCTTGCAAGGCTTAGGTGATGAGTATTACCGAGAAGGCCCAGAGATACCTCTCCGAAATTCGGAGTGACAAAACCTAATCTCGAATTATGCCAACTCAACATATACTTTTGGAGACACCTGTAGAGTACCTTTATAATCACCCGATTCGTTGTGACATTTGGTAGCACACAGCGTGTTCCTCCGATGGCGGAGTTGCATAATCTCATAGTTGCAGGAACTTTGTATAAGTCATGAAGAAAGCATAAGCAACATACTAAGCGATCAAGTGCTAAGCTAACGGAATGGGTCAAGTCAATCACATCATTCTCCTAATGATGTGATCCCGTTAATCAAATGACAACTCATGTCTATGGTTAGGAAACATAACCATCTTGATTAACGAGCTAGTAAAGTAGAGGCATACTAGTGACACTCTGTTTGTCTATGTATTCACACATGTATTATGTTTCCGTTAATACAATTCTAGCATGAATAATAAACATTTATCATGATATAAGGAAATAAATAATAACTTTATTATTGCCTCTAGGGCATATTTCCTTGATCTCCCACTTGCACTAGAGTCAATAATCTAGATTACACGGTAATGATTCTAACACCCATGGAGTCTTGGTGCTGATCATGTTTTGCTCGTGGAAGAGGCTTAGTCAACGGTCTGCAATATTCAGATCCGTATGTATCTTGCAAATCTCTATGTCTCCCACTTGGACTTGGTCCCGAATGGAATTGAAGCGTCTCTTGATATGCTTGGTCCTCTTGTGAAATCTGGATTCCTTTGCCAAGGCAATTGCACCAAGATATTGTCACGAAGATCTTCATTGGTCCCGATGCACTAGGTATGACACCTAGATCGAAATGAACTCTTTCATCCAGACTCCTTCATTTGCTGCTTCAAGCAGCTATGTACTCCGCTTCACATGTGGATCCCGCCACGACGCTTTGTTTAGAACTGCACCAACCGACAGCTCCACCGTTTAATAAAAATATGTATCCGGTTTGCGATTTAGAATCGTCCGGATCGGTGTCAAAGCTTGCATCGGCGTAACCATTTACGACTAGCTCTTTGTCACATCCATATCGAGAAACATATCCTTAGTCCTTTTCGGTATTTCAGGATGTTCTTGACCGCTGTCGATGATCCACTCTGGATTACTTTGGTACCTTCCTGCCAAGCTTATTGCTAAGCATCGTCGGTCTGGTACACAGCATTGCATACATGATAGAGCCTATGGCTGAAGCATAGGAACATTTTCATTTTCTCTCTATCTTCTGCTGTGGTCGGGCATTGAGTCGACTCAATTTCACACCTTGGAACACAGGTAAAAATCCTTTCTTTGCTCGATCCATTTTGAACTTTTTCAAAACTTTATCAAGGTATGTGCTTTGTGAAAGTCCAATTAAGCGTCTTGATCTATCTCTATAGATCTTGATGCCCAATATGTAAGCAGCTTCACCGAGGTCTTTCATTGAAAAACTTTTATTCAAGTATCCTTTTATGCTATCCAAAATTCTATATCATTTCCAATTAATAATATGTCGTCCACATATAATATCGAAATGCTACTGAGCTCCCACTCACTTTCTTGTAAATACAAGCTTCTCCAAAAGTGCATATAAAACCATATGCTTTGATCACACTATCAAAGCGTTTATTCCAACTCCGAGAGGCTTGCACTGACCATAAATTGATCGCTGGAGCTTGCACACTTTGTTAGCACCTTTTGGATCAACAAAACCTTCGGTTGCATCATATACAACTCTTCTTCTAGAAATCCATTCAAGAATGCAGTGTTTACATCCATTTGCCAAATTTCATAATCATAAAATGCAGCAATTGCTAACATGATTCGGACAGACTTATGCATCGCTACGGGTGAGAAGGTCTCATCGTAGTCAACCCCTTGAACTTGTCGAAAACCTTTCGCAACAAGTCGAGCTTTATAGACAGTTACATTACCATCAGCGTCAGTCTTCTTCTTAAAGATCCATTTATTCTCAATGGCTTGCCGATCATCGGGCAAGTCAACCAAAGTCCATACTTTGTTCTCATACATGGATCCCATCTCAGATTTCATGGCTTCAAGCCATTTTGCGGAATCTGGGCTCACCATCGCTTCTTCATAGTTCGTAGGTTCACCATGATCTAGTAGCATGACTTCCAGAATAGGATTACCGTACCACTCTGGTGCGGATTTTATTCTGGTTGATCTCTGAGTTCGGTGACAACTTGATCTGAAGTTTCATGATCATTATCATTATCTTCCTCGCTAACTGGTGTAGGTGTCACAGAAACCGATTTCTGTGATGAACTACTTTCCAATAAGGGAGATGGTACTGTTACCTCATCAAGTTCTACTTTCCTCCCACTCACTTCTTTCGAGAGAAACTCCTTCTCTACAAAGGATCCATTCTTAGCAACGAATGTCTTGCCTTCGGATCTGTGATAGAAGGTATACCCAATTGTCTCCTTTGGGTATCCTATGAAGACACATTTTTCGATTTGGGTTCAAGCTTATCAGGTTGAAGCTTTTTCACATAAGCATCGCAACCCCAAACTTTCAGAAACGACAACTTTGGTTTCTTGCCAAACCATAGTTCATAAGGTGTCGTCTCAACGGATTTTGATGGTGTCCTATTTAACGTGAATGCGGCCGTCTCTAAAGCATAACCCCAAAACGATAGAGGTAAATCGGAAATAGACATCATAGATCGCTCCATATCTAGTAAACTACGATTACGACGTTCGGACACACCATTACGCTGTGGTGTTCCCGGTGGCATGAGTTGCGAAACTATTCCGCATTGCTTCAAATGTAGACCAAACTCGTAACTCAAATATTCTCCTCCACGATCAGATCGTAGAAACTTTATTTTCTTGTTACGATGATTTTCAACTTCACTCTGAAATTCTTTGAACTTTTCAAATGTCTCAGATTTATGCTTCATTAAGTAGATATACCCGTATCTGCTTAAATCATCTGTGAAGGTGAGAAAATAACGATATCCGCCACGAGCTTCAACATTCATCGGACCACATACATCTGTATGTATGATTTCCAACAAATCTGTTGCTCTCTCCATACAACCGGAGAACGGAGTTTTAGTCATCTTGCCCATGAGGCACGGTTCATAAGTACCAAGTGATTCATAATCAAGTGATTCCAAAAGTCCATCTGTATGGAGTTTCTTCATGCGTTTACACCGATATGACCTAAACGGCGGTGCCACAAATAAGTTGCACTATCATTATCAACTCTGCATCTTTTGGCTTCGACATTATGAATATGTGTATCACTCTGTCGAGATTCAACAAGAATAGACCATTCTTCAAGGGTGCATGACCATAAAAGATATTACTCATATAAATAGAACAACCATTATTCTCTGATTTAAATGAATAACCGTCTCGCATTAAACAAGATCCAGATATAATGTTCATGCTCAACGCTGGCACCAAATAACAATTATTTAGGTCTAAAACTAATCCCGAAGGTAGATGTAGAGGTAGCGTGTCGACCGCGATCACATTGACTTTGGAACCGTTTCCCACGCGCATCGTCACCTCGTCCTTTGCGATTGCTCGCCTATTCAGTAGTCCTGTTTGAGTTGCAAATATTAGCAATGTAACCAGTATCAAATACCAGGTGCTACTACGAGCTCTAGTAAGGTACACATCAATAACATTTATATCACATATACCTTTGTTCACCTTGCCATCCTTCTTATCCGCCAAATACTTGGGGCAGTTCCGCTTCAAATGCCCAGTCGCTTGCGGTAAAACACTCGATTTCAGGCTTAGGTCCAGACTTGGGTTTCTTCTCTTGAGCAGCAACTTTCTTGCTGTTCTTTTGAAGTTTCCTTCTTCTTCCTTTGCCCTTTTCTTGAAACTAGTGGTCTTGTTGACCATCAACACTTGATGCTCTTTCTTGATTTCTACCTCCATGCTTTTAGCATTGCGAAGAGCTCAGGAATTGTCTTAGTCATCCCTTGCATATTATAGTTCATCACGAAGCTCTTGTAGCTTGGTGGCAGTGATTGGAGAATTCATCAATGACACTATCATCCGGAAGATTAACTCCCAGCTGAATCAAGTGATTATTATACCCATACATTTTGAGTATGTGCTCACCGATGAACTATTCTCCTCCATCTTGCAGCTATAGAACTTATTGGAGACTTCATATCTCTCAATCCGGTATTTGCTTGAAATATTAACTTCAACTCTTGGAACATCTCATATGCTCCATGACGTTCAAAACGTCGTTGAAGACCGGTTCGAGCCGTAAAGCATGGCTGCTTGAACTATAGAGTAGTCATCGCTTTACTCGCCAGACGTTCACAACTTCGGCGTTGCTCTCAGCAGAGGCTGGCACCCAGCGGTGCTTCGGGACGTAATTCTTACGTGCAGCAATGAGGATAATCCTCGTTACGGACCCAGTCCGTGTAATTGCTACCATCATCTTTCAACTTTGCTTTCTCAAGGAACGCATTAAAATTCAACGGAACAATAGCACGAGCCATCTATCTACAGTAAACATAGACAAACAAAATACTATCAGGTACTAAGTTCATGATAAATTTAAGTTCAATTAATCATATTAAAAACCTCCCACTTAGACAGACATCCCTCTAGTCATCTAAGTGATTACGTGATCCAAATCAACTAAACCATAACCGATCATCACGTGAGATGGAGTAGTTTTCAATGGTTTACATCACTATGTTGATCATATCTACTATATGATTCATGCTCGACCTTTCGGTCTCCGTGTTCCGAGGCCATATCTGCATATGCTAGGCTCGTCAAGTTTAACCTGAGTATTCTGCGTGTGCAATACTGGCTTGCACCCGTTGTAGATGGACGTAGAACTTATCACACCCGATCATCACGTGGTGTCTAGGTACTCTGAACTTTTAGCAACGGTGCATACTGTGGAGAACACTTCTTGATAATTTTAGTGAGAGATCATCTTATAATGCTACCGTCAATCAAAGCAAGATAAGATGCATAAAGGATAAACATCACATGCAATCAATATAAGTGATATGATATGGCCATCATCATCTTGTGCTTGTGATCTCCATCTCCAAGCACCGTCATGACCACCATTGTCACCGGTAGCGACACCTTGATCTCCATCGTAGCATCGTTGTCGTCTCGCCAACTATTGCTTCTCGACTATCGCTCTCGCTTAGTGATAAAGTAAAGCAATTACATGGCTTTTGCATTTCATACAATAAGCGACAACCATATGGCTCCTGCCATTGCCGATAACTTCGGTTACAAAACATGATCATCTCATACAATAAAATATAGCATCACGTCTTGACCATATCACATCACAACATGCCCTGCAAAAACAAGTTAGGCGTCCTCTATTTTGTTGTTGCAAGTTTTACGTGGCTGCTACGGGCTGAGCAAGAACCGTTCTTACCTACGCATCAAAACCACAGCGATAGTTTGTCAAGTTGGTGCTGTTTTAACCTTCGCAAGGACCGGGCGTAGCCACACTCAGTTCAACTAAAGTGAGAGAAAGCAGACACCCGCGGTCACCTTTAAGCAACGAGTGCTCGAAGCGGTGAAACCAGTCTCGCGTAAGCGTACGCGTAATGTCGGTCCGGGCCGCTTCATCTCACAATACCGCCGAACCAAAGCATGACATGCTGGTAAGCAGTATGACTTATATCGCCCACAACTCACTTGTGTTCTACTCGTGCATATGACATCAACGCATAAAACCAGGCTCGGATGCCTTTGTTGGGGAGCGAGTAATTTCAAAATTTTCCCACGCACACGCAAGATCATGGTGATGGCATAGCAACGAGAGGGGAGAGTGTATGTCCACGTACCCTCGTAGACCGTAAGCGGAAGCGTTATAACAACGCGGTTGATGTAGTCGTACGTCTTCACGATCCGACCGATCCAAGTACCGAACGCACGGTACCTCCGAGTTCAGCACACGTTCAGCTCGATGACGATCCCCGGGCTCCGATCCAGCAAAGCGTCGGGGATGAGTTCCGTCAGCACGACGGCGTGGTGACGATGATGATGCTCCACCGACGCAGGGCTTCGCCTAAGCTCCACGACGATATGACTCTACCGACGCAGGGCTTCGCCTAAGCTCATGACGATATGACCGAAGTGGAATATAGTGGAGGGGGCACCGACACGGCTAAGGCGATCCATAGATCAACTTGTGTGTCATGGGGTGCCCCTGTCCCCGTATATAAAGGAGCAAGGGGTGCGGCCGGCCCTAGGGGAGGAGGCTGAGGAGTCCTACTCCCACCGGAGTAGGACTCCCCCCTTCCTAGTTGGATTAGGACTTGGGGAGGGAAGAGGGAAGGGCGCCCCTCTCCTTGTCCTATTCGGACTAGGGGGGGAGGGGGCGCGCGGCCTGCCCTGGTCGGCCCTCCTCTTCTCCCTTATGGCCCATCAAGGCCCATTGACCCCCCGGGAGGGTTCCGGTAACCCCCCGGTGTTCCGGTAAAATCCCGATTTCATCCGGAACCTTTCCGAAGTCCAAACATAGGCTTCCAATATATCGATCTTTATGTCTCGACCATTTGAGACTCCTCGTCATGTCCGTGATCACATCCGGACTCAACAAACTTGGTACATCAAAACTTATAAACTCATAATAAACTGTCATCATAACGTTAAGCGTGCGGACCCTACGGGTTCGAGAACTATGTAGACATGACCTAGAACTATTCTCGGTCAATAACCAATACCGAACCTGGATGTTCATATTGGTTCCTACATATTCTCTGAAGATCCTTATCGGTCAAACCGCATAACAACATCGTTGTTCCTTTGTCATTGGTATGTTACTTGCCCGAGATTCGATTGTCGGTATCCAATACCTAGTTCAATCTCGTTACGGCAAGTCTCTTTACTCGCTCTGTAATACATCATTTCATAACTAACTCATTAGTTACAATGCTTGCAAGGCTTAGGTGATGAGTATTACCGAGAAGGCCCAGAGATACCTCTCCGGCAATCGGAGTGACAAAACCTAATCTCAATTATGCCAACTCAACATATACTTTTGGAGACACCTGAGAGTACCTTTATAATCACCCGATTCGTTGTGGACGTTTGGTAGCACACAAAGTGTTCCTCCGTAAACGGAGTTGCATAATCTCATAGTTGCAGGAACTTTGTATAAGTCATGAAGAAAGCATAAGCAACATACTAAACGATCAAGTGCTAAGCTAACGGAATGGGTCAAGTCAATCACATAATTCTCCTAATGATGTGATCCCGTTAATCAAATGACAACTCATGTCTATGGTTAGGAAACATAACCATCTTCGATTAACGAGCTAGTAAAGTAGAGGCATACTAGTGACACTCTGTTTGTCTATGTATTCACACATGTATTATGTTTCCGGTTAATACAATTCTAGCATGAATAATAAACATTTATCATGATATAAGGAAATAAATAATAACTTTATTATTGCCTCTAGGGCATATTTCCTTCACAATGAGCGTATTATGAAGTCCACTGACCGTATTTTTACAAATATACAGTGACAGACAGTGTATTTATCTTATTTGAAATTAAGCCATATTAACCAGGAGGCGGTATGGACTAGCATTACTTTGCTGTGTCCCGTCAACTTGCCGAACGAGGAGAAGCTTGTAGGACGGGAGAAGCTTGCGCGCGATGGCTCGCAGGACAAGGAGAAACTTTTGACTAATGCAAGCTGTCCTTCGCTCAGGCGGTGGACGTGCAACAGTTAATTCGGTTCCAGATTGCCAGAAGCATACACTATACTAGTACTATTATTGTTGCACTTCCCGAAGAGGCGAACATCCAAGCGCAAAGTTTACTAGTACTACTACTATAGTCTATAGAGGTACTATACTAGTACTAGGAACCGTATGGAGGAGCGTCTACACTCTTATTATATTTTTAAAATGTGATAAAGCAATCTTCAACACATGTGGTTCTCTTCAAGGGTTCGCACATGTGATAATGGAAGTTGATTGCACGGAACACTCGCCACAATTCTCGCTTAATTCTGGCTCATATCCTGTTACAAATAGGAGCGCTCGGTAATATTTCCTCTCTTTTTTGTTATTCAGCATGTAAACAGGTCAGCAAACCTTGCGGCACATCTTTGTGCGAACCATGCTTGCTGCACTTTGAGTGTGGCCGAGAGCTGGCTTGATGAAACACCTCGCTTCCTACTTCTTTTTTTGCGGGGTACCTCGCTTCCTAGTGACCAGTGTCTTGGCTGATCGTCCTAAGAATGCGTATATATGAATAATGCTCTCTCATTTACCCGCAAAAAAGATTAAGCCATATTAACCGGAAAGAAGGGAGTATGGACTACACTACTTGTTGGTGTGTCCTGTCAACTCGCTGAACGAGGAGAAGCTTGCAGGACAAGGTGAAGCTCGCTTACGCCTTTTGACTAATGCAACATACCTCGCCCAGGCAGTGGACATGCATCAGTTCATTCGTGTCGATTGCGAGGCATACATCAGTAATACCGAACATGCGGAGTACCATCATTGTTCGACTTCACGAAGAGGCGAAGAGCCAAGCGCAAGGTTTAGTAGTACGAGTAGTACTACTACTAGAACCGCATGGTGGAGCCTCTGTACTCTTATTTTTCTTAATCTTTGATAAAGTACACATTTATTCCTGAGAAGGGTGGAAAACGGCAGCCCAACATGTAATGATGATATCGATCAACCATGCTCGAATATATCTTGGCCTCCGTGTGAGCCCGTCTGTGTGTTCTCGCTCCTCGTCTCTCTCAGACTATCCATAGTGGGAGTAACGTAGGTGGTAACATCACACTTATCTAGGCAAAATAGATGATGTGGCATGTAATTAATGAAGAAAGAGAGGCATGTGGTAACATAGCTAGTTACTGTAACATCACACATATCAAAAAAAGATAAGTCTACAACGTAATAAATGAAGTGATGCATGACACAACACATATGTTAATACCCATTGTGGAGGTAGTAACATAGACTAGTAACATATGCATGTTACTACTCTAAGTTACTCCCCACTGTGACTAGTCTCAAGGAACGGCGGGTTGGCCATTTTGCCGTCAATTGAGATCGGTTTGCTCACACTCCGGTCCCAAGTGATATGCCAAGACGAGGTACGTTGACCGACTGGCCATACACGTACTTGGTTTTGCACCTTCATGCTACTCCCCCCTCCTCACAGTTTACAGGGTGCGCTTCATTATGATGCATTTCTCTCAATGCATTTCCACCACCAGAGAGACTTTAGACGCGTTTGGTTTAATGCTCAATTAATTAGGGCGTGGTAACCGCAATTTTCTCTCGATGTAGCACTATAGAGTGGAGTACGTGCATGCATGTGTCTACCCGGGGTGGAAGCACTGCATGCATGTGTGTATGTATTATTTCCTCTAGTAATAGACGTCGTTCTATAACTATCAATGCTATTTTTCAGGCCGACCGCTAGTCGCCTTGGTCCCAGAGATTTTCTCTTTTTCTGAAGCGCGCTTTATAAACAGTGACGGATGGAGTAGTATGAGCGGATTCAAAGAACATCGTATTTATGGTTGCTTCTTCCGAGCAACTTACAGTGGGAAAGGTGGGGCTTATGATTTGACTGCTCATTACTCACTATTAATGCGGCACAATGACCGGTCTTTGTCTCCCATGCGGCTGTGCACCACCCCCTCGGTTCTTAAATATACTCCGGAGTATTTTTCTTTCTAGAGATTTCAACGAGTGACTGCTCAAATATTTGTCTTTTTAGAGATTCAAATGGACTACTACATACGGATGTATATAGACATATTTTAGAGTGTAGATTCACTCATTTTGCTCCGTATGTAGTCACTTGTTGAAATCTCTAGAAAGACAAATATTTAGGAACGGAGGGAGTACACATACGAAGCAAAATGAGTGAATCTACACTCTAAAATATGCCCATTTGAAATTTGTAAAAAGACAAATATTTAGGAACGAAGGAGTATAATTTTGTGCGTGGCACATGGACCCGGATGTCGAAGAGGCTTCTGGCAATGCTATCAAGCTTCCAGCATTTGTTTACATAATTGACGTACTATGCAAATAATTTTTCAGCGACATGAAATTGTACAACGGTGTGAGCTTTCAGCTTTTGTTTCGTGTGTCTTGCCATCGATGCTCTTTCGAAAATAATAAAAAACTAATTTCCTTGCTAATCAGAGCTAATATTGTGTCAAATTTGTGAGAAGGTGTTAAATTAAAATAGATCCATGCTTTCATTGGCAGCAACGTCCCCCCAGCTCTATCTAAATCAACAAGGCATGTTGGGAAAAAAGTAGCTGTCTGGAGCATGCAACATTTCGATCATTTTGTGCAGTTCCACTAAAATAGAGTTGAGCGTCCCTGTTCCAAAGATATTAAGTGTGATTACGATAATAGAGGACTGCTGATGAAACAATAAACACACAAATAGAAGCCGGTCACCTTTGCAGTCTCTCTTAAGACTAACTAGTTGGAGAAGATTAGGCTCGGAGTTGGATGAGGAGGATAGAGCAAAACCAATCTCCCTTTGTGCAGTCGCAATGAAATGTAGAGATGTTGCCCGTGTGACATTTTGGCAGAACTGCACAAAACACTCTTAAGAAAAAAGTGATTTGTGCAGTTAACCAAAAGGTCACAATAGCAACGAGGTGAAATGGAAAGCCCTGTTATCAAAAAAGAGGTAGAAAGGAAACAATTAATGGCCAATAACAGTTGATGACACATGCGACGACAAAAAAGAAGCATATTCCTTGTCCTAAGGGAAGATAACAACACGGTTGTGTTTGTCTAAAACGGTGTGAGGACGAGATTGCAATATGGAAAGTACGTCGGACGAGCTACTTTTGGGCAAAGAACTATGAAAGATCCACACGCAGCGACGTGGGAAGACGGGCAGTGGCGCAAGGCCGGAGGGGATACCTGGAGGTCGTCGGGATGTAACTAGGTGAGCGGCGGCGGGTGGAATCTGCCCATAATGCGGCAGCGAGCAGGTGGCGTAGGCCCTACCACGCCGGAGCTTGGTCAGAGAGAACATCGTGTGCCGCAGATCGGGACGTGCTGCCTCGGCGCTGTCGAACGGAGAAATGATGCATGTCCTGGACGGGATGTGGGCGGATCAGTGACCAATGGTGAGCGAGAGAGAGAGGCCACCGCAGCCTTGTGTGAGATACTCTGAAGAGAGACAAACCAGGCAGGCAGGCTCCATTGTATATAGTGGAGCGGACTACCTTTTTCTCCATAAAAATCGTTTTATATTCTGTGTACGTGCCATTGAGCGATATAACTTTATTTAAAAAAAACACGCCAACGCATCAAGTCGAACTTTGTTTCATGCACGCGTGGTACACGACCTCCGTAGGTAAACAACCGCTACACGCGTTCAAATTTGCACGTGGGCTGCCATTTCGTACAGAAATGAGCACCACCCTGTACCCGCGCGGGTGTGGCTGGGCACGAAGCGTGAGTATGTGCACGGTGCACCTATTCTCTTCTTGTATACGTACACCACCTACGTGGGGTTGTGTGAGAGAGGTACAGACGTAGAGAGATATAGTGTGTGGGATCGTGAGAGTTTTTTTTGGGGGAAGGGAGGTGGGGTCAATAAAAAAATGTAACATATGCAATGTGTGTGAAATAGAGTCATGGATATATCATATATATAGAGGGGGCGATCCACGAGAAGAGAGTGGAGGTATCATTGGCTTGAGGTGACCATAGAATCGAATAGAGGGATGATGTGTGTGTGCGCGCACGTGCGATCGATAAAGAGTGCCATCGAATTTGTGTGTGCCCACGTCAAAGATATAGAGTGGCTGGCCTACTGGAACGTGAGAGGGGACATGTGCAGTTTGTCTCTGTGCCATGGATACCTACCTACAGCGCTCGACTATCGGTGTGTGGTGGTGGGGGGAGGAGGCCTAATTAACTATATAGATACAATGGCTGGTATATGTGTGGAGGAGGAGAGAGGCCTACCTCATGTATTAAGGGAGATCGATCTACCTCAGTATTAGGGAGATTGATCGTCATCCATGCATATGTGTAGGACAGGAATAAGGTTGGGATAGAGTCAAAGCTAGAGTGTTGGAGGGGGTTGTAGTGGAGTTGCTTCTAACAAATGGTGGGATAGGCTTGCTAGAACAACCGGAGGGCACGCCTGCAATATCAATAAGAGAGGGGATGGCTGCCTGTCTGTGCACGTGCGTGTGAGAGACGGGTCAGGAGGCATGCACGAATGAGGGGGGCGATATGGATGTGCTAAGCAGACATAACTACATAGGAAGATCAATCGTCCTTTGTCAGAGAAAGGAGAGACATAACTTGTGAGGTACATCGATCGATGGGGGGGTAATAGTTAAAGTCAACCTAGGTATATGTTGGGAGATCGATCGGTATACATGCATGTGTGTGTTAGAAGCAAATGAGGCACGGGGAGAAAGATAGAGAGAGAGGGATTCATCTAGGAGGTGGTGCGAGAGTCATACTATATCGAGGGGGGAGATGTGTGCGAGTACGAGATCGATGAAAAGAGTGGTGGGAGTGAGGCATGGACTCTGATAACAGAAGAGGGGAAGCTTCTGTTTTGTGCTAGGCACACCTGGATAGAGAGGCATATTGATCGATGTGTGCTGTAAAGAAGGAGCTGGGGGGCCTACACACACCATGGGTGAACGACCTAAAGTGAAAATACGAATTCGCGTGATGGAGCTAGAGAATGCTGAGGGAGGGTTAGAGGGATGCGGGCATCTGCTTGCACGAGAGAAAGTTAGCGCTAGCTAGCTACAAAGATAAGAGGATTGTGTGGGTGTAAAAGACGAATAGAGATCATACTTCATTATAAAAAGCGAATTCGGATACTTGAAGAATTTATCATAGTGTTTTAAACCGACGCATGTGTGAATATATATAACGGTGATACACATGGTGTGGTTATGAACATGTTATACTACATATAATATATTTTATCTCTACTCTTATAAAAAGATACACACACCCGAGTTGTTGATGATGGTGCCATCCTGCAATATAGGCCATCCGATTTATATGTGACGGATAGGAAGGAAACTATGGCAATTTTGAAAAAAGATACACACACCCCTCTCCATATTTGCAAATTAGGCCTCCCCTTGATCATGTTTATGTTCTGTGGAACGCATGGGCATCTTGCTAGTACTACGTATAACATATAGAACATTGATCATAAGTTGGGCTAATGTGTGGCTTTCGCAGCTCAGGTCTAAATACTTGTCATAATGTAGGGGGCGGTGCACTATACTATGTGTGATAAACACGGTGTACACGTATGGAACATGGTTTATATTATGAATATACAGCTAGTACATCAAATGTACTATTATTTGGAATCAACATCAAGTGTATTCAAAAAATAGAATTCAAGTTCATGTAGTACACATAGTTCGTATGTATCTCTATAGTAATCATGTCGTGTGTTATTAAGGTAATACACGAATCATGGTTGAAGTTGGCAACAATCATGATTGTAGATTTGTTATTGAAATAGAGAAACGAATTCAAATTCAGTTCGAATTGCAGCGGTAGTATAGACATTCGGAATGCACTAAAATGTTGGTATGAGTAGGTTACATGCATTATACAACAAGCGAAAAAATTTAATTGGACATAACATGGATTCATAACACCGAATAGCTTTTAATTGCACTAAATTGTTGGTATGAGTAGCTTTAAATAGAATTTTATAGTAAAACGGGGCAAGACTCTCTCTTTGTGTGGTGTGAATAGTTTTATTTTTTTCGTTTTCCTTTTGGTTGAAGGAAGTGCGAATTGATTTGGTAAGTACAAGTACAATATTACACGTTAGGCTTGTCCCTAAAATTCAACCCACGCCTTGTTATATCCCGAAAATTCAGATATCGTGCTCCCAAAACTGGCGCCTTCACAACCCGCGCCTTGCTATCTCGAAATTACAACGCGTGCGAAAACTCCCTCCAGCTGCCAAATCCCGACACGTGAAATCCCCCTTCTAACCCTGAGCCGAAAGGGCCGCTAGTTCAAATTGGTGCGGGGTACTTTTGTAACACACCCTACATTTTGGACAAGCGTGTCCCTAAGTCATGGTTCACCCCCTCCCATCGCCTCCTTTTTGCCATTCGAAATCCCAGGACGCCATAACCTCTCCGCTCCAGCCGCGAAACCCCACCCTCCTCCGTCCGCCACCTCATCGCTGCCCAGCCGGAGCCTCTTCCCCGACAACGTTGTCCACCGCAACAGCTCGACGTCCCTCGTCCACCTCCCCGGATGAGGATCCGTCATCCATCTCGTCGTCCCACCGGTTCAGCCGCCCCGTCCTCCACCTCCAAGGAGCTGCTCCGATGATCACCTCGTCTATCATGACTGCTCCATCCACACAGCGCCGCCTTAACCTGCTCCACTGGAACCGCAACATCCTCACCGACTCCTCGGACGAAGCCGAGGCCTACTCGGCGCCACCAAAGAGGGTGTACACTCATCGCATCACACCTTCTCTTTAGCTTGACCTCCCGGCGCCGATGGTGCTCCATCCCGCACCCCCATGGAGCGGCTACCTTGAAGCCGGCGCCGCGGGCGACATCTCCACGGCGGATCTCCCCCAGTGCAAGGCCCCTTCGGCGGCGGCGTCCGTACCAGCCGGATCTACTGCTGCTGCTCCGGCTCTCGCTCGCTCGCTCGCGCTGCTGCTGCTGCTCCGGCTCTCGCTCGTTCGCTCGCTCGCCCAGCTGCTGCTGCTGCTGCTGCTCGCTCTCGCTTCGCTTCGCTCGTGCTGTTGCTGCTGCTACTCGGCTCTTGCTCGATCGCTTGCTCACCCAGCTGCTGCTACTCGGCTCTCGCTCGCTCGCCATCGCTGCTGCTGCTCTCCCCTCGCTTCGTCTTTGGTACTCTGCTCTCGATGAAGCTACACTTGATCGACTGAATTGACTTTTGGGTCATCGATTTTCAGGGGTGGGGGCTCGCTGAATTAAGGAAGAACCACCCACAGCGGGACGGGGCTCGCTGGAGAGGTACCCCACTATCTATCTTAGGGTTGAGGTGGGGGCGGGGGCCTATAGGGCTGGCAGGCGGCGGACCGGGCGGTGGGGAGTTGTTTTGGGGCGGCGAGGCGGCGCCGGAGCCGGCGGTTCGGCCGGTGGTGGATGGCGGCTCAGGGGGGTGCAGGTTGAAGATGAACTGCAGGCCCTCCCTAAACTACATGTCAAGTGCCTCTCTGCTACCATTGTGTTCAGTTTCGACAGTAACAATCAGATTCCACAGTAAATTTCAGTTTCGACGGTTAAGTTCAGAGTCAATAGTTTTTATCTCATTTGTTGTAGTCTGGTGGTTTTTGGTGATGTAAATTTTACATGTATTTTACATCATCTATTGGAGATGCTATTAGAATCCCACTTGAGATTGACGATGTTTGTCTTGTGCTGCTGCAGCCTTGACATCTTACGGCTCACCGGGGCTCCTCCAACGACAGAACGATCCATCACAACAGAGCAGTGCCATGGACGCCGACTACAGATTCCTCAGATCTTCCTCCACACCTCCGACAGCCACCTCTGCCTCAACTGCTTCAGCGACCAACCCAATGATGCTGAGGTCAACACGGCTACGGCAAAGAGGCTATACACTTGTTGCATCACTTATTACTATACATTCATCTCGATCCATTAGGGTTATTTTGGTTCAAAGGAAAAACATAGCAATAGGGAATTTTCCAATGGCACTCTACTATTGAATTATTCATGCATTTTGTTGAAAGGAATGAAGCAAAACATCCACCTGGACCTACTTTTCAAAATCCTATGCATGAAAACAAGACCAAGTGCATTAGTGGCAGAATAACATTCTAAATGTACACTCTTTCATATGGTTTCACTTTATTTTGGCCATGTTTCTTTGCATTCCTCTCCTCTTCCAGTTCCTGTAAACCAAACACTCAAGTTGACAGAAATCCTATGTTTACAAATGCTCTTTTTACCATGTGCATTCCTATCCTATTCCGGTGTTTTTCCTATCCCTGCGTTTTTAGAATCATGCAAGCCAAATGAGCCCTTACAGAATTACTTGATTCTGGTAGGTGTCGAAGGGAACTTTGTGTGGTTTGTCCTGCTCCTGCCGCGACGTCGGCCACCTCAACTGAGCTGCTCCATCGACAGAAACATCCACCAAACCAGACATCACGACTCCTGACCGTCTTTCACCACCTCAGATCTCCTTCCCTACCGTCAGCAACCACCGCAACGGCATCACCATCATCGACTCAGGAGATGAACCTAAGGAGTACACGGGTCCACAAGAGAGGTCGCACTCTTTTGTTTCTTCTTATGTTATGCATTGCTTAAAATTACCTACTACTTTAGCGTCCTGTTCACCTCTTGGACTCCAAGTCAGGTCCAAATTAATGTTCAAACTTGAGTTCTAAATTAGTTGTGGGGCACATATCGAGGAAGCAATGAATAGTATCTCTGTCTAATATCTGGTTCACCTAGGGTATTCCTATGTTGTTCATCTTGGGTGGGAAACAAATAGTAAAGCAATCATCATCTGTATTTTTATTAAATTAAAGCAATCATCGGCCTTCTATCATTATTTTTGGATCCATCCACTGGTTGTTACCATCACTCTAAATTTCTGCATGCTCTCCTTACATAATCTCGTATGCATGTCAGATATTCTACACAGGCATGCTGAACATGTAGAGAAAAAGAGAAGAGTTTTGCGCGGCAATACAATGTCATGCAGACATCGCTCCATGGTGGGTTCAATGGCAAACCCTCCCCACCCCTCTCCAGACTGTAATCCAGAGGAAGATATCTGTTCTGAGGCGGATTCAGACGCCGCTGACCACTCCTATTTACCCCCAAGGTGTTTGCTCTACCTTGGCATGATGATGTTAGTCATATCATGCATATGTTGCCTTGAAGTGCCTACTTTTGACATCATATATGCCATCTGCTTAGTTTAGACATGTTCTGTAATGCCACCTGTTTAGTTTCTATATCATATATGTGAATTGTGCAGTCTCATGTCTTTTAGCCAGCCATAATATACGTGAAATGTGCAATGCCATCCTGTTTAACCAGGCATCATATATTTGAATGATATCTTGCCCATCCTTTTGTTCATTACATTTTCATTTGCCGACAATGTTTGTACATTAAACTACTCTTCCTGTGAATCAGCCATTTTGGGTGGGATTTTGAAAATTTTGGAGTGAAAACAAGGCCTTCAGCGCAGACAGTGCTACCTATCGAAGCAGATCTCTTGTTGGGTCCCGATAGCTCCTCAGAGATGGATTCATAGACAGATGACCAGTCCTATTCCCCCACCGAGGTGTATGCTCTAACTTGGCACGGTTATACTGCTCATATCATGCATATGGTGTCTTGCATTACATAGATTAGACATCATATACACAATATTCAACACCATGTTCTTCGTTCAGACATCATATCTAATGCCCTCTGCTTAGCATATAAATCACATATGTGAATTAAATATGCGATCCTGATTACTTAGATAACATGTAGGTGAATTATGTCATGCGGTCATGTTTAGTTATTCATCGTATCTTTGAATTATGTTATGCTATGCTATCCAGTTTAGATAGAAATCATATATGTGAAATTATGTCATGCTATCCGTTTTAGTTAAACAATATACATGTCAACTATTTCATGCCCTCTCTTTTCCACACTATCTATTGCATCTGTCTCTCATACAATGTCTATACATTCAACTATGTTTCCTGTTTATCAGCCATTTGAATTGGAGCGGGTGATGCCAGCATCTAGCGGACTAAAAACACGGTCTTCAAATAAAACAGTGCTACCTCTTGGTGGAGATAGCACCCCGGTTGTACATGCACGAGAACCAGCCCAACCACACATAACCCAAACTCTCGAAGATTGTACCCCTACTGCGATGGACAGAGAACCAGCTTCACCCAATCTAACCCCAACCCCAGCAAATAGTAACCCAGTTCCTGTTGACACAACACCATCTCCACCATAGAGCTCCCAAACAAGAGCAGTTAGTAAGGCAGCTCTAGTGCCCAAAGGGCCAATACTACCATGGCGAACCCCAACTCCACCAGTTAGTACGCCTATTCCTATAGAGGAAGCACAACAGCTAGTCGTAGTGTAGCATCTATCGCATTTGATGTTGCTAAATCGTATGTGCGTGTCTTCCCATCTTGGAAATATTATACCGAAGATGAAGGAAAATGCCAGTTGCAGGTGTTTGTCCAGGAGTTATGTGTAAGTAATGTTATTCATGGCAATTACTTTGCTTTGTCCCATACATCCTACCTCCATGATGGTTATAATACATCAAAATTTCTCATTTTTATCTATAGAGAAAGACCGATTTGGAAACTCAGGATAAGGTAACCTGTGCTAATACCTCTGCTATCTTCAAGAATGCTTGGTGGCGATCGAATTACTCAAGAAAACGTATTTCATCATCAAATAAACTCATCAAATTCCCTTACATTCTATTGAGACACATTTATCGGACGATGATCGGGAATGCCTTGTTCATCTTGGTCCCGAACCAAGAATGTGGTAAGGTCTATGAGCTCATTTTCTATTTTAAGTACTATATTCTTGCGTCTTCTTGTACTGCTCATGTAGAACAAGTGCCTAAACCTCAAGAACAACTGTTCTAATTTAAGATTCCATTGCTATCATAGTTCAAAAACGCTAGGCGTTAATTGTGCATTTTGCCACCGCCTTTGTGCTTTATCGACCAAAGCGCATGCTTATGCGCAGATTATGCATGATTAAGCGTAGTTATGCGCAATGCGTTCGCCAACGCCTAGAGCCTAAGCGCGCTTAAGCGCCGCTTAGGCGCGCCTTTTTAACTATGATTGCTATCGTGCATACTGCTTTGCTATTGTATCACTGTATTTACTCATACAAACTTATTTTTAAATTGAAGGATCCAATCGAAACTTCAATGGCACAACAGGTATGTTCACGCATGTTTCTTTAACATGCTTGCTCTTATCAATAGCTCTGTTGATTTCAATTTCAATTGTGTATACAGTTGACTTCTCATATCATGCACATTACTAGCATCACAACAGAGCCAATAGTTTTGTTGTACATGTAGACCTATGGTACCCATCTGAAATCTTGTTGTGCCATGTAGTTTCCCACGCTTTATATTCTTCCACTGCTGCTTTGTCTTAAACTGATATGATTTGAACCGTGTCTCTATTTTGATTTGGCAAGACAATGCAGTGACCATAGGACATAGACATATGTTTGTTTGATGCTTTTATTATGTACTAGTACTTGGCAATAGAAGACTTGGTAGTTTAGTCATGCCCACCTTACTAATGAACTGGTTCACCGAAATGAGTTTCATATACTAGTACATGCTAAACTGTTATGCGTCTGCTTGTTTCTTCTTTTAGAATGCTGACATAATATTGGGGAAGAGTGCCTTATTAAGCAATGGTAAAGGAAGTAATGCAGATAAGGTTCAGGATAGTGACACATCCTTGTTGGTCTCCAACAAAGTTGATAAAACACCTAAGGAAGACTATCTCGAAGACAGTGAGACAACCCCAAAGTCCTGTCTTGGTTTAGTGTTGGAGTTACTGGCCACTACCGCTTGCACAAGCTATTCAAACTCACTGTCTGAATCACTTCGGTTTCTTGAGTCTCAACTACAAGCTAAAATACATCGATCAGCTGTGCTGCGACAAGAAGCGGAAGGACTGCGGAAGTCCCTGGAGCATTCAGATGCATACTTTCTGGTGCAACAACAAGCGTTGGAGGATTTTAGCGCCAAACAGGACAAAGCTAATAATCTTGCTAAGCTTATTGCCAGCATGGTGGATACCACGTTTCTTGAGCTCTTATGAAGTTGTTTCAGTTATGCTCTTGTTTTGCTACCGCGTTTATTTGCACTGGTGTCCAATTTTGACGGCCAGTGTATGAAATATGCTGCTTTGTTCCCTATATTTGCACTGGTGGCAAACTTTGATGCCCAGTGGATGTAATATGTGTAATAGCGGTAATAGGCCAGCGTTAATTGCTTGCTTATTTATTTCCATATTTTCTTGTTTAGTTGTTTGCTTGTAGTCACTGCAGTTCTTTTTCTATGTTTTTCTAGTGGCCACAATAACCTATTTTTGGAAGCTAGGCCAAAATAATCATGGCAACACATGGACTGTTGTAACCCTGGGCCTCTTGCGGGCCGTATGATCCATGGGCCTTCTATGGGCCATAGGATCCATTGGCCTTCTATACGGGCCATAGGATCCATGGGCCTTCTACGGGCCGTACGATCCATGGGCCTTTTTGTAAGTGCATCTAGTGCCACCCCTAGTTTGGTTTTGGAGTATTGACGACAAACGTGGTTGAGGGACTAATGTGTTTGTGAGAATTGCAGGATAACACAGGTAGTAGTCCCTCCTTGATTCGGTTTACCTACCGGAGATGACCCCTAAAAATGTATGAAGACATTGAAGACAATGGTGGTACGTGAAGATATTCACATTGAAGACTATGACAGAAGAAGACATTGAGTGAAGACTATGGAGCGCGAAGACTTAGCTGTTTCGTTGTTTCTTTTCTTCTTTGTTGAGTCATAGGAACCACCGCACTGTTAAGTGGGGTCCAAGTGAACAAAGTCAGAGTGACTAATGTGATGCTCAACGAAAATCCTATGTCTTCAAGTGAATACAATGAGAGTAAATATTATCCAGAGTCGGATAAGTCAGCTTTACTTGTAGCCCAAGTCAAGTTGTCGAGTGTGTTTGAAATCTGACCATTGTGACACGTGTCAGTTCCTTAGTGACCCAGGGTCATTTCGGACAAATCAGGTCGGGTTGCCTAGTGGCTATAAATAGCCCACCCCCTACACCATAAATTGGTGGCTGCTCAGAGTTGGTGCACGGCTTTTGTCGTTGAGAGCAACCCACCTCCGAAGACTTTGAGAGAGAAATCCTTGTGAGGACAAAGCCCAAAACACCCAGAGCCCAAAGAGTGTTTGGCATCACTGAAGTCTTTCTGTCCGCGTTATCTGAAGACTTGTTACACTTGAGGACTGTGAATCCTCCAGCCGGTTAGGTGTCGCGTTCTGAGCATCCAAGAGTAATTGTGGATCATCGGTGAACGAAGTTTGTGAAGGTTTGGAAGTCTACCTTGAAGACTTACCAGAGTGATTGGGCGGGGACTGTGTGTCCTTAGCTCAAGGGGAATAAGGTGAAGACACGGTCTTCTGAGTTCAATCTCAGCCTCCCTAACTGACGTCACAGTTGTCACAAAGAATCGAACCTGGTCGAACAAATCCTTGTCTTCACAACACACTAGTTCTATCTCTTACTCTCCTTACTTACAGTTTGTCTTTGTGAAGTCATTGCCTGATTGCTCTACCTGTTTGACTTCACTGTGTGACTACTTGTTCTGATTGGCTTCATACTATCTTCTATCCTGATCCTATTACCTAGCTGCTATCAGTTATCATGCTTCAGCTTCATACTTGTTTGACTATGGCTTGTCTAGTGTAGTTCATCTTTTGCTGCATGTTTATAGGTTTAGTTTTCATGTTTGTCTTCGAAACTTTCATGTTTTGAATACTTTCATAAAAATCGCCTATTCACCCCCCCTCTAGTCGATAACTAGCACTTTCAATTGGTATTAGAGTAAGGTACTCCCTTGTTCTGTGTGATTCGGTACGTGCAGGGATAATCAAAGTCTCCGCTGCGTGCCCTGTCTTTGATGGCACTAAATATCCCTATTGGAATAATAAGATGCGTATGCATCTTGACGCCATTGATGTCGGTCTGTGGTATGTCGTCAAGAACGGCGTTCCCAAGACTGGTGAAGGTGTCACCCCTGCTGATGTCAAGAAGTTCATTCAACTCGATTCTACTGCGAAGAACATCATCTGTGGTCATCTGACCAAAGGGCAGTATGGCCGTGTGAGTGCTTTGGAAACATCAAAGCTAGTCTGGGACTGGCTCTCCAAGGTCAATGAAGGCGTCTCAACACAAAGAGATCAAAGGATCAGTGTTCTCCGCAACCTGTTCAACCGCTTCAAGAGAAATGACAATGAGAATGTTCAGCTCACATTTGATCGCCTCACTGATATCACTAGTGAGCTTCGTGCCCTCGGTGCCCAAGAGATCACCAAGCATGAAATCGTCAAGACGCTACTGAGATCACTTGACAGCTCATTTGACACCGTTGCCCTAATGATTCAAGAACGCCCTGACTTCAAGACACTCGATCTGTCTGACATACTTGAGAGGCTCAACACACATGTGTTCCAGCTATTTGAGAAAAGAGATATCTATGCTCCCAACTATGGCCGAACTCGCGCTTTGAAGGCAAAGGTTGTTTCCTCATCTGAAGAAGAATCTGACTGCAGTTCTAGTGAAGCTGAAGACATTGGAAAGGAGCTCGCTATGCTTGTGAAGAAGTTCCAGAAGTTCACTAAGAAGAAAGGCTTCAGAAAGTCTTCACGATCCAGCTCAAGAAATGATGAAGCTTCCTCCCATGACCACAAGAAGAGAACCTGCCACAAGTGCAAGAAACCTGGTCACTACATCTCTGAGTGTCCACAGTGGGACAATGAGAAGAAAAAGAAGAAGAGCAAGGAATATGATTCTGATGACAATAAGAAGAAGAAATACTCAAAATCTTCTTCCAAGTCCTCTTCCAAGTCTTCATCACACAGGAAAAGTTCATCTGGCAAGGCTCGTGCTTTTGTTGGCAAGGAAATGGATTCAGAGGAGGAGTCTGCTTCTGAGGAGGCAGAGGTGGTGGAGTCTGAGGAGGAGTCTTACTCTGGCGTTGCAAGTCTGGCTTTAGCTTCAGCCTACGTTGCCAAGTCCATCTTCAAACTGAAGACAATGTATCCATCACCAACGCTGATGCCAGTGACAAGGACGACTCCGCTCCCACTTACTGCTTCATGGCACGCGGTGCCAAGGTAAACTCATGCGATGCTTACTTTCAAACATCAAGTGAAGATGACTCGATTGTGAATCCAAACCCAGCTACAAAACACTTGCTAAAATTGCAAATGAACAATGTAAAGCTATGGAACATATTCAAAAACTGTTAGACAAAAGCGATGATCCGTTGGACGCTGAAATGACTCTGATCTCAGTCCTTAATTGAAGATATAAAAATCTTCATGTTAAGTACTAAGAGCTTGAAGGTCATCATGAATCACTCTCAACAACCCATGAAAAGCTTTCCTATGATTATCTTCAAAGAAAGCAAGAACTTGAGAAGTTGAGAGCGGCTCATGAAGATCTTCAAAAGGAAAACGAGTCACCGGCAAGGCCAATGATCAGTCCCGCTCAGAAGGATTTGAACCACCATGTCTAAAATGTCTTGAGCGTGATAACGCTAATTACATTCTCGAGTGTTCTCCGCTGCTATTGTTTCAATATCTTCAACCATCGATGTGGTAACTAACCCTCTCATGGAGGATGCCACTTCTTTATTCGATCAAAATGCTAGATTGAAGACATTGCTTGAAACAGGGATGTACAAAAGCCTCAAGGGGCATCAGACACTATGTGATGTCCTCAAAAAGCAGATCCTGAACCGAAACCCTAGTAAAGAGGGTGTTGGGTTCGAGAGGAAATTGAATGTTGATGGTTCCTACTGGAAGCCTGAGCAGTACCCCAAAACCACATGAGTTGTTGCAAATGAACCTTCAATTGATCCATCCACCTTATCTGGATTCACGTGTGCTAACCCAATTGTTATTGATGAATCCTTTGATGCAAACTATAAACTGTTTAAGAATCAGAATGGTGAAGTGTTTGCCAGGTATACTGGTACTAACTGCAGGAATGGACCACCTATGAAGAAGATCTGGGTGCCTAAACAGTGTATTGAGAATCTTCCTATGAATGTCATCATGACACCACCAAGGAAGAACAAAAACCCCAGACCTCTGGCTTCATATGGCCCAAAGGCTTCATACAGATATAGGACTCATGAGAGTCGCCCTAACACCAATGTTTTGCAGGAAAAACATACTCAGATGAATCAATATGAGCGTGTATCTTCATACCGCTATGTTCACAAAACTAAGAATTTTTCTGCCTTTTCATATGAGTATTATTCACCTCCTGCGAGGCTATTTGCTAGGGCTTCAAAGCCAAAGTTCTCAGATGCTGCACTTAGACTCATTGCTTCCAAGCCACCCCTGAAAATGTGGGTGGTTAAGAACACTTAACACTCTTTTGCAGGGAAAGGTCTCCAGCCGGAAATCAAAGGCGTCTGATGCTATTGCTGGGGACCTAAAACACATTATGGGATGCAAGATAAAATGCCCAAATGGTCTTACTATGTATTTCATTTCTGAATTGCTTGCCAGTCATACTGTCAGTCCTAACCTTGATCTGATCTTTGATAATCCTCTTGTGCATCAAATGTTTATGCTTCACAATACTCTTTTACTAGCCTATCCTCCTAACTGCACTGTAGGGTACGACACCTCGTGCTTCAGAATGGATTATGGACAGCGGATGCACTAACCACATGACTGGTGATCGAAGTCTTGTCATGGACTCAACCTTACGCCCATGTGATAAAAGTCACATCACATTAGCTGACACTGGTAAAAGCAAGGTATTGGGCCTAAGTAGAGTTGCAATTTCAAGTGATCAACACATGGACAAAGTGATGCTTGTTGAATCCCTTGGTTTCAACTTAATGTCTATCTCAATGCTTTGTGACTTAAACATGATTGTGCTATTTGGAAAATATCGTTGCCTTGTACTAATGGAATCTGACAAGTCTCTAGTCTTCGAAGGGTATAGGAAAGATGATCTGTACATGGTAGACTTCTCAGCAGGACCACAGATGGCCGTATGTCTTCTAGCAAAGGCTTCAGAGTGCTGGCTCTGGCATCGGAGGCTAGGGCATGCTGGCATGAGGAACCTACACACTCTCGCCAAGAAGAAGCACGTCATAGGCATCGAAGGCGCCAAGTTCAAGAAAGATCATCTATGTGGTGCTTGTGAAGTTGGGAAGATGACAAGGGCCAAACAGCCCTCAAAGACAATCATGACTACATCTCAACTTTTTGAGTTGCTCAACATGGACTTGTTCGGTCCCACTCACTACTCTACTCTCACTGCACCTGCTTGTCTCTATGGTTTCGTTATTGTTGATGATTATTCAAGATACACTTGGGTGCACATAATTCTCTTCAACACTGAAGTGCAGGATGTCTTCAGATGCTTCGCCAACCGCGCCATGAAGAACTATGGCGTCAAGATCAAGCACATTAGGAGTGACAACGGCACTGAATTCAAGAACACAGGGCTCAACCATTATCTTGACACCTTAGGCATCACTCATGAGTTTTCTGCTCCTTACACACCTCAGCAGAATGGCATCGTGGAGCGCAAGAACAGAACCCTTATTAAGATGGCTCGGATGATGCTTGACGAATACAAGACTCCAAGAAATTTTTGGCCTGAAGCCATTGATACTGCATGCCATGTCATCAACCGTGTTTATCTTCACAAGCTTCTGAAGAAAACATCCTATGAGCTTCTAACTGGTAAGAAGCCAAACGTAAGCTAATTCAGAGTATTTGGTGCTAAGTGCTGGATCAAGGATCCACATCACACTTCAATATTTGCATCGAAAGCACATGAGGGTTTTATGCTTTGTTATGGAAAGGACTCGCACTCCTACAGAGTCTTCAACCTCTTTCACTATAAAGTGGCTGAAACCGTGGATGTGTGGTTCGATGAAACTAACGGCTTGCAAAGAGAGCACTGCCAAATGTGCTAGATGGAGTACCTGCCAGTGAATCAATCAAGCTAATGGGAACAGGAGAGATCATATCATCAGAGGCCCAGCCTGAAGAGGAACTTATCATTTCTGCACCTGATCAACCTGAAGACATTGCTCAGCCTGAAGCTAATTCTCAATATGAAGACAAGGATCAGCAAGAGCAGAGTCTTCATCCGATTCATCCTCGGGTTGCTAATGAAGTTCAGATTGAGGAGATAATTGATAACATCAATGCACCTGGTCCACTCACTCGTTCAAGAGCTACTCAAAGAGCAACACAGCTAACTAATTTCTGTGGACATTTTGCATTTGTTTCAATCTCAGAACCTAAGAAAGTTGATGAAGCCTTCTTGGAACCTGAATGGATTCAAGCCATGCAAGAAGAGCTTCAACAGTTCAAGTTGAACAATGTATGGGAACTTGTCAAGCGTCCTGATCCTCGCAAGCACAACATAATAGGCACAAAATGGATATATCGCAACAAACAAGACGAGCATGGTCAAGTTGTCAGAAACAAAGCACGGCTCGTTGCTCAAGGATACACACAAGTTGAAGGAATTGACTTCGATGAAACATTTGCTCCAGTGGATAGGCTTGAAGCCATTAGATATCGCTAGCTTACACGAATCATCATAACATCCTTTGTATCAAATGGATGTGAAGAGTGCCTTCTCAATGGAAAGATTGAAGAAGAAGTGTATGTAGCACAACCTTTGGCTTTGAAGACCCAAAACATCCTGATATGGTATACAAGCTCAACAAGGCAATCAGATGGCCTCAAACAAGCCCCCGTGCTTGGTATGACACACTCAAAGACTTCAAGAGCAAAGGCTTCAAACCTGGTTCTCTAGATCCCTCTCTTCACGAAGACATATGATGGTGAACTGTTTGTGTGCCAAATCTATGTGGATGACATTATCTTCGGCTGCACCAACAAGAAATACAGTGATGAATTTGGTCACATGATGCAAGAACAATATCAAATGTCCATGATGGGAGAGCTGAAGTTCTTTCTCGGTCTTCAAATCCATCAGCAACGCAACGGCATCTTCATATCTCAAGAAAAATATCTCAAAGATTGCCTGGAGAAGTTTGGAATGCAAGACTGCAAAGGATACACGACACCAATGCCAACCAAAAGTCATCTAAGCCCCGACGCCAATGGTAAAGATTTCGATCAAAAGGTATGAACGTCCATTACCGTGGACCCGACTATTCGAGTTGTAATAGATCAGGATACAAGTCTGAACGTCCATTACCATGGATCCGACTATTCGAATAGATAATCTTACCTGCAGGGGTGCACCATATTTCCCAACATGCTTGATTACTCTGGCCGGACACACTTTCCTGGGTCAATGCCCGGCCTCGGAAGATCAACACGTCGCATCCCTACCTCGGCTCAGTAGAGAGGTACCCGCCGGTCTACATCCTAAGCACCCTGGGGTCTTGGGCCCATCGCCCGTTGCACTCCGGGTCGTTGCGAGCAGGGCGGACGAGGCTCCACCACTACATGGATGGTGCCGGCCCAGCCGTGCCACAATGCTGAACTCGACATCTGACAAAGCTTTGGCTGATACTACGACGCCGAGTGCCCATAGCTGTTCCCGCTTGGTGGTTAGTGCATAAAGGCCAATGGCCAGCTCAGAACAAATACCCAAACCTGTTAGTGCATTAACAATTAAAAGTAGTGACAGCTGTCGGGACAAGTCCGGAGCTACCACCCCCTCCTAGGTGATACCGCTAAACAGCGAGCCGCCACCATAACATCTCACGAGTGCTCTCCGAGTCCGCCAGACTTTCACAGGTATCTCTCGCGGGTTCTCACTGGGCCCACCCAACTTTCACAAGGATCTGAAGTAAAGTCAAGGTAACTATGTGTCCAAAACATCAAGGTGGAAAACTCGAGGAATCACGCTCGATGGATTACACTCGATGTAATCATCAAGGTGAACATAGGAGGAATCACCCTCGAGGTTCACACTTGACGTGTTGTACAGCAGAGTCATATCAAGAGTGGTGAAGGAGGAATCACCCTCGATGACCACGACCAAATAGCTACACTACGGAGTTATCATCAGGAGTGCATTGAGGTATCACCCTCGGCACTCGATAGTAGCTCTGGAGAGTCATACAACTAAAGGGGGTGAAGTGATGTGTCAGGCTTTGGACGTCGATCACGTTGATCGAGTCATTGGTCAACATGCTGAGGCAACTGGGACAAGGAGAGGGGTCACTAATGGATCACTAACCAACCTATACTAAGCAGTTTTGGATAAGCAGGTAAGGTACAATAGCAGGTTAAAAAAGCAGGCTATGCATCTGAATAGGAACAATCAATTACAATAGCAAAATCTAGTGCAAGCATGAGAGAGAATGGAATGGGTGATATCAGAGTGATCAAGGGGAGGGGGGCTTTCCTTGAAGCTCTGCTGAAACGGAAGAAGGGTCGTCGGTGACGTAGTCGATCACAGGGGCATAAATAGCAGTCTCGGGGGATATCGGAGAAGAAGAGGGGGAAGAAAAATTAAATACGAAGCACACATATGCATGACATGACTACAGGGAGAGCTAGGGGTGTTCTATCGCGGTGTTATACAATATCGGTGAATGGGGATGTTGTGGGAAACCATTGCCACTTAGTCACTTGGGGGCTTGACACCACATCGATCGATGACTTGCGTCGCTGTGAGGTGGAGTGGTGGAGCCTTGGCAGGGTGGTCCGCCCTTGGCGTCCCCAGCAAGCTTGTCTTGAGACTTGTCTCTAGAGCAACCTCGTCCTCGCCAGGCTCGCATGCCCGGCAAGGGAGGCATTCCCGTGGTGATATCTTGCATCCTTCAGCTTGACTTGGTCTTCTTGATTCGCCCTTTGATTCCTCAAAGAGCTGATCTCTTATGCTTGGTCTGGTCTTGGATGTCGCAACCTTGCTCTTAGGGCTCTGCACGTTCTGGGCAACAGACCCAGGGTTTGTTGTACCGACAGGAGCCCCCGGGCCTGGCCCAAACACGCTACCGAGCGTCATCGGGGTAGGCCCTATCCAGTGCACACGCAAGAGTGTAGTAGTTGCTTGTCCTTTGCGATCTTCTTTGCTTCTTCACTAACCTGAGCCCAGGCCAGTTTCTGGTTCTCCCACCTGTCGCGTAACGCCAGTTGCAGTAGGGCCACCTTTGTAATGGCCCGTGAATGACCTTAACACACGGGTGAGTAACTGCCAATTCACTCTTCCGACCACGCTCTTATCCTTGGCCACATATGCTTTTTGCATTGAGTGGGGTAGGTAACGGAGGCGCGTGGTTTGGGAGAGCATCAAGACAGGGGCCCGGTCTTATTGGATTGGCGGAGGAGGACGACTGTTACTCACGGGGAATCAGCTCCCAGCCTCGATCGGCCTATAGAAGAGGGGGTGGGGGAGGAGCGGGAGTGTTCATCCACACATCACTCCTCCTCCATTCCCCGTGTTCTTCTGGTTATGCTAAAAGGGAGCGACGGGGCCAGGCCCTGGGCTCTAGCTTGGGGTTGATGATGTTGATTGCTCGCGCCGATGCTTGGGGAGTGAGTCTGGTGCGGGCTCCGAGGATATGCGGCGGGCGAACTGCTCGTAGTGCAGGAGACATCAAGCTTTCCCATTATGGTGGAATGCTTGTCTCCTCTGCTCGGGCCGGCCGTCTGGTGGGGAGCGTTGGATCTCGCTGCGAGCCGCCGCAGGTTGGTGTTGTGATGCCAGAGCCCCTAGGGTTTTCGATGCCCGGCTGGTGGGGAGCGTTGGATCCCAGCATTGTGATTGCGGCTTGAAGCTACGTCGGTATTTCCTCAAAGAGAAAGGGATGATGCAGCACAGAAGCGGTAGGTATTTCCCTCAGTGATGAGACCAAGGTTATCGAACCAGTAGGAGAACCAAGCAACACAATGTAAACAACACCTGCACAAAAATAACAAATCCACGCATCCCGACGTGTAAAAAGGGGTTGTCAATCCCTTTCGGGTAGCGGCGCCCCAAGATAGGCAAACAGACGTGAGGAAATTGTAGTAGATTGATAGATCGAACGCCAAATAAAATAAATAACAATAAATTGCAGCAAGGTATTTTTGTATTTTTGGTTTAATAGATTTGAAAATAAAAGCAAAGGAAAATAGAACGCAAAGGCAACTAATATGAGAAAGAGATCCGGGGGCCGTAGGTTTCACTAGTGGCTTCTCTCGAGAAAAATAGCAGATGGTGGGTAAACAAATTACTATTGGGCAATTGATAGAACTTCAAATAATCATGACGATATCCAGGCAATGATCATTATATAGGCATCATGTCCAAGATTAGTAGACCGACTCCTGCCTGCATCTGCTACTATTACTCCACACATCAACCATTATACAACATGCATCTAGTGTATTAAGTTCATGGAGAAACGAAGTAATGCAATAAGAACGATGACATGATGTAGAAAAGATCTATTTACGTAGAAATAGACCCCATCGTTTTATCCTTACTAGCAACGATACATATGTGTCGGTTCCCCTTCTGTCACTGGGATCAAGCACCGTAAGATCGAACCCACTACAAAACACCTCTTCCCATTGCAAGATAAGTATATCAAGTTGGCCAAACAAAACCCAAATATCGGAGAAGAAATACGAGGCTATAAGCAATCATGCATATAAGAGATCAAAGAAACTTTAATAACTTTCATGGATATAAAAAGATATAACTGATCATAAAATCAAAGTTCATCAGATCCCAACAAACACAAGCAAAAGGAGTTACATCATATGGATCCCCAAGAGACCATTGTATTGAGAATCTAGCGAGAGAGAGGAAGCCATCTAGCTACTTACTACGGACCCGTAGGTCTACAAAGAACTACTCACACATCATCGGAGAGGCACCAATGGAAGTGGTGAACCCCTTCGTGATGGTGTCTAGATTGGATCTGCTGGTTCTGGACTCTGCGGCGGCTGGAATTTATTTTCGTCGACTTCCCTAAGGTTTTTGGAATATTGGGGTATTTATAGGGCAAAGAGGCGGTCCGCGGGGCACTCGAGGTGGACACAACCCATCAGGGCGCGCCCGGGCCTCCTGGCGCGCCCTGGTGGGTTGTGCTCCCCTCGGAGCACCCCCCAGGCGCTGGCTTGGCCAATTGGGTGTCATCTGGTCCATAAAAAATCTTCGTGAAGTTTCGTTGCATTTTGACTCCGTTTGGTATTGATTTCCCGCGATGTAAAAAACATGCAGAAAACAGCAACTGGCCCTTGGCACTATGTCAATAGGTTAGTACCAAAAATGATATTAAATGACTATAAAATTATTATAAAACATCCAAGATTGATAATATAACAGCATGGAACAATAAAAAATTATAGATATGTTGCATACGTATCAACATCCCCAAGCTTAACTCCTGCTCGTCCTCGAGTAGGTAAGTGATAAAAATAAATTTTTTGATGTGGAATGCTGCCTAACATGTCATATCATGTTCTTTTCTTTATAGCATGGACATTTGGAATTTTATATGGTTCAAAGCAATAGTCTAGTTTTGACATGATGACTTAAATACTCAAGCATATCAACAAGCAACCATGTCTTTCCAAATATCAACTCTAAAATAAGTTATCCTAGCCCATCATGCTCAATCATTGATCCATTCATGAAACACACTTCCATATTAACTACACCCAATACTCAAGTACGATCATATTGCCTCCTAGTTGGTGCTTTTATAAGAGAAGATGGAGACTCAAATTCAAAAATAAAAACTGCATAAAGTAAAAGAAAGGCCCTTCGCAGGGAGAAGTAGGGATTTGTAGAGGTGCCAGAGCTCAAAGCGAAAAACTTAGGGATAAAAACATTCTAGGAGGTGTGTCTTTCCCACCAACGAGAATGACTAAGAGTTCCCAACACTTTCCAAGCTAGATATATCATAGGCGGTTCCCAAACAGAAAATAAAGTTTATTCCTTTTTCCACCATACTTTCACTTTCCATGGCTAGCCGTATCCACGGCTGCCTTCCATACCAACACTTTCCAAAGAATTTATTATTTGATAGCATAAAGTAAATTCATTTTTCATTTTGGGACTGGGCATCCCTAATACCTTTGCCTTACTCTCGTGCAATTACAAGTGAATAAACACTCATCGTGGGAATAACACATCTAGCATGGAAAATATTAGCCACCCTCACGCTCATGAGCAACGATTTAACACACAAAAGAGAAGTTTATTTTGAAAATTAGAGATGGCACATACAAATTTGCTTAGAACAGAAAAAGAATACCGCATATAGGTAGATATAGCAGACTCATGTGGCAAAACTTGTTTAAAGGTTTTTGGATGCACAAGTAGCGATCATACTTAGTGCAAAACGAAGGCTAGCAAAAGATTGAGAAGCGACAACCCAAGAAACGAATAATCTCATAAGCTTGCATTAAGCATAATTAACACCAAATAATGCACCACAAGTAGTATGTAATTTCATTGCATGACTATTGACTTGCGTGCTTGCATAGAGAATCACAAACATTAACACCAATATTCTTACTAAAGCACAATTACTCATCAACATGACTCACATATCACATCATCATATCTCAAATCTATTACAAGGAATCAAGTATATTTTGTCCAATGATCTTCATGTAATTTTTTATTATATCTTTCTTGGATATCTATCACCTTGGGACTAATTTTCATGTGTTGCTTTTGATAAGCTCATAAAAATATAAGTGAAGATCATGAGCATAAAATTTCTTTCTCTCAAAATAATTTAAGTGAAGCAAGAGAGAATTTCTTGAAAATTTTACTAACTCTCAAATAAATCTATGTTAATCAAGAGAGAATTTCTTCAAAAGTAACTAGGCCCACCGTCCTAAAAAAGATATAAGTGAAGCACTAGAGCAAATCCATAGCTCATAAATATTTAAGTGAAGCATAGAGAGCAATTCTAACAAGTCATGTCATAATTTTGGATCTCTCAAATATGTGTGTCCAGCAAGGAATTAAGACTTAAAACACAAAATAAAACAAGCAAAGACTCATATCATACAAGATGCTCCAAAAAAAATACATAGTATGTGACGAATAAAAATATAGCTTCGAGTAAAATACCGATGGTCGTTAGAAGAAACAAGGGATGCCACTTGGGGCATCCCCAAGCTTAGTTGCTTGCTCTCTTTGGATAATAGCTTGGGATGCCGGGGCATCCCCAAGCTTAGGCTCTTCTTACTCCTTATTCCTTCATCCATCGTAAGATAACCCAAAACTTGAAAACTTCAATCACACAAAACTCAACAAAACCTCGTGAGATCCGTTAGTATAAGAAAGCAAATCACTACTATAAGTACTGTATCAAACCAATTCATATTTTATTCTTGCATTATATCTACTATATTCCAACTTTTCTATGGCAAAACTCGTCAAAGAAAACCATAGAGTCATCAAAACAAGCACACAACACAAAGAAAACAGAATCTGTTAAAAACAAAACAGTCTGCAAAAAGTATATTAATCTTCTGCAAAAAGAATTGGTATTTTAGCACTCTCTGATTAAAAATGAGAATTGTTTTCATGAGTGCAAAAGTTTCTATTTTTCAGCAAAATCAAACAAATATCACCCAGGAAGATCCTAAAGGCTTTCCTTGGCACAAACACTAATTAAAACACAAAAAACACAATCACAACAGTAGCATAATTGTGCAAACACTCAAGAACAGAAAGCAAAAATAAAAAGTAAATTTTATTCATTGGGTTGCCTCCCATCAAGCGCTATCGTTTTACGCACTTAGCTAGGCATAAAGTGAAGGATCTAAGTTTTGTCATCTGTGGCTTTGGAAACCTTTGTGAGGGTTTTCTCAAACCCGGGAGGCTCCTTGCGCTTTGCTAAATTCTCAGGAAAATATACCTTCTTGAGATCCAAAATATCCAATCGCTTATTGCAAATAGTAATCAAAGTATTCATGCGATTGATACTACCATTAAGATGTTTGAGGGGCTCATTATATTTTTGTAATTCAACCATGTGTTTATGCAAATCACCAAGTTTGTCCAACATTTGAACTCCCTATGGGTAAAATAAAACCCCTTCTTTTGAGGTGGAACACCCGGAATTCCTTTTAAAGTTTCATAGGCAGCGTTGGCATCAAGCTCAAAAAAATTCCCTTTAGCGGAAAAATCTAGGAGTTGTCTATGATGCAAAGCCAATCCTATGTAAAAATTACTAAATAAGATCTTAGCATCCCCCTTTAAATTGCAAATACGATAAGATTCCATAAGCCTATACCAAACATCTTTCAAATTTTCTCCTTGTCTTTGCTTGAATTAAAGGACTTCAAAATCTGGTGACAATGGAGGAGTAGGCAAGCTAGCCATTATGACTAGAAAGCAAGAACACTGATAGATCTGACGAGAAAATGGTGAACGAAAAAGAGGTTGAATAAAATGGCAATTGTTTGTGAATTGGGGGAGAGGAGAACGAGAGGCAAATGGAAAATAATGTAAATTGCGAGGAGATGAGATTTTTGATTAGGAACCTGTTATATGTTGGAGATCCTCCCCGGCAACGGCGCCAGAAATTCCTTTTGATTGCGGCTTGAAGCTATGTCGGTATTTCCCCAAAGAGGAAGGGATGATGCAGCACAACAGCGGCAGGTATTTCCCTCAGTGATGTGACCAAGGTTATCGAACTAGTAGGAGAACCAAGCAACACAACGTAAACAACACCTGTACACAAATAACAACTCCTCGCAACCTGACGTGTAAAAGGGGTTGTCAATCCCTTTCGTGCAGCGGCGCCCCAAGATAGGCAAACAGAAGTGAGGAAATTGTAGTAGATTGACAGATCGAATGCCAAATAAAATAAATAAGAATAAATTGCAGCAAGGTATTTTTGTATTTTTGGTTTAATAGATCTGAAATTAAAATCAAAGGAAAATAGATCGCAAAGGCAAATAATATGAGAAGAGACCCGGGGGCCGTAGGTTTCACTAGTGGCTTCTCTCGAGAAAAATAGCAAACGGTGGGTAAACAAATTACCGTTGGGCAATTGATAGAACTTCAAATAATCATGACGATATCCAGGCAATGATCATTATATAGGCATCACGCCAAGATTAGTAGACCGACTCCTTCCTGCATCTACTACTGTTACTCCACACATCGACCGCTATCTAGCATGCATTTAGTGTATTAAGTTCATGCAGCAATGGAGTAATTCAATAAGTATGATGACATGATGTAGACACGATCTATTTATGTAGAAATAGACCCCATCGTTTTATCCTTAGTAGCAACGATACATACGTGTCGGTTCCCCTTCTCTCACTGGTAGCAAGCACCGTAAGATCGAACCCACTACAAAGCACCTTGTCCCATTGCAAGATAAATAGTTCAAGTTGGCGAAACAAAACCCAAATATCGGAGAAGAAATACAAGGCTATAAGCAATCATGCATATAAGAGATCAAAGAAACTCAAATAACTTTCATGGATATAAGAAGATATAACTGATCATAAACCCAAAGTTCATCAGATCCCGACAAACACACCGCAAAAAGAGTTACATCATATGTGTTGGATTACGGGTTCATGCAAACCCTTGAGGTTCGAACACTGGGGTGCGCATGAAGATCACTCTCTTCCTAGCTCGCTCTCGCAACGATCCCATGGCCTAGTTCGCTGAACCCAAGGAACAAGAGACACGAGAGTTTATACTGGTTCGGGCCACCGTTGTGGTGTAATACCCTACTCTAGTGTGTTGTGGTGGATTGCCTGGTAGGCTGAGGATGAACAAGTACAAGGTGGGAACAGCCTCCTGAGGAGAGGTGTTCTTGAGCTCGATGAGCTGGTGTGGGTGAGAGCGGTCCGAAATATCCTCCCTTTGCTACAGTGGTGGCTAGTCCTATTTTTAGAGGCCCTGGTCCTCTTCCCAAATGTTAGGCGTGAAGGGATCCCACAACGGCCAATTTTGAAGGCAGATATCTAGTACAAGTTATCCTGAAAAAAGGTGGTCATCACGTGCCAAAGGCTCTGGAGGTGACGCCGCCGTGGGCTCCGTGGTGACCTCCGTCCCGCTGTCCTGCTGGTCTTGGTCCTGTTGCACCGATATGGAAACCTTGGTCCTGTTGCACCGATATGGGCACCAAAGAGGAAACTGATACTCTGCACCCGCTGGCGCCCGCCTGGCTTCGGTCGTCATGGCTCACGTCACGTGAACCTCGTGAGGTGCCCCTTGCATAGATATATCCGCTCCTCGGGAGCCAGCCTAGGGAGGCCGCCCCTGAGAAGGCCTTGGTGTCGTCCGCCTCGCACGGCTTGGCGCCTCGCGAGGGTCTTGAGTGGTTCTTCTTGAAGGTGGGCGCACCAGGCAAGCAGGAGACACGCCTGCGCGCCAGCTGAGCAAGTCTGGTACCCCGTTCCCGTGACGCCGACAAGATCCCCTGTGCCCAAGCGCGCTCGGACTTGGCTTCGGGGTGAAGCCAAAGGGCAAGTGCGGAGCGCTGCGGGCCCCAATAGCCTGCAGCCTTGATTGACGTGTGGTGACTGACGGGGCGTGGGCGTCTCCGCTTCCCCATGCTGCCTCAGCAACTACTCGACTTGACGAGTCCCTGCTGCATGTAAGAGAGAGACCATCATTACCTGCGGTGGTGGAGGCCGGCTGTCGGTGTCAAAACCGGCGGATCTCGGGTAGGGGGCCCCGAACTGTGCGTCTAGGCGGATGGTAACATGAGACAAGGGACACGATGTTTTTACCCAGGTTCGGGCCCTCTCGATGGAGGTAATACCCTACTCCTGCTTGATTAATATTGATGATATGGGTAGTACAAGAGTAGATCTACCATGAGATCAAGGAGGCTAAACCCTAGAAGCTAGCCTATGGTATGATTGTTGTTCGTCCTACGGACTAAAACCCTCCGGTTTATATAGACACCGGATAGGTTAGGGTTACACAGAGTCGGTTACAATGGTAGGAGATCTACATATCCGTATCGCCAAGGAAAGTCCCATCCGGACACGGGACGAAGTCTTCAATATTGTATCTTCATAGTCTTGGAGTCGGTCGTCATGATAGTTCGCTATCCGGACACCCCTAGTCCAGACTCCTCAAGAGCCCCTAACCAGGCTTCAATGACGACGAGTCCGGGCGCGCATATTGTCTTCGCATTGCAAGGCGGGTTCCTCCTCGAATACTTCATAGAAGGTTTTGAACACCGGGATAGTGTCCGGCTCGCAAAACAAGTTCCACATAACACCATAGAGAGAATAATTTTGCACAGATCTGCCGACGTATTCGCGGGCGTGACATCACACCCCGCCAGGCCTTTATATGAATCGTTTTTACCGCTCCACCTTAGCGTTTAGCGAGGCAGTTTCTTGGCACGCCTTATCAAAGCATAGATCGTGCCCCTTATTCCGGATTCTCATCAATACGGACGTGGGTAACCCAACCGTGTCCGTCGGCACACCTCCTCTATCAAAGGCGAGTCCTAGTCGACCACGGGTGGGCTCTTGGTATTAAAACTCTTTATAATGAGACCAAGGCCCTCTTCTTTTACACCTCCATCGAAGTTCGCCTCGCCCGAAGTTCTAACACCCAAAGCTTCAGATTCAAGCGCTTGGACCTTCAAGATATCCGGCTCCGACCAGACGGCCGATGGATGTCTTCCTCCGTCACAGAAGAAGATGTGCTAAAGCTGCGAGACGCCGGTATCTAACAAGCGAGATCTCGATAGGCTGCCTGCGCCTGGGGCAGGTCATTCCCACTCCCGAGCCGGCGAGAACGTGGTGTTTGTGTCTCACTTCCTTCGGGTTTAGGCTTCCCGACGGATCTCTTTGTCTTGGGGCTCATGTTTTATTATGGGCTGGATTTCCCGACTTGAATGAGTCCATCCTCCATATCTCGTCATTCATTGTCGTATGTGAGGCCTTCCTCCATATTACCCCTCACTTTGGATTGTGGCTCAAGACCTTCAAGGTGGAGCCAAAGATGATCAAGGGGCAACAAGCAGAGTGCGGAGGGGAGGTTATAAGCAAATGTGCTGATGCTCCGTGGCCCGAGGGCTCTTTTCAAGAGGAGCTTAGTTTGTGGCAACGGGAGTGGTTTTATATCACCGCTCCTGTGGGCACCAAATGGGCGGCGCTTCCCACCTTCCGCCAGTCCACCACAGCGGCTGGGCGTCATGGGCCAACAAGGCTCGACTGGGGCCGCCCAAGGACGCCTTTGTTGCAGGGCCATATCCGAGACCTCCAAGAAAGAGAGATCAATCTGGTTGCAGTGGCGCAGGTTATGTTGATTCGGCGCCTTCTGCCCTGCAAACGTTGCCCCCTCCGCCTGTGGGAATTCAATCCGGAGGGACCACGAGCTCTCCAAAATTTTATGGGCACGACGCCCATGGAGATGTATAAATTGTTCTTTGGATCACAAGAGAAGTGTCTGGACCTGACTGAGGACGCAGGGCTAAGCTACAATCGCCCAGATACTCAAGTAAGTAGTCCCGTAACCGGACAGGCTGTTCATTTATTTATCATATGTATGCCCTTTAAAGGAGCCGTTTCTTGAACAGGAGTGGATCGCCAAGGCAAAGTTAATAAGGTGTCCGGCTCCCCTCCCAGAGATCACGCCGGATCCCATGCTGGCCAAGATGTTGGAGGCCGCGCCTATTGAAGAAGGCGAAGGGGGGAGTGGGGAAGCAACTGCCTCTATGAAGGAGGCTATCAAGGAAGGAGGGATTAAAAGTCCCATCTTTCGAGGAGAGAAGAGGACCGCTTCGGAAGATCCGGAGGTCAAGGCCTCAAAGAGGGGAAAGGAATCTTCGTCAGAGAGTCCGGCACTGGGAAGCAACCCAGCCGCACTATTTCCCCAAGGAGATCAGCCCTCCAGTGAGCCGTAAGTAAAAAGAAGGGGTCTTGTAAATAAGGAACATCCCTGCATTTATTTATGAAGATAACCGAAATTGTACCTTGTAGTTCGGACCTCAGCCCTTCTCAGCAGAGATCGTCTTCGGGGGATCTTCTTCCGGAGATGATGGAGAGCGAAACGCCTCCACCTGTCGCACCCTCATGCGAGGCGGACGACCCTGAGGTGTCGTCGCGGAGGGTTCCCCCAAGTCCGGCGAGGCCGGAAAGTCCGGCGCCAAGTGTTGTGCGGTCGGAGGAGCTGAAGGATCTGCTTGGGCGAGCGGCTATCTCAGAAGATCACCGTGCTCTAATGGGTACGGTGATTGAAAGGATTGCATCCGCGGAGAGCGGATTACATGAAGCCGTCAGAAGCTTACTGGCGGGGTTTGAGGTACGCAAAAATGATGTACCTTCTGACAGTTATGCACATAGAATGCGCCCTGTATAGATAGTAGCCCCTGAGACTTGGTATGTTGTCAAAATTGACAGCGTGCCGAGGATCAAAATCTCAGTTATAACATATCGCCGCTCCTAAACAGGTGGCGGGGCGTCCGGTGGCCAGCCGGATTGATGAATATGCCGAACTAAAGCGGCAACTTGACGAGGCGGATGCGGACATCGCGCTGGTCAATAAACGGTTTGATGAGTCGCAAGGTATGCGACTTCTACGCGGACACCTGGTAAGGGAGCTTGACGCCCATGTCTTACTATTTGTATGCTTAATGTAGATGGTGCCGCTGCTGTGGAGGGGCTGCGGGCGGAACTCGCCCGAGCTAAAGATCAAGCCAGAAATAGTAATGCGGCCGCTTTAAGGGCGGCCGAAGAGCTAAAAGCCGAACGGGCTGCTCAATGCCGAAGCAAAGAGGAAATGGCCGATATGGCCAGAAAGTTGAAGAATGCTGCCGATCGCTGCGAGGTTCTTCAAAAGAACGCAAAGCGGAGCAAGAGGGCTGAAAAAGGCCGCCGAATCCAAGAATGCCCATTCGGCTTTGATAGCTGCCAAGGAGGAGCTGAGTCAGGCCGGGGCAATTGCGGCTGGAAAACGTTTCTGCTGCAGAGGAAATATACGGATCCAAAGTATGCTCAATTGGACAAGTTGTGGAGTTCGGAGGATGCTTATCTGGACTTAGCGGCGAGTGCTGCGGACGCGATTGAGCACTTCCGAGGCCAGAAGGGGCACAGAAGGGAAGAGCTATATTGGTCGCAATTCCATAGTCCGGAGCGTCTTCTTCCGTTGACCGATCGGTTGGCCGAATGGGCCGAGCTGAATCGACTATCCGGACTTGCCATGAAGCATGTCATGACTCATTTGTGGCCAGGCGGACCCTAGCCGAAGAGTTATTTTGGTTTAGTGCAGCAGTTCCTTGGTGCGGTACCGCGTATCGACGCAATAAAGCAGTCGGCGTGTATTGAGGGGGCGTGGATGGCTCTGGCCCGTGTCAAGACATACTGGGCAGATATGAAGGCCACCGACGTTGCATCCCAAGATTCGACAGGTTTAGTACCGCCGAGCACTACTTTGAAGAAGTCTGCAGGCGCTTCGCTTAATAGAGACGCAGTGCTTGGAGGATATTATGTTTTAAATGACATGTATGATTTTTGAAAACAATGTTTCAATATGATATAAGAGCTTTTTTATACTTGTGCGTTCAAGTTGTAAACTACTCCCTGTGCGGCCGTTTATGTATATGTATATATAACCTGAAAGATGGCAGTCCTTGGCTTCAGCCCCCACGCACATGATGCGGGGGTGTTTGCAGAGAAGGCACTTTTTCACACTTAATCCAACGTCTTGGTCCTGTTAAGGAGGTGGTAGCGTAGCAAACTAGGCAACCGGACTATAATGCTTTATCACTTTCACTTAGCCATAGGAGTTCGAGGGTGGGGCTACTATATAGCCCCTGGGGGCACCGCATTCTCCCGAATTCGAGTGCGATGTGCTCGACCGAAAACCGCTCCTTCGTTAATGCGGAGGAATCCTAAACATTCGATGAGTCATCGAGTGGTTGACCAGTCTCGTTATATCATGACGATCGGGCCGCTTTCATCGAGGTGCTCGCCCGGCCGAACCGGGGCACAATCGCAGTAGTTCTCCTGGTGCCGCGTTAGCCGATAAAACGGAACGTAAGGCAGCAAAACACAGGAGCCGGGCAAACCCAACATTTGACCAAAGACATGATTCGGAGCTGATGCATATAAGGCCTAACTCGAGACGCCGAATACTCCCTAAGGTATTCGGTCTTTATAAAACGGGCAGAATAATGCCCTAAGCCCCTGGTGTCCAGGTACGCGCAAAAATTCTGGTGCGGCCAATGCCAAGATGCCAGCCTCCTCCTCAGTTATAGTAAGAAACCGGGGGATGTATATCAACAAGAGACAGTAAAAAAGGTTTACGCAGGGTCTTAATCTGAAAAGAATCCTTGCAATGGGTCCCTACTCCACGTATGCTTTGTGTCTCCGCAGCCGTATCACGGACGGGTGTAGCACGTTGTTCATCTGTAGAAGAGAGGAACTTAGTTTTAAAAAGGAAAAAAGATCGTGCGAAAGATGTACTTTATATTAAATAAACAGAGTACGATTCGAAGAAGTGAATAAGATTGAGCTTTATTGTCTCTTGTGATACATGCATGCAGCCCCTTGTATGGGGTATGCCGCTAGTAGGCACCGGACTCGTCTAGCCGTGTTCGGGGTTTGAATGACCTATTCAGGTTCTTTGACTAGCGGAGCCGGATAGGTGTGGGGCTGTCGAGGCAGTCCCACGTTCTTTCGTGCTCAAGTAACACTTAATGCTTCCTTTCAGTGAGATGACGCCGCGTGGACCGGGCATTTTAAGTGTTAGAGATGCATAATGCGGTATTGCGTTAGAGCGGGCGAAAGCTTCGCGTCCCAATAGTGCTTGATGGCTACTTTTAAACGGGGCGACATGGAAGATCAACTTTTCGCGACGGAAGTTGTCGGATGAACCGAACACAACTTCTAGCAATATGGAGCACGTACAATGGGCATATGTGCCTGACATTACTCCTTTAAAGGAGGTGTTGCTACGGCGAATTTTGGTTGGGTCTATCCCGATCCTGCGGATTGTGTCCTGATATATCAGGTTTATGTCACTGCCACCATCCATGAGGACGTGTGTAAATTGGAATCCGTCGATTATAGGATCCAATATCAAGGCAGTCCATCCTGCGTTCCAGATACTTTCGGAATAGTCCTGATGATCAAAGGTGATTGGTTTTGACAACCAGTGTTGGTACTCCGCTAGGGTAGTGTGTGCGGCGCGCATTCTAGTGGGCGCTGCTCTGTTTTTCCTTTCGATCACGTGAAGTGAGTTTACTGTTTTAACCTCTTGTGGGAAATTCTTTTGTTTTTCAGGGCTCTGCTTGTGGTGCTCGTCATCATCTTCACTTGGTGTGTCGAGCCCCTTGTGTTCGGCGTTGAGTCTGCCGGACTGTTTGAAAACCCAACAATCTCTGTGGGTATGGTTTGCAGTCCTCTCGGGAGTACTGTGGATTTGACATATCTTGTCCAAGATTTTGTTTAAGTTGGATAGCTCATCGCTATTGTCCTTGAGGGGCAGTTTTTTATTGCTCTGCCGTGAGCTCTTGAATCCGGCATTGAGTGCCGCGCTCTTTGGACCGTTCCTTTTAATCCGGCGTTGGTCCTTGTTGCGCCGTGGTTTCCCATTTCCATCCCTGATTTCGGATGTACTTGGGTCGCTGGTGCTGCATCTTGATAGCCAGCTATCCTCTCCCGCGCAAAAGCGGGTCATGAGGCTTGTTAATGCGGCCATTGTTCTTGGCTTTTCTTGGCCGAGGTGTCTGGCGAGCCATTCGTCCCGGACGTTGTGTCTGAAGGCTGCTAAGGCTTCGGCGTCCGGACAGTCGACTATTTGGTTCTTTTTAATAAGGAACCTATTCCAGAATTTCTGGGCTGAATCTCCGGGCTGTTGAGTTATGTGACTTAGATCGTCTGCATCCGGAGGGCGGACATAGGTCCCCTGAAAATTTGCCCGAAACGCATCCCTGAGCTCTTCCCAGCTTCCAATGGTATTTTCGGGGAGGCTTTTAAGCCAATGACGAGCTGGCCCTTTGAGTTTAAGGGGTAAGTATTTTATGGCGTGGAGATCATCTCCTCTAGCCATGTATATGTGGAGGATGTAATCCTCAATCCAGACTCCAGGGTCTGTTGTTCCGTCGTATGCCTCTATGTGTACGGGTTTGAATCTCGCTGGAAATTCATGATCCAGCACCTCATCGGTGAAACATAGGGGGTGTGCGGCGCCCCTGTATTTAGGTGTGCCATGATGTTCGGATATTTGGCGTGTTGCATTGCTTTGAAGAGCTTGCTTTCTTGGCCCGTAGATGGACCTAACTGGGCCATCATTTTGATGTGAATCCTTATGCGGATCGCGCATTGGTTTGTGTGCGGCGTCAGTTGCCGCTCTCTTTTTGTCGTGGGGTCGTCCATCCGACCGGGTGGCCTTCTTAGTTTTTGATTGTGGGGGCTCTATGGCCTCCTCATCAAATTCGGCAGTAGCTTTCTCTTTGGGTAGCTCTTTGTTCGGCGACTGTCGCCGTACTTGTCTGTGGTGTTGAATACTCTGCTCCATCTGATTCTGAGTGCATCTTCCACTATTTTGAGCTTCGCTTCGCTTTTTCTAGGCGCAGCGAGGGCGGCGAGCCTTTTCTGGAGGTTATTTTGTTCCAACAATTTGTCCGGCGTGAGATCATGCGGACTGTTGTCTTCGACCGGGACGGGTTGTTTATCCAAGTTGTCCTATTCGGACGTTTGCTCGATAGCATGTTCGTCGTCCACCGATTCGACCTGCTCTATGGCTGGGTCTCTGTTGAGGCGGGACTTGGTTCGGCATTTACGTTGTCGTTTGGACTGCTTTTCCAGGGATTTGTCCTTCGTAGCGTCCCGTTGCTCCTTGTCTTCATTTCCTTTAGTTGTATCTACCATGTATACATCATGGGATGAAGTGGTTGTCCAGCATCATATAGGCGCTGGTTCATGGTTGTCTCCTACATCGTCGTCCATACCGTCGATGTCTTCGGAGTCGAAATCGAGCACGTCGTGTAAGCTTTCGACAGTGGCTACAAAGTGGGTGGTGGGTGGGTGTTGAATTTCTTCGATGTCCACATCCCAACCTTCCTGTCCGTAGTCCGGCCAGGGCTCTTCGGATAAAGAGAGATACTTTAGTGAATTCAGGATGTCGCCAAAGGGCGAGTCTTTGAAAGATGTCCGACGATGAACTCCATGACCGGGCGCCAATCGGATTCGATTGACAGGGCACGGAGGGTTGAGTCCGGCACCGGAGTCGAGGTCTTCGCAGCGACACGGATGGAGTTCGCTCAATCGCCAGAGATTGCAACCCCGGCGGTGTCCAACCACTCGCCCTGATCGGGAATCCGGCTCCGGATTAAGGGTGCAGCGGAGGCTGGTGCGGCCTCCACGGCCTGCTCGCTGCAGAGCTAGATCATGCCCATCGAGACAAGGCGGCACGCTTGGCTGCGGCTCAAATCCGTCGAAGATCAAGTCTCCGCAGATATCGGCCGTGTAGTTCAAACTTCCAAATCTGACCGATGGCGGGCGTAGCTTTCGATCTGCTCCGGATGGCTGCTTAATTGGCCCGGTGTAAATCCGCCGAATCTGAAGATCTGTCCCGGAGAAAAGTCTCACCCGGACGCGCCATTGTTGATGATCGGAAGGAGCCATCGGGCCTATAGGTGACGACACGAGGAACTCTCAATGAAAGCACCAATGTCGGTGTCAAACCGCAGATCTCGGTAGGGGTCCCAAGCGTGCGTCTAGGCGGATGGTAACAGGAGACAAGGGACACGATGTTTTTACCCAGGTTCGGGCCCTCTCGATGGAGGTAATACCCTACTCTTGCTTGATTAATATTGATGATATGGTTAGTACAAGAGTAGATCTACCATGAGATCAAGGAGGCTAAACCCTACAGCTAGACTATGGTATGATTTTTGTTCGTCCTACGGACTAAAATCCTCCGGTTTATATAGACACCGGATAGGTTAGGGTTACACAGAGTCGGTTACAATGGTAGGAGATCTACATATCCGTATCGCCAAGCTTGCCTTCCACGCCAAGGAAAGTCCCATCCGGACACGGGACGAAGTCTTCAATCTTGTATCTTCATAGTCTTGGAGTCCGGTCGTCATGATAGTTCGGCTATCCAGACACCCCCTAGTCCAGGACTCCCTCACCGGCGGTTGGCCACCTTTTGGGTATAAATGAGGAGAGGGGGCGGAGCCCCCGTCAATCATCTCTTCCTCTATTCCGCCCACTTCTTCTTCCTCCTTGCTGCGACACCCATGGCACCGATACGTAGATTCTCCGCCGCAGAGAAGGAAAAAATCCCCCGCGGAGAGCTAGAGCCGCCCCCACCAAAGAGGAGGCTGGCCCGCTCTCGCGGCGTTGTCGTGAGGCCAAAGGTCACGAGGCCTTGGTACGAGCAGCCTCCCCCCTACTACCCGCTGCTCTTGTACGCTTGGGCGTAAGGTTCTGAAGGCGGAGGCAGCGGCCCACGCCGCTCGCGCCTTGGCTGTGGTGGACACGCAGTGGCGGTGCGCGACGCCGCCCCGCGGGATCACACCGAGGGCTCCTCTGTTGGGGAACGTAGTAATTTCAAAAAATTTCCTACGCACACGCAAGATCATGGTGATGCATAGCAACGAGAGAGGAGAGTGTGTCCACGTACCCTCATAGACCATAAGCGGAAGCGTTAGCACAACGCGGTTGATGTAGTCGTACGTCTTCACGATCCGACCAATTAAGTACCGAACGCATGACACCTCCGAGTTCAGCACACGTTCAGCCCGATGACGTCCCTCGAACTCCGATCAAGCCGAGTGTTGATGGAGAGTTTTGTCAGCACGACGGCGTGGTGACGACGATGATGTCGTACCGACGCAGGGCTTCACCTAAGCACCGCTACAGTATTATCGAGGTGGACTATGGTGGAGGGGGGCACCACACACGGCTAAAAGATCAAAGGATCAATTATTGTCTTTGGGGTGCCCCCTGCCCCCGTATATAAAGGAGCAAGGGGGGGTGCGGCCGGCCAGGACAGGGGGCGCGCCAGGAGGAGTCCTACTCACACCGGGAGTAGGACTCCCTCCCTTTTCCTAGTTGGACTAGGAGTGGAGGGGGAAAGAGGTGGAGGATAAGAAGGAAAGGGGGGGGGGGGCGCCGCACCCCTCTCCTTGTCCTATTCGGACTAGGGGGAGGGGCGCGCGGACCTTGACCTGGCCGCTTCTCCCCTCTTTCACTAAGGCCCACTATGGCCCAATAACCTCCCGGGGGGGTTCCGGTTACCTCCTGGTACTCCGGTAAAATTCCGATTTCACCCGGAACACTTTCGATATCCAAACATTGGCTTCCAATATATCAATCTTCATGTGTCGACCATTTTGAGACTCGTCGTCATGTCCATGATCACATCCGGGACTCCGAACAACCTTCGGTACATCAAAACATATAAACTCATAATATAACTGTCATCGAAATGTTAAGCGTGCGGACCCTACGGGTTCGAGAACTATGTAGACATGACCGAGACATGCCTCGGTCAATAACCAATAGAGGAACCTGATGCTCATATTGGCTCCTACATATTCTACGAAGATCTTTATCGGTCGGACCGCATAACAACATACGTTGTTCCTTTGTCATCGGTATGTTACTTGCCCGAGATTCGATCATCGGTATCTCAATACCTAGTTCAATCTCGTTACCGGCAAGTCTCTTTACTCGTTCCGTAATACATCATCCCGCAACTAACTCATTACTTGCAATGCTTGCAAGGCTTAAGTGATGTGCATTGCCGAGAGGGCCCAGAGATACCTCTCCGACAATTGGAGTGACAAATCCTAATGTCAAAATACGCCAACCTAACAAATACCTTCGGAGACACCTGTAGAGCACCTTTATAATCACCTAGTTATGTTGTGATGTCTGGTAGCACACAAAGTGTTCCTCCGGTAAACGGGAGTTGCATAATCTCATAGTCATAGGAACATGTATAAGTCATGAAGAAAGCAATAGCAACATACTAAACGATCGAGTGCTGAGCTAACGAACTGGGTCAAGTCAATCACATCATTCTCCTAATGATGTGATCATGTTAATCAAATTACAACTCATGTCAATGGCTAGGAAACATAACCATCTTTGATCAATGAGCTAGTCAAGTAGAGGCATACTAGTGACACTCTGTTTGTCTATGGATCCACACATGTATTATGTTTCCGGTTAATACAATTCTAGAATGAACAATAAACATTTATCATGATATAAGGAAATAAATAATAACTTTATTATTGCCTCTAGGGTATATTTCCTTCAGTCTCCCACTTGCACTAGAGTCAATAATCTAGATTACACAGTAATGATTCTAACACCCATGGAGCCTTGGTGCTGATCATGTTTTGCTCGTGGAAGAGGCCTAGTTAACGGGTCCGCGACATTCAGATCCGTATGTATCTTGCAAATTTCTATGTCTCCCACCTGGACTAAATCCCAGATAGAATTGAAGCGTCTCTTGATGTGCTTGGTCCTCTTGTGAAAGCTGGATTCCTTTGCCAAGGCAATTGCACCAGTATTGTCACAAAAGATTTTCATTGGACCCGATGCACTAGGTATGACACCTAGATCGGATATGAACTCCTTCATCCAGACTCCTTCATTTGCCGCTTCCGAAGCAGCTATGTACTCTGCTTCACACGTAGATCCCGCCACGATGCTTTGTTTAGAACTGCACCAACTGACAGCTCCACCATTCAATGTAAACACATATCCGGTTTGCGATTTAGAATCATCCGGATCAGTGTCAAAGCTTGCATCAACATAACCATTTACAATGAGCTCTTTGTCACCTCTATAAATGAGAAACATATCCTTAGTCCTTTTCAGGTATTTCAGGATGTTCTTGACCGCTGTCCAGTGATCCACTCCTGGATTACTTTGGTACCTCCCTGCTAGACTTATACCAAGGCACACATCAGGTCTGGTACACATCATTGCATACATGATAGAGCCTATGGCTGAAGCATAGGGAACATCTTTCATTTTCTCTCTATCCTCTGCAGTGGTCGGGCATTGAGTCTTACTCAACTTCACACCTTGTAACACAGGCAAGAACCCTTTCTTTGCTTGATCCATTTTGAACTTCTTCAAAACTTTGTCAAGGTATGTGCTTTGTGAAAGTCCAATTAAGCGTCTTGATCTATTTCTATAGATCTTAATGCCCAATATATAAGCAGCTTCACCGAGGTCTTTCATTGAAAAACTCTTATTCAATTATACCTTTATGCTATCCAGAAATTCTATATCATTTCCAATCAGCAATATGTCATCCACATATAATATTAGAAATGCTCTGAGCTCCCACTCACTTTCTTGTAAATCTGAGGCTTCTCCAAAGTCTCATATAAAACCAAATGCTTTGATCACACTATCAAAACGTTTATTCCAACTCCGAGTGGCTTGCACCAGTCCATAAATGGATCGCTGGAGCTTGCACACTTTGTTATCTCCCTTTGGATCGATAAACTCTTCCGGTTGCATCATATACAACTCTTCTTCCAGAAATCCATTCAGGAATGCAATTTTGACAACCATTTGCCAAATTTCATAATCATAAAATGCGGCAATTTCTAACATGATTCGGACAGACTTAAGCATCGCTATGGGTGAGAAGGTCTCATCGTAGTCAATCCCTTGAACTTGTCGAAAACCTTTTGCAACAAGTCGAGCTTTATAGACAATAACATTCTTGCACGTCGGTCTTCTTCTTGAAGATCCATTTATTCTCAATTGCTTGCCGATCATCGGGCAAGTCAACCAAAGTCCACACTTTGTTCTCATACATGGATCCCATCTCAGATTTCATGGCCTTAAGCCATTTTGCGGAATATGGGCTCACCATCGCTTCTTCATGGTTCGTAGGTTCGTCATGGTCTAGTAACATAACTTCCAGAACAGGATTGTCGTACCACTCTGGTGTGGATCTTACTCTGGTTGACCTATGAGGTTCAGTAACAACTTGATCTGAAGTTTCATGATCATCATCATTAACTTCCTCACTAATTGGTGTAGCTGTCACAGAAACCGGTTTCTGCGATGAACTACTTTCCAATAAGGGAGCAGGTACAGTTACCTCATCAAGTTCTACTTTCGTCCCACTCACTTCTTTCGAGAGAAACTCCTTCTCTAGAAAAACTCCGAATTTAGCAACAAAAGTCTTGCCTTCGGATCTGTGATAGAAGGTGTACCCAACAGTCTCCTTTGGGTATCCTATGAAGACACATTTCTCCGATTTGGGTTCGAGCTTATCAGGTTGAAGCTTTTTCACATAAGCATCGCAGCCCCAAACTTTCAGAAACGACAACTTTGGTTTCTTGCCAAACCACAGTTCATAAGGCGTCGTCTCAACGGATTTTGATGGTGCCCTATTTAATGTGAATGCGGCCGTCTCTAAAGCATAACCCCAAAATGATAGCGGTAAAACAGTAAGAGACATCATAGATCACACCATATCTAGTAAAATACGATTATGACGTTCGGACACACCATTACGCTGTGGTGTTCCGGGTGGCGTGAGTTGCGAAACTATTCCGCATTGTTTCAAATGAAGACCAAATTCATAACTCAAATATTCTCCTCCACGATCAGATCGTAGAAACTTTATTTTCTTGTTACGATGATTTTCAAGTTCACTCTAAAATTCTTTGAACTTTTCAAATATTTCAGACTTATGTTTCATTAAGTAGATATACCCATATCTGCTTAAATCATCTGTGAAGGTGAGAAAATAATGATATCCGCCACGAGCCTCAACATTCATCAGACCACATACATCTGTATGTATGATTTCCAATAAATCTGTTGCTCTCTCCATTGTCACATCCCAGTTAGACCATGCATTAGGGTGTGCATCATGTTTAAATTCCATTTGAATTTGAAATGGGGAAGGCAGGAAACCCCAGAACACCCCCCCCCCTTAAATCAACTAGGGTTTACTAAAAATTATTTCAATGAATCCGAAATGCCCTTCAAAATGCTCATCCTCTTTGCTTTGGTTCAGAACCTATGTCAAAGGAGGTGTATCATTTTCTAGGTCATCAAAGTTCCTAGGATTAATCCACAAGTTTTGAACTTGAGCATTTTAAATTATATAAAATATTTTAAATGTTCAAAATTGCTAAACCAAAATGTTTCATGTTGGGAATATTCCAACAAGGGACCAGGAGCATTTTGGTGATTTTTAAAACAGTTTTGGTATTTAAAAAAACCCCACAAAGTTACGAGAAAATAGAAAAAGATAAAAAAAGGCGAAACCTTACGGCGCTTTGTTCGCCCACCTGCCTGCCCAGCCCAACAGCGCGGCCAACAGCTGCTTGGCTCGCCGAGCAGCAGCCAGTGCCCGACGGCGAGCTCGAGCGCGCCACGCAGCTGGCCGCCGCCTGCTTCACCTCCTCGCCGCCTCGCTGCCTGGGACGGCCTCCACGTCGTCGCCCGACCCCCTGGACACGTCATTCGCCCCCGCCTCTCTCCTCGCTCCCCTCGCCATGGCCGACGCCACCATCGCCACTCCACCGTCGTAGCCGTAGCCACCGTCGTCCCAGCGCCACGAGACCGTGTCCAATCGTCGCCGTCGTCGACCGTCAAACAAGCCGAGCCCCGGCGCTTGCTGCGCCCAAGCCACTTTGCACCGACCTCGCCCGACTCCGCCACCGCGGAGATCCCTTCGCCGTCGCCGCCGCATCGATCGTCCCCGACCACGTCGTCGGCTCTCTGAGACCGCTGTGAGCCTGGCTACCTCCCCATCCTCTCCACTCTCTTTCTCGTGCACCACAACGAGCACTGGCTTCGCCGAGCAACGCACGCCATGCTGAGCTCGTCGCCGACGAGGCTCCGGCCACCCAACGGCCACGCCACCGTGTCCATCGCACTCACCTGTCACAGCCCTAGAATTGCTTGACATTAGTTGCATTAAGGCATTCATGTCATCATGTTAATTTCCATGAAATTTGAAATGGGGATGACCAAGCCCTAGCACTAAAACAATTCAAATAGGTTCAACTTCAAAATATTTTCAATGAACCCAAAATGCCTTTGGAGATGTTCATGATTTTTGATAAAGGTAAAACCCTCTGCCAAAAATGATGAGCATATTTCTTGGCCATTTATGGATTTTTGAATTAATTCGTGAAGTATTTGCATTTGGTCATTTAAATACTATAAATAATTTAAATGCTCAAATAATTCTGAAACTAAATGTGGGCTGTTGCATATAATTCAGAAAGTGCCCGTGAATATTTTTAGGATTTTTAAAAGTGCCCTGGTATTTTTAATAAAGCCCTAAAACTACAGAATATTAGAAAACTAAAACAAATAAAAAGAGAGAGAGAGAACTACGGTGCTCACCTCTCAGCCCACTGGCCCAGCCCCTCCACTGGGCGGCCCAGCCCACCATTTGGGCGGTAATCTCTAACCTCTGCCAAGATGGCGAGGCGTGTCGGCGCTGTGCTGCCGAGGCCTCCACCTCCCTTGCCGCTTGCCCCTCGACGCCTCGGCGCCTCCCCACGCCACGCAGCCCCGGGTTCACTCCCTCGCTCTCCCGTGCTCGTTTCCTCCTCGAACCGCTCTCTCCCGCAACCGAAGCGCCACCGTCGCCGCCGCCGCTGCTGCTGCCGCAGCCACCGCCCTTCCCTTGCCTCACCGGCGTGCCAAGAGCTCCGCCTCGTCGCCCGGACCTCTCCGCTGACCCACGCGACTTCGCGCCTTGAAGCGCCGACCTCGCCTCGTCTTCAACCTCGGGCACCGAGCCGCTTCCGGTCGATTGGCGCCGCCAGAACCTCCCGAGCTCGCGACTCCCTCTCCGACCCCACGGTGAGCTCCGTGCAGTAACCCTTCCTTTCCCCTCGCGTTTGCGAGCTCTAAACCATAGCTCCGTCGCAGCCGACAGCTCCTCACCGCCCGGCCATGGCGCCGCCATGCCACAGCCCCTGCCGCTTCGCGTCGGGCGTGTCAGCGTGCTCGGGAGACCCCGAGAGCCTAACGCGACATCCACTTGCCCTCCGTGCATCGCAGCGCCAACCCCCGACTTACGAACTCCGGCGCCGCCATGAAGCTCACTTCCGCGAGCTCCGACCACCCGCTGCCTCCCACCTGCTCCGTTGGATGCGGACGAGCAAAACTATGCCCGGTGCCCTCGGTAGCGCTAATCCGGCGCCCTAAGCGCAAGTCCGGCGTGCCACCGCCGTGTCTGTGGTCGCCGCGGCTCATCCCGACGTCTTGGCGTGGCCTCGTTGTTAGGCTCTAATGACCCGGCTTAATTACCCTGACCCGCTTACACATGGGCCCCACGCCTTAATTAATCTTTGTTTATTTTACGTTAAGATTAGAACTAATCTGGTGGACCCCACGTGTCGGCATTGACTTTGACAAGTCGGTGTTGACCGGTCCCACATCATCCACCCAACCCAGCTACGAGTCAGCGACGGTGGACCCCACTGGTCGGGTTGACTGGACCGCGCCCCTTGACCTGCTTGACGTCACATCGACGTCGGTCGACATAATAATCCTTTTTCGAATTTAAATAAATCTTAAAAGATTTATTTATTTGAAAATACCCAAAACTTTGAAAAATCATATAAAATAATCTATAACTCCAATGGAAATAATTTATATATGAAAAATGATCAGAAAAATATGAAGAATCTGTTTATGCCATGATCATGCATGTTTGAACAAGTTAACATCACTGAATAGGATGAATCATGATTAGGGTAATTTATGGAATAGCATTTGGAGTTGGAGTTCAACCTTGTTTGAATTCCACTTCAACTAACTTGGATTATCATTGCATTAGGTAAATTCAGTACATTAATATGACATGTCATTCATGTGAATGTGCATTGCATTGATTGTGTTCTCTCTTGTTGCCGGTGTTTGTCCCCTCCCGGTAGACGATATACCGATGATGAGTTCGATGACAGCGATGAAGAACTATATTATCTTCAGAAGTGCCAGGCAAGCAAAACCCCCTTGTTCATTCCGATACAATCCCACTCTCTCGCCCCTGCTCTATTTTACTGCATTAGGACAACAACGACTCATGTGTTACTTGCTGCGGTAGCTGAACCCCTTGATCCTTTGCATGACTGTCATTCCACAAGAATTAGATGAAACCCACTAGCATGAGTAGGAATTGTTTGAGCCATGTTGTGCCTACTCATTTATGCTTGTTTGTCATGCCTGCTCTTGCTTAGAGTTGAGTCGGGTCTGATTCATCGGGAATGAATTGGAATTGTTATGAACATGTCTGTTGTGTGTGAGCTAAGTGTGTGAACACGATTTGGTAAAGGTAGCGGTGAGAGGCCATGTAGGAGTACATGGTGGGTTGTCTCATTGCAGCCGTCCTCGTGAACTGAGTTACGTGTTTGTGATCCATGATCTGATTACTACCACGCATTGGGCCCGAAACCAATGGACCCTCTCGGCTTCTTGACCACCCTTGTCCTCGGTCCGGAGTTGCAAGTAGTTTCGTGTTTGTAGCATGTTGGGGCCACGCATAACGCTGACCTTAGGGGTGGGTTGTGTTGCGGTAGGCACCGTGGTGTTGTGTACCGAGTGCCCGTTTGGTATCTCGGGAACCCTGCACACATCGTTCTCGGGCTGTATGGGAAACCTCGGCGGACTCCTGCGGATGGAACCGAATAGGCGATAAACTGGACTAGGGACTTGAGTGTTTAGGTAGGCCGTGGCCGACACCCACGTTGGGCTTCCGCTGAAGGTTGCCGAGTACATGTCGTGTAAGCGGTGGTAAGTGGTGAGCGTGTGTGAAGAAGTACACCGCGGGGTTTAATATGATCTATTGAATAGCCGTGTCCGCGGAAAAGGACTTCGGGTTGCCTATATCAGTTCATAGACAAGTGAAAGTGGATACTTTAAAATGCGCAAGATAAGCGTGAGTGCTATGGATGGCGTTCTCGTAGGGAGGCGGAGCGGGTCCATAGTGGTGTATTGATATGGTGAATATGTGGACTCGTGCGCCACCTCAAAAGAGTTACTTGCAATGTAGTTCAGGATAGTCACCGAGTCAAAGCTGGCTTGCTGCGGTCAAACTCCACCACCCCTTTTGATAATGATGCATATGTAGTTAGATCTGATGTAAGTCTTGCTGAGTACAATTGTACTCACGTTTGCTTATTTTATGTTTTGCGAGAGGCGTCGGTCTCGCTAGTAGTTCCCGTGGACTTGACGTTTAGCTTGTTACCTCAGCTACGATCTTGTGCCTCGGCAGGATTTGGTAGATAGTCGGGCTTCTCAGCCTTTTTCATTTATAGTTATGCGTACTCGGACATGATTAGCTTCCGCTTGTGCTTTGACTTGTATGCTCTGAGTGTTGGGTCATGAGACCCATGTTTGTAATATCTCGCTCCTCGGGCCGATGAATAATATCTGAGTCGTAGAGTTATGTTGTGATGCCACGTCGTATTTACACATATTGAGCATATTGTGTGTATGTTTGAAATGCTTGGTATGTGTGGGATCCGACAAACTAGTTGTTTATCCTTGGCAGCCTCTCATATGGGGAAATGTAGTCTCGTGCCTCCGAGCGATAGTAGTCCGCTTCTGCCCGGTTCACGAGTCCTGCTAGCCCAAAGACTCTTGCTTGGACACTTGATGGCGGCATGTGTTTCACTTCGTTCCTATGTACATCCTTCGGGAAATGTCACGCGGTGGTATTCGAGTCTGCCTAGCCTGCTACAGCCGGGATCCGGAGTCCTGTTAGCCCAGCGCTACAGCCCGAATACATACGTTGATGACCAACATGCTCGATGTGATTCATGTATGCCTGTCCTCATGGGTTAGCGCGCTTTGGGTTCACGACTAGCCATGTCGGCCGGGTTCTTCGTCATATGGATGCTAGCGACACTATCATATCGTGAGCCAAAGACGCATAAGCGGTCCCGGGCCATGGTAAGGCGACACCCGCGGGAATACCGTGCGTGAGGCCGCAAAGTGATATGATGTGTTACATGCTAGATCGGTGTGACCTAGGATCGGGGTCCTGACAGCGTTGGTATCAGAGCCAGGTTGCCTGTAGGATTACCAAGCCAAACTGGTCGAAGTTGTGTCTAGAAATGCTTTAGTTATGTAAGGGTATTGATTGTGGAAGGGAACGTAAGGCTCTTTTTACTCCTTATACCTCATGGCCTTCTGATCTGAGTCATCCTCTTCTCTTCTACGGGATTTAAGAACTAGGCTTCTCATCTATCTATTAGGATGACGTGTTACTAATCCATAGACTTATAAGATTGTTGGTTTTAATCCCCAGTTTAGTTCCTACTATTTCTGTATGATAACTGTTGATCTCAGAACCTTGTTATGATGTTGTTGAGTGGTTATGCCACCCTTTCTGCAGGATGTCTCAAATCATTTTGAGCATTTACAGCCGTTATGCTGTCCGAGTCATCCCAGGTCTCTAAATAGTCCGATGCATTTGCAAATCCTTTCTTCTGTTCCCGATGTCCTTTTGGGCCAGATTAAGCACACTAACCAGTCGGTTGAGGTACTCTGTTGCCTCGACATATATGTTGGAACTATTATTATGACCCTAGGTGTCTAGGAAGTCACCTAGCAGTTTAGCTATGCTTTTGTATCCCCAGTGTGATGATTCTGGTCATCATTTTCGAAAGCATCCCGTGATGCCACTTAGTAGTAGGTATTCTACTTCTGGGTTGCTGAACCCGAGATTCATCCTACCTCATGTTGCTAGTATTTGCTAGTGCCTTTAGGATATTAGTAACCTTGCGATAGTCCTCGAAGTCCGTGGTATTCTCCTTCTTCCAAATACCATGAACTAATTATGGCAGAAGTTCTCTTGAACCAAACATCACAATAAGAGTACTCTTGAGGAGTTCTCCATTCATAATTGTGAATCTGCCAATTCTACCTTCCTGCATGGGTTATCCGGAAGAAATGTTGAGCTTGCTCGACATACTAATCTGTGCAACCACAACTCAGAAAATTATATGTTCCTTTGAGTTGTTCTCTTAGATGCCTTCTGACCTTCATCTATCAATTGATAGCCAAGGGTAGGTGTGCATTGGTGTTCATCGATGCATTTTATCCTTGTGGTCCGTCAAGCCATTCTATTCCGGAATGACTAGGAGAAACAAACTCCAGTACCTCATCCATATCCAGGATTGGGTCAAAGCAGTTGTATCCCGCAGATCAAAATGCCAATCCAGCTTTTGTTCTGTTCTACCCTGAAGTATTGCCATCTTATGTCAAGAATGTCATGGGGGTTGCACAACCTCTTAGGAATTCTTGATGCAGTGGTACTTCTCGCCATCATTATTCATTCCTCGGTCTTCGTGTTGTTGTAACCGGAATGCCGACAAGTGAATTGTGATGTGTGAAATCAATACTCCGAGCAACTTGTTGCTTGGCAGCTAATGGACATTATCCTCATTCTTGGCATGTTGGTTATTAAAACATCATCCCGAGATTGATCGTGCTACCTAGTCCTTAGTTCGGTGCACCCTTGATCTATGAGTTAGGATTCATCAAGTCCTCACTCGTTCGATCATATCGTCTTGCCCTCAAAAGCAAGATTGTTCTCGAGCTTAGTAACATACCGGTGGTTCGTGACATTCCAAATATCTTCTTGGAAGTGTTACCGGGTTGTTTCCTGACTGTTATGTTGAGCTCGTGATCAAGTGGGTTCCCTGTGAACCACCCCTTCTCCAAGAATCTGTGTTGGATATCCCTAAGCTAGTTGGTTAAGCTAGACAACAACTTGGAGAGTTGGAAGATAAAAGCTTGCCTAACTTAGTTCGTTCCGATGGGATATTTTTGTGTAGTGTGTATTGAAGAAAGATGATATATCATCGATTGGTCCCTGTGATCAGTTGCTGGGTCTATTGTCCTATCAACCCTTTGACTTGAGTGTGGGCAATCGTCAAGTCAAATCAGAACCAACGATATGCGTGATGTTGTCTTACTCGTGGTTGATTCCATGAGCATACACCATTACATCTTTGGTCTAACCAATGCTATCAACGTGTTCACATGATGGTGGAAGTCGGTGATATGGAAATTCCGATGAGTTGTTGTTGAGCCCATCGGTAGCATTTTGTCTCCCCATAAGTCATGTTGAACCTCAACCTAGTGTTGGAAAATTGTGTAAGCATTTCTTCGTGTGCCGTTCATGAAGCTTATGCTTGGATGGTTGAAGAGACTTCCTCAATTTATGTGCTTTAGGTGTAAGTTGCCGCCATGAATTTGAGAAAGGTTTGTTTTGCTTCCTCTGGAATCACTCCAAGTCAGTCATGCAGGTCGAAGTATTCTATGGTTTGATAGACTGATCATCTTCATTCCGTATGTATTCCTAGCACACCAAGCCACTAACTGATTTGCACAAGGAGAAGAAGTTTCTTCATAAGAGCTAATCATATGACCTATGTTAAACTCCGATATCCTCGATGATGGTTCCCAACCTGAACTTCGGTAGTGTTTTATGATAAGACTACTATGTGGTCATCCTTGTCTTGGACAACATGTTCACATGTTAGTAGCAGAACCAGCTCATGTTTTGGAGCTTGCTATCGTAGTTCATATCCCGAGAATCTCGCAGCGCCATCTCGTCAATTGTGTTGCAACCCTTCCTTTTCGCATGTGATGAGTCTGAAATATCCTAACACCAACCAGATCTGAATCTCGGCGGACATGATGGTTGGAACATTCAACAGTTGCATTTCGTTCCCAGCTTGCACCGTCCTTGTGCTATCTCGCTATAGACTGTCTTCTTAGCAATTCTTGTCCAGGTTATCTTCAAAGTGGACTTACCTAGGCCCCTTCACCTCCGATGATAAGCAAAAATCATCCATTGCGTTGTCTTCAACAAGGTAGTCCACATCATCCATTCTAGTCCGGGTGTACCATTCCTTTGCCTTCCACCACCTGATCGCTTGCTATTGCCTTAGGCTGGTATAAAGAGTTCCAATGATCTTGTATCAAAAGTAATTCTTTTTGCCACTTAAGGGAATAGTTCTTGCGTCACCTTTCTCGAGGAGTCCTGTTACGGGATCATGGTAAATATTTTTTCGCCACCTTGACACCATCCACCATCTTCCTAAAGCGTGGAATTGTTGCCACTAATCAAACCTCGTTGTTGTTCCCCCATCCCTCTCGATGGATTTTATGTCTCAACTCAAGATGTGTCACCGTCTCAGTCCGTGAGTCGATCATATTTGCTTGATCTTCGTGAAGATCGAATCATGTAGGGTTTCCCCTTCTTTCTGTTGTCGTGTCGGGTGAAGATCTCGAAGACGTCAAGACCAAGAAGATAGAGTGAACCAACATCTTCGAGAAGGCAATTGGATCATGGAGATTGTGATAGTTTGTGGCTTCCTTTTTCCTCTTACCTCACGTCTTGAATCTTGGGGCGAGATTCTTGTTTAGTGGGGGTGAGTTGTCACAGCCCTAGAATTGCTTGACATTAGTTGCATTAAGGCATTCATGTCATCATGTTAATTTCCATGAAATTTGAAATGGGGATGACCAAGCCCTAGCACTAAAACAATTCAAATAGGTTCAACTTCAAAATATTTTCAATGAACCCAAAATGCCTTTGGAGATGTTCATGATTTTTGATAAAGGTAAAACCCTCTGCCAAAAATGATGAGCATATTTCTTGGCCATTTATGGATTTTTGAATTAATTCGTGAAGTATTTGCATTTGGGCATTTAAATACTATAAATAATTTAAATGCTCAAATAATTCTGAAACTAAATGTGGGCTGTTGCATATATTTCAGAAAGTGCCCGTGAATATTTTCAGGATTTTTAAAAGTGCCCTGGTATTTTTAATAAAGCCCTAAAACTACAGAATATTAGAAAACTAAAACAAATAAAAAGAGAGAGGAACTACCGGTGCTCACCTCTCAGCCCACAGCCCAGCCCCTCCACTGGGCGGCCCAGCCCACCGGCTGGAGGCGGTAAATCTCTAACCTCTGCCAAGATGGCGAGGCGTGTCGGCGACAAGGCGGCGAGGCCTCCACCTCCTGCTTGCCGCTTCCCCTCGACGCCCTGGACGCCTCCCGCTACGCCACGCAGCCCCGGGTTCACTCCCTCGCTCTCCCCGTGCTCGTTTCCTCCTCTGAACCGCGCTCTCTCCCGCAACCGAGCGCCACCGTCGCCGCCGCTCGCTGCTGCCGCAGCCACCGCCCTTCCCTTGCCTCGCCGGCGTGCCCAAGAGCTCCGCCTCGTCGCCCCGGACCTCTCCGCTGACCCACGCGACTTCAAACGCCTTCGAGCGCCGACCTCGCCCTCGTCTTCAACCTCGGGCACCCGAGCCGCTTCCGGTCGATTCGGCGCCGCCAGGACCTCCCCGAGCTCACTGACTCCCTCTCCGACCCCACGGTGAGCTCCCGTGCAGAACCCCTTCCTTTCCCCTCGCGTTTGCGAGCTCTAAACCATAGCTCCGTCGCAGCCGACAGCTCCTCACCGCCCGGCCATGGCGCGCGCCAGCCACAGCCCCTGCCGCTCGCGTCGGGCGTGTCAAGCGTGCTCAGAGACCCCAGAGCCTAACACGCACATCCACTTGCCCTCCGTGCATCGTGGCGCCAACCCCGCGACCACGAACTCCGGCGCGCCATGAAGCTCACTTCGGCGAGCTCCGACCACCCTGCTGACCTCCCACCTGCTCCGTTGGATGCGGACGAGCAAGAGCTATGCCCGGTGCCCTCGGTAGCGCTAATCCGGCGCCCTAAGCGCAAGTCCGGCGTGCCACCGCCGTGTCTGTGGTCGCCGCCGGCTCATCCCGACGTCTTGGCGTGGCCTCGTTGTTAGGCTCTAATGACCGGCTTAATTACCCTGACCGCTTACACATGGGCCCCACGCCTTAATTAATCTTTGTTTATTTTCTGTTAAGATTAGTACTAATCAGGTGGACCCCACGTGTCAAGCATTGACTTTGACAAGTCGGTGTTGACCGGTCCCACCATCATCCACCCAACCCAGCTACGAGTCAGCGACGGTGGACCCCCATGGTCGGGGTTGACTGGACCGCGCCCCTTGACCTGCGACGCCACATCGGCGTCGGTCGTATAATAATCCTTTTTTCGAATTTAAATAAATCTTAAAAGATTTATTTATTTGAAAAATACCCAAAACTTTGAAAAATCATATAAAATAATCTATAACTCCAATGGAAATAATTTATATATGAAAAATGATCAGAAAAATATGAAGAATCTGTTTATGCCATGATCATGCATGTTTGAACAGGTTAACATCACTGAATAGGATGAATCATGATTAGGGTAATTTATGGAATAGCATTTGGAGTTGGAGTTCAACCTTGTTTGAATTCCACTTCAACTAACTTGGATTATCATTGCATTAGGTAAATTCAGTACATTAATATGACATGTCATTCATGTGAATGTGCATTGCATTGATTGTGTTCTCTCTTGTTGCGGTGTTTGTCCCTCCCGGTGAGCGATATCTGACGATGAGTTCGATGACACCGATGAAGAACTATATTATCTTGAAGTGCGTGCAAGCAAAACCCCTTGTTCATTCGATACAATCCCACTCTCTCGCCCTGCTCTATTTTACTGCATTAGGACAACAACGACTCATGTGTTACTTGCTGCGGTAGCTGAACCCCTTGATCCTTTGCATGACTGTCATTCCACAAGAATTAGATGAAACCCACTAGCATGAGTAGGAATTGTTTGAGCCATGTTGTGCCTACTCATTTATGCTTGTTTGTCATGCCTGCTACTGCTTAGAGTTGAGTCGGGTCGATTCATCGGGAATGAATTGGAATTGTTATGAACATGTCCTATTGTGTGTGAGCTAAGTGTGTGAACACGATTTGGTAAAGGTAGCGGTGAGAGGCCATGTAGGAGTACATGGTGGGTTGTCTCATTGCAGCCGTCCTCGGGAACTGAGTTACGTGTTTGTGATCCATGATCTGATTACTACCACGCATTGGGCCCGAAACCAATGGACCCTCTCGGCTTCTTGACCACCCTTGTCCTCTGTCAAGGAGTTGCAAGTAGTTTCGTGTTTGTAGCATCTTTGGGGGCACGCAACGCTGACCTTAGGGGTGGGTTGTGTTGCGGTAGGCACCGTGGCCCGTGTACCGAAAGTGCCCGTTTGGTATCTTGGGAACCCTGCACACATCGTTCGGGGCTGTATGGGAAACCTCGGCGGACTCCTGCGGATGGAACCCGAATAGGCGATAAACCTGGACTAGGGACTTGAGTGTTTAGGTAGGCCGTGGCCGACACCCACGTTGGGCTTCCGCTTGAAGGTTGCAGTACATGTCGTAAACGGCGGTAAGTGGTGAGAGCGTGTGAAGAAGTACACCCTGCAGGGTTTAATATGATCTATTGAATAGCCGTGTCATGAAAAGGACTTCAGGTTGCCTATATCAGTTCATAGACAAGTGAAAGTGGATACTTTAAAATGCGCAAGATAAGCGTGAGTGCTATGGTTGGCGTTCTCGTAGGGAGGCGGGGCGGGTCCATAGTGGTGTATTGATATGGTGAATATGTGGACTCGTAGCGCCACCTCAAAAGAGTTACTTGCGATCGTAGTTCGGGATAGTCACCGAGTCAAAGCTGGCTTGCTGCAGTCAAACTCCACCACCCCCCTTTTGATAATGATGCATATGTAGTTAGATCTGATGTAAGTCTTGCTGAGTACAATTGTACTCACGTTTGCTTATTTTATGTTTTGCAGAGAGACGTCAGTCTCGCTAGTAGTTCCCCGTGGACTTCGACGTTTAGCTTGTTACCTCAGCTACGATCTTGTGCCTCGGCAGGATTTGGTAGATAGTCAGGCTTCTCAGCCTTTTTCATTTATAGTTGTCTGTACTCAGACATGATTAGCTTCCGCTTGTGCTTTGACTTGTATGCTCTGAGTGTTGGGTCATGAGACCCATGTTTGTAATATCTCGCTCCTCGGAGCCTGATGAATAATATCTGAGTCGTAGAGTTATGTTGTGATGCCACGTCGTATTTACACATATTGAGCATATTGTGTGTATGTTTGAAATGCTTGGTATGTGTGGGATCCGACAAACTAGTTGTTTATCCTTGGCAGCCTCTCATATGGGGAAATGTAGTCTCGTGCCTCCGAGCGATAGTAGTCCGCTACAGCCCGGCTCACCGGAGTCCTGCTAGCCCAAAGACTACTGCTTGGACACTTGGTGGCCGGCATGTGTTTCACTTCGTTCCTATGTCCGTCCTTCGGGAAATGTCACGCGGTGGTATTGAGTCCTGCCTAGCCTGCTACAGCCGGGATACCGGAGTCCTGTTAGCCCAGCGCTACAGCCCGAATACATACGTTGATGACCGACATGCTCGATGTGATTCATGTATGCCTGTCCCCATGGGTTAGCGCCGCTTTGGGTTCACGACTAGCCATGTCGGCCCGGGTTCTTCGTCATATGGATGCTAGCGACACTATCATATACGTGAGCCAAAAGACGCAAACGGTCCCGGGCCATGGTAAGGCGACACCCGCGGGAATACCGTGCGTGAGGCCGCAAAGTGATATGATGTGTTACATGCTAGATCGGTGTGACCTAGGATCGGGGTCCTGACATCACCACGTTGCGTTGGGTCCAACCCTGCACTCCACGCGCCTCACCTTGCCCCCTAGCGACGAGTCCGAGATCACCCGAGCCCCGGCCGCCGCCAAACTCGTCGCCGGCGCCAACTCCGGCCACCCCGACCCCAACTAACTTCACCAAGAGCTGCGGTTCGTCTCAGCTCCACGTAGATGCCTTCCGCGCCCATTTGGTGGCGGAACGTGCAAAAGCACTTTGCTCCGCGCTGGCTGGCCTCGCCCGGCGGCTAGACGCCAGCGAGTTGACCGGCACGACCATTGGTGGTGGGCCTGTTGATCGCTCTGAGTCAATGACGGTGGACCCCGGTTAACTAATTAGATTAGTTCTAATTAAAGTTAATTAGTTAAACTAACTCTGACATGCGGGTCCCACTGTCGGCCTGACTGGACGACCCGTTGACCCCCGACGTCACGCTGACCTCATCTTGGCGCAATAAATGAATTTTGAATTTATTACGATATAGCAAATTCCAGAATATAATTCAAATTTCAAATGCTTATAACTTTTATTCTATAACTCCAAATGCAAAGATTTATATATGAAAAATTATCAGAAAAATCCACTCTATCCATTGGTACAGGTTTCATGCATGTTAAAACAAGTTAACTATGCTGAATAACCAGAATAAGAAATTGCACCATTAGGACTAACTCAAATGAGCTATCATTTGAATCCTTGATTCAAATGAGTTCATCCCCTGTTCTTTCAGCTTGCATTAGGCCAACACACATCCATATTGCCATGTCATAGCACGCATCATATTGTTGCATATTTTCATGTGTGTTTACTTTGGTGTGCTTTCATGATAGGTTCGCTTGAAGATAACCTCGACTACCCATCTGAAGGGCAGTTCTCTACCCCAGTTCCATCAGGCAAGCAACCCGTTGATCATTTCGATACAAACCCATGTTCTCGCTTCTGCTCTCGTTTACTGCATTAAGACAACGCGATTCAAACTGTTGTGTGCTGCGGTAGTTGAACCCACTTCCTTTGCATGACTGTCATTGCCACATAACTAGATGAAACCCACTAGTATGTGTAGGAGTTGATTGAGCCATGTTTGTGATTCCTACCATGCTATGCTTGCTATGCTTAGAGTTGTGTCAGGTCTGGCTCATCGGGATGATGAACTGGAGTGAAAGGTTGTGTTGGTTCGAGAGTGAAAGTGTTGAATACGATTTGGTAAAGGTATCGATGAGAGGCCATGTAGGAGTACATGGTGGGTTGTTTCATTGAAGCCGAACTTAAGAACTGAGATCTGTGTTTGTGATCCATGAACTAGCTACTACCACGCATTGGGCCCGAAACCAATGGACCCTCTCGACTTCTTAACCACCCTTGTTCTTAGTCCGGGAGTTGCAAGTAGTTTCTGGTGTTTGTAGCATGCTGGGGGCCGCACGCAACGCTGACCTTAGGGGTGGGTTGTGTTGCGGTAGGCACGTGGCCCGGTGTACCGAGTGCCCGTTTGGTATCTCGGGAACCCTGCACACATCGTTCGGGGCTGTATGGGAAACCTCGGCCGGACTCCCTGCGGATGGAACCCGAATAGGCGATAAACCTGGACTAGGGACTTGAGTGTTTAGGTAGGCTGTGGCCGACACCCACGTTGGGCTTCCGCTTGAAGGTTGCCGAGTACATGTCGTGTAAACGACGATAAGTGGTGAGAGCGTGTGTGAAGAAGTACCCCCTGCAGGGTTAAGTATGATCTATTCGAATAGCCGTGTCCACGGAGAAGGACTTCTGGGTTACCTATATCAGTTCATAGACAAGTAAATGGATACTACTAAAAATCTCAAGATAAGTGTGAGTATCGTGGATGGCCCTCTCGTGGGATGACGAGAGAGGATCCACGGTGGAGTATTGTGATGGTGATTAGTGGACTCGTGTACGACAAATGCTTTACAAAGTGGTGTCACGTAGGATAGCTTAGCCAAGAGTCAAAGCTGGCTTGCTGCAAATAACTCCACTTCCTTCCTTGAGAATGTGCATGTATGATAGGATTACGTGGTAAGACTTCTTTGAGTACCTTTGTACTCATGTTTGTAATTAATGTTTTTCAGAGGACTATACTATCCCTCCGACGGATTCTATGTAGATATTGACTTGACGAGTGAACTAGCCACCCGGTGGCGATCTAAGACTTGTGAAGGGCCATTGTAGATAGAAAGGCTCCAACAAGCTTTCTTTCTTTCTAGAGTGCGTACTCAGACTGACTTGTTTGCTTCGCATGTGCTTGTATGATTGTATGACTTGAGTGTTGGGTCATGTGACCCCTACCTGTATGAGTATGTTATGTATGGCTCCTCGGAGCCTCTTAAATAAAGTACTTGAGTTGTAGAGTTTTGTTGTGATGCCTTGTTGTATTTACTCATATCGGGCATATTATGTGTATGATTGAAATGCTTGGTATGAGTGGGATCCGACAAACTAGTTGTTTATCCTTAGCAGCCTCTCATATGGGGAAATGTAGTCTCGTGCTTACGGCGATAGTAGTCCGCTTCTGCCCGGTTCACGGAGTCCCGCTAGCCCAAAGACTACTGCTTGGACACTTGACTGGCGGCATGTGATTCATTTCGTTCCTATGTCTGTCCCGGGAAATGTCGCGGTGGTATTCGAGTCCTGCCTAGCTGCTACAGCCCGGGATACGGAGTCCTGTTAGCCAGTGCTACAGCCCGAATTCATACGTTGATGACCGACATGCTCGAGGTGATTCATGTATGCCTGTCCCCATAGGTTAGTGCCGCTTTGGGTTCACGACTAGCCATGTCGGCCGGGTTCTTTGTCATGTGGATGCTAGCGACACTATCATATCGTGAGCCAAAAGGCTAAAGCGGTCCGGGCCATGGTAAGGCGACACCGTGGGAATACCGTGCGTGAGGCCGCAAAGTGATATGAGGTGTTACCAGCTAGGTCGATGTGACTTGGAATCGGGTCCGACAGCGTTGGCATCAGAGCAGGGCTGCCTGTAGGTTCGCTAAGCCAAACTGGTCGAAGTTGAGTCTAGAAATGCTTTAGCTATATGTAGGGGAATTGATTGTGGGAGGGAACGTAAGGCTCTTTTACTCCTTTACCTTATGCCCTCTGATCTGAGTCATCCTCTTCTCATTCAACGTGGGTTTAGGACTAGGCTCTCTTCTCTCTATCAGGTTCACGTGTTACTAATCCGTAGTAACTTATAGGATTGTTGGTTACATCCTCAGTTCAGTGCTACTAAATTTTAGTATGCTATCACTTGAACCAGAACCTTGATATGATGTTGTTGAGTGGTTTTGCAATCTGATTTTGAATGTCTCAAATCTGATTTTGAGCATTTACAGATGTTATGCTGCCCGATTTTCCCTAGAAATTCTAATGCCTTTGCATTGTGGCTGTGCTTTCGGATGGCCACCGTCCCCGAACCAAGTGGTTCGCTGACCCGTTGCATTGATGTGTGCGGTCACACGGCCATGTTGGTTAGGGTGATGATTGAGGCTGGTTATCGATGGTATCCTGAATATACCGTCGAGGAGCAGTTTAGGATTTCAATCAAAGCCAATACCTATGCACGGTCGGATTTATCCATCTTATCCGGAGCTCTTGAGCCACTTCATTGCTCTTATGGGCTCGGAATCACTATTGGAATGTCTGTGCAAGATGCAGCCTATTCCATGATGACTATTATTCGAGCCAGAACTGCCTTGCTGGGCAACACTGATTTTCGCTATATGCCAGCATCCCTCCCTGGGGCGCATGGCTATCTTCAGGGTTTGTACAGCGATGCATCCCATGAGGACTCACTCCTTCGCACTACTACTGAGTTGCTAGAGGACAAGGACCGTGAGAACCGGGCCTTGCGTATGGAGCTTTTTAATGCCCATTCTGACCACTGGGCTACTCTGACTAGGTTTGCACCTGCCGTGCAAGCCGGATATATGGACATGAGAGACTTGTACCCTGTGCGGGTGAGTCTGCCAGACTTTATGGAGTGGCGTGAGGTTGGAGGCATCACTCCTCCTCGTGGGCCTCGTCTGCCACCGTTTGTTGGTCCACGGCCACATCCGAGTCCTTATGGTCCACAGGCCCCACAGGATTGTCTGTTTCCGGACGATCATGTTCCACTTCCGGGCTTGGGTGGTGACTTCTATGAGGACTACTATGGAGCTGCCTGAGTTAGTAGTAGTATTCCTAGTATGGTAATAGTTGTGTTTCCACCGTCCTGCGTGACTCGTGGAATACGACTTAGTGTGTATCGTTCCGGAAGTGTAGAAAAATAATGTATAGGAGTTGGAATGCTTCCGATGAGATGTAACGCCTTTCCTTATAGTTGTACTCCGTCAGGCTTGTACTAAACTATGGATGGTGTGTATGACCGTTGGTATATACATATATGGCAGTTTTATATTACCATGTCATATGGATGAACATCTTTGCATTCCATGCTATCCATTACCTTCCGCACTTCCTTGTTAAATTCTGCCATCCTGGTTTAAACCTTTGCTTTGTCTCCCAGGATGGTCAACACTCGCAACACTCCTGCTGTTCCAGAGCAGGGAGAAGCCAGTGCAGCCAGAAATGTGAATCTTCCGCAACCGCCATCTTTGGCCGAGGTGATCTTTGGAAGCGAGCGCAATAAGCGTGAAACCAACCGCTTATTGGGCGGATTGAACAAAACACAGCACGCCAGCCAAGAAGCGATGTGGTTTCACTCAACGACTTCGTCAAGCTATATCCCCAAAATTCAAATATTCCGTCGAGCCTCTCGACGCGGATGATTGGCTCCAAAGCATCCACCACAAGCTGCGTTCCGCCAGCGTGGCTGAGGTGACAAGGTTACCTTTGCCGCCTATCATCTTGAAGGCCCTGCTAGTCTCTGGTGGGAAAATTATGAGGCTATCGTCCGGTTGGACAAGCTACATCTTGGGCTGAATTCAGTGCCGCCTTCATGAGCATCATATTCGAGAAGGTCTTATGGACCATAAGCGTGAGGAATTCTGCAGTTTCACCCAAGGTAGGGTGACGGTGGATGCCTACTGCCGTGAATTTGGGAGGTTAGCACGTTATGCTCCCGAAGAAGTTTCTACCGATGCCAAGAAGTAGGCAAGGTTCCGCAAGGACTTAGCCCTGAGCTACGCCGAGATCTCCGTCTGCATGAGTGTACCTCTTTCCGAAGCTAGTCAATAAGGCTATCGGTACCAAATCAGGCAGACTGATTTTGAGGCTTCACATAAGCACATCCGTGACTCGGATCGTCATCCGCTCTGGATCCCGAAGCGCGGGTTTGGGTTCCAAATACCGCTCTACCACCTGGTTCACCCGAGGCCATCCTTCGAGGCGCCTCGCCCCAACCAGCCGTATTTTCCACCCAAGACTTATGGAGGTCCAACTGCTAATGCTGCTCCACGCCCAAATGTGATAACTTGCTTCAAGTGTGGAGAGGCGGGCCACTATATCCGAGAGTGTCCCAGAACAACCCCAATCAATTGGAAAGTCATTGGCGCGGCAAGCCAGCAGGAAAGGTGCCCTATGCTAAACCAGTTGCCACCGCCGTGGCCATGTCAACTATGTCTCTGCTGAAGAAACCTATGAGGATCCCAACGCCGTCCTCGATGCGCTTCTTGTTAATTGCCATCCGCAACCGTTCTTTTTGATCTTGGAGCATCTCATTCATTTATTTCGAGGGCTATGCTCGATTGCACAACACCACATTCTCGTGACATGCCTACCTCCATGGAAATTCAAACTCCCGGTTCTAGATGGCAAACATCTAGAATAAGTCATGGGAATGAAATTCTTGTCGATGATTAGTCTTTCTTGCATCCCTAATAGCTCTTAAGTCCTCGGACATAAACATCATCTTAGGTATGGGTGGATGTCAGCCCATTATGCTAAGATTGATTGCTCTACTAGAACTGTTCAACTTACCCATCCTTGGGCAAGGCGGTGAATGTTTTAACCGAGTGTCTAAGCGCCACTTTACTCCTTAAATGCCAACCCCTTCGGACCTCGAAGATATTCCGGTAGTCCGTGATTTCCCGGATGTCTTCGGAGGAACTGCCGGTGTTCCACAGCGGGGATGTCGAGTTCGTGATAGATCTTGTTCCGGAACTGTCCCAATCTCTAGAAGACCTTATAAGATGGCACCCCTAGAACTAGCTGAACTTAAGAAACAACTCGATGAGTCCTTGCAAAAGGTTTCATCCGTCCTAGTTCATCTCCATGGGCTTGCCCGTCCTCTTCGTCAAGAAGAAGGATGGTGCGGATCGGATGGTTGTAGATTACCGACACTGTCAATTTGGTCACTATCAAGAACAAGTATCCGCTCCCGGGATCAACGACACTGTATGATCAGCTCGCTGGATCCTCGATCTTTTCAAGATGGATTTGAGGTTGGGCTACCATCAAATCAAAATCAAGAACGGGACATTCCCAAAGCGGCCTTTGTCACTCGTTATGGCCAATCTGAGTACACCGTCATGTCCTTCGGATTAACCAATGCTCCAGCCACTTTCTCTCGGTTAATGAACTCAATCTTCATGGAGTATTTGGATAAATTCTTCGTGGTATACCTCGATGATATACTCATCTACTCCAAGAATGAGGAAGAACATGTCGAACATCTAAGGCTAGTATTGATGAAACTTGAGAGCACCGCCTTTATGCCAAATTCTCTAAGTGTGAATTCTGGTTGCGAAGTGACCTATCTAGGACATGTAATCTCTGGTAAGGGTATTGCTGTCAATCCCGGCGAGTTCAAGCCGTCCTTGATTGGACTCCACCTGAATCGGTCAAGCAAGTTCGAGTTTCCTCGGTTTAGCGAGCTATTGCCGCCGCTTCACGAGAATTTCTCTAAAGTTGCTAAACCTCTAACCGAACTCCTCAAGAAAGATAAGAAGTTGAATGGGCGCCACGGTGCGAGTTCAGCTTTCAGAACTGAAAAGGCGCTGACATCTGCTCCGCACTTGTTCCACCAGATTTCTCTAAGGACTTTATTATCTATTGCGGCGCCTCGCGACAAGGACTAGGTTGCATACTCATGCAAGATCGTCATGTGATTGCCTACGCTTCTCGACGATTCGTCCACATGAGGATAACTACCCCACACGATCTAGAGCTTGCAGCGATGGTTCATGCACTTAAAACTTGGCGACATTACCTTACGGGTAATCGTTGCGAAATCTACACCGATCACCAAAGTCTGAAATATATCTTCACCCAACCGGATCTGAATCTCAGGCAAAGACGTTGGGTCGAGTTGATTACAGATTTCGACTTAGGGATATCCTACACCCCAGGCAAAGCCAATGTCATGGCTGACGCACTAAGTCGCAAATCTTATTGTAACAATCTGATGTTACAACAAAGTCAACCATTTCTCCACGAGGAATTTCGTAAGCTTAATCTTCACATTGTTCCTCGAGGATTCCTTTCCACCCTGGTGGCAAAACCTACCCTTACGGATCAGATCATCAAAGCACAGAAGGTAGATCCGGGAGTCTCCCGTATTAGGAGAAACATCAGTAAAGGAATCGCAGATTGTTTCTCCATTGATGAACAAGGTGTCGTGTTCTTTGGAGACCGTCTAGTGGTCCCCAAGGTGCGCAACCTGAGGCGATTGATCCTTAAGGAAGCTCATGATTCTCCTCTCACCATTCATCCCGGTAGTACTAAAATGTATCAAGACCTACGCCAGAGGTTTTGGTGGACTAGGATGAAGAGAGAAATCGCTCAATACATTGCTAACTGCGACGTCTGTCGTCGAGTTAAAGCAGAGCATCAACGACCTCTTGGTACCCTTCAACCCTTGGAAATTCCTGAATGGAAATGGGATAAAATCGGTATGGATTTCATTACGGGTTTCCCAGGACCAAGAGAGGAATAATGCTATCTTCGTTGTCGTCGATCGTCTTTCCAAAGTAGCCCACTTCCTACCCGTTCGTGAGAGTATAACCGCTAGCCAGCTAGCTGATTTGTACATCTCTCGAATAGTGTCTCTTCATGGTGTTCCATTAGAGATTAACTCAGACCGTGGAAGTCTCTTCACCTCTCGATTTTGGGAAAGTTTCCAAAACGCTATGGGAACTCGTCTCTCCTTTAGCACCGCTTTCCATCCCCAATCAAGTGGTCAAGTAGAACGAGTCAATCAAATCCTAGAGGATATGCTTCGAGCTTCTATCATCTCTTTCGGCATGAATTGGGAGAAATGCCTTCCATTCGCCGAGTTCGCTTATAACAATAGTTATCAAGCCAGCTGGGCAAAGCCCTTCGAAGTTCTTTATGGACGGAAATGTGAACGCCTCTTAAGCGGTCGAAACGGGAGAGACAACTCTTTGGCGGATATGATTCAGAAGCGAAGAGCAAGTTCGCGTTGTTCGTGAGTAATTGAAAACAGCCCAATCTCGTCAAAAGAGCCAATATGACCGCAAGCATAAGCCTATGACTTATGAAATTGGCGAGAAGGCTTACCGGGTTACTCCTTTGAAGGAACCCATCGATTCGGTATCAAAGGCAAGTTGGCTCCTCGTTACATTGGACCCTTTCACATTCTTGCCAAGCGAGGAGAAGTTGCCTACCAATTGGAACTACCTCCGCATCTTTCCGAGTCCATGATGTCTTCCACGTTTCCCAACTCAGGCGTTGCTTCTCGGATCCTATCCGTGGAGTGGACCACGAAACGCTTGATCTCCAAGATAACCTCACCTATCGAGAATATCCCGTTCGTGTCCTCGATCAAACCGAGCGTACCACTCGACGTCGGAATATCAAGTTTCTAAAGGTTCAATGGTCAAACCATTCCGAACAAGAGGCAACTTGGGAAAGGGAGGATCGTCTTCGACTTGAGTATCCCACCTTTTTCGCAACAGATCCTAAATCTCGGGACGAGATTCTTTTGAGTGGGGGTGAGTTGTCACATCCCAGTTAGACCATGCATTAGGGTGTGCATCATGTTTAAATTCCATTTGAATTTGAAATGGGGAAGGCAGGAAACCCCAGAACACCCCCCTTAAATCAACTAGGGTTTACTAAAAATTATTTCAATGAATCCGAAATGCCCTTCAAAATGCTCATCCTCTTTGCTTTGGTTCAAAACCTATGTCAAAGGAGGTGTATCATTTTCTAGGTCATCCAAAGTTCCTAGGATTAATCCACAAGTTTTGAACTTGAGCATTTTAAATTATATAAAATATTTTAAATGTTCAAAAATTGCTAAACCAAAATGTTTCATGTTGGGAATATTCCAACAAGGGACCAGGAGCATTTTGGTGATTTTTAAAACAGTTTTGGTATTTTAAAAAACCCCACAAAGTTACAGAAAATAGAAAAAGATAAAAAAAAGGCAGAAACCTTACCTGACGCCTGTGCCCGGCCCACCTGCCGGCCCAGCCCAGCAGCCGCGCCAGCGAGCTGCTTGGCTCGGCCAGGCAGGCAGCCAGGTGCCCGACGGCGAGCTCAGGGCGCGCCACGCAGCTGGCCGCCGCCCTGCTTCACCTCCTCGCCGCCTCGCTGCCCTGGACGGCCTCCACGTCGTCGCCCCGACCCCCTGGACACGCCATTCGCCCCCCTGCCTCTCTCCCTCGCTCCCCCTCGCCATGGCCGACGCCACCGTCGCCACTCCACCGTCGTAGCCGTAGCCACCGTCGTCCCCGCGCCACGAGACCGTGTCCAATCGCTTCGCCGTCGTCGACTTCGTCGAACAAGCCGAGCCCCGGGCGCTTGCTCGCCCCGAAGCCACTGCACCGACCTCGCCCGACTCCGCCACCGCCGGAGATCCCCTTCGCCGTCGCCGCCGCATCAGATCGTCCCCGACCACGTCGTCTGGCTCTACGAGACCGCTGTGAGCCTGGCTACCTCCCCATCCTCTCCACTCTCTTTCTCGTGCACCACAACGAGCACACGAAGCTCGCCCGAACGCACCGCCGCGGAGCTCGTCGCCGACGAGGCTCCGGCCACCCAACGGCCACGCCACCGTGTCCATCGCACTCACCACGTTGCGTTGGGTCCAACCCTGCACTCCACGCGCCTCACCTTGCCCCCTAGCGACGAGTCCGAGATCACCCGAGCCCCGGCCGCCGCCAAACTCGTCGCCGGCGCCAACTCCGGCCACCCCGACCCCAACTAACTTCACCAAGAGCTGCGGTTCGTCTCAGCTCCACGTAGATGCCTTCGCGCCCCATTTGGTGGCGGGCGTGCAAAAGCACTTTGCTCCGCGCGCTGGCATCGCTCGCCGTGACTAGACGCCGGCGAGTTGACCCGACCATTGGTGGTGGGCCTGTTGATCGCTCTCGAGTCAATGACGGTGGACCCCACGGTTAACTAATTAGATTAGTTCTAATTAAAGTTAATTAGTTAAACTAACTCTTGACATGCGGGTCCCACTGTCGGTTTGACTGGACGACCCGTTGACCCTGACGTCACGCTGACCTCATCTTGGCGCAATAAATGAATTTCTGAATTTATTTTGATATAGTAAATTCAGAATATAATTCAAATTTCAAATGCTTATAACTTTTATTCTATAACTCCAAATGCAAAGATTTATATATGAAAATTATCAGAAAAATCCACTCTATCCATTGGTACAGGTTTCATGCATGTTAAAACAAGTTAACTATGCTGAATAACCAGAATAAGAAATTGCACCATTAGGACTAACTCAAATGAGCTATCATTTGAATCCTTGATTCAAATGAGTTCATCCCTATTCTTTCAACTTGCATTAGGCCAACACACATCCATATTGCCATGTCATAGCATGCATCATATTGTTGCATATTGTCATGTGTGTTTACTTTGGTGTGCTTTCATGATAGGTTACGCTTCAAGATAACCTCGACTACCCATCGAAGGCGCGTTCTCTACCCAGTTCCATCAGGCAAGCAACCCGTTGATCATTTCGATACAAACCCATGTTCTCGCTTCTGCTCTCGTTTACTGCATTAAGACAACGCGATTCAAACTGTTGTGTGCTGCGGTAGTTGAACCCACTTCCTTTGCATGACCTGTCATTGCCACAGTAACTAGATGAAACCCACTAGTATGTGTAGGAGTTGATTGAGCCATGTTTGTGATTCCTACCATGCTATGCTTGCTATGCTTAGAGTTGTGTCAGTCGGCTCATCGGGATGATGAACTGGAGTGAAAGGTTGTGTTGGTTCGAGAGTGAAAGTGTTGAACACGATTTGGTAAAGGTATCGATGAGAGGCCATGTAGGAGTACATGGTGGGTTGTTTCATTGAAGCCGAACTTAAGAACTGAGATCTGTGTTTGTGATCCATGAACTAGCTACTACCACGCATTGGGCCCGAAACCAATGGACCCTCTCGGCTTCTTAACCACCCTTGTTCTTAGTCAGGGAGTTGCAAGTAGTTTCGGTGTTTGTAGCATCTTTGGGGCCGCACGCATAGCGCTGACCTTAGGGGTGGGTTGTGTTGCGGTAGGCACGTGGCCCGTGTGTGCAGTGCCCGTTTGGTATCTCGGGAACCCTGCACACATCGTTCGGGGCTGTATGGGAAACCTCGGCGGACTCCTGCGGATGGAACCGAATAGGCGATAAACCTGGACTAGGGACTTGAGTGTTTAGGTAGGCTGTGGCCGACACCCACATTGGGCTTCCGCTTGAAGGTTGCCGAGTACATGTCGTAAAAGCGGCGATAAGTGGTGAGCGTGTGTGAAGAAGTACCCCTGCAGGGTTAAGTATGATCTATTGAATAGCCGTGTCCACGGAGAAGGACTTCGGGTTACCTATATCAGTTCATAGACAAGTAAATGGATACTACTAAAATCTCAAGATAAGTGTGAGTATCGTGGATGGCCCTCTCGTGGGATGACGAGAGAGGATCCACGGTGGAGTATTGTGATGGTGATTAGTGGACTCGTGTGCGACAAATGCTTTACAAAGTGGTGTCACGTGGGATAGCTTAGCCAAGAGTCAAAGCTGGCTTGCTGCAAATAACTCCACTTCCTTCCTTGAGAATGTGCATGTATGATAGGATTACGTGGTAAGACTTTTTGAGTACCTTTGTACTCATGTTTGTAATTAATGTTTTTCAGAGGACTATACTACCCCTCCGACGGATTCTATGTAGATATTGACTTGACGAGTGAACTAGCCACCTAGGTGGCGATCTAAGACTTGTGAAGGGCCATTGTAGATAGAAAGGCTCCAACAAGCTTTCTTTCTTTCTAGAGTCGTACTCAGACTAGTTTGCTTCGCATGTGCTTGTATGATTGTATGACTTGAGTGTTGGGTCATGTGACCCCTACTGTATGACTATGTTATGTATGGCTCCTGAGCCTCTTAAATAAAGTACTTGAGTTGTAGAGTTTTGTTGTGATGCCTTGTTGTATTTACTCATATCGGGCATATTGCGTGTATGATTGAAATGCTTGGTATGAGTGGGATCCGACAAACTAGTTGTTTATCCTTGGCAGCCTCTCATATGGGAAATGTAGTCTCGTGCTTACGGCGATAGTAGTCCGCTACAGCCGGTTCACGAGTCCTGCTAGCCCAGCACTCTGCTTGGACACTTGACTGGCGGCATGTGATTCATTTCGTTCCTATATACATCCCTTCGGGAAATGTCACACGGTGGTATTCGAGTCCTGCCTAGCCTGCTACAGCCGGGATACCGGAGTCCTGTTAGCCAGTGCTACAGCCCGAATTCATCGTTGATGACCGACATGCTCGAGGTGATTCATGTATGCCTGTCCCCATAGGTTAGTGCCGCTTTGGGTTCACGACTAGCCATGTCGGCCGGGTTCTTTGTCATGTGGATGCTAGCGACACTATCATATCGTGAGCCAAAAGCGCTAAGCGGTCCCGGGCCATGGTAAGGCGACACCCATGGGAATACCGTGCGTGAGGCCGCAAAGTGATATGAGGTGTTACCAGCTAGGTCGATGTGACTTGGAATCGGGGTCCTGACATCCATAGTTCCAGAGAACGGCGTTTTAGTCATCTTGCCCATGAGGCACGGTTCGCAAGTACCAAGTGATTCATAATCAAGTGGTTCCAAAAGTCCATCAGTATGGAGCTTCTTCATGCGTTTTACACCGATATGACCTAAACGGAAGTGCCACAAATAAGTTGCACTATCATTATCAACTCTGCATCTTTTGGTTTCAATATTATAAATATGTGTATCACTACTATCGAGACTCAACAAAAATAGACCACTCTTCAAGGGTGCATGACCATAAAAGATATTACTCATATAAATAGAACAACCATTATTCCTTGATTTAAATGAATAACTGTCTCGCATCAATTCAGACCTAGATATAATGTTCATGCTCAATGCTGGCACCAAATAACAATTATTTAGGTCTAATACTAATCCTAAAGGTAGATGTAGAGGTAGCGTGCCGACCGCGATCAAATCGACTTTGGAACCATTTCCCACACGCATCGTCACCTTGTCCTTAGCCAATCTTCGCTTAATCCGTAGCCCCTGTTTCGAGTTGCAAATATTAGCAACAGAACTAGTATCAAATACCCAGGTTCTACTGCGAACATTAGTAAGGTACACATCAATAACATGTATATCACATATACATTTGTTCACCTTGCCATCCTTCTTATCCGCCAAATACTTGGGGCAGTTCCGCTTCCAGTGACCAGTCTGCTTGCCGTAGAAGCACTCAGTCTCAAGCTTTGGTCCAGACTTGGGTTTCTTCTCCTTAGCATCAACTTGCTTGCTGTTCTTCTTGAAGTTCCCCTTCTTCTTCCCTTTGCCCTTTTTCTTGAAACTGGTAGTCTTATTGACCATCAACACTTGATGCCCCTTTTTGATTTCTACCTCCGATGCCTTTAGCATTGCGAAGAGCTCGGGAATTTTCTTATCCATCCCTTGCATATTATAGTTCATCACGAAGCTCTTGTAGCTTGGTGGCAGTGATCGGAGAATTATGTCAATGATGCTATCATCCGGAAGATTAACTCCCAGTTGGATCAAGTGATTGAAGTACCCAGACATCTTGAGTATATGCTCACTGACAGAACTATTCTTGTCACATCCCAGATAGACCATGCATTAGGGTGTGCATCATGTTTAAATTTCATCTGAATTTGAAATGGGGAAAGCGAAACCCCGAACACCCCCTTAAAACAACTAGGGTTTACTAAAATTTAATTCAATGAATCGAAATGCCCTTCAAAATGCTCATCCTCTTTGTTTGGGTTTAAGATCCATGTCAAAGAAGGTGGGACATTTTCTAGGTCACCTAAGGGTTCTATAATTAAATCACAAGGTTTTGAAATGGGCATTTTAAATTATGAAAAATATTTTAAGTGTTCAAAAATTGTTAAACTAAAATGTTTCATGTTGGGAATATTCCAACTAGTGACCAGGAGCATTTTGGTAATTTTTGAAAGTGTTTTGGTATTTTTAAAAACCCTAAACAGAGTTGCATAAATAGAAAAAGATAAAAAAATGGGAAAACCTTACCTGTCGCCAGCACCCGGCCCACCTACCGGCCCAGCCCAGCAGCAGCGCTGGCCAGCTGCTTGGCTCGCTTGACGAGCAGGCTGGTGCCCGGCCGGCAGCCTTGGCGCGCCACGCAGCTGGCCGCCGCCTGCCTCACCCCTCGCCGCCTCGCCCATTTGGGGCGACCCACGCGTCGTCTCCCGACCTCCCAGACACCCCATTCTTCCCCTGTCTCTCTCTCTCTCGCGCCCTCGACCTGGCCAGCGCCACCGCCGACACGCCACCGTCGACGCCGTGCTCCCCCGCCCACGCACCTCACCGCCATGTCGCCGCTCCGCCGCACCAGTTACCCCTAGCCAGCTAGTCCCCTCGCTCCAAGACCCCCGAGGCCACTACTCCGACCTCGCCGAGTCCAAGGCAGCGGAGATCCCCATCGTCGCCGCCGCCCGCATCAGTCCGCCCGACCCGACGAAGCTTCCCGCAGGTTCACCGTGAACCTAGCTACCTCTCTATCCTCTCCGTTCTCTCCCTCTTGCACCACAGCGAGCAACCGACGATCGCTGAACCCACCGCGCCATGGCGCTCGTCGCGCCGACGAGCCTCCGGTCACCTTTGCCGCACCACTATGTCCATCACACTCACCACTCTCCAACGAGGCTAACGTGCACTCCCGTGCCTCGCCGAGGCCGCTAACCCCTAACCCGTCGGTGGCGAGCCTCGGTCGCCGCCCGAGGCTCGTCATGGCGCCCACTCCGCCACCCCTAACCTAACTAACCCCACAGACACACATGGCTCACCTCTAGCTACCGTAGATGCTCTCCGCGTTCCATTTGGAGCCGGGCGTGCAAATGCACTTGCTCCGCCAGCGTCTGGCCTCGCCCGGCTGGCTAGGCGCGGTGAGTTGACCTCACCGTGGGCCTGTTGACCCTCTGGGTGGATGGCAGTGGACCCCTCCACTAATCTAATTAGGATTAGTTTTAATTAAAACTAATTAGTTAAACTAACCTGACATGCGGGTCCCACTGGTCAGTTTGACCCGGACGACCCCCGTTGACCCCCTGACGTCATGCTGACCTCATGCTGACGCATTAATTCAAATTCTGGAATTATTTTTATATACTAAAATCCAGAATATAATTCAAATTTCAAATGCTTATAACTTTTATTCTATAACTCCAAATGCAAAGATTTATATATGAAAATTATCAGAAAAATACACTCTATCCATTGGTACAGGTTTCATGCATGTTAAAACAAGTTAACTATGCTGAATAACCAGATTAAGATTTTGCACCATTAGGACTAACTCATATGATCTATCATTTGAACCTTTGGTTCAAATGAGATCATCCCCTGTCCTTTCAACTTGCATTAGGCCAACACACATTCATCTTGCCATGTCATAGCATGCATCATATTGTTGCATATTGGTTGTATGTTTATTTTGGTGTGTTTTCATGATAGGTTCTGCCCCCGAAGATAACCTCGATAACCCATCTGAAGGGCAGTTCTCTACCCCAGTTCCATCGGGCAAGCAATTCATTGAACATTCGATACAAACCCATGTTCTCGCTTCGCTCTCATTTTCTGCATTAAGACAACGCGATTCAACTGTTGTGTGCTGCGGTAGTTGAACCCACTTCCTTTGCATGACTGTCATTGCCACGATAACTAGATGAAACCCACTAGTATGTGTAGGAGTTGATTGAGCCATGTTTGTGATTCCTACCATGCTATGCTTGCTATGCTTAGAGTTGTGTCAGGTCTGGCTCATCGGGATGATGAACTGGAGTGAAAGGTTGTGTTGGTTCGAGAGTGTAAGTGTTGAATACGATTTGGTAAAGGTATCGATGAGAGGCCATGTAGGAGTACATGGTGGGTTGTTTCATTGAAGCCGAACTTAAGAACTGAGATCTGTGTTTGTGATCCATGAACTAGCTACTACCACACATTGGGCCCGAAACCAATGGACCCTCTCGGCTTCTTAACCACCCCTGTTCATAGTCCGGGAGTTGCAAGTAGTTTCGGTGTTTGTAGCATCTTTGGGGCCGCATAACGCTGACCTTAGGGGTGGGTTGTGTTGCGGTGGCACTGTGGTTCTGTGTGCGAGTGCCCGTTTGGTATCTCGGGAACCCTGCACACATCGTTCGGGCTGTATGGGAAACCTCGGCGGACTCCTGCGGATGGAACCGAATAGGCGATAACTGGACTAGGGACTTGTGTGTTTAGGTAGGTGTGGCCGACACCCACGTTGGGCTTCCGCTTGAAGGTTGCAGTACATGTCGTATGCGACGATAAGTGGTGAGCGTGTGTGAAGAAGTATACCCTGCGGGGTTAAATATGATCTATTGAATAGCCGTGTCCACGGAGAAGGACTTCGGGTTACCTATATCAGTTCATAGACAAGTAAATGGATACTACTAAAAGCCTCAAGATAAGTGTGAGTATCGTGGATGGCCCTCTCGGGGATGACGAGAGAGGATCCACGGTGGAGTATTGTGATGGTGATTAGTGGACTGGTATGCGACAAAATGCTTTACAAAGTGTGTCACGTGGGATAGTTTAGCCAAGAGTCAAAGCTGGCTTGCTGCAAATAACTCCACCTCCTTCCTTGAGAATGTGCATGTATGATAGGATTACGTGGTAAGACTTCTTTGAGTACTTTTGTACTCATGTTTGTAATCAATATTTTTCAGAGGACTATACTACCCCCTCCGACGGATTCTATGTAGATGTTGACTTCGACGAGTAAGCTAGCCACCCAGGTGGCGATCTAAGACTTGTGAAGGGCCGTTGTAGATAGAAAGGCTCCAACAAGCTTTCTTTCTTTCTAGAGTCTGTACTCAGACTACTTTGCTTCCGCATGTGCTTGTATGATTGTATGACTTGAGTGTTGGGTCATGTGACCCCTATCTGTATGACTATGTTATGTATGGCTCCTCGGAGCCTCTTAAATAAAGTACTTGAGTTGTAGAGTTTTGTTGTGATGCCTTGTTGTATTTACTCATATCGGGCATATTGCGTGTATGATTGAAATGCTTGGTATGAGTGGGATCCGACAATCTAGTTGTTTATCCTTGGCAGCCTCTCATATGGGGAAATGTAAGTCTTGTGCTTACGGCGATAGTAGTCCGCTTCTGCCCGGTTCACGGAGTCCTGCTAGCCCAAACACTCTGCTTGGACACTTGGTGGCGGCATGTGATTCATTTCGTTCCTATATCTGTCCCGGGAAATGTCGCGGTGATACTTGGAGTCCTGCCTAGCCTGCTACAGCCGGGATACGGAGTCTGTTAGCCAGTGCTACAGCCCAAGTTCATACGTTGATGACCGACATGCTCGAAGTGTTTCATGTATGCCTGTCCCCATAGGTTAGTGCCGCTTTGGGTTCACGACTAGCCATGTCGGCCGGGTTCTTTGTCATGTGGATGCTAGCGACACTATCATATCGTGAGCCAAAAGACGCAAAGCGGTCCCGGGCCATGGTAAGCGACACCGTGGGAATACCGTGCGTGAGGCCGCAAAGTGATATGAGGTGTTACCAGCTAGGTCGATGTGACTTGGAATCGGGGTCTGACAGCGTTGGCATCGAGCAGGGCTGCTGTGTAGGTCCGCTAAGCCAAACTGGTGAAGTTGAGTCTAGAAATGCTTTAGTTATATGTAGGGAATTGATTGTGGGAGGAAGCGTAAGGCTCTTTTTACTCCTTTACCTTATGCCCTCGATCTGAGTCATCCTCTTCTCATTCAACGTGGGTTTAGGACTAGGCCTCTTTCTCTATCGAGTTCACGTGTTACTATCCGTAGTACCTTGTAGGATTGTTGGTTACATCCTCGGTTCGGTGTTACTAAATGTTAGTATGCTATTACTTGAACCGAACCTTGATATGATGTTGTTGAGTGGTTTTGCAAATCTGATTTTGAATGTCTCAAATTTGATTTGAGCATTTCTGAGATGTTATGCTGCCCGATTTTCCTAGAATTCTAATGCCTTTGCATTATGGCTGTGCTTTCAGATGGCCACCGTTCCCAGAACCAAGTGGTTACTTTGACTCGCTGCATCGATGTGTGCGGTCACGGCCATGTTGGTTAGGGTGATGATTGAGGCTGGTTATCGATGGTATCCCGAATATACCGTCGAGGAGCAGTTCAGGATTTCAATCAAAGCCAATACCTATGCACGGTCGGTTTATCCATCCTACCCGAACTCTTGAGCCACTTCACTTTGCTCCTATGGGCTCGGAATCACTATTGGAATGTCTGTACAAGATGCAGCCTATTCCATGATGACTATTATTCGAGCCAGGACTGCTTTCTGAGCAACAACGACTTCGCTATATGCGGCATCCCTTCACGGGCGCATGGCTACCTTGTGGCTTGTACGGTGATGCATCCCATGAGGACTCACTCCTCCGTACCACTCTTGAGTTCTTTGGAGGACAAGGACCGTGAGAACCGGGCCTTGCGTATGGAGCTATTTAATGCCCGTTCCGACCACTGGGCTACTCGACTAGGTTTGCACTGCCGTGCAAGCGGATGTATGGACATGAGAGATTTGTACCTGTGTGGGCGAGTCTGCGGACTTCATGGAGTGGCGTGAGGTTGGAGGCATCACTCCTCCTCGTGGGCCTCTTCTGCCACCCTTTGTGGGTCCACGACCACATCCGAGTCCTTATGGTCCACAGGCCCCACAGGATTGTCTGTTCCCAGACGACCATGTTCCACTTCCAGGTCTGGGTGGTGATTTCTATGAGGACTACTATGGAGCTGCCTGAGATAGTAGTAGTATTGCTAGTATGGTACTAGTTGTGTTTCCACCGTCCTGCGTGACTCGTGGAATACGACTTAGTGTGTATCATTCCGGAAGTGTAGAAAAATAATGTATAGGAGTTGGAATGCTTCCGATGAGATGTAACGCCTTTTCCTTATAGTTGTACTCCGTCAGGCTTGTACTAAACTATGAATGGTGTGTATGACCGTTGGTATATATATATGGCAGTTATATTACCATGTCATACGGATGAACATCTTTGCATTCCATACTGTCCATTACCTTCCGCACTTCCTTGTTAAATTCTGCCATCCTGGTTTAAACCTTTGTTTTGTCTCCCAGGATGGTCAACACTCGGAATTCTCCTGCTGTTCCAGAGCAGGGAGAGGCCAGTGCAGCCAGAAATGTGAATCTGCCGCAACCGCCATCTTTGGCTGAGGTGATCTTTGAAGCGTAAGCATAATAAGCGCGAAACTAACCGCTTATTGGGCGCATTGAACAAAACACAGCCCGCCAGCCAAGAAAGCGATGGGGTTTCACTCAATGACTTCGTCAAGCTTTATCCTCCAAAGTTCAAATGTTCCGTCGAGCCACTTGGCGCCGATGATTAGCTCCGCGATATTCATCACAAGCTGCGTTCCGCCAATGTGTCCGAGGTGACAAAGTTACCTTTGCCGCCTACCATCCGGAAGGCCTGCCGATCTCGGTGGGAAAACTATGAGGCTATCGTCCGGCTGGACAAGTTACAACTTGGGATGAATTCATGCCGCCTTCATGAGCACCATATTCGAAGGACTTATGGACCGCAAGCGTGAGGAATTCTGCAGTTTCACCCAAGGCGGCTGAGCGTGGATGCCTCGGCCGTGAATTCGGGAGGTTAGCACGTTATGCTCCGAAGAAGTGTCTACCGATGCTAAGAAGCGGCGAGGTTCCGTAAGGGACTTAGCCCGAGTTACTGTGAGATCTCCGTCTGCATGAATGTACCTCTTTCTCGAAGCTAGTCAATAAGGCTATCGGCGCCGAGGCTGGGCGATCGACTTGAGGCTTCACGCAAGCACATCCGTGATTCTGGATCATCATCCGGCTCTGGTTCCCAGAAGCGCCGGGTTTGGGTTCCTAATACGGCTCTACCACCCAGGTACACCCCGAGGCCATCCTTGAGGCCTCGCCCCAACCAACCGTATTTTCCACCCAAGACATATGGAGGTCCAAGCGCTAATGTGGCCCCACGGCCAAATGTGATCACTTGCTTCAAATGTGGAGAGGCGGGCCACTATATTCGAGAGTGTCCCGAACAACCCCAATCAAGTGGAAAGTCATTGGTCGCGGCAAGCCAGCAGGAAAGGTTCCCTATGCCAAGCCAGTTGCCACCGCTCGTGGCCATGTCAACTATGTCTCTGCTGAAGAAACCTATGAGGATCCTAACGTCGTCCTCGGTACGCTTCTTGTTAATTGCCATCCGGCAACTGTTCTTTTGATACTGGAGCATCTCATTCATTTATTTCTGAGAGCTATGCTCGTTTGCACAACACCACATTCTGTGACATGCCTACCTCCATGGAAATCCAAACTCCTGGTTCTAGATGGCAAACCTCTAGGATAAGTCATGGGAATGAAATTCTTGTCGACAGATTAGTTTTCCTTGCATCCCTAATAGCTCTCAAGTCCTCGGACATAAACATCATCTTGGGTATGGACTGGATGTCAGCCCATTATGCCAAGATTGATTGCTCAACTAGAACCGTTCAACTTACCCATCCTTGGGCAAAAGCGGTGGATGTTTTAACCCGAGTGTCTAAGCGCCACTTTACTCCTTAAATGCCAACCCTCTTCCGGATCTCGAAGATATTCCGGTAGTCCGTGATTTCCGGATGTCTTTCGGAAGAACTGCCGGTGTTCCACACGGCGGGGATGTCGAGTTCGTGATAGATCTTGTTCCGGAACCGTCCCAATCTCTAGGAGACCTTATAAGATGGCACCCTAGAACTAGCTGAACTTAAGAAACAACTCGATGAGTCCTTGCAAAAGGGTTTCATCCGTCCTAGTTCATCTCCATGGGCTTGCCCCGTCCTCTTCGTCAAGAAGAAGGATGGTACGGATCGGATGGTTGTAGATTACCGACCTGTCAATTTGGTCACTATCAAGAACAAGTATCCGCTCCCCAGGATCAACGACCTGTATGATCAGCTCGCTGGATCCTCAGTCTTCTCCAAGATGGATTTGAGGTTGGGCTACCATCAAATCAAAATCAGGAACGGGGACATACCCAAAACGGCTTTTGTCACTCGTTATGGCCAATACGAGTACACCGTCATGTCCTTCGGATTAACCAATGCTCCAGCCACTTTCTCTCGGTTAATGAACTCAATCTTCATGGAGTACTTGGATAAATTCGTCGTGGTATACCTCGATGATATACTCATCTACTCCAAGAATGAGGAAGAACATGCCGAACATCTAAGGCTAGTATTGATGAAACTTCGAGAGCACCGCCTTTATGCCAAATTCTCTAAGTGTGAATTCTGGTTACCAGAAGTGACCTATCTAGGACATGTAATTTCTGGTAAGGGTATTGCTGTCAATCCCGAAGCGAGTTCAAGCCGTCCTTGATTGGACTCCACCTGAATCGGTAAAGCAAGTTGGAGTTTCCTCGGGTTAGCGAGCTATTGCCGCCGCCGTCGAGAATTTCTCTAAAGTTGCTAAACCTCTAACCGAACTCCTCAAGAAAGATAAGAAGTTCGAGTGGGCGCCACGAGGCGAGATCAGCTTTCGAGAACTGAAAAGGCGCGACATCTGCTCCGTACTTATTCCACCAGATTTTTCTAAGGACTTTATTATCTATTGCGACGCCTCGCGACAAGGACTAGGTTGCATACTCATGCAAGATCGTCATGTGATTGCCTACGCATCGCGACAGTTGCGTCCACATGAGGATAACTATCCCCCACACGATCTAGAGCTTGCAGCGTGGTTCATGCACTCAAAACCTGGCGACATTACCTTACGGGTAATCGTTGCGAAATCTACACCGATCACCAAAGTCTGAAATATATCTTTACCCAACCGGTTTGAATCTCGAGGCAAAGGCGTTGGGTCGAGTTGATACAGATTTCGACTTAGGAATATCCTACACCCCAGGCAAAGCCAATGTCATGGCTGACGCACTAAGTCGCAAATCTTACTGTAACAATTTGATGTTACAACAAGGTCAACCAATTCTCCACGAGGAATTTCGTAAGCTTAACCTTCACATTGTTCCTCGAGGTTCCTTTCCACCACGGTGGCGAAACCTACCCTTACGGATCAGATCATCAAAGCACGGAAGGTAGATCCGGAATCTCCGTATCAAGAGAAACATCAAGAAAGGAGTCGCAGATTGTTTCTCCATTGATGAACAAGGTGTCGTGTTCTTTGGAGACCGTCTAGTGGTTCCCAAGGTGCGCAACCTGAGGCGATTGATCCTTAAGGAAGCTCATGACTCTCCTCTCACCATTCATCCTGGTAGTACTAAAATGTATCAAGATCTCGCCAGAGGTTTTGGTGGACTAGGATGAAGAGAGAAATCGCTCAATACATTGCTAATCGCGGCGTTTGTCGTCGAGTTAAGCGAGCATCAACGACCTCTGGTACCCTTCAACCTTTGGACATTCCTGAATGGAAATGGGATAAAATCGGTATGGATTTCATTACGGGTTTCCAGGACCAAGAGAGGGAATAACGCTATCTTCGTCATTGTTGATCGTCTTTCCAAAGTAGCCCACTTCCTACCTGTTCGTGAGAGTATAACCGCTAGCCAGCTAGCTGATTTGTACATCTCTGAATAGTGTCTCTTCATGGTGTTCCATTGAAATTAACTCAGACCGTGGTAGTCTCTTCACCTCTCGATTTTGGGAAAGTTTCCAAAACGCTATGGGGACTCGCCTCTCCTTTAGCACCGCTTTCCATCCCCAATCAAGTGGTCAAGTAGAACGAGTCAATCAAATCTTAGAGGATATGCTTCGAGCTTCTGTCATCTCTTTCGGCATGAATTGGGAGAAATGCCTTCCATTCGCCGAGTTCGCTTATAACAACAGTTATCAAGCCAGTCTGGGCAAAGCCCCTTTCGAAGTTCTTTATGGACGAAAATGTCGAACGCCTCTTAACTGGTCGAAACCGGGAGAGACAACTCTTTGGCCCGGATATGATCCAGGAAGCAGAAGAGCAAGTTCGCGTTGTTCGTGAGAATTTGAAAACAGCCCAATCTCGTCAGAAGAGTCAATATGACCGCAAACATAAGCCCATGGCTTATGAAATTGGCGAGAAGGCTTACCTTCGGGTTTCTCCTTTAAAGGGAACCCATCGATTCGGTATCAAGGGCAAGTTGGCTCCTCGTTACATTGGACCCTTTCGCATTCTTGCCAAACGAGGGGAAGTTGCCTACCAATTGGAACTACCTCCGCATCTTTCCAAGGTCCATGATGTCTTCCACGTTTCCCAACTCAGGCGTTGCTTCTCGGATCCTATCCGTGGAGTGGACCACGAAACGCTTGATCTCCAAGATAACCTCACCTATCGAGAGTACCCCATTCGTATCCTCGATCAAACCGAGCGTACCACTCGACGTCGGAATATCAAGTTTCTAAAGGTTCAATGGTCAAACCATTCCGAGCAAGAAGCAACTTGGGAAAGGGAGGATCGTCTTCGACTTGAGTACCCCACCTTTTTCGCAACAGATTCTAAATCTCGGGACGAGATTCTTTTGAGTGGGGGTGAGTTGTCACATCCCAGATAGACCATGCATTAGGGTGTGCATCATGTTTAAATTTCATCTGAATTTGAAATGGGGAAAGCAGGAAACCCCAGAACACCCCCCCTTAAAACAACTAGGGTTTTACTAAAATTTAATTCAATGAATCCGAAATGCCCTTCAAAATGCTCATCCTCTTTGTTTGGGTTTAAGATCCATGTCAAAGAAGGTGGGACATTTTCTAGGTCACCTAAGGGTTCTATAATTAAATCACAAGGTTTTGAAATGGGCATTTTAAATTATGAAAAATATTTTAAGTGTTCAAAAATTGTTAAACTAAAATGTTTCATGTTGGGAATATTCCAACTAGTGACCAGGAGCATTTTGGTAATTTTTGAAAGTGTTTTGGTATTTTAAAACCCTAAACAGAGTTGCATAAATAGAAAAAGATAAAAAATGGAAAACCTTACACTGTCGCATGAGACCGGCCCACCCACTGCCCAGCCCAGCAGAGCTGGCCAATGAGCTGCTTGGCTCGGCAGACAGCAGCTGGTGCCGGCCCAGCAGCCTTGAGCGCGCCACGCAGCTGGCCGCCGCCCTGCCTCACCCCCTCGCCGCCTCGCCGCTGGGACGACCCACGCGTCGTCTCCCCGACCTCCCAGACACCCCATTCTTCCCCCTGTCTCTCTCTCTCGCTCGCCCTCGACCTGGCCGACGCCACCGCCGACACGCCACCGTCGACGCCGTGCTCCCCGCCGTCCACGCACCTCACCGCCATGTCTGGCCGCTCCGCCGCACCCAGTTACCCCTAGCCAGCTAGTCCCCCTCGCTCCAAGACCCCCCGAGGCCACTACTCCGACCTCGCCCGAGTCCAAGGCCGCCGGAGATCCCCATCGTCGCCGCCGCCGCATCAGTCCGCCCCCGACCCCGACGAAGCTTCCCGCAGGTTCACCGTGAACCTAGCTACCTCTCTATCCTCTCCGTTCTCTCCCTCTTGCACCACAGCGAGCAACCGACGATCGCCTGAACCCACCGCCGCGGCGCTCGTCGCCGACGAGCCTCCGGTCACCTTTTGGCCGCACCACTATGTCCATCACACTCACCACTCTCCAACGAGGCTAACGTGCACTCCCGTGCCTCGCCGAGGCCGCTAACCCCTAACCCGTCGGTGGCGAGCCTCGGTCGCCGCCCGACTCGTCATGGCGCCCACTCCGCCACCCCTAACCTAACTGACCCCACCAGACACCGCGGCTCACCTCTAGCTACCCGTAGATGCTCTCCGCGTTCCATTTGGAGCCCGAACGTGCAAATGCACTTGCTCCCCGCGTCTGGCCTCGCCCGCGGCTAGACGCGGTGAGTTGACCTCACCGTGGGCCTGTTGACCTCCGGGTCGATGGCAGTGGACCCTCCGGCTAATCTAATTAGGATTAGTTTTAATTAAAACTAATTAGTTAAACTAACCTGACATGCGGGTCCCACTGGTCAGTTTGACCCGGACGACCCCCGTTGACCCCCTGACGTCATGCTGACCTCATCTCGACGATTAATTCAAATTCTGGAATTATTTTATATACTAAAATCCAGAATATAATTCAAATTTCAAATGCTTATAACTTTTATTCTATAACTCCAAATGCAAAGATTTATATATGAAAATTATCAGAAAAATACACTCTATCCATTGGTACAGGTTTCATGCATGTTAAAACAAGTTAACTATGCTGAATAACCAGATTAAGATTTTGCACCATTAGGACTAACTCATATGATCTATCATTTGAACCTTTGGTTCAAATGAGATCATCCCCTGTCCTTTCAACTTGCATTAGGCCAACACACATTCATCTTGCCATGTCATAGCATGCATCATATTGTTGCATATTGGTTGTATGTTTATTTTGGTGTGTTTTCATGATAGGTTCTGCCCCCGAAGATAACCTCGATAACCCATCTGAAGGGCAGTTCTCTACCCCAGTTCCATCAGGCAAGCAATTCATTGAACATTCCGATACAAACCCATGTTCTCGCTTCTGCTCTCATTTTACTGCATTAAGACAACGCGATTCAACTGTTGTGTGCTGCGGTAGTTGAACCCACTTCCTTTGCATGACCTGTCATTGCCACAGTAACTAGATGAAACCCACTAGTATGTGTAGGAGTTGATTGAGCCATGTTTGTGATTCCTACCATGCTATGCTTGCTATGCTTAGAGTTGTGTCAGGTCTGGCTCATCGGGATGATGAACCTGGAGTGAAAGGTTGTGTTGGTTCGAGAGTGTAAGTGTTGAACACGATTTGGTAAAGGTATCGATGAGAGGCCATGTAGGAGTACATGGTGGGTTGTTTCATTGAAGCCGAACTTAAGAACTGAGATCTGTGTTTGTGATCCATGAACTAGCTACTACCACACATTGGGCCCGAAACCAATGGACCCTCTCGGCTTCTTAACCACCCCTGTTCATAGTCCGGGAGTTGCAAGTAGTTTCTGGTGTTTGTAGCATCTTTGGGGCATACATGCGCTGACCTTAGGGGTGGGTTGTGTTGCGGTAGGCACTGTGGGTCGGTGTACCGAGTGCCCGTTTGGTATCTCGGGAACCCTGCACACATCGTTCGGGCTGTATGGGAAACCTCGGCGGACTCCTGCGGATGGAACCCGAATAGGCGATAACCTGGACTAGGGACTTGTGTGTTTAGGTAGGCTGTGGCCGACACCCACGTTGGGCTTCCGCTTGAAGGTTGCAGTACATGTCGTAAACGCGGCGATAAGTGGTGAGAGCGTGTGAAGAAGTATACCCTGCAGGGTTAAATATGATCTATTGAATAGCCGTGTCCACGGAGAAGGACTTCTGGGTTACCTATATCAGTTCATAGACAAGTAAATGGATACTACTAAAAGCCTCAAGATAAGTGTGAGTATCGTGGATGGCCCTCTCGGGGATGACGAGAGAGGATCCACGGTGGAGTATTGTGATGGTGATTAGTGGACTCGTGTACGACAAAATGCTTTACAAAGTGTGTCACGTAGGATAGCTTAGCCAAGAGTCAAAGCTGGCTTGCTGCAAATAACTCCACCTCCTTCCTTGAGAATGTGCATGTATGATAGGATTCTGTGGTAAGACTTCTTTGAGTACTTTTGTACTCATGTTTGTAATCAATATTTTTCAGAGGACTATACTACCCCTCCGACGGATTCTATGTAGATGTTGACTTGACGAGTAAGCTAGCCACCGGTGGCGATCTAAGACTTGTGAAGGGCCATTGTAGATAGAAAGGCTCCAACAAGCTTTCTTTCTTTCTAGAGTCTGTACTCAGACTACTTTGCTTCCGCATGTGCTTGTATGATTGTATGACTTGAGTGTTGGGTCATGTGACCCCTATCTGTATGACTATGTTATGTATGGCTCCTCGGAGCCTCTTAAATAAAGTACTTGAGTTGTAGAGTTTTGTTGTGATGCCTTGTTGTATTTACTCATATCGGGCATATTATGTGTATGATTGAAATGCTTGGTATGAGTGGGATCCGACAATCTAGTTGTTTATCCTTGGCAGCCTCTCATATGGGGAAATGTAAGTCTTGTGCTTCGGCGATAGTAGTCCGCTACTGCCCGGTTCACGGAGTCCTGCTAGCCCAAAGACTCTGCTTGGACACTTGACTGGCGGCATGTGATTCATTTCGTTCCTATGTACGTCCCTTCGGGAAATGTCACGCGGTGATACTTGGAGTCCTGCCTAGCCTGCTACAGCCGGGATACCGGAGTCCTGTTAGCCAGTGCTACAGCCCAAGTTCATACGTTGATGACCGACATGCTCGAAGTGTTTCATGTATGCCTGTCCCCATAGGTTAGTGCCGCTTTGGGTTCACGACTAGCCATGTCGGCCCGGTTCTTTGTCATGTGGATGCTAGCGACACTATCATATCGTGAGCCAAAAGACGCAAACGGTCCCGGGCCATGGTAAGGCGACACCCGTGGGAATACCGTGCGTGAGGCCGCAAAGTGATATGAGGTGTTACCAGCTAGGTCGATGTGACTTGGAATCGGGGTCCTGACAATTCTCCTCCATCTTGCGGCTGTAGAACTTATTGGAGACTCCATATCTCTCAATCCGGGCATTTGCTTGAAATATTAACTTCAACTCTTGGAACATCTGATATGCTCCATGACGTTCAAAACATCGTTGAAGTCCCGGTTCTAAGCCGTAAAGCATGGCACACTGAACTATCGAGTAGTCATCAGCTTTGCTCTGCCAGACGTTCTTAACGTCGTTAGTTGCATCAGCAGCAGGCCTGGCACCCAGCGCTGCTTCCAAGACGTAATTCTTCTGTGCAGCAATGAGGATAATCCTCAAGTTACGGACCCAGTCTGTGTAATTGCTACAATCATCTTTCAACTTTGCTTTCTCAAGGAACGCATTAAAATTCAACGGAACAACAGCACGGGCCATCTATCTACAATCAACATAGACAAGCAAGATACTATCAGGTACTAAGTTCATGATAAATTTAAGTTCAATTAATCATATTACTTAAGAACTCCCACTTAGATAGACATCCCTCTAATCCTCTAAGTGATCACGTGATCCAAACCAACTGAACCATGTCCGATCATCACGTGAGATGGAGTAGTTTCAATGGTGAACATCACTATGTTGATCATATCTACTATATGATTCACGCTCGACCTTTCGGTCTTCGTGTTCCGAGGCCATATCTGTTATATGCTAGGATCGTCAAGTTTAACCTGAGTATTCCGCGTGTGCAACTGTTTTGCACCCATTGTATTTGAACGTAGAGCCTATCACACCCGATCATCACGTGGTTTCTCAGCACGATGAACTTTCGCAATGGTGCATACTCAGGGATAACACTTATACTTTGATAATTTCGCGAGGGATCATCTTATAATGCTACCGTCAATCAAAGCAAGATAAGATGCATAGAAGATAAACATCACATGCAATCAATATAAGTGATATGATATGGCCATCGTCATCTTGTGCTTGTGATCTCCATCTCCGAAGCACCGTCATGATCACCATCGTCACCGGCGCGCCACCTTGATCTCCATCGTAGCATCATTGTCGTCTCGCCAATCTTATGCTTCTACGACTATCACTACCGCTTAGTGATAAAGTAAAGCATTACAGGGCGATTGCATTGCATACAATAAAGCGACAACCATATGGCTCCTTCCAGTTGCCGATAACTCGGTTACAAAACATGATCATCTCATACAATAAATTTAGCATCATGCCTTGACCATATCACATCACAACATGCCCTGCAAAAACAAGTTAGACGTCCTCTACTTTGTTGTTGCAAATTTTAGTGGATACTACGGGCTTAGCAAGAACCGTTCTTACCTACGCATCAAAACCACAACCATAGTTTGTCAAGTTGGTGTTGTTTTAACCTTCGCAAGGACCAGGCGTAGCCACACTCAGTTCAACTAAAGTTGGAAAAACTGACACCCGCTAGCCACCTGTGTGCAAAGCACGTCGGTAGAACTAGTCTCGCGTAAGCGAGCGTGTAATGCCGATCCGGGCCGCTTCATCCAACAATACCGCCGAACCAAAGTATGACATGCTAGTAAGCAGTATAACTTATATCGCCCACAACTCACTTGTGTTCTACTCGTGCATATGACATCTACACATAAAACCTGGCTCGGATGCCACTGTTGGGGAACATAGTAATTTCAAAAAATTTCCTACGCACACGCAAGATCATGGTGATGCATAGCAACGAGAGGGGAGAGTGTGTCCACGTACCCTCGTAGACCGTAAGCGGAAGCGTTAGCACAACGCGGTTGATGTAGTCGTACGTCTTCACGATCTGACCGATCAAGTACCAAACGCACGGCACCTCCGAGTTCAGCACACGTTCAGCCCGATGATGTCCCTCGAACTCCGATCCAGCCGAGTGTTGAGGGAGAGTTTCGTCAGCACGAGGGCGTGGTGACGACGGTGATGTTCTACCGACGCAGGGCTTCGCCTAAGCACCCCTACAGTATTATCTAGGTGGACTATGGTGGAGGGGGGCACCACACACGACTAAAAGATCAAACGATCAATTGTTGTCTTTGGGGTGCCCCCCTGCCCCCATATATAAAGGAGCAAGGGGGGGGGGGGTGCGGCCGGCCAAGAGAGGGGGCGCGCTAGGAGGAGTCCTACTCCCACCGAGAGTAGGACTCCCTCCCTTTTCCTAGTTGGACTAGGAGTGGAGGGGGAAAGAGGTGGAGGAGAAGAAGGAAAGGGGGGGGGCGCCGCTCCCCTCTCCTTGTTCTATTCGGACTAGGGGGGAGGGGCACGTGGACCTTGCCCTGGCCGCTTCTCCTCTCTTCCACTAAGGTCCACTATGGCCCAATAACCTCCCGGGGGGTTCCGGTAACCTCCCGGCACTCCGGTAAAATCATGATTTCACCTGGAACAGTTCCGATATCCAAACATAGGCTTCCAATATATCAATCTTCATGTATCGACCATTTTGAGACTCCTCGTCATGTCCGTGATCACATCCAGGACTCCGAACACCCTTCGGTACATCAAAACATATAAACTCATAATATAACTGTCATCGAAATGTTAAGCGTGCGGACCCTACGGGTTCGAGAACTATGTAGACATGACCGAGACACGTTTCCGATCAATAACCAATAGCGGAACCAGGATGCTCATATTGGCTCCCACATATTCTACGAAGATCTTTATCGGTCAGACCGCATAACAACATACGTTGTTCCCTTTGTCATCGGTATGTTACTTGCCCGAGATTCGATGGTCGGTATCTCAATACCTAGTTCAATCTCGTTACCGGCAAGTCTCTTTACTCGTTCCGTAATACATCATCCCGCAACTAACTCATTTGTTGCAATGCTTGCAAGGCTTAAGTGATGTGCATTACCGAGAGGGCCCAGAGATACCTCTCCGACAATTGGAGTGACAAATCCTAATCTCGAAATACGCCAACCCAACAAATACCTTCGGAGACACCTGTAGAGCACCTTTATAATCACCTAATTATGTTGTGATGTTTGGTAGCACACAAAGTGTTCCTCCGGTAAACGGGAGTTGCATAATCTCATTGTCATAGGAACATGTATAAGTCATGAAGAATGCAATAGCAACATACTAAACGATCAAGTGGTAAGCTAACGGACTGGGTCAAGTCAATCACATCATTCTCCTAATGATGTGATCCCGTTAATCAATTGACAACTCATGTCAATGGCTAGGAAACATAACCATCTTTGATCAACGAGCTAGTCAAGTAGAGGCATACTAGTGACACTCTGTTTGTCTATGTATCCACACATGTATTATGTTTCCGGTTAATACAATTCTAGCATGAATAATAAACATTTATCATGATATAAGGAAATAAATAATAACTTTATTATTTCCTCTATGGCATATTTCCTTCATCCTTGCGTGAACTCGTGGTGTGGGCGGCAATGCCACCGCTCACGTGGATCCGGTTCCAGCCATTCTTTGCTGAAGAGATGCCGCCGAGGGGGGCGCTCGTCCTGTGGCTGCAGCATGCCGAGTGCGACAATGCAGCAACGGGAACAGAGGTCAAGGTCGTCTCCCCAGGCAAGATCTTTATGACCTGCGGATGGGGTGAGGTCACCCGCGTCTGCCGCACGGAGGGCCCCCTCGCCATCCATTTCGAGTACGACGCCACCTCCACACTATTCTTAAAGGTCTTCGACTAGGAAAGCCATTGCCTGGAATGCTGCCCTATAGGGGGTCACCGAGACGGCGCGGCGGCAGGCGTTGGGTCCGCCCTTGGTCCTGCCGGCAGTTCCTCCAGCAGCAGCGACGGCGCCTGGGAGTCCAGCGACTCTCCCGAGCCTGACGAGTCTCCGGAGACGAGCGATGACAGCTACGCGCCCCCGAGCTCTCGCCGTGCTCGGAGTGCAGCAGCGACGTCCACCCGCCGTCGTCGTTGATCTGGATGGAGTTGGCTTCGGCTTCCCGTGGCCCACTATTGATGATGGCGTCAGCGGCTATGCCGGTAGATATGACTTTTGATAGTCTTCTCCTTTTGTTCCTTGCGAGGAATCGAGACGAACCCCATGGGTGTGTGTAAAGAATCCGTAGTTCCTCTTGTGTCAATATCATCCTTATTATGAAAACTTATGATTGCGAGACTTGCTTCAGCTTGGTCCCCCCTTTCCAACCTCGTGGTAGCTTAGTGCTCTAAGCCGACAGGTCCCAGTCCCCAGGCAGGCTGCAGCCATCGCTGGTATGCCAGGTCGTGATGCCGTGGTCAAGGCAATGAGGTGAGCGGCCCGAGGTCCGGTGAGATCTCCTGAGGTGCGATGCTCAAGAGGTCCCCTTTAGCGTTCTAGCAACTCCCTGAAGGAAGGAAAGGAAGGTGGTGTCGCCGTAGAAATGATGCACGAGATGGGAATCCTGTGTCACAGCGCCGGGCTGGCTTGAGCATCTTTAGCGATCCTGGGCCGATCCCCCGCGCGGCACCCGATTCGTGCGTTAGGGGTAGTGGGATGACTGGGTTAGGCTCACACTGGCCTCCCTACTTTTTCACGCTATTCTTGGTGCTCTACGTCCTCGGGTCCCGACCCTCGAGCAAGCTCAGCCGCCGCTGGTATGCCAGGTCTTGATGCCATGGTTAAGGCCAGGGGGTGAGGGATGGAGAGTCAGTAGGAGCTCCTTAGACGCGATGCTCAGGAGCCCCCCCTTTAACACGCAAGCGGATTGTGTGAAAAAAGAAGGAGCCTGCGGTGCCGCCTATTGTCAGCCTCCGGAGATTCCTGCAGGTCAGTGCGAGAGGGGAATACGGATTGCAACCTGTTTGCTGGTCTACCACTGGTCGTTCCGTAGAGATGAAGGCACTAAGGGCCTGGTGATGTGACGTGCGCGGGGCGTGCCGCGAGCCAGAGCTCGACCGCTCAGGTTTGTCAGTGTTGCAGGGACGGGCCCGAGCACAAGCGCCGTGCCAACATGTGTAGCCTCTGTTGCGGGATGAGCAGGAGGCCAGCCAGCAATGCGGTGGCCGCAAGGGGCAACAATTAAGCAGGCGGTGATGAGGAGGTAATCCATGCAAGTGGGCAAGCTAGTTTAGATCGATGCAAGAACGATACATGCCACTGGGACTGACCTGAGCGACCTGAGAATGATGCAGCCCGAGAGGTGCTCCCAATAGAGTAAGCTAAAGATGAAAAAAGGGTACACGTCGCAGAGACAGGCCCATGCGACCTAGGGATGGTGTAGCCCGAGGGGCACCCCCAGCTGAACAAACTGGAAAGAGTCACCTGATACCGTAGCTGGAGTTGTGTTGTAGTAGCTGAAGATGCATGCTGGAGAAGCTACTCCTGACGAGCCGCCAGGGTCCTGAGCCTCAGGAGGCTTCGTAGGCCCTGGTGGCTCCTGAAGAACTATCATGATCTCCGCCAGGACGGCGTTATGCCTGGCCTCCTGAGCCACCAGAATGCTCCACAAGTTGCGTTGGAAGGTGACAGCCGCGTTCGGCAGGCCAAATGGCATGCAAACATAGCTGTGAAGTGGACCCTCGCACCTTTCAACGCGCGAAGGCCAGAAACGTCCCTGAGATGCGGCCCTGTTGAGCCCTGGAATGTCGACGTAGATGTCAGGACCCCGATCCTAAGTCACACCGATCTAGCATGTAACACCTCATATCACTTTGCGGCCTCACGCACGGTATTCCCACGGGTGTCGCCTTACCATGGCCCGGACCGCTTTGCGTCTTTTGGCTCACGATATGATAGTGTCGCTAGCATCCATATGACAAAGAACCGGGCCGACATGGCTAGTCGTGAACCCAAAGCGGCACTAACCCATGGGGACAGGCATACATGAATCACATCGAGCATGTCGGTCATCAACGATATATTCGGGCTGTAGCACTGGCTAACAGACTCCGTATCCCGGCTGTAGCAAGCTAGGCAGGACTCGAATAACACCGCGTGACATTTCCCGAAGGGATGATATAGGAACGAAGTGAAACACATGCCGCCAGATCAAGTGTCCAAGCAGTAGTCTTTGGGCTAGCAGGACTCCGTGAACCGGGCTGTAGCGGACTACTATCGCCGGAGGCACGAGACTACATTTCCCCATATGAGAGGCTGCCAAGGATAAACAACTAGTTTGTCGGATCCCACACATACCAAGCATTTCAAACATACACACAATATGCTCAATATGTGTAGATACAACATGGCATCACAACATAACTCTATGACTCAAAATATTATTCATTAGGCTCCAAGAAGCGAGATATTACAAACATGGGTCTCATGACCCAACACTCAGAGCATACAAGTCAAAGCACAAACGGAAGCTAAACATGTCCAGCATGCATAACTATAAATGGAAAAGGCGGGAAGCTCGACTATCTACGAGATCTGCCGAGGGCACAAGATCGTAGCTGAGGTATCAAGCTAAACGTCGAAGTCCACGTGGAACTACTAGCGAGACTGACGTCTCTCTGCAAAAACATAGAATAGGAAAACGTGAGTACAATTGTACTCAGCAAGACTTACATCAGAACTAACTACATATGCATCATTATCAAAAGGGGTGGTGGAGTTTGACTGCAGCAAGCCAGCTTTGACTCGGTGGCTATCCTGAACTACGACTGCAAGTAACTCTTTTGAGGTGGCGCACACGAGTCCACATATTCACCATATCAATACACCACTATGGATCCGCTCCCGTCTACCTACGAGAAACGCCATCCATAGCACTCACGCTTATCTTGCGTATTTTAGAGTATCCACTTTCACTTGTCTATGAACTATGCAAGGGGTCCAAGTTTCCATATCCGAGGAATCCGGCTATTCGAATAGATAATGATAACCCTGCAGGGTTGTACTTCTTCACACACGCTCTCGCCACTTATCGCCAGACACGTCATGTACCTCGGCAACCTTCAAGCGAAGCCGGGCGAGGAGTCGGCCACGACCGACTAACCACACAAGTCTCTCGTCTGTGTTTATCGCCTATTCGGGTTCCATCCGCAAGGAGATCCGCCGGGTGTCGCCACGGCCCCAAGCGATGTGAGCAGGTTCCCAAGCCCACCAACCGGTGCCACTTGGTACACCGTACATCCTTGCCTAGTCTGTCCCAAGCCCACCTGCATCGGGTGCCACTTGGTAGACTACTAACACTACCTACAAACACCGAAACTAGTTGCAACTCCCGGACAGAGATCAAGTTGATTAATAAGTCGAGAGGGTCGAGTTACGGAACCCAATGTGTGGTAGTAACTGTTCATGGATCACAAACACAGAACTCAGTTCCTGAGGACGGTTTCAATGAGACAACCCACCATGTACTCCTACATGGCCTCTCACCGCTACCTTTACCAAATCGTGTTCACACACTTAGCTCACACACAGTAGGACATGTTCACCACTTTCCAATTCATTCCCGATGAATCAGACCTGACTCAACTCTAAGCAGTAGCAGGCATGACAAACAAGCATAAACGAGTAGGCACAACATGGCTCAAACAATTCCTACTCATGCTAGTGGGTTTCATCTAATTACTGTGGAATGACAGGTCATGCAAAGGATCAAGGGGTTCAGCTACCGCAGCAAGTAACACATGAGTCGTTGTTGTCCTAATGCAGTAAAATAGAGCAGGAGGCGAGAGAGTGGGATTATATCGGAATGAACAAGGGGTTTTGCTTGCTCGGCACTTCGAAGATAATATAGTTCTTCATCGGTGTCATCGAACTCATCGTCGGTACAGACATCGCTCGGGAGGAATAATTACCGCAAACAAGAGAGAACACAATCAATGCAATGCACATTCACATGAATGACATGTCATATTAAGGTACTGAATTCACCTAATGCAATAATAATCCAAGTTAGTTGAAGTGGAACTCAAACAAGGTTGAACTCCAACTCCAAATGCTAGTTCATAAGTTACCCTAATCATGATTCATCCTATTCAGTGATGTTAACTTGTTCAAACATGCATGATCATGGGATAAACAGATTCTTCATATTTTTCTGATCATTTTCATATATAAATTATTTCCATCCGAAGTTACGGTTGAATTTCTATGAATTTTTGAAGTTTTGAATATATTCTGGAATTTCCTGAATTATATTAAATCTAGAAACCTAGTTATTGCGTCAGGATGACATCGGGGTGACGTCAGCAGGTCAAAGGCGCCAGGTCCAGGTCAAATCTGGCGTGGGGACCACACGTCGGTCACACATGATTTAAGTGGGGATTAATTAGCCTAACTAAAATCGGGCGTCGGGGCCCACATGGCGTGGCACTAGGGTTGGTTAAGCTGCCATTAGCGGCTAATGACAAGGCCACCTCGGCGTGGGCGGAGTTAGGCCGGCGACGACCAACCGAAAGCGGGCGGTGGCTCGCCGGAGTTGCGCTTAGGGCATGGTGCGCTACCGAGGGCACCAGGAGGGAGCCCGTGATCCCGCGCATCTAGTGAGACCAACGGGAGGTGCGGGGGTGGCCGGGAGCAGCGCCGGCGGCGAGCAAGGCGGCGGCCGGAGCTACGGCATCGAGCGGAACGGGGCTGCGGAGCACGACAGGAGGAGCTGGGGAGCGCGTTCGACTCCTGGGAGCGAGCTGCGTCGACCAGTGGTGGTGGCCGGAGCTACGGTGGCTAGGACCAACGGCGGCGACCAAGACGGCGGCGGCCGGAGTTCGGTGCTAGCGGGGCGGTGGCTACAGGGCGCGCGCGAGAGAGAGAGGTGAGGGGAAACGACGGCGAGCTCACATGGGTCGCGTAGAGACGGTCAGCGAGCTCGGGGAAGCGACGACGGTGGCGAATGTGGTGTGAAGATCCTCGGCGGTGGTGGAGAAGGCGACAAGGAGACGATGGAGGCCATCCGGCTTGCTTCCTTGGTGGAGAGGTTCAGCGGGAAGAGGCGGAGCTCGGGGCATGTCGGGAGGAGAGGGGTGGCGGTGGCACGTGCAGCGGCGGTGGCGACGAGGCCGCCCGGTCGCGTGAGGAGAGGGCCGAGAAGAGGAGGAGCTCGGGGAGAGAGTGAGAGGGTCAGGGGGGGCGTGGCTGTCTCCGTGGCATCGCGAGGAGGTCGGGAGGCTGCCACATGAAGCAGGAGGTGGCGCCGCACGGCGTGCGTCAGGGAGACACGCCTCTGCCAAGAGGCGAGGTAGACGACGGGTGAGGGGGGTTTACGGTGGTGGGCTGGGCCAACTGGGCCAGCCAGGAGGAGGGGGGGGGGAAAGAAGGCTGGGCCAGGTGGGCTGCCAGGTAAGCCAGGTAGTCCTTCTCTCTCTCTCTTTTATTTCTGTTTTCTATTTTTTGTAAATATGTTTGGCTTTAACAAAAATGCCAGGGCATTTCCAAAAATCATTAAACTGGTCAATATTACTGTTTGGAATATTTCCAACAGCAAGCATTTAAGTTTAAGATTATTTGAGCATTTAAAATATTTTATAGTATTTAAATGCCCAAATGCAAATACCATATGGATTATTCAAAAATCCAAAAATGTCTTGGAAAAATATCCATCACCTCTGGATATGGTTTTCACCTTTTTCCATTAATCATGAACATTTTTGCAAACCACTTTGGGTTCTTTGAAGATATTTTGAAGTTGAACCTATGTGAATTGTTTTAGTGCTAGGGCTTGGTCATCCCCATTTCAATTTTCATGGAAATTAAACATGATGACATGAATGCCTTAATGCAACTAATGTCAAACAATTCTAGGGCTGTGACAACTCACCCCCACTAAACAAGAATCTCGCCCCGAGATTCAAGACGTGAGGTAAGAGGAAAAAGGGAAGTCACAAACTATCACAATCTCCATGATCCAATTGCCTTCTCGAAGATGTTGGTTCACTCCATCATCTTGGTCTTGACGTCTTTGCTTTTGAGATCTTTTCCCGACACGACAACAGAAAGAAGGGGGAAACCCTACATGATTCGATCTTCACGAAGATCAAGTAAACATGATCGACTCACGGACTGAGACGGTGACACATCTCGAGTTGAGACACAAAACACATCGAGAGGGATGGAAGAACAACGACGGGGTTTGATTGGTGGCAACAATTCCACGCTTAGGGAGATGGTGGATGGTGTCAAGGTGGTGAGGAAATATTTGCCATGATTTAATAACGGGGCACCTCAGGGGAGGTGACGTGAGGAACTCCCCCTTAAGTGGCAAAAAGAATTACTTTTGAATTAGAGATCATTGAGACTCTCCATACCAGCCTAAGGCAATTCACAACGATCATTTGGTGGGATGCAAAGGAATGGTACACCCGGACTAGAATGGATGATGTGGACTACCTTGTTGAAGACAACGCAATGGATGATTTTTGCTTATCATCGGAGGTGGAGGGGACCCATGGTAAGTCCACTTTTGAAGATAAACCTGGACAAGAATTGCTAAGAAGGCAGTCTATAGCGAGATAGCACAAGGACGGTGCAAGCTGGGAACGAAATGCAACTGTTCGAATGTTCCAACCATCATATCTGCCTGAGATTCAGATCCGATTGGTGATGGGATACTTCAGACTCAGCATGTCTGAAAAGGAAAAGTTGCAACACAAATCGACGAGAAGACGTTGCGAGATTCTCGGGATATGAACTACGATAGCAAGCTCCAAAACATGAGCTGGTTTTGCTACAAACATGTGAACATGTTTGTCCTAGACAAGCATGACCACATGGTAGTCTTATAATAAAACACTACCGAGTTCGGGTGGGGAAACCATCCTCGAGGATATCGAAGTCCTTGTATAAGCCGCGGTCTTAGGAAGGAACTTCTTCTCCTTGAACAAATCAATCAGTGGCTTGGTGTGCTATGGAATTCATATGAAATGAAGATGATCAGTCTATCATGCCATAGAATACTTCGCACGTGCATGACTGGCTTGGGATGATTCCAGAGGAAACGAAACAAACCTTTCTCAAATTCATGGCGGCAACTTACACCTAAAGCACATGAATTCGAGGAAGTCACTCCTTCCATCCAAGCATAGGCTTCATGAACGGATCACGAAGGCATTGCTTACACAAGTTTCCAATACTACGTTGATGCTCAACATGACTCATGGGGGAGACAAAATGCTACTGATGGGCTCAACAGCAACTCATCGGAATTTCCATATCACTGGACTTCCACCATCATGTGAACACGTGATAGTATTGGTCAGACCAAAAGATGTAATGGTGTACGCTTGAGGGATCAACCACGAGTAAGACAACATCACGAATATCATTGGTTCTGATTTGACTTGACAATGGCCCATACTCAAATCACGGATTGTTAGGATAATAGGTCCAGCAACTGATAACAGGGACCAATCGATGAAGATATCATCTTTCTTCAACACACACTACACAAGAATATCCCTTTGGAACGAACTAAGTTGGACAAACTTTTATCTTCCAACTCTCCAAGTTATTGTCTAGCTTAACCGACTAGCTCAGGGGTATCCAACACAGATTCTTGGAGAAGGGGTGGTTCACAAGAAACCAACTTGATCACGAGCTCAACATAACAGTCAGGGAACAACCCGGTAACACTTCCAAGGAGATATTTGGAAAGTCACGAACCACCGTATGTTACTAAGCTCGAGAACAATCTTGCTTTTCAGGGCAAGACGAAATGATCAAATGAGTGAGGACTTGACACAATCCTAACTCATCAATCGAAGTGTGCACCAGAAGTAAGGACTAGGTAGCACGATCAATCTTAGGATGATGGTTTAATAACCAACACGCTAAGAATGAGAATATTGTCCATTCACTACCAAGCAACAAGTTGCTCGGGGTATTGATTTCACACATCACAATTCACTTATCGGCTTTCCAGTTGCATCAACACGGAACCGAGAAATGAACAATGATGGTGAGAAGTATCACTGTATCAAGAATTCCTAGGAGGTTGTGCAATTCCCATGACATTCTTGACATAAGATGGCAATACTTCAGGGTAGAACAGAATCAAAATCTGAATTGGCATTTTGATCTGCGGGATACAACTACTTTGACCCAATCCTGGAAATGGATGAGGTACTGGAGTTTGTTTCTCCTAGTCATTCTGGAATAGAATGGCTTGACGGACCACAAGGATAAAAGGCATCGATGAACACAAATGCACACATACCCTTGGCTATCAATTGATAGATGAAGGTCAGAAGACATCTAAGAGAACAACTCAAAGGAACATATAACTTTCTGAGTTGTGGATGCACAGTTTAGTATGTCGAGCGAGCTCAACATTTCTTCCGGATAATCCATGCAGAAAAGGTAGAATTGGCAGAGTCACAAGTATGAATGGAGAACTCCTCAAGAGTACTCTAGTTGTGATCTTTTGGTTCAAAAGAACTTCTGCCATAATTAGTTCATGGTATTTGGAAGAAGGAAATACCACGGACCTCGAGGACTATCGCAAGGTTACTAATATCCTAAAGGAACTAGCAAACACTATCAACATGACGTAAGGTGAATCTCGGGTTCAAGAACCCAGGAGTAGAATGCCTACTACTAAATGGCATCACGGGATGCTTTCGAAAATGGTGGCCAGAATCATCACACTAGGGATACAAAAGCATTGCTAAATTGCTAGGTGACTTCCTAAACATCTAGGGTCATAATAATAGTTCCAACATATATGTCGAGGCAATGGAGTACCTCGACTGACTGGTTAGTGTGCTTAATCGGCCCAAAAGGACATCGAGAGCGGAAGAAGGATTTGCAAATGCATCGGACTATTTAGAGACACAGGATAACTCGGACAGCATAACGGCTGTAAATGCTCAAAATGATTTGAGACATCTTGCAAAAATGGTGGCATAACCACTCAGCAACATCATAACAAGATTCGAGATCAACGGTTATCATACAGAATAGTAGGAACCGAATCGGGATTAAAACCAACAATCTTATAAGTCTATGGATTAGTAACACGTCATCCCGATAGATAGATGAGAAGCCTAGTTCTTAAACCCGTAGAAGAGAAGAGGATGACTCGGATCGAAGGCCATGAGGTATAAGGAGTAAAAAGAGCCTTACGCCCTTCCACAATCAATTCCCTTATATAACTAAAGCATTTCTAGACACAACTTCGACCAGTTTGGCTTGGTAATCCCACTGAGCGATCGCTCGATACCAACGCTGTCGGACCCCGATCCTAAGTCACACCGATCTAGCATGTAACACCTCATATCACTTTGCGGCCTCACGCACGGTATTCCACAGGTGTCGCCTTACCATGGCCGGGACCGCTTATGTCTTTTGGCTCACGTATATGATAGTGTCGCTAGCATCCATATGACAAAGAACCGGGCCGACATGGCTAGTCGTGAACCCAAAGCGCACTAACCCATGGGGACAGGCATACATGAATCACATCGAGCATGTCGGTCATCAACATATATATTGGGCTGTAGCACTGGCTAACAGGACTCCGTATCCCGGCTGTAGCAGGCTAGGCAGGACTCGAATAACACCGCGTGACATTTCCCGAAGGGACAGACATAGGAACGAAGTGAAACACATGCCGCCAGTCAAGTGTCCAAGCAGTAGTGCTGGGCTAGCAGGACTCCGGTGAACCGGGCTGTAGCGGACTACTATCGCTCGGAGGCACGAGACTACATTTCCCCATATGAGAGGCTGCCAAGGATAAACAACTAGTTTGTCGGATCCCACACATACCAAGCATTTCAAAACATACACACAATATGCTCAATATGTGTAGATACAACATGGCATCACAACATAACTCTATGACTCAAAATATTATTCATTAGGCTCCGAGAAGCGAGATATTACAAACATGGGTCTCATGACCCAACACTCAGAGCATACAAGTCAAAGCACAAACGGAAGCTAAACATGTCTGGGTACAGACAACTATAAATGGAAAAGGCCGGGAAGCCTGACTATCTACCAGATCCTACCGAGGGCACAAGATCGTAGCTGAGGTATCAAGCTAAACGTCGAAGTCCACGTGGAACTACTAGCGAGACTGACGTCTCTCTGCAAAAACATAGAATAGGCAAACGTGAGTACAATTGTACTCAGCAAGACTTACATCAGAACTAACTACATATGCATCATTATCAAAAGGGGGTGGTGGAGTTTGACTGCAGCAAGCCAGCTTTGACTCGGTGGCTATCCCGAACTACATTGCAAGTAACTCTTTTGAGGTGGCGCTACGAGTCCACATATTCACCATATCAAATACACCACTATGGATCCGCTCCGTCTACCTCACGAGAAACGCCATCCATAGCACTCACGCTTATCTTGCGATTTTAGAGTATCCACTTTCACTTGTCTATGAACTATGCAAGGGTCCAAGTTTCCATATCCGAGGAATCCGGCTATTGAATAGATAATGATAACCCTGCAGGGTGTACTTCTTCACACACGCTCTCGCCACTTATCGCCTCAGACACGTCATGTACCTCGGCAACCTTCAAGCGGAAGCCAAGGCGAGGGAGTCGGCCACGACCGACTAACCACACAAGTCTCTCGTCCAGGTTTATCGCCTATTCGGGTTCCATCCGCAAGGAGATCCGGCCGGGTGTCGCCACGGCCCCAAACGATGTGAGCAGGGTTCCCAAGCCCACCAACCGGGTGCCACTTGGTACACCGTACATCTTGTGCCTAGTCTGTCCCAAGCCCACCTGCACGGGTGCCACTTGGTAGACTACTAACACTACCTACAAACACCGAAACTAGTTGCAACTCCCGGACAGAGATCAAGTTGATTAATAAGTCGAGAGGGTCGAGTTACGGAACCCAATGTGTGGTAGTAACTGTTCATGGATCACAAACACGTAACTCAGTTCACGAGGACGGTTTCAATGAGACAACTCACCATGTACTCCTACATGGCCTCTCACCGCTACCTTTACCAAATCGTGTTCACACACTTAGCTCACACACGATAGGACATGTTCACCACTTTCCAATTCATTCCCGATGAATCAGACTGACTCAACTCTAAGCAAGCAGGCATGACAAACAAGCATAAATGAGTAGGCACAACATGGCTCAAACAATTCCTACTCATGCTAGTGGGTTTCATCTAATTACTGTGGAATGACAGGTCATGCAAAGGATCAAGGGGTTCAGCTACCGCAGCAAGTAACACATGACTCGTTGTTGTCCTAATGCAGTAAAATAGAGCAGGAGCGAGAGAGTGGGATTATATCGGAATGAACAAGGGGGTTTTGCTTGCCTGGCACTTCTGAAGATAATATAGTTCTTCATCGGTGTCATCGAACTCATCGTCGGTACATCGTCTACCGGGAGGGAATAATTACCGGCAAACAAGAGAGAACACAATCAATGCAATGCACATTCACATGAATGACATGTCATATTAAGGTACTGAATTCACCTAATGCAATAATAATCCAAGTTAGTTGAAGTGGAACTCAAACAAGGTTGAACTCCAACTCCAAATGCTAGTTCATAAGTTACCCTAATCATGATTCATCCTATTCAGTGATGTTAACTTGTTCAAACATGCATGATCATGGCATAAACAGATTCTTCATATTTTTCTGATCATTTTTCATATATAAATTATTTCCATCCGAGTTACGGTTGAATTTCTATGAATTTTTGAAGTTTTGAATATATTCTGGAATTTCCTGAATTATATTAAATCTAGAAACCTAGTTATTGCGTCAGGATGACATCGGGGTGACGTCAGCAGGTCAAAGGCGCCAGGTCCAGGTCAAATCTGACGCGTGGGGACCACACGTCAGTCACACATGATTTAAGCAGGGGGATTAATTAGCCTAACTAAAATCAGGGGCGTCGGGGCCCACATGGCAGTGGCACTAGGGTTGGTTAGCGCGGCCATTAGCGGCTATTGACAAGGCCACGTCGGCGTGGCCGGAGTTAGGCCGGCGACGACCAACCGAGCGGCGGTGGCTCGCCGGAGTTGCGCTAGGGCCGCGGCTGGGGCGCGCTGAGGGCACCAGGAGGGAGCCCGTGATCCCGCGCATCTAGTGAGACCAACGGGAGGTGCGGGGTGGCTGGAGCGGCCGGCGCAGCAAGGCGGCGGCGGAGCGGCGGCATCGAGCGAAACGGGCTGCGGAGCACGACGAGGAGGAGCTAGGGGCGCGTTCGACTCTCGGGAGCGAGCTGCGTCGACCAGTGGTGGTGGCGAGCTACGGTGGCTAGGACCAACGGCGGCGACCAAGACGGCGGCGGCGGAGTTCGGTGCTAAGCGGGCGGTGGCTACAGGTAGCGAGAGAGAGAGGTGAGGGGAACGACGGCGAGCTCACATGGGTCGCGAGAGACGGTCAGCGAGCTCGGGAAGCGGCGACGGTGGCGGTGTGGTGAAGATCCTCGGCGGCGGTGGTGGAGAAGGTGGCGGTGAGACGATGGAGGCCATCCGGCTTGCTTCCTTCGGTGGAGAGGTTCAGCGGGAAGAGGCGGAGCTCGGGGCATGTCGGGAGGAGAGGGGTGGCGGTGGCAGGCGAACAGCACAGTGGCGACAGGCCGCCTTGGTCGCGTGAGGGAGAGGGCCGAGAAGAGGGAGGAGCTCGGGGAGAGAGTGAGAGGGTCCAGGGGGGGGGCGTGGCTGTCTCCGTGGCGTCGCGAGGAGGTCGGGGAGGCTGCCACCGCGAAGCAGGAGGTGGTGCACGGCGTGCGTGCGGGCGACACGCCTCTGCCAGTAGGCAGAGGTAGACGACGGGTGAGCGGGGTTTCTGGTGGTGGGCTGGGCCAACATGGGCCAGCCAGAGGAGGGGGGGGAAAGAAGGCTGGGCGGGTGGGCTGCCAGGTAAGCCAGGTAGTCCTTCTCTCTCTCTCTCTTTTATTTCTGTTTTCTATTTTTTGTAAATATGTTTGGCTTTAACAAAAATGCCAGGGCATTTCCAAAAATCATTAAACTGGTCAATATTACTGTTTGGAATATTTCCAACAGCAAGCATTTAAGTTTAAGATTATTTGAGCATTTAAAATATTTTATAGTATTTAAATGCCCAAATGCAAATACCATATGGATTATTCAAAATCCAAAATGTCTTGGAAAATATCCATCACCTCTGGATATGGTTTTCACCTTTTCCATTAATCATGAACATTTTTGCAAACCACTTTGGGTTCTTTGAAGATATTTTGAAGTTGAACCTATGTGAATTGTTTTAGTGCTAGGGCTTGGTCATCCCCATTTCAATTTTCATGGAAATTAAACATGATGACATGAATGCCTTAATGCAACTAATGTCAAACAATTCTAGGGCTGTGACAGTAGACGCATAGCCCGCCGTCCTCGCCAGGATGGGGAGCTGCGCCGGGTGGTGGGCGGTGGTCGCCGCATATGATCCTTGCCTCTTGAAGCTCGTGGGTCGCCTTGGTGATGAACTCCTGAGCACTAAGCGCTCCATGCCTTGTGCCACGTTGAAGGGAACGTGCGGTGAAGCACGCCTCCACATGGTGCCCAAGCGCTTCCCTCGTGACGTTGGCTAAGTCAGAGGCCCTCCAGAAGAGAGCTCCCGATCCTAGCCTGAGGAGGGCACTGGGTGCGCCTTCCTATGTGAGGGAGGGAGGTGCCCCGACTGCAGGCGCAGATCCTGAGGTGGTGATACTGGAAACGCTGCTCTCCTGAGGCCCTTGGCTGAGTAGCTGGTTCTTCTTCTTGGGGATGGCCTCAGGAGGGTACAGGGTGCCATCGTTGTCGGGGTCTTCGACTGCTGCAGCTTGGTAAGCGCACTTGAGGGAACACACCGCATCCCTTTCTTCACAGGGGAACGTGATGATGCCACCGCTCCCTGGCATCTTGAGGACATTGTAGCCGTGGTGTGTCACTGCCATAAACTTGGCCAAGGTTGGATACCCAAGGATGGCGTTGTACAGCAGGCGGATGTGGGCGACATCAAAGTCAATGAGCTTGGTGCAATAGTTGTCATGCTGGCTGAACGTGACAGGGAGGCGGACCTGCCCTATCAGGGTGGTGGAGCCGTCGGTTACTCCTGAGAAAGGCTTGGTAGGCTGTAGCTGATCGTATGGCACTTGGAGGCTGTCGAATGTCTCGACGGACAAGACACTGAGCCCTGCGCCTTGATGCGGAGGCGGTGGAGGCGCTCTGTGGGCTACGTCGCCCGTAGCTGGAGGTGGGCGAGGTAGTGAGAGGGACGGCGCAGGAGAGACCCAGTGGCGCTGACGAGCTCATCGATGCGGTCCAGCGAATCATCGTATAGGTCATCGACCGGGCGGTAGCACAGGAGTTCACGTGCCATGAGCAGCGCGGCCTGCGTGTCCGAGGTCGCACGACGAGCATGGGACGCCAAGCCGGCCGGAGTCAGCGACAGGGTGGAGGTGCATCCATCCCACTGCACGGAAGGGTGCAGTGATGAAGCTTGCTGCTCGTTCCCTGCCGGGCCAGTTGCAGCGTTGGCAGCGGGTGATGGAGAACGGCGGGGAGGTCCGCCAACAGGCGCTGTCTGAGAGACGCGTGCAGCAACGGCGGCCCGACGCTCAGCGCGGGCTCATCAAGCGTCAACCATGGGTACGGTGGGGCAGTGGAGTGTGGATCGACGGAAGAAAGGCTTCAGCGCACCCCTACCTGGTGTGCCAAATGTCGGATTACGGGTTCCGGCAAACCCTTGAGGTTCGAACACTGGGGTGCGCGCGAAGATCTATCTCTTCCTAGCTCGCTCTCGCAACGATCCCAAGGCCTAGTTCGCCGAACCCAAGGAACAAGAGACACGAGAGTTTATACTAGTTCATGCCACCATTGTGGTGTAATACCCTACCCCAGTGTGGTGTGGTGGATTGCCTGGTAGGCTGAGGAAGAACAAGTACAAGGTGGGAACAGCCTCCTAAGGAGAGGTGTTCTTGAGCTCGATGAGCTGGTGTGGGTGAGAGCGGTCGGAATGATCCTCCCTTTTTTATGGTGGTGGCTAGTCCTATTTATAGAGGCCATGGTCCTCTTCCCAAATGTTAGGCGGGAAGGGATCCCACAACAACCAATTTTCAAGGGAGACAACTAGTACAAATTATCCTGACAAAAGGTGGTCTTCGCCTGCCAAAGGCTCTGGAGGTGAAGCCGCAGTGGGCTCCGCGGTGACCTCCGTCCTGCTGGTCTTGGTCCTATTACACCCATATGGAAACCTTTACCTGATGCATCAGGACTCCTCGCCTACTCCTGCCTCTTTAGCACCAAAGAGGAAACTGGTACTCTGCGCCCGCTGGCGCCCTCTTGGCTTCAGTCGTCACGGCTCACGTCACGTGAACCTCGTGAGGTGCCCCTTGCGTAGATATCTCCGCTCCTCGGGAGCCAGCCTAGTGAGGCCGCCCCTGAGAAGGCCTTGGTGTCGTCCGACTCGCGAGGCTTGGCCCCTCACAAGGGTCTTGAGTGGTCGGTACTAAAGGTGGGCCGTACCGGGCTGTTGGTGGAGCCACGCCCTGGGCCGCAGGCAGGCAAGACTGGGTACCCCCGTTCCCAGGACGCCGACAATATGGATCTCCAAGAGACCATTGTATTGAGAATCAAACGAGAGAGAGGAAGCCATCTAGCTACTAACTACATACCCATAGGTCTACAAAGAACTACTCACGCATCATCCAAGAGGCACCAATGGAAGTGGTGATCCCCTCCGTGATGGTGTCTAGATTGGATCTGGTGGTTCTGGACTCTGCGGCGGCTGGAATTGATTTTCGTCGACTCCCCTAGGGTTTCTGGAATATTAGGGTATTTATAGAGCAAAGAGGCGGTCCGGGGGGCACCCAAGGTGGGCACAACCCACCAGGGCGCGCCTGGGCCTCCTGGCGCGCCCTGGTGGGTTGTGCTCCCCTCGGAGCACCCCCAGGCGCTGCCTTGGCCCATTCGGTGTCTTTTGGTCCATAAAAAATCTACGTGAACTTTCGTTGCATTTGGACTCCGTTTGGTATTGATTTTGTGCGATGTAAAAAACATGCAGAAAACAACAACTGGCACTTGGCACTACATCAATAGGTTAGTACCAAAAAATGATATAAAATGATTGTAAAACATCCAAGATTGATAATATAACCGCATGGAACAATAAAAAATTATAGATAAGTTGGAGCCATATCACACTGCTCCCTTTGGCGAAGTTGGGGCGAACATTGAAGACGGCGGCATTTTCCTTGCGCCCCGAGGAGGGGAGCGATGCCCCTCGCGCGTCTCGGATGCCGCCATTGCCTGCTGCTTCTCCGGAGGAGGTGACAGCTCAACAAGCTGACGTCCTCCCAGAGTAGTGGTGATGAATAAAGAACAAGGGAAGACGGAGAAGGCGGGTGGTAGGGTGTTAGTTCGGAATACGATGGCACCTACGCCTTTATCTTGTATTGGTGACCTGCTGGCTCGACTTTCCGCTCTTCCCCTCCCTCCCGGCACCATCATCACTGGCCTCGTGGTTGCCGGGGAGGGGGTCGCTCTCTTGGTGCCTTTGCCTCCTCCACCAGTCTTCCAGCTAAGCTCCGGCGGTTCTCGCTGGTCCTGGAGGCAGTGACCAGGGCACCACCGAGCTTCTCCCTCCGCTCCTCTCCTTCGCAGCCTCGCCACTCCCGATCTTGTCAGGCTGCGCCCAGCAAGCCCCTGAAGGGATCGGGTCGGGCGTCTACTCAGGCACTCCTTCTGCCCTCTTCACCTCCCACCGCGGTACCTGGGAGAAGAAGGACCTGAAAGGGGGATTACGGGGCACTTATCTATTTTCAATGTAAAATGTGTAGGCGCTTGCCAAACTTTAGTTTAAATTATGTAATATTCTTTACCCATGTTTGTGTTCTGTAAGATCTTTACTTGTTAATAAGTATATTAATGAAAAATACAAACCTTGTCGGGTATTTGTGAATGTAACATGTCCATGCAAAGGTGAAATGCCTCTATACATTCAAGTAAACAAGTTTCCCCCGGCAGGCTATCCTACCGGTACCCTTAGTTCGCTGCGGCGGAGCTAGACCACTGCAACCATCCTGACCGAAGCAACATTCGTGTCTAGGGATGGGAGCACCTAAGCTTCGAAGGTGGCGAGGTTTTCATATGCACAAGTCTGTAATTACGTAACAAGTATGGATAAGAGAGAGAACTTATCTGTTTGGCTTGCCGGGGATCGCAATGTAGGCTCTTCTTCTCCTCTCTTCTTTGGGACCAAGTCCACGGTAAGACCCTGTAGTTTAGTGCAGATGAAAATGATGCCACATGCGAACTTATCTACATGAACATGCTATGCTCATGATATGCTTATGCATGCACACAATTTGTTGGCGGCCCCTAGCGCTTCATTTATTTCTCTGTTGCTCATGGTCTATGCCTGGCTTTGTACGAGGGGTTACATGCAATATCGGCAAGGCCTGTACAAAAGGGTGGCTGCCGGGCAGGGCCCGACAGCCGCGCTCTACGGGTAGAACTTACGGAGACGCTCAATGTTCCATGAGTTTTGCAATTGAATGATGAGGGAGTCCTGGACTAAGGGGTCCTCGGGCGTCCGACCTATTATCTCCGGGCCGGACTGATGGGCTGTGAAGACATGAAGACCGAAGATTATACCCGTGTCCAGATTGGATTATCTTTGGCATGGAAAGCAAGCTTGGCGATCAATTATGAAGATTCCTTCCTATGTAACCGACTCTATGTAACCCTAGATTCCCCCGGTGTCTATACAAACCGGAGGGTGTAGACCGGATAGGATACATTCATTACCATAGTCATACAGGCTAGTGTTTTAGGGTTTAGCCATTACGATCTCGTGGTAGATCAACTCTTGTAATACTCATATTCATCAAGATCAATCAAGCAGGAAGTAGGGTATTACCTCCATAGAGAGGGCCCAAACCTGGGTAAACATCGTGTCCCCCATCTCCTGTTACCATCGATCCTAGACGCACAGTTCGGGACCCCCTACCCAAGATCCGCCGATTTTGACACCAACATTGGTGCTTTCATTGAGACTTCCACTATGCCGTCGATGAAAGGCTCGATGGCTCGCCTTGTCCTTAAAGACAACATCACCTCCGGGGGAGCTCTGGCCCCAGGCCAAACCCTCCGGCTGGGCGGCTTTACTATGATCGCCCGTTCAGCCATTGAGCCGACGATGACCTATCGGGCCATCAAAACCCCCTTCGCATCAACTCCGAGCACTCCAAGTAGATGGATCCGACAGAGTTTTCGTCTTTGAACGAATTCCTAGATCACATCGCCGGTTTGGGAATTTATGACCCACAAGTATAGGGGATCTATTGTAGTTGTCGGTGTCAAAACCGGCGGATCTCGGGTAGGGGGTCCCGAACTGTGCGTCTAGGCGGATGGTAACAGTAGACAAGGGACACGATGTTTTTACCTAGGTTCGGGCCCTCTCGATGGAGGTAAAACCCTACTCCTGCTTGATTAATATTGATGATATGGGTAGTACAAGAGTAGATCTACCACGAGATCAAAGAGGCTAAACCCTAGAAGCTAGCCTATGGTATGATTGTTGTTCGTCCTACGGACTAAAACCCTCCGGTTTATATAGACAATGAAGAGGGCTAGGGTTACACAGAGTCGGTTACAATGGGAGGAGATCCACATATCCGTATCGCCAAGCTTGCCTTCCACGCCAAGAAAAGTCCCATCCGGACACGGGACGAACTCTTCAATCTTGTATCTTCATAGCCCAGGAGTCCGGCCGAAAGTTATAGTCCGTCCATCCGGACACCCCCTAATCCAGGACTCCCTCAGTAGCCCCTGAACCAGGCTTCAATGACGACGAGTCTGGCGCGCAGATTGTCTTCGGCATTGCAAGGCGGGTTCCTCCTCCGAATACTTCATAGAACATTTTGAACACAAGGATAGTGTCCGGCTCTGCAAAATAAGTCCCACATACCACCGTAGAGAGAATAATATTTGCAAAAATCCAATCTGCTGACATATTCCGCAACGTGACATCGCACCACGGCCAAGCCTTTATTCGAATCGTTTTTACTGTCCCACCTCAGCGCGTTTGGCGAGGCGGTTTCCTTGGCACGTCTTGTCGAAGCAGAGATCGTGTCCCCTTATTCCGGGATTCTCATTAAAACGGGCGTGGGTAACCCGATCGTGCCTATTGGTATGTCTCCTCAATCGAAGGCGAGTCTGAAACGGTCACGGGGAGGGCTCTTGGTATTCAACCTCTTTATAAAGAGACCAAGGCTCTACTCCTTTCTTTTAATCTCAATCGAATCCGCCTCTCGCCTCGAGTTCCAACACCCAAAGCTCCAGATTCAGGCGCTTCGGACCTTCGATGATGTCCGGCTCCGACCTTCAAGGCCGGTGGATGCCTTCCTCCATTACGGACGATGTCGTGGAATTGTCACGGCAGATTTCCTCATGAAAGGACTTAGTCGCGGGGCCATCGTACGGGTTAACTTAGAGGGGTTAAGCGGACGCAAAGACACAAGAGTTTATACTAGTTCGGCCCCTTCGATGAAGGTAAAAGCCTACGTCTAGTTTGTGATGGGATTGATGTGATTTGGCGACTAGGGAGCAATAGCCGCCTAAACCTCGAATTGTTGTTTTCCTAAACCGCTTGTAGGGTCGTCCCCTTATATACACGGGTTGACGTCGGCCGGTCTCTGAGTCGAGGCGGCTCATACAAGTGTCGGCTCGGTCTCTCCTTTCTCTTATCTTACAACACAAGTTACATGGTTATGGCGGTTTTACCATTATGGGCCCTAACTTCACCTGGGCTCCGGGCCTCTAAGCTCTGCAGCAAGCGCCACCTTCTGAGTCTTCATGGGCCCCAATTATGGCCGAGGGTAAACCGGCCCCTTCAGGGCGGTTTATATTCAATAGTTACATCCCCAACATTAGGCCCCAGATTGACTTGAACCTGTTCATGTTAATCTTCAACATCTTAGGAAACTGAATATCTTCCTTCATATTTAAGTAAACCGCCATCTGCTTAAACCGCCGTGACGTCATCCTCCGACCACAGACAGCGGAGCATATTGGCGTCATCTTTATTAAAAAGCCCAAGCAGTAAGATTCCCTTCATTTAATACTATCCGGAAATTGAGGCGACAGCTGCGCCGTCTGCGCTTTCAACTCCTTGATTCTACTTTTATTAATTACTCCGTCTCATTATAAATAGACCGGAAGGCCCTTTCTCCTCTTCCTCCTTCCACACTTCTTCTTCCTCGCGACGCTCCAGCTCTGAAGCTCCGCCGTCGCCTCCGACCTCCGAACGCCGCGTCAGTGCAAGGCCGCTGCATCAACCTGGTTGTACCAGAGACTCTCGGCGCTCCTCCGCTGTTCTGTGCATCGGGTAAGGCTCCTCCTCATGCCCTAGATCTGCATCTTGAGGCTCCTGTTCATATCGTCGTTCATAGGTGTTCATCCCTAGTCTCTTCATACCTGCTCGCCACGGCTTTTTAATCCAACCGTAGCATATATCACTGTGTAATGCTGCTCCGCCTTGGTTTAGTACTACGCACATCTTTCTTTTTGTTCAGACCCTCTTGTTAGAGCATACGAACTTCCCTGCCCTATATAAGCCTTGCATGGAGTGCAGAAATTTTTCCTTACTGAATCTTCGGCAGATCCAAATTAACTCCATTCATATGTGAAACCTGTTTCTGTCCACACTTAGCAGATTTTCCAGTTCTGTCTCTTCTTCCTAAGGGCGGTTTAATTTTCTGATAGCTAACCCGCCATACTCCATTAGTCCTCAGTTAAACCGGAAATTGGAACTGACTGCCAAATTGCCGGTTTAGCATTGTATAATATGTCTGAACCGTTAACGGTGAACCGTTTTTACTTTTCCTTCGCAGATTTCTTCTTCGGAATGGCCAAACAATTCTCAGCTTGCAATTGGGTCGGTCCAAGATCACGAGCGCAACTCAATGGATATGTCACCACGGCGCTTTAGCCTCCAAAATGTCCTCCATTGGCCTGTTAGGATGCGAATGCCCTCCTGAACCTCAAGAAGGAGAAGTAATTGTATTCATGCAACACTTAGACCGGGATTCAGCCGCCGGATCAAAATTCTTCCGGGATGTCCTCGCAAGTTTCCAACTCCATCCACAAGATATTGGCCCGAACTCTGTGTCCAATATATGCAATTTCAAGTTTTACGTGAAGTCTATCTTCAAGAAGAACCATCGTGGAGCTGTTAAGGATTTCTTTCATCTCGAACCGCCCGTCGGAGTTTTCGGATGGTCCTAACACGGGCGGGTGGCGTTTCAATCCAGAAAAGGAAGGAAGTAGACTTTCCTCACGCAAAACACCATAGCCATCCGAAAGATTGGAACCAAACCTGGTTCTATTGCTGGAATACCGCTCATAATAATGAGACACCCTTGCCGGGCTACCGCCCTCACCGGCTTAGCAACCACCATCCATTGCCTTTACGCTTGACCGCCACAGAACGGAAGAATTTTGCGCCTCAAATTATCAAACTCCCGGCTCTAATGGCCAATGGCTTAACTGGTATTGACCTTGTTCGATGTTGGGTTTCTTGGGGCATCCTGCCATTAAGCCGCCACCCCGGATTGATGCACGAATACACTGGTAGCGTCCAAGACCCTCAAAGACGTCACGAACTACCAATAACTGAGCTTGAAGTCACTGGGACAGTGAAGAAAATGCTCGATGAACCGATCTCCGTCTGCAGCCAAACCGGGTTGGCCCCATTCTGTGTTTCCAACAAACCGCCTGCGGTAAGGCTCCGCTCATCACTCTTCTGATATTAATGCCTTAGTGATATATATTAATCCTTGTTACTTTTCAGGCTGACAGCTCCTTCTGGAAACGAACCAAACCGGCCCGGGTTCCTCGTGTAAAGTCCAAGACCACCAAGAAAGCTGGTAAGAGGAAAACCGCCGAGTCTTCTGATCCGCCGGAAGAAGAAGATTCAGAAGCTAAGGTAAAGCTTGATTTACTTTGTCCCTTTTTATCCTTCATCCTATTGACAGTTACAATTCCCAGGATGATGCTGAAGCCAGTCATGCCGATCCTGTTGATGTAACCATTCTTTCTTCCAAATCTGATCTTGTGCCGGTTAAAAGAATTCGCCGCACAGTCCGGAAAGTGAAAAAATCACACTCTCGTGCTCATTTGAATCCGAACCTTTCTTTGAACACAGCAGGCTGAAGAACGCCGTACGACCCGGCATAGCGGTCAACAAATTACATTGTCCGGTTTACCTGACACCCCAACCCGGAAGCGTCGTCCAGAGGTGATTTGTTCTCCTGAAAAGCGTTATCCTTTGAAAGGTTTCTTCCGATGTCCTCTCAGTCCATCTGATCCGAATTATCAGGCCTCTTCCAACTCATCTGGCGGTTCATCAACCACTCAACAGCCTCCTCTTAAAGTTGTTGCGGGGTAAGCATAACACTCTTTTTTGTTTTCTTCGCATTGGTCGGCTTATCATACTCTAACTCTGAACATTGCAGCACCAAGGCTCGCTTAAGTAAGAAGGCGAAAACCCTTGACCCTACTGTGGATGTTGATCCGGAGAAGACTCCAGAGCACCATGGCGAAAAGCCTGAAGTTGCTAAAAACAGTTCTGCCGGGTTGAACCAAGACGACAATGCTAATCCGCCAGAATTTGAACTGGATGCCCAAGTGGAAACCTCACATCCTGCTCCACCGAGTCCTGCAGCGGAACGGGTCGTAATTGCTGAACCGCCGAACCTGGGTATGAAAACACCAAGCCCAAGGAAGAATGCCAATCTGGCCAGCCCGACCAAAAATGATGATGTCATAGTGATGGGCACCGCCTACACCGCCCCTGGCAATCCGGTCGCTTTATCAAAACACGGCGCCAAGGGAGAGTCTACTGCCATGAGTAAAGAGAAGGGAAAAACTGATCTGTCAGCTTATGACAACTTCTCTGCCCAAGAACTTCACTCCGGCTTCCTAAACCGACTCTACACAAGTCGTGACTTCGAAGCCGGTCTGGTGAATCGTATGAAGGAATGCTATGAGGTAAGGAGTTATGCCTCTCTTGTACTTTTGTTTTCTAGTAGCCCCCAAGGGCCGGTTCAACTTAGCATAGTTAAACCGGGACTTAATATAAAACTCATACGCCTCAAACTTCAGTGCTGTAGCCCCCAAGGGCCGGTTCAACTTAGCATAGTTAAACCGGGACTTAACTTGTATCACCATAGCAAGATGAGATCAATTAGCCATTAGCCCCCAAGTGCCAAGTTGAATACCTGTATTGAGCTTGGGACTTCATAATGAAACAACTAACGTGATCCATTTTTTATCAGAGTGAGATATACCAGCAAGCCGTACAACTCAAGGACCTTCGTGCCAATCTGAAGACTCAACAAGCAGAAGCCACCAAGGCCAAGGATGAATTGAAAACCGCCTTGACCACTATGGAGCAGCTCCAGGAGTGGTATAAATCCGAGCAGGCCAACTGGGCACCGAGAAGGCTGGTTTGCTAAAACGGGCGGAAGATGCTGAAGCGGCTCTTAAACCGGTGACAGAAGAGCTCACCGGACTAAAGCACCAAATTAATGCCATGACCTCTGCGATTTTGGTAAGAGATTTTCACCGATTACTATTCCGTTTTGATATTTCCGCATGACTTAACTTTGAGCTGTCTTAAACCGGTATAGGGAAGCGTATTGCTCATCTGGGCTCTGATATGCGGAAGAAGCTCAAGGCTGCATACACGCTGATTGAGCAACTGTATACCGGCACCCAGCGAGTCATATGCGCTACGTCGTATGATAACATAGCTCCGTCCTTGATCAAAGATATGCTGGGCCGGCTATCCATGATTCCGGCACAACTTGAAGAGTTGAAACGATCCGCGGCCCGGGCTGGCACTTTATTGGCTCTAACTCGCGCCAAGGCGTGGATAGCGGACCTTGATCCGGCTGACATAGCCAAGGGCTTCCCCAGCGCTCAAGAAAACGGCGAAGCCTTTGATAATGACGCCCTCAAACGAATAACAAAGGAGATGCGTCCTCTGGCGAGTCAACTGGCAGCAGAAGCCAACCTGGCGGTTTATCGCTCTTTCTATGATGCAAACAACAGGCGGGTGGAATTTGTCATTCCAGAAGTGCAGAACCTTGCTCCTCCAATCCGTAAGCACACTTATGCCCCTGACGTTGATCCGGCTGAGCTTATAAGTGAAGAGGCTATCTTTCAGGCTTTAAACCGGATTGACTGGTCTACCAATGACTTCCGGCCATTGGGTGAGGAAGAGGAAGAAGCTGAACCGACGCCAGACGACCCATCTTCTTCACGTCAAATCGGCGAGGAAGCTTAATCCGTCAAGCCGGTTGATGCATCATAAGCTGCTAGTCATACCGCCATTCGAAATGTTGGGCCTCGGAAGGCCTTGTAATAGAATAGCCAGCACTTTTGTTTTGAATATGCCTTTATGCCTTCAGTCTGCAACCTTCGCGCAGAGGTGCTGATACTTTTGATTGAATAATCGAAACCTTCAATCTATTTTGCCTGCAATCACAAATTCTTAAACTGCCACGGCGGCTTGTGCCGCCAGCCGGCTTGTGGCGCTCCTATGTATATGTAAGGAAATATTGAGGTATATGATCAAAATTTTGTGATACAAAAATACCTGCCAGCGTCGGGCATGCAGTTGGCTGAGCCAACCTTGAAGCGGAGGTTGTATAAACCATTACCATCAAAGGAGACAACAGCTCCTGTGTTTAGAATGCCGGATTACCAGGTAAACCATGCCGGGTCATGTTAAGCCCCCTGTTACTCCATAATGGGATGTTTAACAGGAAAAATCAAACCGGAAAAGTTATCTCCAGATTAAAAAATAAACCAAATTCCGTCAATGGACTGGTTGAACCGATTTGAATAACACTTATGAAAGAATACGGAAGCAAAGGCAATGAAAAAACCGTTTGCAAAAAGAGGCTTTATTGAGCCGATCAGATGGCGCTACCATGGTCGAACACGACCAAGCTCCCAATAAGGTGTAGCTATGGTTCAAGTCAGCCAGGTCCCCAACTAAAACCGTGGCATTATGTCGATCAAGTGGCGTGGCAATGGTTCGGGCTCGACCAAGCCCCCAAGTGACTCTATGACCTTAGGCCGACCAAGAGGCGTGACTGGTTCAGACTTGACCATGTCCCCAAGTGATCTGGTGGCTTTCGCCTATCAAAAGGTGTTGCATTGGTTCGGACATGACCAAGCCCCCAGATGACATCTAGAAGCTTCTGAAAAGCAAGCTCAAGGGATAAACCGGAGGCCATTTTAAGACAACAACTCCATGTACCCAAGCGGATTTTTACTGAGCGGATACCCGCTTTAGCGAGGCTCCGGTTTATTGCTTTTATTCATAATATATACATTGTCATAATATGTACATAAGGAGAGCCGATGGCTCGGGTATAATAAGGCGAAGATGAGCTATGTTCCACGGCTGTTGGTCTCCTCTTCGGCGTGCGTGAGTCTTTATGCTCTCGAACATCAATCGAGATAGTATGACCCGTTGTGCAGATTCTTGCTGACCACAAAGGCCCTTCCCAAGGTGGGGATAGCTTGTGCATATCCGTCTAGTCTTGAATGAGCGAAGCACCAAGTCTCCTTCTTGAAAGGTTACGGTTACGACCCGTCATTGTGATACCGGCGAAGATCCTGCTGGTAAATCGCCGAGCGAGCAGCCGCCATATCTCGTTCTTCATCCAGTCGATCCAAAGCATCCTGCCGTGCTGCCTCGTTATCTGCCTCAACATAGGCTGCCACACGAGGCGAGTCATGACGGATATCGATGGGGAGGACCGCTTCCGCTCCGTAGACCATAAAGAATGGTGTGTATCCAGTGGATCGGTTAGGGGTAGTATTTATACTCCATAACACAGATGGTAGCTCTTCTACCCAACAGCCCGGCGTCCTCTGTAAAGGGACCATAAGCCGGGGCTTGATACCTCTCAGGATCTCCTGATTAGCTCGTTCCACTTGACCATTGGACTGTGGGTGAGCTACTGAAGAAACGTCAAGCCGGATGTGCTCACGTTCACAAAACTCCTTCATGGCACCTTTGGACAAATTGGTACCATTATCTGTGATGATACTATGTGGAAACCCAAACCGGAAGATCACCCTTTTGATGAACTGAACCGCCGTGGCCGCATCACACTTGCTAACAGGCTCTGCCTCGACCCACTTTGTAAATTTGTCGACTGCTACCAGCAAGTGTGTCTTCTTGTCCTTGGACCTTTTAAAAGGTCCCACCATGTCCAGCCCCCAAGTCGCAAACGGCCAAGTAATTGGAATCATCCTTAATTCTTGGGCTGGTATATGAGCACGTCTAGAAAACTTCTGGCAACCATCACATCGCCTGACCAGATCTTCCGCATCAGCATGGGCAGTCAACCAATAAAAACCATGGCGGAACGCCTTAGCCACCAAGGATTTTGAACCGGCGTGGTGACCACAGTCCCCTTCGTGGATCTCACGCAATATTTCACAGCCTTCCTCAGGGGACACACAGCGCTGAAACGCCCCTGACACACTGCAATGATGCAACTCGCCATTAACAATGGTCATAGACTTAGACCGCCCGAACTATCTGCCAGGGCCAGCGTCTCATCTTACGGTAACTTCGCCCGGCTCATGTCGCCAAATAAGGGAGCGTCAATCGGAATGACATGCAGGGCTGCCACCAAGCGAGCCTCCGGATCAGGAATAGCCAAATCTACTTCATCAGGAAGCTTGACTGACGGGTTGTGCAGTACATCAAGGAAGACATTGGGCGGGACCGGTATGCGTTGAGAGCCCAACCGGCTTAAAGCGTCCGCCGCTTCGTTCTTCCGACGATCCACATGGTCCACCTGATAGCCTTTAAAATGACCTGCAACAACATCCACCTCCCGACGATATGCAGCCATGAGTGGGTCTTTGGAATCCCAAGTGCCTGACACTTGTTGGGCCACCAAGTCCGAGTCACCGAAGCACTTAACCCGGCTTAGATTCATCTCCTTAGCCATCCGAAGACCATGGAGCAAGGCTTCATACTCAGCTGCATTGTTAGTACAAGGGAACATTAAGCGGAGGACGTAACAAAACTTTTCACCTCGTGGGGAAGTTAACACAACTCTAGCCCCCGAGCCCTCCAACTGCCTGGACCCGTCAAAGTGGATGTTCCAATAGGTATGATCCGGCTTTTCTTCAGGCGCTTGTAACTCCGTCCAATCATTAATGAAATCCATAAGTGCACAGGATTTTTTTGCCGTCCGAGGCACATACCTTAAACCGTGCGGCCCAAGCTCTATAGCCCACTTAGCAATCCGCCGATCGCTTCCGGTTACGTATGATATCGCCCAAAGGAGCTGAATCGACCACCGTGATGGGATGCCCTTGAAAATACTGCTTCAGCTTCCGGCTTGCCATAAAAACTCCATACACCAGCTTCTGCCAATGCGGATATCTCTGCTTGGACTCAATGAGCACCTGCTGATGTAATAAACCGGACGTTGAACCGGATACTCCTTCCCTGCCTCCTTCCGCTCTACCACAATGGCTATGCTAACTGCCCTGGCATTAGCAGCAACATATAGCAGAAGCGGCTCCTTGTCAATGGGAGCGGCGAGAACAGGCGGGTTGGCCAATTGCCGCTTTAAATCCTCCAATGCTTCATCGGCGCTGAACTCCAGACAAACTGATCCGTCTTCTTCAGCATATGGTACAAAGGAATGGCCTTCTCTCCGAGGCGGCTGATAAACCGGCTTAGCGCGGCAATCCGACCCGCCAGACGCTGGACATCATTAATGCACTTTGGCTTAGCCAAGGAGGTGATAGCCGTAATTTTCTCCGGATTAGCTTCAATCCCCCTGTTGGACACAAGAAAACCCAATAACTTGCCTGCCGGAACACCGAAAACACATTTTGCCGGGTTAAGCATCATCTTGTACACCCGCAAGTTGTCAAAGGTTTCTTTCAGATCCTCAATCAGTGTTTCCTTCTTCCTTGATTTAACAACAATATCATCCACATGAGCATGCACGTTACGGCTGATCTGTTCGTGCAAGAAATTCTGTACGCAACGCTGATAAGTCGCTTGGGCGCTCTTGAGCCCAAAAGGCATAGACACATAGCAGAAGGCTCCAAACGGAGTGATAAACGCTGTCTTCTCCTGGTCCTTAACCGCCATTTTAATCTGATGATATCCAGAATATGCATCGAAAAAGCTCAAACGCTCACAACCCGCCGTAGCATCAATAATCTGGTCAATGCGGGGGAGGGCGAAAGGATCTGCTGGACAAGCCTTGTTAAGATCTGTGTAATCCACACACATGCGCCAAGTGCCGCTTTTTCTTAAGGACCAACACCGGATTAGCAAGCCACTCTGGATGGAAAACTTCAACGATAAAACCTGCTGCTAAGAGCCTGGCAACCTCCTCTCCAATGGCCTTGCGCCTTTCCTCGTTAAACCGGCGAAGAAACTGCTTTACCGGTTTGTACTTGGGATCAACATTAAGAGTGTGCTCAGCGAGTTCCCTCGGTACACCTAGCATGTCAGAAGGCTTCCATGCAAAAATGTCCCGATTCTCACGGATGAACTCGATGAGCGCGCTTTCCTATTTAGGATCCAAGTTAGCACTGATGCTGAACTGCTTGGACGAATCACCGGGCACAAAGTCAACAAGTTTAGTCTCGGCCGCCGATTTAAACTTCAGATCCGGATCGTGCTCTGTAGTTGGCTTCTTCAACGGCGTCATATCCGCCGGATCAACATTATCTTTATAATACTTTAGCTCTTCGGTGGCACAAACCGACTCTGCGTAAGCCGCATCACCTTCCTCACACTCTAAAGCGATCTTGCGGCTCCCATGAACCGTTATTGTCCCTTTGTGACCCGGCATTTTTAGCTGCAAATAGACATAACAAGGCCGCGCCATGAACTTGGCATAAGCCGGCCGCCCAAACAGGGCGTGGTAAGGGCTTTGAATTTTCACCACTTCAAATGTCAATGTTTCCGATCTGGAGTCATGTTCATCCCCAAAGGCCACCTCCAGAGCTATTTTACCAACCGGATATGCTGACTTGCCAGGCACCACACCATGAAACACTGTATTGGACGGCTTGAGATGTTTATCTGTTAATCCCATACGACGGAAGGTCTCATAATACAGGATGTTGATGCTGCTTCCTCCGTCCATCAGCACCTTGGTAAACTTGTATCCTCCCACCTGAGGCGCCACCACTAGGGCTAGCTGACCCGGATTGTCAACCCGAGGCGGATGATCCTCTCTACTCCACACAATAGGCTGCTCTGACCAGCGTAGGTAATGCGGCACGGCCGGTTCAACAACGTTGACTGCCCGCTTCTGAAGTTTCCGGTCTCGCTTGTCCAAGCTAGTGGTGAAGACGTGATACTGTCCAACATTCAACTGCTTCAGATTGCTTTGATAACCCGACTGCTGCTACTGCTGATTGTAACCACCTTGGTTGCTCTAATTGTTCTGATTGTTCTGATTGTTCTGCCCGCCCGGATTACCATTAAACCCTGGACCGGAATTTCCTCCACCGTAACCCGGGCCGGACCCTGAACCGCCGCCGGGCCCTTGATCATACCGGAAAGCATTAGAACTTTTGAACTCCTGCATAATGTAAGGTGGTTTGCTGGCGCCTCCTTCGTCCCATGCTTCGGACAGGGCTGATTCAACAGATAATTCAACCGGTCTGGATTGTGATTAGGCGCACCACCTCGGTTCGGCTGTTTACCCTTGCGCCGTTGACCCTTGTCCTGCGCGTTGGTGTTGGCTACGAAGCCCATGTTACCATTCGCTTTACGCTTGTTTCCTCCATTACCCGCCGACCGATCTGCTGGCCTCTGGAGTTGCTGTTCATTTTCCTTCCTGTTTCATCATCCTCCTCAGACTCGGGATCCTTGGTACTATCAGAATCATCATACTTCACTAAAACGCCCATGAGAGTGCCCATGTCATTGCAAAAACGCTTCATGCGACCCAGCTTCAATTTTAAAGGTTTAAACCGGCAGTTGCCTTCTAGGGTTAAGATCGCAGAATCAGTGTTGATCCGGTCGAAGAATGTAAAACTTCGGAACGCGCGTACTCCAACGGGTTGTGGATTCTCCTCTGCTGGACACAAGCCGCCAAGTCCACCACAGACATGGGCTGCTTACAGGTGTCTTTGAAATTTTGAATGAACCGGGTCCGCAACTGGGTCCATGAACTGATGGAATTGGGTGGCAAGTTTTTCAACCAAGTACGGGCCGTGCCTTCAAGCATCATGGTGAAATACTTCGCACAGGCAGCTTCATTCACATCCAGCATCTCCATGGCCATCTCATAGCTTTCTATCCATGCTTCCGGAGCCAGATCGGCGGTATAATTGGGCACTTTGCGTGGCCCCTTGAAGTCTTTGGGCAAGCGTACATTGCGTAAAGTGGGGACGAGGCAAGGCACCCCCAAAGAGCCAGATGTAACCCCAGGCTCGAAGATGGTCGGTCGAACCGGTGCGAGCTGATGATCCTCATGCTGTGCTGCTAACTCGGCCTCCCTACGTGCCCCGGCCCGGTCCACCACCTCTTGAGCGTTTTCGAAACCACCCGCCGGGTTGTTGCCACGGGGTGCACCGCGCTGCGCATTACTTGACACAGCCGGTTCATCTGCGTGCCTGCTATAGCTCCGGCTTGGGCGGGGGGTGGAGTGGATCCGATCCCGGCTATATGAATACGCTTCCTGTTGGACCAGAGCCGTCCTAAGGAGCTCTTTGACCCGGCGCGTTTCTACCGCCTGTGGTGAGTCGCCTTCGATTGGAATCGCCTCCAACCGCGCCGCAGCCGCAACAAGGTTATCCATCGGGTTGGAGTAGTGACCTGGAGGTGTTTGCACAGCCTGAGGTGCGCCGGCATGATGGCGAGGCAGATCTATCACACGGGGCTAAATCGGCGCGCCCGTCCCCAGTGCTTCGGCGGTTCACCACACCGGCGGATTCTGGTCCCTGCTCCTGGGGTGTTGAAGAGGTCTCTTCCTCGAAAACCGAGGGCAAACGGATCTGTACTTTCTTTTCATGACTTCATGCGACGCGTTACGATCCAAGATGAGCCTATAAGCTCTGCAGATCCAAAGCGGCCCATTCTGCCGCCATCCTAACGTCCGCGGCTGCCAGATCCGCTTTAGCCTGAGTGATTTGTTCCTTCACCTTTGCAATCTCCGCATTATGCAGGTCTTGATTTGCCGGGTTAGCCTCTGCCATGAGCACAGCCAATGCATCAAATAATTCTGATAAAACTTGAGCCGGCGGGCGCACAGGGCCTCCCGCCCCGGCTGCCATCGCCGCTGTTGAACCGGCGACCATTGGCGCAGCGGTCGAAGAGTGAAGCGTCACTTGTGTACCGGCCATGAATATTCCAACCCGGTTGGGCAGATCAAAGGGGTACGGAATACTCTCATCATCGGAACAGCCCCCCGATCTGGCCATCTTGCAGCTGGTACAGAGACTCGGTTTCCCCGGTCGACGACTCGTCATCAGAGTAGACAACGGTTTCGCCACCAGATGCTGATCCGCCCTCATAGTCTCCTCAGTGGATGACTCCCACAAAAGCACGCCTGACATCCGGTTTAGCCAGGGCAGGATTCTTCTTCGCCCGCTGAGCCGTCTCGACGAGGTCGGTGCAGATGTCCGGCCCAGGCCCTGGCTCACCGATCTTGCCGATGAACACGTGTATGCCACCAAAGGGGACCCGGTACCCGTACTCAATCGAGCCGGCCTCGGGGCCCCAGCCTGCATCGTCGATGTAGAGCTTGCCGCGACGACTCTTGGTCATCCGGCCTACAGCATAGCCTTCGAGTCCTTCAAACTTGCCCTCTAAGATCATCAAACCATCGTGCGATAGCCCCACGGTGGGCGCCAACTGTCGTGGAATTGTCACGGCAGATGTCCTCATGAAAGGACTTAGTCGCGGGGCCATCGTACGGATTAACTAAGAGGGGTTAAGCGGACGCAAAGACACAAGAGTTTATACTAGTTCGGCCCCTTCGATGAAGGTAAAAGCCTACGTCTAGTTTGTGATGGGATTGATGTGATTTCGGCGACTAGGGAGCAATAGCTTCGCCTAAGCCTCGAAATGTTGTTTTCCCTAAACCGCCGCCGGGTCGTCCCCTTATATACACGGGTTGACGTCCGGCCGGTCTACAGAGTCCCGAGGCCGGCTCATACAAGTGTCTGGCTCGGTCTCTCCTTTCTCTTATCGTACAACACAAGTTACATGGTTATGGCAGTCTTACCATTATGGGCCCTAACTCGCCCCTGGGCTCCGGGCCTCTAAGCTCTGCAGCAAGCGCCACCTTCTGAGTCTTCATGGGCCCCAATTATGACCGAGGGTAAACCTGCCCCTTCAAGGCGATTTATATTCAGTAGTTACATCCCCAACAGACGAAGACGTGCTAAAGCTAAGAGATGCCAGGTATCTAACCGGTGAAATCTCGCATAGGCTGCCTGCTCAAGGGCAGGTTATTCCCACTCCCAAGCCTGGTGAGAGCATGGTGTTCGCTTCTCGCTTCCTTCGGGGGCTAGGCTTCCCGACGGACCCCTTCGTGAGTGGGCTCATGTTTTATTACGGGCCGGAATTTCACGACTTGCACTACTAGAAAAACCACTACTAATGGCGCACCTAATTTGGCCATTAATGGCGCATCACTGGCGCGCCATTAATAGCACGCCATTAGTAATTTTTACTAATGGCGCACCTCCTGGTGCGCCATTAGTATCTGGTATACTAATGGCGCACCACCTGGTGCGCCATTAGTATATGCCAGTGCGCCATTAGTATGCCTCCCGGGGCATGTATACCAGTGCTTTGAGATACTAATGGCGCACCACCTCGGATGCGCCATTAGTAATCACAGATACTAATGGCGCACTACCCGATGATGCGCCATTAGTATGATCGTCATACTAATGGCGCCTTTGTCATGTGATGCGCCATTAGTATGAATATTAGGTTTTTTTATTTTTTATTTTCTGTTTTTTGCACAGGTTACAAAATGTATAATTTGACAAAATATAGACAGCACACATCAACAATAGATTCATCAAATACAATAGAAGATTAGTCTTTGAATACAATTCATCATATTAGTCTCCGAATACAATTCATCATATTAGTCTCCGAATTGAAAAGACCGAACAAAGATAGAACATTATATTACAAGTCTCGAGACCGCGAGTAGCGAGTTTGTCTTCACATTACAAGTCGATATCGATCATCTAAACTACCATCACATAGAAGAGAGCTGCGGTCATCACGATGAGCATCATCACGATGAAACTCGCCTTCATCCGGTTCCTCCAACGCTCCCTCCCTCTCCCGCTAGATAGCGGGCGATCTAGATTCGCCTCGCCCTAGTGGTGTACCCTTTGTAACTGCTACCGCTGAATCGGTGAACCTGTCTCCGACACTCCTCCCGGTCATCGAGACTCCGAACCTTACCCTTGTACACGACATACGCCGGCATCGCTATGCACTAGCCAAACGTAAACGTTAGTACCAATTCACAGACAATACATAAGCAATATATAAGTATGCAAATGTAACGATCGGAGAGAAAAGCAAGACATTAATAGCATCGATTACATCTAAGTTGAACGACTCTCAAACCAAAGAGACATACTACAAGTTCATTAAAGTTTAATTACAACATGAGCCAATCGATGTTTCAGAACTAGACAACTCGACTCAAGGGACCGGAGCGTGGATGAAGCCGCCGCTCATCGTGGGAGTCATGAAAGAATGGGCGTTGTCATCCTGCATTTGTAGCATTGTGTCGATGTCACCGTTGGACGGTTGATTTCGAGGTAGAACTGCCCCGAGGTACGGCGACATCTTGATGGATGATTTCCGCAAACTCCGATGGATGCGAAGAATTTTGTCGGAGGTCGCGCCCTGGATTGCCGACACGCCGCGCCCAATCTTGAGTTTACTCGGTAGCGAAGTTGATGATGGTCCCGCACGATCGCCTCGCATGTGATGGATGGCGAGTAGGCACCCTTCGACCGCCAGCGGCTGCTTGACGCAGCAGAACGTCAGACAGGGAGAACACGGCTTGCCGTGATTTTACGAATAGGCCTGGTGAAGGTGCCTCCAGATTTGGCGAGCCGGGAGAACATCATCAAGAACCTTCTTGACATTTGTGTAGTCTACGCTCGATCGACGGTCCGGGTCGAAATACGTGGCCATGGAATATTTGGGGCTTAGGAGGATGAGCGTGCAACGGTGTCACCGCAGAAAACACGGAATGTTAAAAGAAAACGATCGAAATGTAAGAATTCATATGTTACGGGCGGTTGAGGGAGGACTTACTCGGAAAGTAAGGCACGAGGAAGTTATCCTTATCTTGGTTTGCCAGAATGACGCATCGAGGTAAGAACTCGCGACTTGCCGGTCCCCAGCGCTGCCCAAGATCTTGGCACGCATGTAGAAGGGGTCAACTATCACGATGTCCGGGTCTTGTCGCTAATGATCCGCATCTCCATACTCAGCGAAAATAGCCGAACGAAGGTGTAGTGCAGCGGATGAAGGTTCAACATAGCGTGGATGTCATCAAAACGCAGGACGATCGTACGCCCGATGGAGTTATCCACAAAGCCCTTGCCCTCGGCACCTTGGCGCGAAAACCGGTATGCCACATCCTTCTCCTTGAGACGCCGCTTCTCCAAAGAAAGAACAACATCATGCAGACTCGCGATAGCACCGGTTGCAGCATTGAGCATATTTGTCGGTAGCATCGCCCTACCCGCCACATGCACCTCCTCGAGATATCCTGCGGTGAAGGTGGCCCGCCCCGAGCACGGATCGTACTCGGTGCCGGCTGGCTCGCACCCTTCTTAGTCTTTCTTTTGCGTGCCTTCTTCTTCTCCTGTAATGGGACCGAGTTTTGCTCACAGACCACCTTCTTGAGTGTGTTGGGGCTGATAATATTTCGCACCTCGCCTATCTGAGGCTCGGTGAAGTCGGCAGTGGAGGCGTCTCCTGAGAGCTGAACACCAGACGGCGCCTGTTGCAACTTGGCTTCTCCGCGGTACAAGCTAGATCGCACACGCCTTTTGTTGGGTTTGGTTCTTGAGAAGGAGGCCCCATGAAGTCGCCATCGTACTCCATGCTCGGCAAAGTATCTTGATCGACCTTGCCAAATGTATCATAGTCGCCGTCGCTGTCGTTTCGATCCTGTGCCATATGCATGTTTGGATCCATGGCATAGGGATGTCCGCACCGTTACGGGCGGTCTTGCCATGGGGCCGACTTGGCGCCGCACGATCGGGCGGTGTTGTCTTTGGGTGGTGTCCCCGCCCCAAACGAATCTGGCTCTTCGCCAAAGCAGGGCCAGCTCGCAGGCGCCGAGGGTCATCACGTCATCATCGTCGCCCCGACGGGTCGATTCGAGGTAACAAGTCGTCGCAGCTGGCAGCACCGAACCAGTTGAACCCTAAACAAGTTGGGTGGCATCCGGTACCGTGGAACAAGGTTGCCCGTTGAACGATTTTGCCCTTGGCGACATCGACCAACTCGTTGTTCACGGCGGAGGAGAGTGCACGAACGTCGGCGGCGCCCGCGAAAACATGTAGGGCGCCGGGGATGCCCGACCAAAGGCAAGGAGATGAAGTTCTCGGCGAGAGAGGCTTAATTAGTTACCGTGATGATGGCGCCGAGCTCGGCTAATGTAGAGGCACCGCCAACGGCGGGCGGCAGATTGACGGAGGGCCGCTTGCTGCAGAGGTGCGGCCGGCGACACCCGGTGCATTAAGCTCCGTGCGGCGTCGGAGACACCAATGCCGCCCCGCCGAGGCACCAATGGCCCCGCCATCGCATTATGCGAGTTGCTGGCCGTGAAGCTAGGAATCGGGCGGCCTGTTGGTCGCCCGCAATCCACGCGACTCAACCCCGAGATCAAGGTAGGCACAAGGGCGGTGATCGCCGCCCGAGTCGTTGTTCCACTTGCTCTTGGACAATCTCCGAATCCGCGCCACTGTGCCTTGAGTTCTTGAACCTCTCGCGCTGGCTTTCCGAGCTGGTCTTTTTCTCCTTCCGCACACCAGCGGTATAGTATGACCCCATTTTGTCGACAAGCCTTTGCCGCCACACGACCAGGTGACGTCGGCTTATCGAGCTTATCCTTGTTCTTCATTACATTCAACCCCTATTTAGAGTGGTGTCCCAAGGGTTGCTCTGAGTCGACCCAGCGCCATCGCTTTCGATCGCTGCGGAAGGAATGTGAACCATTTAGAAATTCGCTTCATTAATTAGAATGCAACCATATGGAGCTAATTACGCTGGGTGTATTCCTTACGAACAAGCTCAAGCTGCCTGGTCTTCGGATCCGTGGTAAGCTCCTTTGTTTTCGGTCCTTCTTGTACCGGCCCGACAAAGTTCCTGGTCCGCTTGTCACCAGATGTATCAAGAGGGGCGGTAGGCCTTGCTCGCACGGTCCGCCTCCTCCTTGTCCCATATAGGCTCCGCCACTCAGAACCGCCGGGACCGAGTGTGTGTTCCCCTATGTTCAGCTCCGTGATTTGTTTCCCCACTCACTTGATTGGGAGCTTGCGGTGCTCGAGCAATTGATCTTGAAGTCGTTGTAGTCATCTTCGGTGATCGAAGGATTTTCTCCTTGATCTTCCGATAACTCTCACCTTTCTCGATCATTCTCTTCACATTGCTTTTCCAAGTAGATGGGCCTTGCTCATCTTCGTGAGGGCAGCATTGTTCACTTTATTCCCTTTGAGGCTTGTGTTTTCAAATTCAGCGGGAACTTGTATCGCTCGTGCAGCTTCGTGAAGAGGAGGTTGCGCAAATTCCCTCGGTCGGGATGCCTCGGGTTCTCGGTGTTGATCGAGACGGTGCTCGGACAATGCACCCGAGCTGAAGCGAGTACCCTTGACTATTCATTCGGGCGCCGTTGGATTCCCGTTGGAGTCCACTTCAAGAACTTCCTCCTTGAGGGTGCGGAGCACGATCGGCGCCGTCCTTCCGCTGCCTCTTGGTTGGCTGCCATCCGGCGCGGCGCCGCCATCATCGATGGTGGCATCCTCGGCGGCACCATCGGTGGTGGCATCGGTGTGGTCATCCTCGGCGGCACCATCCGTGGTCTCGGGATCGGTGGGGAAGGCGGCGGCCTCATACAAGTGAGGTTGTTCCTCCATCTCTGGGACAGCTCCTGAATGCCTTGCCGCCCGAACCCCGGCCTCATCGTTAGGGCCATGTTTCTCTCTAAATAGAAACAAAGTTTGGTCAAAAAGTTGGTTATTGTCAAGGAACAAGATCTCTAAGTTGACAAAATAACCTAATTCTCGAGGAATGTCGCCAAAAAGTTGGTTATTGTCAAGGAACAATTGAGAGATGTTTGTGATAGAACCTGTTAGTGTGTTGTTGCTAAGGTCCAAGTCCACGTTCTCAGGGTAACCTAGTTCTTGAGGGGTGTGTCTAGAAAGTTCACTCTTCTTTTTAGAAGACAAGCGTCTGAAATGGTATTGCCTTTCCTTAATTTGTACTATTTTTTCATTGTGCTGAATACTTATGTGGGTGAGTGTATCTGTAATTACTTTTTACTACACCGCAGGTGTTCAAACACATGTCAAGCAAGGGTGTCTTGAGTGTGTGAATAAAATACTAAACTAATCTAACCACTAAAGCAAATTAATTTTTATTTCGGTTGAGAATCGGGCACCTTCTAGGTCAAGAAAATTGGGCATGACCTTTGCTAATTTTCTTGACCTAGGAGTGCCCCATTTCTCAACCGAAACGGAAATTAATCAACGTTTCAGGAGAAAGGGGTCATTTTAGAAGATCACAAGTAGCAGCAGCATCACTTGACAAAATCACAACTAGCAGCAGCATCACAAGTAGTACAGCAGCCTTTATTTACACAAAAATATCAACGTTTGCAACAGGTAAGGTAAGATGCTTAAGTCCAGCACTCCAGCCTTTATTTACACAAAAATATCAACGTTTGCAACAGGTAAGGTAAGATTCACACTCTACCAAGTCATTCAATATGGGATATATAGTCACACCATGGTGACATAAAGGCTTTAACTGAATAAAGGTTGCAGTATCGACTTTTCTTCCTACAAACCCAACAAATAACAAAGCTGACAAGGATACTAGATTGGTTGTGCCTGTCATTGATCATCTCTGCCTTTTTCTAGTTCTTTTTCAAACTAACTAAATTATATTTGCTACTAATATGCACAATAAAATTACACACCAAATGTTCCCCACGTTCCTCTTATAGCCACATGGCAAAAAATGTAGAAAAAGAAGTCTCTAAAAGATCAAGACAAATGCATACATATAATACAAACGTGGGAAACTTACCATCAGTGGCATGTCAACTCTAATTTTTCATGTGCAAACATATTAAAGTTGACATAAAAGCAATAACAATAAAAATCACAGCCTCTGCATTAAAGATGAATGACGGAGCAGTAAAAATGGTCGAATCTTACAGTGAAATCACAACTTATTTCAAAATCACAGCCTCTGCTTCACACCCAAAGATAAAAGAGGACTATCTATAAAAATGCTCTGGGTGTTCCTCTCAGTTGCAGCAAAAAGTTGTGGAGCAAACTTAAGCCAAGGATTGCCGAGAGCGTTGTTATGAGGAGCAAACTTAAGACAATTATCCATTCAATTCACTCCAACACGAGGCATGGGCTACAAAGAGCAACAGTTGTAGTACTAGTTCTACAATAAATCAGATTATCCCTACTTAATTTCAAAGAAGGCACATTTCGGGACTTGAAAACATCAAAGAGGACTGGCATCGGCTAGTCAAAGATCCAACAAGTACACATGGATCCATATACCCAACCAATCCAATTCATCATTGCTAATACGGTACCACTCATGGACTAATTTAAAGATCAGTACCATTAGAAGAGAATTAAGTCGATTTGTTAAGCTACAACAGTAACCAAATCGTAGTACAAGATTAGATCAAATTAGTATCCCCTACTTAATTTCAAGAAAGGTACATTTTGGGGCTTGAAAACATCGGTAAGGACTGGTACTTGGTGTCTCTGTAATCCAATTGAAAATTCCTCAAGTACATTAAACTCCTACGGTAAAGACAAATATCCATTGAATCTGTTCCAACATGATGCATGATCTACAGCAGAAACAGTTGTACCCCTACAATAAATCAAATTATTCTCATTTAATTTCAAACAGGGTACATTCGGGACTTGAAAGCACCAAAAGGACTGCACAAAGCGAGTCAAGAACATCCAAAGCAAGTACCCATCGATCCACACATCCAAGATATCATTGCTAATACAGTACTACTACTAGTAAAGTACTACTGATCCTCAGGTTAACAAGAAAATGAGAGGAGGGGGAGGGAGGAGGGGAGGAGGAGGGGAGGAGGAGGGGAGCTCACGGGGTGGTGGTGCTCCGGCGACGGTGGTGTGGACGGGCGGCGCCCGGGCGGCGGGTCGCGTCGAGGCAGGCGCTGGGCGGGTCGAGGTGGGCAGCAGCGCTGGGCGGGTCGAGGCGGCGCTGGGCGGCGGGCAGCGCCGAGGCGGAGTCGGGCGGCGTCGAGGCGGCGGGTCGCGTCGAGGCGGCGCTGGGCGGCGGGTCAGGCGACGCGGCGCCGGGCGGCGTCCGGCGGCGGGTCGCGCCGAGGCGGCGGGCAGCGCCGAGGTGGCGGGACGGTGGCGCCGAGGGAGGCGGGCGAGGGAGAGGGAAGGCGAGGAGAGGGCGAGGGAGGGAGAGGGCGAGGGCGAGGGCGAGGGTCAGGCAGCGGGCGGGCGGCGGTGGATCGAGAGGAGAGGGAACTGGCGAGGGGAGAGGGAAGGGGGATCGGGCGAAGGGGAGAGGGCAGGGGGATCGGGCACATATAATGGCGCACCTCACCGTGGTGCGCCATTAGCATGTCCATACTAATGGCGCACCTCACCGTGGTGCGCCATTAGTATTTTTTTTATTTCAACTCGAGCCAACAGGTTATGTACTACGAACTTATCCACGTCAAGCCCACTCTACTAGCTCGGTGGTCGCAGCCAGTTCTCACACTGGGAGGTCTGGGTTCGACTCCTGTGCTCCACAAATTTTTTTTAGCATTTAAAAAGCTGTTTGATACTTATTTATGTTTAAATATGTTCAAACTTGTTTAAATAATAACAATAATATTTTTTTATAAGACAGTAGCATTTAAAAAGCTGTTTGATACTTATTTTTTTATAAGACGGTGCTGTGGTGCGGGGGGGGTCGGGGGTGGCGGCGGTGGACTGGGGGTGCTCAAGGCGAGGGGACCGGATCTGGCGAGGTGGGATAGCGATCGAGATGGAGGGGGATCGAGGTGGGCTCCACAAATTTTTTTTTAGCATTTAAAAAGCTGTTTGATACTTATTTGTGTTTAAATATGTTCAAACTTGTTTAAATAATAACAGTAATATTTTTTTATAAGACAGTAGCATTTAAAAAGCTGTTTGATACTTATTTTTTTATAAGACGGTGCGCGGGGTGCGGGGGGTCGGCGGCGGCGGCCGGTGGACTGGGGGGGTGCTCGGCGGCGAGGGGGACCGGATCTGGCGAGGTGGGATAGCGATCGAGATGGAGGGGATCGAGATCGAGTGTCCATGAAATTTAAAATATTCATGATAGTTCAAAAGTACCCATGAAATACAATCGAGAAATGAAGGCTACGATTTAAATACAATCGATCTTAGCTAGCTATCTGTTCACAATCTTCTTGCCCTTCTTTTTCGCAAATGGAGTTCTTACGTGGAACGGACGTCCTTTAGGTAGGGTGGTCCTGCTTCTTCTTGTGGTGTATGCTGCTACTTCATCATCGTCGTCATGTTCGATCCTCGGTCGCCAGACTTGTCAAGTCTTGCTCATTGGCTACTCCATCCATTTCGATGATCTTCCTTTTGCCTCTCCTCACGACAACACGACTAGGCTTTGGTCGGTAATGAAGAAGCATTGGTCCACTTGGGAAGCCAGTACCCATGGCTCATTTTTTGCGGTGACGCTTTGCCATGGTCTTGATTTGGCCGGGTATAACCATGGTGGTGAAATACCGGTCTTCTTTTATGACGTTCTTGGCCCATCGACACGGAACATGGGACCTTCTCTCAACAGTAGCTCAGCTCCCAGATCTCCTCGATCCTTCCGTAGTATCTGTCCTTGTCGTTACGGTGTAGGATTCCATCGTTACCCGGAGTTCGATAACCATCGCTCTTCATGTCCTTGGCCTCGGTGTAGAATGTGTAGCCGTTGATATAAATGACGCCTCATAGGTCATCAGGTTGTGCTCGGCGCTCGTGACAAGGCGAATATGAGTTGTTCTTCCGGAAGAATCCTCATGTAAAGGGTACGACAGAAGCTTATGCTTGAACCAACGCGTGAAACATGAGTTGTGCTCTTTGAGTGTATCTCCGTCCGTCCTCTATTGGCCTCGGTCATTGTACGTCTTTTTAATAAAGGTTTTGTGCTCTACCACCCAAGGATCGACCACGTCTATGTGTTGTAGCGACTAGGTTTGCTCTTTCAAAGTCGGCGAGTCGACCCAAGTCGACATGCATTTCGCGGCGACCCTCACGGTGACCCCATCCAGCGAGCCTGCCGAGGTGCTCGCTGACGGGCAGACCAACGGGTTCTCGATGCCTAGATAATTCGTGCGATAGGAGATGCACTCTTCGTCGAAAGCCCTCGCTATGCTTCCTTCTAGACGTGACATGTTGCGAACGTATCCTTTGATGACACCATTCATCCTTTCGAACGGCATCATGCTGTGCAGGAACGCGGCCCGAGTTGGATGATATCCTCCACTATATGGACCAGCAGATGCACCATAACGTCAAGAATGCGGGCGGAAGTACATCTCAAGCTCGCATAGTATCACCATGATCTCTTCCTCGTAGCCTTCGAGTTGCCTCACGCCAATCGACTTCCGAGAGATGACGTCGAAGAAGTTGCATAGGCCAAATAGCGTTTCACGGACGTGCGCGCCCATGATCCCCTGATTGCAACCGGAAGTATCTGCGTCATCAAGACGTGCGGTCGTGAGACTTCATCCCGCTGAACTTCGCTTCACTGGGTCTAGGTATCTCGCTTATCTTCCCAGCAGAATCAGAAGGAAGTTTTACTCCTAGGAGGCAGGTGAAAACTGCTCGATCTCCTCGACTTAGAGTGAAGCACGCGGAGGGTAGTCATTTCGGTCTTCTTGGCCTTTTTGCCTTTGGCGACGACTTTCGTGTCTGCTTGCTTCATCATCATCATCATCATCATCATCATCATCATATATAGCGTGAAGCTCCCTGCACGATGCCCATTGATTTCAAGTCTGCCCTTGCTTTCGCCCATCTTTGGTCCTCTCGGCATGTTGAGCAGGGTACCAAGCAGACTCTCGCACACGTTCTTCGTGATATGCATGACATCAAGGCTGTGAGGCACACGGTGGATCTTCCAAGACGGCAAGTCCCGTAAAACAGACCTCGTTTTCCATACCTTCAGCAGCTGCTCTGGCGCCTTTCGCTTCTTTCGGCTCTAGCGCCTTTTGCTTCTTTCGGCGGTGGGCAGTCTTTCCAATTTTTCAACAGCTTGTCTATTTCTCGCCGCTCCTCGTACATCGCGCGCTGGGTTCGGTTTCACCATCGAACAGATCCTTGCGTTTCTCCACGGGTCATCGCCGCTGGCCACCTTCGATGTCCCATGAACACGGTTTTCAAGACCCGGATCTCTATCTAGCTGGCGATACGTTGTGTCATCCATGCACCTTACGATCTAGAAAATTCGTGGACTACCTGCCCCGCGAGATATCCGTAATCGAGATAGTCGTGCACCGTCGTGAGCAAAGGCGGCTCTCATAGGGAAATATTCTTTCTCTGCGGCGCCCCACGATTGGCTGGCGTTTTCCACAGCGTGTCAAGCTCCTCTTTCAGCAGCCCCGGACTGATTGATGTCGTTCCTCTGGTTGTTTCGCCCTTCAATTAGCATACTCATGTGAATGTACTTCCTCTTCATGCACAACCAGGGGAAGGTTGTACATCCACACAAACACAGGCCAGGTGCTATGTGTGCTTCTCGGCTGCCAAACGGATTGACTCCATCGGTGCTCGCGCCAAAGACGATGTTCCTTGGATCGTTCCCAAATTCCGAGTCTTGAAGTTCAACGCTGCCACCGCTCGCATCCTTAGGGTGACTCAGCATCTTGTCTTTTTATCTATCTCCGGATCATTTGCGTCATCTTCTCGCTTCTTCTCCTCCCTATCCGCGTGCTAACGCAGGAGCTTTGCTACCTTAGGGTCCAAGAAATAGCGCTGCAGACGAGGAGTGATCGGAAAGTACCACACCACTTTTCGAGGAGCTTTCTTCCTCTTCTTGTATCGAGTGACGCCGCACACCGGACATATGGTAGACTCCGCGTGCTCGTCCCGATAAATGATGCAATTGTTCATGCACACATGGTATTTCACGTGTGGTAAATCGAGAGGACACACGATTTTCTTCGCCTCCAAACTGGTCGGGCACTTGTTCCCTTGGGAAGACGTTCGTGCGAATGACATGTTCTCATCGAAGCACGCGCCGGTCATTTTGTGTTTTACCTTCATCTCCGAGCCATGAGCGCTACTTTCAGCGGGTATCCTCGGCCTGCATCCTTCATACAATGGAGTAACGCGCCTAACTCAAGTTGATCCATCTTGGCTTTCTCGAGCGGCAGCTCTTGCGTTATCCGTCGCTTGAGAAGCAGCTCTTGAATATGAGGGTCCTGCACCCAGCCCATCGATGGTCCAGCGTCGTCGCTCCGCCGCATCATCATCTTCATGATCATGCCCGTCGCCTGCTCCGCATCTTCCTCATCATCATGTCCTGCATCTTCTACATGATGACTGTGTACAGCATCACATCGTGATCATCTCCCGGGATTCTTCGCCTTCTCGCCCGCCCGAGCCGCGGTGGTTGTCTTGCTGCCCTTCCTCATTTCTTGCCGGCCCGCATGGACGACTTCAGTAGTCATCTTCATCACCTTGCCACCGATAGCCATCCATGAAACCACGCAACAGCAGGTGGTCCGCACCTGCCGAATCCGGGTCCGCAATAAGGCTCTTCACTTGCATCTTCGACACGGACATCTTATCTCCGCCTCGCTCTTTTGAAGCATCTCGCCTTCGCGGACCTCAAAAACCTATTCACGATGCCTTCGGTCATCGTGCGGACTATGGTCGTCATGGGTAGAGCAAAACGATATTTTAGAACCAAACAAAAATTTGGCATGACTTTCCCTAAAAATAGGACCAAAAGAATGCTTAATGCCAAAATTCTTGCCAAACGGAAATGAATCAACATTCCGCAAAATATTGGCAACTATCGATTTCAAATACCGTACACCTCCAAACACAAACACATATGCAACACCACAAACATATGCAACACCACTAACATACATAGATCTAGCTAGGCGTAAAAAGTGCATGTGCACATTGTTGTAGGGAGAACAACCTAAATATAGCTTCCCCCCTTACTTACCTATTAAAACAAGGTAATTTAACCACTTAATTTGAATGAATCTATGGTGGAAATGAGGTGAAAAAGAGGAGGCACCCGAGACAAGGAGGAGGTGGAGAGAATGAAGTGGGGAGAAAGTGAGTGTGTGGGTAGGAGAGGCTGTCCCAAATATCTTGTTGCTGCCCACTTACTAATGGCGCACCTCTTGCATGGTGCGCCATTAGTAGCTACAACTACTAATGGCGACTTAAGCAGGATGCGCCATTAGTATGTTTGGATAGGCGCACTAGTTCAAAAAAATTTCTATACTAATGGCGCACCACGATTGGTGCGCCATTAGTAGTTACAACTACTAATGGCGATTTGGGCAGGATGCGCCATTAGTATGTTTGGACAAAGCACTAGTTAAATTTTTTTTTTGATACTAATGGCGCACCCAATGCAAGGTGCGCCATTAGTAGTTTAAACTCTAATGGCGCATCAGAAGGTGGTGCGCCATTAGTATATACTAATGGCGCACCATCTTTCTGGTGCGCCATTAGTGTCAATCCCATCTATAGCCCTTTTTCTAGTAGTGTTGGCTCCGGAGTCCATCCTCCGCATCTCATCGTTCATCGTCGTGTGCGAAGCCTTCCTCCGTATTACTCCTCACTTCTGATTGTGGCTTAAGACCTTCAAAGTAGAGCCACAGATGATCGAGGGGCGGCACGTAGAGTGCGGAGGTGCTGTTATAAGCAAGAATGCCGACGCTCCATGGCCCGAGGGCTCTTTTCAAGAGGAGTTCAGCTATGGCAACGAGAGTGGTTTTATATCACAGCTCCCAGGGGCACCAAGTCGGTGGGGCCACCTGCCTTTCGCTCGGGTCCCCCACCACAGCTAGCGTCATGGGTCAATAAAGGGTTTAACTGGGGGCCATCCAAGGACGTGCCCTTGTTGCAGGGCCGCATTCGAGACCTCCTAGAGAGATATCAATCTGGTCGTAGTGACGCAGGTCATGTTGATTCGCCGCACCTTGCCCTGCAAAAGTCGCCTCCTCCGCCTGTGGGAGTTTAATCCGGAGGGACCACGAGCTCTCCAACATTTTACGGGCACGACGCCCATGGAGATGTACAAATTGTTCTTCGGATCACAAGCAATGTGTCTGGACTCGACCAAGGACGCAGGTCTGAGCTGCAATCGCCCGGATACTCAAGTAAGTAGCCCTGTACCCGGACACACTATCCGTATATTTATCATAAAACTGCCCTTAAAAGAGATGTCCCTTAAACAGGAGTGGATAGCGAAAGCAAAGCTAATCAGGTGTCCGGCCCCCCTCCCTAAGACCGCGCCGGATCCCGTGTTAACCAGGATGCTGGAGGTTGTGCCTTTGGAAGAAGGCGAAGGGGGGAACAAGGAAACTACCGCCTCCCCGCAGGAGGCTGTCAGGAAAGGAGGAATCAAGAATTCCTCTATCCAGGGGAAGAAGAGGACCGCCTCTGAAGACCCGGAGACCATGGTCTCAAAGCGGGGGAAGAAATCTTCGTCGGAGGGTCCTGCGCCGGGGGATGCCTCGGCCGCACTGTGCCCCCAAGGGGATCAGCCCTCCACCGAGCCGTAAGTAGAGAAGGGAGTTTTAAAATAAGAGACATCCCTGTTCTATTTCTGAGGAAGATAACCGAAATTTTACCTTGTAGTTCGGATCTCAGCCCTTCTCAGCAGAGCTCATCTTCAGGGGATCTTCGTCCGGAGATGATGGAGAGCGGAACGCCTCCCCCTACCGTACCGCCTTGCGAGGTGGGCGACCCTGAGGTGTCGTCATGGAGGGTTTCTCCGAATCCGGTAGGGCCGGAAGGCAGTCATATGGCCCCCCAAAGCCCTCCGTGTCCCGCCTTTGAAAAAGGCCATCGGACGAGTCCGGCACCGTCCGGTGCACGGTCGGAGGAGCTGAAGGATCTGCTCGGGCGAGCGTCTGTCTCAAAAGAACACCATGCGTTGATGGGCACGGTGATTGATAGGATTTCATCCGCGGAGAGCGGGTTGTACGAGGCCGTCAGGAGTTTACTGACAGGCTTTGAGGTACGCGAAATAATGTACCTTTTGACAGTTCCGCATATATAAGATGCGCCATGTATAGATAGTAGCCCCTGAGACTCGGTGCATTGTCAAAAATGACGGAGCACCGAGGATCATAATCCCAGGTATAATATGTCGCCCTTCCTGTGTAGGTGGCGAAGTGTCCGGTGGCTAGCCGGACTGATGAATTTGCCGAGCTAAAGCGGCAACTTGACGTGGCATATGCCGACATCGCGCTTGTCAACAAGCGGCTTGACAAGTCACAAGGTATGCAATTTCTCCGCGGACACCTGGTAAGTGGGGGTGATGCCCATGCCTTACAACATGTATGCTTGATGCAGATGGTGCCGCTGCCATGGAGAACCTTCGGGCGGAACTCGCCCGAGCCAAGGAGCAGGCCAGGAAAAGTAATGCGGCTGCCTTAAAGGAGTTGGCCAGGAACAGGCTGCTCAATGCCGAAGCAAGAAGGAAATGGCCGAGATGGCTGTGAAGTTGAAGAATGCTGTCGACCGCTGCAAGCTTCTTGAAAAAGAAGATCGGGCAGAACAGAAGGACCTGGAGAAGGCCACTACTGTGGCCAAGGATGCTCCCTCTGCAATGAGAGCTATGAAGGAGGAGCTACGTCAGGCCGGAGATATCGCGGCTGGAAAGCCCTTTATGCTGCGGATGAAGTTCGGGGATCCTAAATATGCTCAGTTGGACTGGCTGTAGAGTGCGGCGGATTCTTATCTGGACTTGGCGGTGAGTGTCGCGGACGCGGCCGAATACTTCCGAGATCAAAAGGATCACGAAGTGGAAAAGCTTTTTTGGTCGCAGTTCCACAATCTAGAGCGCCCACTTCCATTAACCGATCGTCTGGCCGCATGGGCGGAGCTGAATAGGTTATCCGGACTCGCCATGAAGTGTGTCGTGAGTCATCTGTGGCCGGAAAGGCCTGAGCCGTAGAGTTATTTTAGCTTGGTGCAGCAGTTCCTTGGTGCGGTGCCACATATTAATGCAATGAAGAGGTCAGCGTGCATAGAGGGTGCACGTATGGCTCTTTCCCGTGTCAAGACATACTGGGCGGAGATGAAGGCCACCGCTGTTGCATCCCAAAATTCGGACGAGAGCCGAGTACCTGCCGAGCACTATTTTCAGGAAGTTGTGCAAGGCGCTCATTTAATAGAGACGCAGTGCTCGAAGGATATTATGTTCGAATAACATTTATTGTAAAACAATGTTTCGAGGGAATATAAAAGCTTTTTATACTTGTGCCTTCAAGAATTAAAATACCTCCTGTGCGGCCGTTAATGTATATGTGTATATAACCTGAAAGATGGCAGTCTTCGGCTTCAGCCCCCACGCACATAATGCGGGCTTTTTTGCAGAAGGCGCATTTTCACACTTGATCCAACGTGTTGGTCCTATTAAGGAGGTGATAGTGCAACGAACTAGGCAACTGGACAATAATGCTTTATCACTTTCACTTAGCCATAGGAGTTTGACAGTGGGGCTACTATATAGCCCCTAGGGGCACCGCGCTCACCCGAATTCGGGGCACGTGTGTGCCTGGCCAGGAAACGGCCCTTCGTTAATGCGGAGGAATCCTAAAGATTCTGACGGGTCATTGAGTGGTTGACCAGTCTCACGCTATATCATGACAGTTAGTTTTCGGCTTTCTCTACTGAGGTGCTGGCCTGGCCGATCCAGGGCACAATCGCAGTAGTACTCCTGGTGCCGCCTTAGCCGATAGAGCAGAACGTAAGGCAGCAAAACACAGGAGCCGGGCAAACCCAACATTTGACCATAGACATGATTCGGAGCTGATGCATATAAGGCCAAACTCGTGACACCGAACACTCCCTAAGGTATTCAGTCTTTATGAAAACGGGCTGAACAACGCCCTTGGTAATAAGCCCCTGGTGTCCAGGTACGCGCAAAATTCTGACGTGGCCACATGCCAAGACGCCAGCCTCCTCCTCGGTTATAGCAAGAAACCGGGGGATGTGTATCAACAAGAGACTGTAAAAAAGGTTTATGCAGGGTCTTAATCTAAAAAGAATCCTTTGAACGGCTCCCTACTGCACGTCTGCGCCTGTGTCTCCGTTGTTCATCTGTAAAAGAGAGGAACTTAGGTGAAAAAGATCGTGCTAAAATGTATGTTATATTAAATAAACAAAGTATAATTCCAACAAATGGATAAAATGGAGCTTTATTGTCTCTTGTTGTACATGCGCGGAGCCCCTTGTACGAGGGTATGCGGCTAGTAAGCCCTTGTATGTTTACACCGGACTCGTCTAGCCATGTCCGGGGTCTGAACGACTTGTTTAGGTGCTTTGATTAGTGAAGCTGGTTTAGTGTGTGGCTGTCAAGGCAGCCGCACAGTGTTCCATGCTCGAGGAACACTCGATATTTCCCTTTAATGAGATGATGCCTCGAGGACCGGGCATTTTAAGCGTAAGAGATGCATAATGCGGTATTGCGTTAAAGCTGGCGAAAGCTTCATGTCCCAGTAGTGCTTGATAGCTACTTGTAAATGGGGCGATGTGGAAGGTTAGCTTTTCACGGCGGAAGTTGTTCGGGGAGCTGAACATAACTTCTAGCAAGAGAGAACCCGTACAATGGGCATCTGGGTCTGGCACTACCCCTTGAAAGGAGGTGTTGCTATGGCAAATTTTTGTTGGGTTTAGACCCATTTTGCGGATTGTGTCCTGATATAACAGGTTTAGACCACTGCCGCCATCCATTAGGACTTGTGTAAAGTGGAATCCGTCAATTATCGGATCTAATATCAAGGCAGTACAGCCTGCGTTCCGGATACTTCTAGAGTAATCCTATTCGTTGAAGGTGATTGGTTTTAACAACCAAGGGCGGACTCCTCTCGATAGGCCGATGGCGTATCTCTATAGGCGCCACTGCTTTTTCCCTTTGGCCACGTGAAGTGAGTTTACTGTTTTGACTTCTTGTGGGAAATTCTTTTGTTTTCCGGTGCTTTGCTTGTGGGGTTCGTCATCGTCCTCGCTTGGTGTGTCGAGCCCCTTGTGTTCGGCATTGAGTTTGCCGGATTGCTTGAAGACCCAACAATCTCTATGGGTATGGTTTGCAGGCTTCCCGGGAGTACTGTGAATTTGGCATATCTTATCCAAGATATTGTTTATGTTAGATAGCTCGTCCCTGTTATCCTTGAGGGGCAGCTTTTTCTGATTCTGCCGAGAGCTTTTGAATCCGGCGTTGACTGTCGTGCTCTTCGGGCTGTTTCCCTTGGTCCGGCACTGGTCCTTGCTGCGTCGTGGTTTCCCGTTTCCATCCCTAACTTCGGATGTACTTGGGTCGCTGGTACTGCATCTTGCCAACCAGCTATCCTCTCCTGCGCAAAAGTGGGTCATGAGGCTTGTTAATGCGGCCATTGTTCTTGGGTTTTCTTGGCCGAGGTGTCTGGCGAGCCATTCGTCTCGAACGCTGTGTTTGAAAGCTGCTAAGTTTTGGCGCCCGAGACGATCGACTATCTGGTACTTTTTAGTAAGAAATCTGTTCCGAGTTTCGGGCTGACTCTCCGGTTGTTGAGTTATATGACTTAAATCGCTCAGATCCGGAGGTCGGACGAGGTCCCTTGAAAATTTGCCCAAAGGTATCCTCGAGCTCATCCCAACTTCCAATGGTGTTTTCGGAAGGCTTTTAAGCCAATGCCGGGCTGGCCCTTTGAGCTTGAGGGGTAAGTATTTTATGGCGGAGGTCATCTCCTCTAGCCATGTGTATGTGGAGGATATAATCCTCAATCCGACTGTGGTATGTTGTTCCGTCAGATGCCTCTATGTTTACGGGCTTGAATCCGCTGGAAATTATGGTCCAGCACCTCATCGGTGAAACATAGTGTGCGGCACCCTGTATTTGGGTGTGCCGTGATGTTCGGATACTTGTTGCGCTATGCTGCTTACTAGAGCTTGCTTTCTTGGCCCGTAGATAGATCTGGCTGGGCCATCCTTTTGATGCGAATCCTCAGCGTATCGCGTGTTGGCTTGTGTGCGGCGCCGCTTGCCGCACTATGTTGTCCATGGGGTCGCTTATCCGACCGGTGGCTTCTTTATTTTTTGATTGCGAGGCTCTATGGCCTCTTCATCAAATTCGCAGTAATTTTCGCTCGGATAGCTCTTTGTGTGGCGATCGTCGCCAGATTTGTCTCATGTGTTGAGTACTTTGCTCCATCTAATTCTGAGTGCATCTTCCGCTGTTTTGAGCTTCCGTTTCTGCTTTTTCAGGCTACGCATAGTGGCGACGAGCCTTTTTTGGAGGTTCTTATGCTCCAGCAACGTGTCCGGCGTGAGGTCGTCCGGAATGTTATCTTCGCCGGGGACGGGTTGTTTATCCAAGTTGCCCTGTTCGTACGGTTGCTCGATGGCATGTTTGTCGTCCGCCGGTTCGCCCTGCTCTATGGCTGGGTCTGTATGGCAGCTGTCTCTGTCGAGGTGGGGTTTGGAGCGGCGCTTACGCCGCCGCTTTGACTGCTTTTCGAGGGAACGATCCCTCGTTGCGTCCCTTTGTTCCTCGTCGTCGTTTCTTTTAGGTGTGTCCACCATGTATACATCGTGAGATGAGGTGGTTGTCCAGTGCCCTATAGGCGCTGGTTCCTATTCGTCTCCTACATCGCCGCCCATACCGCCGATGTCTTCGAGTCAAGTCGAGCATGTCGGTTAAATCATCGGCGGTGGCTAAGTGGGTGGTGGGTGGGCTTTGAATTTCTTCGTCGTCGCATCCCAACCTTGCAGACCATAGTTCGGCCAGGGCTCTCCTGATAAAGAGAGAGACTTTAATGAATTCAGAATGTCGCCGAAGGGCGAGTGCCAAAAGATGTCCACGGCGGTGAACTCCATGATAGGCGCCCAATCGGATTCGATTGGCAGGGGCGCACAAAGTTCGGAGTCCGGCACTTTGGATTCACAGGCTTCGCAAAGGACAAGGCTGGTGTTCGGCTCGATCGCCGTAGAGATTGCAGCCCCCGAGGCGGTGTCCAGCCACCCGCCCTCGACATGCAATCGGCCCGAGCTAAGGGTCGGAGCGACACGGTGCGGCCTCGTGGCTTTGTTCGGCGGCAGAGCTAGATCATGCCCATCGTGATAAAGGCTGGCGCACTTGGCTGTGGCTCGAACCCGTCGAAGATCAAGTCTCCGCGGATGTCAGCCGTGTAGTTCAAACTTCCAAATCTGACCTGATGGCCAGGAGCGTAGCTTTCGATCTGCTCCAGATGGCCAAGCAAATTGGCCCGCAGTGCAAAGCCGCCGAATACGAAGATCTGTCCGGGGAGAAAAGTCTCACCCTGGACCGCATCATTGTTGATGATCGGAGGAGCCATCAGGCCTAAAGGTGACGACACAGAGGAACTCTCAATGAAAGCACCAATGTCGGTGTCAAAACCAGCAGATCTCGGGTTGGGGGCCCGAACTGTGCGTCTAGGCGGATGGTAACAGGAGACAAGGGACACGATGTTTTTACCCAGGTTCGGGCCCCTTCGACGGAGGTAAAACCCTACTCCTGCTTGATTAATATTGATGACATGGGTAGTACAAGATTAGATCTACCACGAGATCAAAGAGGCTAAACCCTAGAAGCTAGCCTATGGTATGATTGTTGTTCGTCCTACGGACTAAAACCCTCCGGTTTATATAGACACCGGAGAGGGCTAGGGTTATACAGAGTCGGTTACAATGGGAGGAGATCTACATATCCGTATCGCCAAGCTTGCCTTCCACGCCAAGGAAAGTCCCATCCGGACACGGGACAAAGTCTTCAATCTTGTATCTTTATATTATAGGAGTCCGGCCAAAAGTTATAGTCCGGCCATCCGGACACCCCCTAATCCAGGACTCCCTCAGTAGTCCTTTCGATAAGTAAGAGTGTCGAACCCAACGAGGAGTAGAAGGAAATGATAAGCGGTTTTTAGCAAGGTATTCTCTGCAAGTACTGAAATAAGTGGTAACGGATAGTTTTGTGATAGGATAATTTGTAACGAGCAACAAGTAACAAAAGTAAATAAAGTGCAGCAAGGTGGCCCAATCCTTTTTGTAGCAAAGGACAAGTCTGTACAAACTCTTATATAAGGAAAAGCGTTCCCGAGGACACATGGGAATATCGTCAAGCTAGTTTTCATCACATTCATATGATTCGCGTTCGGTACTTTGATAATTTGATATGCGGGTGGACCGATGCTTGGGTGCTGTTCTTACTTGAACAAGCATCCCACTTATGATTAACCTCTATTGCAAGCATCCGCAACTACAACAAAAGTATTAAGGTAAACCTAACCATAGCATGAAACATATGGATCCATATCAGCCCCTTACGAAGCAACGCATAAACTAGGGTTTAAGCTTCTGTCACTCTAGCAACCCATCATCTACTTATTACTTCCCAGTGCCTTCCTCTTGGCCCAAATAATGGTGAAGTCTTATGTAGTCGACGTTCACATAACACCATTAGAGGCTAGACAACATACATCTCATCAAAATATCGAACGAATACCAAATTCACATGACTACTAATAGTAAGACTTCTCCCATGTCCTCGGGAACAAACGTAACTACTCACAAAGCATATTCATGTTCATAATCAGAGGGGTATTAATATGCATAAAGGATCTGAACATATGATCTTCCACCAAATAAACCAACTAGCATCAACTACAAAGAGTAATCAACACTACTAGCAACCTACTAGTACCAATCCCGGACTTGGAGACAAGAATTGGATACAAGATATGAACTAGGGTTTTGAGAGGAGATGGTGCTGGTGAAGATGTTGATGGAGAATGCCCTCTCCCGATTAGAGGAGCGTTGGTGATGACGATGGCGATAATTTCCCCCTCCCGGAGGGAAGTGTCCCCGACAGAACAGCTCTGCCGGAGCCCTAGATTGGTTCCGCCTCGTGGCTGCGGAGTTTTGTCCCGAAAGGTTGCTTATGATTTTTCCCTTGACGAAAGACCTCATATAGCAGAAGATGGCCATCGGACAGCCAACAGGGGGCCCACGAGGCAAGGGGGCGCGCCCTGGGGGGTAGGGCGCGCCCTCCACCCTCGTGGCCAGGTGGGTCCCCCTCTGGTGTACTTCTTCCGCTCGATCTTTTTTATTATTTCCAAAAATGACTTCCGTGGACTTTCGGGACTTTTGGAGTTGTGCAGAATAGGTATCTAATATTTGCTCCTTTTCCAGCCTAGAATTCCAGCTGCCGGCATTCTCCCTCCTTATGTAAACCTTGTAAAATAAGAGAGAATAGGCATAAGTATTGTAACATAACGTGTAGTAACAACCCATAATGCAATAAATATCGATATAAAAGCATGATGCAAAATGGACGTATCAACTCCCCCAAGCTTAGACCTCGCTTGTCCTCAAGCGGAAGCCGATAACGATAAATATGTCCCCATGTTTAGAGGTAGAGTTGTCGATAAAAATAAAATACGGACATGAAGGCATCATGATTATTCTCATAACAGCAACATATATAGATATTGTCATATGATTTCTTATGCTCAAGTAATAATCCATTCACAATGCAAAAGTATGAATCAGAAACTTAATTGAGAACCAACAAACTATAATCTCAGTCATTGAAGCAATTGCAATTTATCATAACATCAGAAAGAGTCTATGTCAGAGCTTTCTAGGAAGTCCACATACTCAACTATCATTTAGTCTTTCATAATTGCCAACACTCACGCGATACTTGTGGTTACGGAGTTTAATTCACACACGAAGAAAGATAGGGGCTTATAGTTTCACCTCCCAACCTTTTACCTCAAGGGTAATGTCAACAATAATAACTCATGCTCCCCTACATCCAATTAGATATATCTATCAGGATCTTTCCAACACACTGTGCTTGCCAAAGGATAAAATGTAAAAAGGAAAGGTGAAGATCACCATGACTCTTGCATAAGGTAGAAGATAATAACAAAATATAGGCCCTTCGCAGAGGGAAGCAGAGGTTGCCATGCGCTTTTGTGGTTGGATGCACAAAATCTTAATGCGAAAGAACGTCACTTTATATTGCCCCTTGTGTTATGAACCTTTATATGCAGTCCGTCGCTTTTATTTCTTCCACATCACAAGATCGTATAAAGCTAATTTTCTCCCACACTAGTAAGTCATACATATTTAGAGAGCAATTTTTATTGCTTTGCACCAATGAAAACTTACTTGAAGGATCTTACTCAATCCATAGGTAGGTATAGTGGACTCTGATGGCAAAACTGGTTTAAGGGTTTTTGGAAGCATAAGTAGTATCTCTACTTGGTGCTAAGAATTTGGCTAGCATGAGGGGGAAAGGCAAGCTCAACATGTTGGATGATCCATGACAACATACTTTATCTCAGATATAAGAAAACATAACCCATTATGTTGTCTTCCTTGTCCAACATCAACTCTTTAGCATGTCATATTTTAATGAGTGCTCCCAATCATAAAAGATGTCTATGATAGTATATTTATATGTGAAACCTCTCTTTCCTTATTACTTCCTATTAATTGCAACGATGACCAAAGCTATGTTTGCCAACTCCCAACAACTTTTAATCATCATACTCTTTCTATCTGAAGTCATTACCCTTAATAAGATCAATATGAACTCTTTGTTTCTTTTATTCTCTTCTATTCTCTTTTATTCATTCAAGATCATGGAAAAATAATCAAGCCCTTGACTCAACACTAATCTTTATTATGTAGCTCACGGACTCAATTACATAGAGAGAGATCATAAAGCAAAACTCAAAACTAGATCATGCCTTAAATTTTATTCTACTAGATCAAGATACTACTAAAAGGATCGAACTAAGAAAAACGGTAAAGATAGGAGTGTGATGGTGATACGATACCGGGGCACCTCCCCCAAGCTTGGAAGTTGCCAAGGTGAGTTCCCATACCCATGTGATTATGTCTCCTTTACTGATGAAGAAGGTGAAGGTGATGATGGATAGTCACACATCGAGCGTAAGAGGTCCTCCAGCTTGCGGATAATGCCCTTGAGTGCAACAATATGCTCCTTCAACAAAATATTTTCACGCATGAGATACTTGTTTTGTATACGAGCAAACTCAATCATCTTGAAAGCTTCGATCTCAGTTGGGGTAAGAAGATTGTGATCAAGTTGAAGGATGTCTTCTGCTGCCGGAGCTTGATCCTCCGTGGCCTTCTTGATCCCTACATCCATGTTGATCTCCATGGGTTCTTCCCTCTTCAACTCTATCTTCATTAGCAAAGAATCGCTGTCACCATTGTTGGAGGAGGGGCGACATGATGCATGGCCTTGACAACCCTGACAGAAAATAGCTCAAAACAAGAACAGAGGACAATTGCGTGATACATGGGTCAAAACCTTCGGGAGAATATATAATGATTTTTTACCGACCAAAATACGTATCGTGCAAGAAAACAGAGTCCGGAAGGCACACGAGGTGCCCACGAGTTAGGGGGCCGCGCCCAGGGGGGTAGGGCGTGCCCTCCACCCTCGTGGGGCCCTCGTGTCCTTCCCGGACTGCTTCTTATTTTTCTATTTTTCTAAATATTCCAAAATGGAGAAATATTGCCTTAAAAACTTTTTTGGAGTCGGTTTACTTACCGTACCACATACATGTTCCTTTTCGGAGTCTGAAACGTTATGGAAAGTGTCCCTTATGTATTCCTCTGGGGTTACGGTTTCAATAACATTGGTTTCAACATTTATAGGATTACCTGAGATATTGTCTTTAATTCTTTGACCGTTCACCGCCTTCGGATTTGTGCCTTCGAAGTTGTTGATTTTTATGGCACCGGAACGATAGACCTCCTCGATAATGTAAGGGCCTTCCCATTTAGAGATAAGTTTTCCCGCAAAAAATCTTAACCGAGAGTTGTATAGCAAAACATAATCACCTACGTTAAACTCACGCTTTTGTATCCTTTTGTCATGCCATCTTTTAACTTTTTCTTTAAACAACTTGGCATTTTCATAAGCTTGGGTTCTCCATCCATCAAGTGAGCTAATGTCAAATAACCTCTTCTCACCGGCAAGTTTGAAATCATAGTTGAGCTCTTTAATGGCCCAATATGCCTTATGTTCTAGTTCGAGAGGTAAGTGACATGCTTTCCATAAACCATTTTATACGGAGACATACCCATAGGACTTTTATATGCAGTTCTATAGGCCCATAATGCATCATCAAGTTTCTTGGACCAATTCTTTCTAGATCTATTGACAGTCTTTTGCAAAATTAATTTGAGCTCTCTATTACTCAATTCTACTAGACCACTAGACTGTGGGTGATAAGGAGATGCAATTCTATGATTAACATCATACTTAGCAAGCATTTTACGGAAAGCACCATGAATAAAATGTGAACCACCGTCAGTCATTAAATATCTAGGGGCTCCAAACCTCGGAAAAATAACTTCCTTAAGCATTTTAATAGAAGTGTTATGATCAGCACTACCAGTTGGAATAGCTTCTACCCACTTAGTAATGTAATCAACAACAACTAAAATATGTGTATACCCATTAGAGGTAGGAAAAGGTCCTATATAATTAAAGCCCCAAACGTCAAATGGTTCAATAACAAGTGAATAATTCATAGGCATTTCTCGATGTCTACTAATATTCCCAATTCTTTGACATTCATCACAAGATAAGACAAACTTACGGGCATCCTTGAAGAGAGTAGGCCAATAAAAACCAGATTGCAATACCTTATGTGCAGTTCTATCTCCGGCATGGTGTCCTCCATAAGCTTCGGAGTGGCACTTGCGTAGGATCTATTCCTGTTCATGCTCAGGTACACAACGTCTAATAGCACCATCTACTCCTTCTTTATAAAGATGCGGGTCTTCCCAAAAGTAATGTCTCAAATCATAGAAAAACTTTTTATTTTGCTGGTATGTGAAACTAGGTGGTATAAATTTAGCAACAATGTAATTAGCATAATCAGCATACCAAGGAGTACTACGTGAAGTATTTATGACATTTAGTTTCTCATCAGGAAAGCTATCATCAATAGGTAGTGGGTCATCAAGAACATTTTCTAACCTAGACAAGTTGTCTGCAACGGGGTTCTCAGCTCCTTTTCTATGAACGATATGCAAATCAAATTCTTGTAGCAAGAGAACCCATTTAATAAGTCTAGGTTTAGCATCTTTCTTTTCCATAAGGTATTTAATAGCAGCATGATCAGTGTGAATAGTTACTTTAGAATCAACAATATAAGGTCTGAACTTATCACAAGCAAATACAACTGCTAAGAATTCCTTTTCAGTAGTAGCATAATTTCTTTGAGCATTGTCTAGAGTCTTACTAGCATAATGGATAACATTTAATTTCTTATAAACTCTTTGCCCTAGAATGGGAAGCCCTTTTTCCCTCTTTCATGCTCGTCGCCGCGTCCACAACCTGCTCGGACCACTGCCCCCTCATCCTTGCCAGCGCCACTGCCCCTCCTCGACGAGCAAGATTCTGTTTTGAAAGCTTCTGGGTCAGTTTTCCACACTTCAGAGAAACGGTGCAGCGGGCATGGCAACGCCCCGCCACGCAAACCTGCGCCTTCAGCAGAATCAAACCAAGGCTCGAGAGGGTGGCCAGAGACCTGAAGATTTGGAGCGGCAGCTTATTCAGTGATGCGAAGATACAGTTCCACATTGCTTCAGAGTTAATCCTGAGATTCAATGTGGCCATGGAAAAGCGCCAACTGTCCCCAGCTGAGTTCAACCTGAGAAAGCTTCTGAAACAGAGGATAATTGGTCTTGCGGCCGTCGAACAAGCACGTCGTCGCCAAGCCTCTCGGATAACATGGCTCAAGGCCGGTGAAGCAACCACTACTTTATTCACTGCAAAGGCCTGCTCAAGGAGGAGAAAAAATTTCATTCACTCCCTGCGATATGAAGATCATGTGGCGATCGAGCATGACGAGAAGGCCGCCACCATTTATGAGCATTTCAATAAGATCATGCGAGCTGCTGAACCCAAAAAATGCACCATTAACTGGGAGGCTTTGAACCTGCCAACAATCCAAGCTGACGGACTAGATGCTCCTTTCACTGAAGCGGAAGTTCGGAGAGCGATCCTTGAATCCCCGGCAGAAAAAGCTCCAGGGCCCGACGGTTTCAATGGGAATTTTTTCAGAAGTTGCTAGGACATCATAAAAGATGAGGTGATGGCAGTGTTCAACCAATTCCACAGTCTATCCGGGGCAAACTTCGAAAAAATCAACTCTGCTTTTGTGGCCTTGCTTCCCAAGAAAGACGGAGTTGAATCCGTGGGAGATTTTCGGCCAATAAGTCTCATCAACTCAATTGCTAAGCTCATCACCAAGGTGCTCTCGATAAGATTGGCAGAGAAAATCTCACCCATCATTTCGTTAGCTCAGAGCGCTTTTCTCAAGTCAAGATGCCTGCAAGATAACTACCTCTATGTCAGGAACTCAGTTCGATCTCTCCACTGAAAAAAGAAGCCTGCCTTACTGATTAAACTGGACATTGCTCGAGCATTCGACTCGGTATCCTGGGAGTTCATGTTTGAATTGTTGCAGCATCTGGGTTTTAGCAGTCCCTGGAGGGACTGGATTGCCATGCTGCTCAGGTCTTCCTCATCTGCGTCCCTGTTAAACGGCAACCCTGGAATTCCTCTCATCCACCACCGTGGGCTGCGGCAAGGAGACCTGTTGTCCCCGTTGCTGTTTATCCTAGCCATTGACATCCTCCACCGCCTCATAACAAAAGCTGCTGATGATGGCATTCTTGCCCCACTGCCAGGAAGAGAACTGAAACTGCGCACAAGCGTGTACGCTGACGATGCAGTCATTTTTGCAAACCCAGTTCGAGAAGAGCTCGACAAGCTGCTTAAGATCATCACCAGTTTTGGGGATGCTTCAGGCCTGCACCTCAACATCAGCAAGTGCACCGTCACGCCCATTCGCTGTGATCACATTAACCTTCAAGAAGTTCTGCATGCGTTTAGCGGACAGATCGTTGCCTTCCTAATACGTTATTTGGGATTACCAATAAGCCTCGGACGTGCCAGAATGGTTCATTTTCAGTTTATCTTTGACCGCATCCGAGCTCGACTGGCTGGCTGGAAACGTAAACTGATGAATATTGCAGGGAGAAGAGTGCTTGTTCGGAGCGTCCTCTCGGCGATCCCAACTTTTGCACTCTCTGTTCTTCAGCCACCCGAGCTTCTCTTCAGAGAGATTGACAAAGCCCACAGAAAATTTTCTTTGGACACAAGAGGATGATCTTACTGGTGGCAAATGCAAGGTTGCCTGGAAACACATATGCACGCCGACTGAATACGGAGGCCTAGGCATCCATGACCTACAGAAATTCTCTCACGCTTTGCGGCTCAGATATTTGTGGCTGTCATGGCAAACTGAAGACAGACCTTGGAAGGGCTCGGACCTACCATGTGACAAGGAAGACAAGGCCTTGTTCGATAATCCAACCACTGTAACTCTTGGAAATGGCAGAACGACTTCCTTCTGGCAATCCCCATGGATCACCTCTCCAAGCCTTGCCATTCTGTTTCCAGAGCTATTCAAGCGATCATGAGGCAAAAACAGATGCGTTGCTGATGTGCTTGAAAATGACAAATGGGTGCTGGACATGAAGATACGACCCAACGAGAACCTGATTCACAGCTTCATCATCCTCTGGAGAGCTCTGCGGGCCGAAGCAACATCACTGCAACCACAGGTGGAAGACAAAATCTCCTGGCATCTTCAGAGCGCGGGCGTATACAGTGCAAGGTGTGCTTACGAAGTGCAATTCAGCAACTTTCAGAAGACGGACGACAAACAACTAATATGGAAAACATGGGGCACCCGGAAACATAAAAGCTTTATTTTGGCTCTTGCTCAAGAATCGTCTTCGGTGCAACGATCGACTCCAACGCAGAGGATGGGAAAATGGATACTTCTGCACTCTTTGCACAAGAAACCTTGAGACTTCAGTGCATCTCTTTTGGGAGTGCCCGGTCAGTAAGGAAATATGGAGAAGGATCTCGACCTGGAATGACTGTGACAGGCTTCGGCGCCTTGCCGCACCCTCAGACCACAACACCTCCTCCATCTGCATCATGCGCAGCCTCATTTTACAATCAACACCAAGACTCAGAGACAAGCTCAAGACAATGATATTCCTTGTCACATGGCACATCTGGAGGGAGAGAAACAACAGAATTTTCAGACATGAGCCAAGCCAAATCTGCTCTGTGATCGCAGCGATCAGAAGAGATGCTGAGAGTTGGAAACTAGCAGGGGCCAAATGCCTTGCAATGCCGCTAGGACATCCAGGCTAGATTACATTTTTCCCTCCTCAGCCCTGGTGTTCATGGTCTTCGAAACCAATCTCTTGTAACCACTCATGATCACTTGATCATGAACATGTTTCCCGCTTTCTACCTGCTTAATATATGAATGCCGGTGGCCCACCGGTTCTTTCAAAAAAAACTCTTTGCCATAGAACAGCACCTACAACATAATCACTAGCATCACACATAATTTCAAAGGGTAAATTCCAATCAGGTGGCTGAACAATAGTTGCAGAAATCAATGCTTTCTTAAGTATTCCAAATGCTTCTACACAATCATCATCAAAGACAAATGGTATATCTTTTTGTAATAAATTGGTTAGAGGCCAAGAAATTTTTGAGAAGTCCTTAATGAACCTCCTATAAAAACTGGCGTGACCAAGGAAGCTTCTTATACCTTTGATGTCCTTGGGACATGGCATCTTTTCAATAGCATCAACCTTGGCTTTATCAACTTCAATGCCTCTTTCAGAAACTTTATGCCCCAAGACAATACCTTCATTAACCATAAAGTGGCACTTTTCCCAATTCAATACAAGATTAGTTTCTTCACATCTCTGCAAAACTCGATCAAGGTTGCTCGAGCAATCATCAAAAGAAGATCCATAGACGGAAAAGTCGTCTATGAAATCCTCACAAATCTTTTCACAAAAGTAAGAGAATATAGCCATCATGCATCTTTGAAAGGTAGCGGGTGCATTGCATAAACCAAAAGGCATACGTCTATAAGCAAAAGTACCAAAAGGGCAAGTAAAAGTAGTCTTTGATTGATCATTGGCTGACACAGGTATTTGAGAGAAACCGGAATAACCATCTAGAAAGCAAAAATGTGTATGTTTGGATAATATTTCTAGCATTTGATCGATAAAAGGTAAGGGGTAATGATCTTTTTTAGTAGCCTTATTTAATTTGCGGAAATCAATTACCATCCTATAACCTGTAATAATTCTTTGTGGAATCAATTCATCTTTATCATTAGGGACAACAGTAATACCTCCCTTCTTAGGGACACAATGGACAGGACTTACCCACTGACTATCAGCAACAGGATAAATTATACCTGCCTCAAGGAGCTTTAGTATTTCCTTTCTTACCACTTCTTTCATTTTAGGATTCAGCCGTCGTTGATGATCAATAACTGGTTTGGCATCTTTCTCCAAATTTACTTTATGTTGACATAGAGTGGGACTAATGCCCTCAAGATCATCAAGAGTATATCCAATAGCAGCAAGGTGCTTCTTCAGAGTTTTCAATAATCTCTCTTCTTCATGCTTTGAAAGGTTAGCACTGATAATAACCGGATATATCTTCTTTTCATCAAGATAAGCATATTTAAGAGTATCATGCAATGGTTTTAGTTCAAACACGGGATCACCCTTGGGTGGAGGGGGATCCCCTAGGATTTCAACAGGCAAATTGTGTAACAGAATAGGTTCCTGTTTAAAGAATACCTCATCTATTTCCCTTCTTTCATTCATAAACATATCATTTTCATGGTCTAGCAAATATTGTTCTAAAGGATCAGTAGGAGGTACGACAATAGAAGCAAGACCAATAATTTCATCCTTACTAGGCAATTCTTCTTCACGGTGTTGTCTACTAAATTTAGAGAAATTAAGCTCATGAGACATATCACCCAAACCAATAGTAACAACATTCTTTTCGCAGTCTATTCTAGCATTAATGGTGTTCAAGAAGGGTCTGCCAAATATAATGGGACAAAATCTATCTTGTGGGGAACCAAGAACAAGAAAATCAGCAGGATATTTAGTTTTCCCACACAAGACTTCAACATCTCTAACAATTCCCATTGGTGAAATATTATCTCTATTGGCAAGTTTAATTGTGACATCAATATCTTCTAACTCAGCAGGTGCAATCTCATGCTTAATTTCATTGTATAAGGCAATAGGTATTGCACTAACACTAGCACCCATATCACATAAGCCATGATAACAATGATCTCCTATTTTAACAGAAATAACAGGCACGCCTACCACATGTCTATGTTTGTCTTTAGCACAAGGTTTAGCAATTCTAGTAGTTTCACCGCAGAAATAAATAACATGACCATCAATATTATCGGCCAAGAGATCTTTAAAAATAGCAATATTAGGTTCTACTTTAACTTTCTCAGGAGGCGTATAAGTTCTAATATTGCTTTTACGAACTACAGTTGAAGCTTTAGCATGATCCTTTATTCTAACAGGGAAAGGTGGTTTCTGAACATAAGAAGCAGGAATAATAGGATCATTATAAGTGGCAGTCTTTTCTTCAACTTTAATAGGTGCAACTACTTTTAGTTCTATGGGAGGATGATATTTAAACCACTTCTCCTTGGGGAGATCAACATAAGTAGCAAAAGATTCACAGAATGAAGCTACTATCTCAGAGTCAAGTCCATATTTAGTGCTAAATTTACGGAAAACATCGGTATCCATAAAAGATTTTAACACAATCAAACTTAGGTGTCATACCCGACTCCTTACCTTCGTCGAGATCCCAATCTGCAGAGTTTCATTTAATTCTATCCAATAAATTCCATTTGAGTTCAATAGTCTTCATCATAAAAGAGCCAGCACAAGAAGTATCGAGCATGGATTGATTATTATGAGAAAGCCGAGAATAAATTTTTTGAAGAATTATTTCTCTTGAGAGCTCATGATTGGGGCATGAATATAACATTGATTTAAGCCTCCCCCAAGCTTGAGCGATGCTTTCTCCTTCGCGAGGCCAAAAATTATATATATAATTGCAATCACGATGAACAAGATGCATAGGATAATACTTCTGATGAAATTCCAATTTCATTCGTTTATAGTTCCATGATCCCGTGTCATCACATAGCCTATACCATGTCAATGCATATCCCTTCAAAGATAAAGGGAAGACCTTCTTCTTAACAACATCATCGGGTATACCAGCAAGCTTAAATAATCCACAAATTTCATCCACATAGAGTAGATGTTCATCAGGATGCTTTGTTCCATCTCCCTGTAAAAGGATTATCTAGCAGTTTTTCAAACATACCCAAAGGAACTTCAAAGGGAACATTTTCATTTTCAGTAGGTTCAGTAGGTGGAGGAGCAACTCTTTGCTCTACTGGTCGGGGTGAAGATACCCCGAACAAGCCCCTCAGAGGATTACTTTCCATATAACAAGTGACAGTAAATTTCAGCACACTATATAAATTTTTCCTTACCAAATTCCACCTACCAAAGGCGCTTCACTCCCAGGCAACAACACCAGAAAAGAGTCTTGATGACCCACAAGTATAGGGGATCTATCATAGTCCTTTCGATAAGTAATAGTGTCTAACCCAATGAGGAGCAGAAGGAAATGATAAGCGGTTTTTAGCAAGGTATTCTCTGCAAGTACTGAAATAAGAGGTAACAGATAGTTTTGTGATAGGATAATTTGTAACGAGCAACAAGTAACAAAAGTAAATAAAGTGCAGCATGGTGGCCCAATCCTTTTTGTTGCAAAGGACAAGCCTGGACAAACTCTTATATAAGGAAAAGTGCTCCTGAGGACACATGGGAATATCGTCAAGCTAGTTTTCATCACATTCATATGATTCGCGTTCCGTACTTTGATAATTTAATATGTGAGTGGACCAGTGCTTGGGTGCTTGTCTTACTTGAACAAGCATCCCACTTATGATTAACCTCTATTGCAAGCATCCTCAACTACAACAAAAGTATTAAGGTGAACCTAACCATAACATGAAACATATGGATCCAAATCAGCCCCTTACGAAGCAACGCATAAACTAGGGTTTAAGCTTCTGTCACTCTAGCAACCCATCATCTACTTATTACTTCCCAATGCCTTCCTCTAGGCCCAAATAATGGTGAAGTCTTATGTAGTTGACGTTCATATAACACCACTAGAGGCTAGACAACATACATCTCATCAAAATATCGAACGAATACCAAATTCACATGACTACTAATAGCAAGACTTCTCCCATGTCCTCAGGAACAAACGTAACTACTCACAAAGCATATTCATGTTCATAATCAGAGGGGTATTAATATGCATAAAGGATCTGAACATATGATCTTCCACCAAATAGACCAACTAGCATCAACTACAAGGAGTAATCAACACTACTAGCAACCTACTAGTACCAATCCCGGACTTGGAGACAAGAATTGGATACAAGAGATGAACTAGGGTTTTGAGAGGAGATGGTGCTGGTGAAGATGTTGATGGAGATTGCCCACTCCCGATTAGAGGAGCGTTGGTGATGACGGTGGCGATGATTTCCCCCTCCCGGAGGGAAGTGTCCCCGGCAGAACAGCTCTGCTGGAGCCCTAGATTGGTTCCGCCTCGTGGCGGCGGAGTTTCGTCCCGAAAGGTTGCTTATGATTTTTCCCTTGACGAAAGACCTCATATAGCAGAAGATTTCCATCGGAGGGCCAACAGGGGCCCACGAGGTGGGGCGCGCTACAGGGGGTAGGGCGCACCCCACCCTCGTGGCTGGTGGGTCCCCTCCGTGTACTTCTTCCGCCGATATTTTTTATTATTTCCAAAAATGACTTTCGTGGAGTTTCGTGGGACTTTTGGAGTTGTGCGAATAGGTCTCTAATATTTGCTCCTTTTCCAGCCCTGAATTCCAGTGCGGCATTCTCCTCCTTATGTAAACCTTGTAAAATAAGAGAGAATAGGCATAAGTATTGTAACATAACGTGTAGTAACAGCCCATAATGCAATAAATATCGAGATAAAAGCATGATGCAAAATGGACGTATCAGGAATCGCCACAGACTACGATCGGATCGGGCCTAAAACCGATCAAGGATAAATCAAGGCCCTACCGGTCACCCACCAGATTGCGGCAGTCTTGGAGCAGGACGACGAGTCTTCTTCTATATCGAAGACAGACTATGTTCAGATCGCCGTTCAGGAAGAGCCGGATACTCACTCACGAAAGGACGCGACTAGCCCTCCGAACATAGCATCGGACGGCGGTCCTAAACAATCAGAAGATCTTCCGGAACCCGGACTGTTAAGCTCGGAAGGTCGTGAGACTCCGAATAACCGGTCAGGTCGGGGTTCGGATTTAATTCCACCCACCCACCCGGACATAGACACTCTCATGATCATAAAACAACAGTCTCAGGAAACGGTCCACCACTTCTGGGCCAGATTCCTCCTTGTCAAGGACAAGGTAAAGGATTGCGATGATGAGGACGCAATATCAGTGTTCTGCAACAATTGCGCGGACGAAGGAATCCTCAACGCCATCATTCGCCGCCGCATACTGAAATTCGCTTACTTAGCAACCATCGTACAAAAGTACAGTGCGATGGAGAGCGTCTGGAAAACTCAGGAAGCTCGTTGGGAGCCATCGGTCCCAATTCAACTCCCCTACAGGCGAAGAGGGCGCACCCCCGTGGCATGCCCAATCCAATAGTCAAGAAACATAAAACCACTATGCGGCACGACACTGTTCTGGAGGGGTGGCTCGATGGCCCATGCAAAATACATACAACACTAGACACCGTGGCAACCCACAGCCTTAGAGCATGTTGGATTCTACGGCAGGTAGCCAAGAGCGGCGAAGACATCCTTATCAAGGACGCCCCAGAACAGCACCCCCCAGAAGACGACGACACAAGAGTATTTACGGTCTTCGACACATTTGCGTCAAACAACAAACGCAAAAGGGAACTTCGCGACCTTGCGGAAGTCTGCCAAACTACTGAAATAGACCCTTGGAACGACATGGCTATAACATTTAATGCCGGTGACGAACAGAAGTACAGAAAAGTTCGAGTGCGAGCCGCGTTAGTCCTCAGTCCCATCGTGGACGGGTTTCGGCTTACCAAGGTCCTCATGGACGGCGGCAGCGGACTAAACCTCATTAATGAGGACACACTCCACAAAAAGGAAATAGACAGGAGCCGCATCAAGCAAAGTAGCACAACCTTCCGAGGAATTATTGCCAGTCAGGAGATGCGATGTGCGGGCAAGATCACACTTGACGTAGTATTCGGCACGCCGGAGAACTATCGGTCCGACGAAATAACTTTCCAAGTGGCCCCTTTCAGCAGCGGATACCACGCCCTGTTGGGGCGGAATGCCTTTACACGCTTCCAAGCTATACCCCATTACGCGTATATGAAGCTCAAAATGCCCGGAACAAACGGTATAATCACTCTCGTAAGTGATCCGGACATAGCACTCGGCGCTGAAAACAAAACCGCATCCCTGGCCCTGGAGGCGCTATCCGAGGCCCTCGCGGCTAAAGAATTAACCGCACTACGCTCCACGATGGACATGAACGATGTGATCCTCGACAAACGCCCCAAATCCACCTCCTTCAAACCAGTAGAAGAAATAATCAAATTCCAGGTCCACCCAACGGACCCCAAGAAGACAGGATCCATCGGAGCACAACTAAACCCAATAGTCGACGCTGCATTATGAGAGTTCCTGCGCAAAAACGGGGACATATTTTCCTGGCACCCTTTAGATATGCCAGGGATCCCACGGAAGCTGGCCGAACATAGCCTCAATATTTTAAAGGGATTCAAACCGGTCAAGAAAACACTGCGATGCTTTTCCGAACCCAAGCGACAAGCAATGGATGAGGAGTTGGCCAAGCTTATCGAAGCCGGATTCATTAGAGAAATCAAACATCCGGACTGGCTGGGAAACCTGGTGATGGTACCAAAGAAGGACAAATCCTGGCGCCTGTGTTGATTTCAAGGACCTCAACCAGGCTTGCCCCAAGGATCCCTTCCCCCTCCCCCGCATTGATCAAATCATCGACGCCACCGCAGGACACGACTCACTGTGTTCCCTCGACGCATATTCCGGATACCATCAAATCAAAATGAAGGAGTCCGATCAAGCTGCAACAACATTTATTACCCCATATGGGCCATTCTGCTTCAACACCATGCCCTTTGGGCTCAAGAACGCCGGCGCCACATACCAACGCATGGTCCAAACATGCCTGGAGAAGCAGATCGGCAAGACAGTTGAAGCTTACATGGACGACGTCGTCATCAAAACTAGGCATGTCGAAACACTAATAGACGACTTACGTCTTACATTCGACAACCTCCGTGCGTATGACATTAAGCTCAACCCGGAAAAATGTGTCTTCGGCGTCCCTGCTGGAAAACTGCTGGGCTTCATCGTTTCCAACAGAGGAATAGAAGCAAATCCAGCTAAAATCCGTGCTCTGTCATAGTTGGCTACGCCAACAGACCTCAAACAAGTCCAAAAACTAGCTGGTTGTGTGGCAGCGTTAAGTCGCTTTATCTCCAGATTAGGAGAAAAGGCACTACCACTTTATCGCCTTTTACGGCGCACCGATAACTTCGAATGGACATACGCGACGACTGCCGACTGGAGGAAATAAAGGCCCTCCTAGCAAGCAACCCAATCCTGGCCGCACCAAACGCTGGCGAACCCATGTTGCTATACATATCGGCAACACATCAGGTAGTAAGCGCCGTGCTCGTCGTCGAACAAGAGCAGGACGGACACAAATTCCCACTTCAAAAACCAGTATACTACGTATCCACTGTTCTCACACCATGCAAATCCCAGTACCCCCATTACCAAAAGATAGCATATGCGGTCTTCATGGCATCACGAAAGCTACGACAGTACTTCCAGGAGTGTTCAATCACGATGGCCTCTGAAGTACCGCTGAATGACATAATAAACAACCGCGATGCCACGGGTCGGATTGCGAAATGGGTTATCGAGCTACTTCCATTCCACATAACATACAAGCCCCGTCGAGCCATCAAATCACAAGTACTGGCAGATTTTGTCGCCGAATGGACAGAGGCCGAACTCCCTAAAGAGTACGACACATATTCCAATTGGGTTATGTATTTTGACGGCTCCAAAATGTTGGCAGGGCTGGGAGCGAGCATCGTATTAACGTCCCCCACTGGAGATGTTGTCTAGTATGTACTCCAAATATTATACATAGACTCCAACCAAACAGCCGAATACTAGGCCCTATTCCACGGTCTTCGGATGGCCTTATCCATGGGCATACAACGCCTGGAGGTGCGCGGGGACTCAAACCTCACAATATCTCAAATAAACGAATAGTTTGATGCCAAAGATCCAAAGATGGAAGCTTATCGCAATGCCGTCTTACAAATATCGGCTCGGTTCGAGGGGCTTGAATTTTATCACGTCGCCCGAGAAAGTAACCAGGCGGCGGACGTCCTTGCTCGCATTGGCGCTAAGCGCGATCCCATCCCACCTAACATCTTACTGGAAAGGCTTTTTAAGCCATCCATGGTGTGGCAAGGGGAGGGCGGCAACAACAGTCCAGATCCAAACACAACCCCAGATTCCGAACACACCGATATCATCATCGGGGGCTCAGCCACCGAAATTACACCGTCGGCCCATCTCATTATGGCAGTCATTGCCCCATGGACCGAACCCTTCTTGGCCTAAATTGATAGGAAGGAGCTTCCCGAAGACCAGAACGAGGCCCGCCGCATTGTTCGGTGCTCGAAGGCTTATAAGGTTCACGACGGAGAGCTCTACAAGAAAAGCACTACCGGAGTACTTCAAAGATGTATCTCCGAGGAGGAGGGGCGGCAACTTTTGGAGAAATTCACGCTGGTCTAGGCGGACACCACGCCGCACCCCGGGCCCTTGTTAGCAAGGCCTTCCGTACAGGGTTTTATTGGCCGATAGCCCGAGCAGATGCACATGACTTCGTCCAACGCTGCGTCGGATGCCAACTCTTCGCCAAACAAAGCCACATGCCCCCAACTACCTTAGATACTATCCCCATCACTTGGCCTTTCACAGTCTGGGGACTGGATATGGTTGGACCCCTTAAAGGGGGAAGCCATAAGAAAAAATATCTACTGGTTATGGTGGACAAATTCACTAAGTGGATAGAGGCTAAATCGGTCCAAATGTCTGACTCGGTGATAGACTTCATATCCGGTGTCATGCACCGTTATGGTGTCCCACACAACATCATCACTGACAACGGCTCTAATTTCACAGCCAACAAGGTAAAAACCTGGTGTACTAATCTGGGTATTAAACTCGATTACTCCTCCTTCTACCACCCACAAACCAACGGTCAAGTCGAACGAGCCAATGGTCTTATTATGAGCGGCATCAAGCCCAGACTAGTGCGGTCTTTGAAAGAATCAGACAAGCACTGGGTTGAGGAGCTCGACTCCGTACTCTGGGGGCTACGGACCACGCCCAACCTGTAACGCCCCGGTTTCGATGCGCCAGGTGTCTGCAAGTTATTCGCCGTCTTTGCCATGTCATGTGCTTGCGTGTGCACTTTGCCATGTCATCATCTGCATTTCATATCATGTTGTCATGTCCATCGCATTTGCATACATGTTCGTCTCATGCATCCGAGCATTTTCCCCGTTGTCCGTTTTGTAATCCGGCGCTCCTATGTTCCCCGGCGGCCTCTTTTACCTCTTTTCGTGTGCGGGTATTAAACTTTCTCAGAATGGACCGAGGTTTTTCAAGCGGCCTTGGTATACCACCAGTAGACCGCCTGTCAAGTTTCGTGCCATTTGGAGGTCGTTTGATACTCCAACGGTTAACAGGGTAACCGTAAAAGCCTCATTCTCTTTGCAGCCCAACACCCCTCCAAAGTGGCCCAAAACCCATCTAACTCCCCTCCATGCCCTCGGTCGTTCGATCATGATCGCGTGGCCGAAAACCGTGCTCCATTTGGACTCTCCTAGCTCCCTCTACCTATAAATATGTGCTCTCCCAGAAATCCCGCAGTCCAAACCCAAGCCCCGCTCCTCCCGCGCCACCGGACGTGTCCACCCCGCCGCCGGACGCATCCGCCGCCGCCTCCATGTCGCCCAAGCCAATCAGATCCGGCCACGTCAGCCCGCCGCTGCCCCCGTCCAACCGGGCGCCGCCACCTGTCCCGTCGCCCATCACCGCGCGCCGCGCCACAGATCGCCGCCGCCAGCAGCGCCGTGCGGCGTGCTCCGCCGCCCTTGCCATCCGGCGCGCGCCGCGCCGCTTCCGGCGGCGCCGCCCGAACCGGCGGCGCCTGCTGCGCCTCCCGCCGCCGCGAGCTCTCGCGCCCCGAGCCGCCGCTAGCTCCGTCGGCCCATGAGCGACCAGCGTCGCCGTGCCGCCTCGTCCGGCGGGCCGCGCCTGCCCCCGCAGCCGCCATCCGCGGCTCGTGCGCGCCTCTCGCCGTCCAGCAGCTCCGCCGCCGTGGGGCCTGCCGGAGTTTCCCGCCGCCGCCTCGCCTCCCTCGTCGGCGCGCCTCCTCGCCGGAGTTCGCGGAACCTCGCCGGAGACGCAAGCTGGATCAGATCCACCCATCCCGGAACTAAACAGGATCAAGCGTCCCGGATATCTCCGTCCCGAGTTGACTTTTCGGAGGGTATATTTTCACTAAGTCCCCAGATTCCAGTATTTTCATGCCATGTTTGACCTGTTGTATCTCTGCTTCCGTAGATCCGTTTCGTGCGTGTAATATGTCAAATTGTTCGTCTCGACGAGTATTTCATTTCATTCCATTGCATCATGTTCATTTGAGTTCATATTGATGTCTGGATCTTCGTTGCAAGAGTGCTATGTGATGTTAACCTGCTGAAACTGTTATAACATCCTCTTTTGTCATTTTTGCCATGATTGATGTGTGCATCTTATGAGCATGAGCTCTACATGTGTTTTGTACTATGTCAGGCCATCTTCACAGGGGTGCCATCCATATATTTTTGTTAGTTGTGTAGTGAGTGCATCGAGCTTGTTAAGTAGGTTACTTGCTGTTGCTGTTTTGCTTGTCTGATTCTGTTATATTATGATGCTATGTTAACCTGCTTCTACAAGTCATTCTATGCATAATCTGGAGATGTTCACTAAGGATGCTTTGTTATACATGTCTTGCTCTATCCATCCATGCCCTTTGTTGCAATTTTAGTCTGCTGTAGCTTGTTCTAATCTTGCTCTCAAATTGTTAAATAATGTTGCTGTCAGCCTGTTAACTTTAAGTTCCATGTTGCCATGATTGTTGCTAGTGATCCATGCACTCTATGAATTTTCTCTTGCCATGTTTAGCTTCATAAACATGTCTTCTTACTGTGAGTTGCCTTGCCATGCCATGTATTGCTCTGTGGTGAGTGGTTCAAGCTCACCAACATGCCTACTTATTGTTGTTCCTGCCATGTATGAAGCTGTCATATAACTTGCCAGGTTTACATGGGTGCCATCATATTTTCTGATCCTTTGTGGCTCATGGTCACTAAAGGACTTTTGTTCTATGCAATTATTAGATTCATGCCCATGCCTTTTGTTTTCACGTTGAGATGTTGTAGCATGTTGTTTTGGTGCTTGCAATATGCCTAGTTGCTGTTTTGGACAGATTGTTGCTATAACTTGTTTCATGTGTATGTGTTGAACTGTTGCTCCGTTTTGAGTGTGCTCTATATGAAACTTGCTTAGAATTGCATGTAGCTTCATATTATCATGTTGCATCCTTGTTTTGAGGTGTTTGCTTGATGTTTGTATGCATTTTGCATCAATGCCATGCTTATCTTGTTTTGCTCATATCTTCTAGGCCGTAGTTCCGAATCTAATGAACTTTATATGTAACTTGACTAGAATTTCGTGTAGATCATCGTGGTGCATCTTAACTTGCTGTTTAAAAACTTGAACATAAGGTTTATTCAGATCTGGACCAATTTCGAAATTTGCATATGAGGACTTACCGGAATTGTTCTATGTTTTTTCCGGCCTCATTTAAACTTGCTTTGATGTTCTGCTCTTGTTTGCATCATCTCTTGCCATGAGTAGCCTCATCTAGCCTTGTCATGCATCATGCTTGTTGTGCATCATGTCTTGTTCATGTGTGTTGTGTTTACTATGTTGTGTGCTTCTTCTCGATAGTTCCCGTTTCGTTGCGATCGTGAGGATTCGTTCGTCTACACTTGGTTCGTCTACATGGCTTCATCTTCTTCATGGACTCGTTCTTCTTTCTTGCGGGATTTCAAGCAAGATGACCGCTACCCTGGATCTCACTACTATCATTGCTATGCTAGTTGCTTCGTTCTATCGCTATGCTGCGCTACCTATCTTTTGCTCTTCAAGCCTCCCAATTTGCCATGTCAGCCTCTAACCTTTTTCACCCTTCCTAGCAAACCGTTGTTTGGCTATGTTACCGCTTTTGCTCAGCCCCTCTTATAGCGTTGTTAGTTCCAGGTGTCGTTGAAGATTGCTCCATGGTGGACAGGATTTTGTTGGGATATCACAATATCTCTTATATTATTAATGCATCTATATACTTGGTAAAGGGTGGAAGGCTCGGCGTTATGCCTGGTGTTTTGTTCCACTCTTGCCGCCGTAGTTTCCGTCATATCGGTATTATGTTCCCGGATTTTGCGTCCCTAACGCGGTCGGGTGATTTATGGGACCCCCTTGACAGTTCGCTTTGAATAAGACTCCTCCAGCAAGGCCCAACATTGGCTTTACCATTTGCCTCACCACCACCTACTTTTCCCTTGGGAGTAATTAACCCAAGGGTCATCTTTATTTTAGCCCCCCCCCGGGCCAATGCTTGTCTAAGTGTTGGTCCGAACTAGAGCCCTTTGCAGCGCCTCCTCGGGGAAACTCGAGGCCTGGTTTTAGTTGTACGGACTGCTCATCCGGTCGTGGCCTGAGACGAGATACGCGCGGCTACTATCAGGGTGTCGGCACGCCGTTAGGTCTTGCTGGTCTTGTTTTATTGCTGTTGAAATGTCTTGTAACCGGGATTCCGAGACTGATCGGGTCTTCCCGGGGAGAAGGAATATCCTTCGTTGATCGCGAGAGCTTATCATGGGCTAAGTTGGGACACCCCTGCTGGGTATAAACTTTCGAGAGCCGTGCCCGCGGTTATGTGGCAGATGGGAATTTGTTAATATCCGGTTCTAGTAAACTTGAAGTAAACTCTTCTAAAATACACCAACCGTGTGCGTAACCGTGAGTGTCTCTTTTCGGGGTTGATCGAGAGGAGAACACGGTTTCTGGGTTATGTTTGACGTAAGTAGGAATTCAGGATCACTTCTTGATCATTGCTAGCTTCACGACCGTTCCGCTTGCTCTCTTCTCGCTCTCATTTGCGTTGGTTAGCCACCATATATGCTTAGTCGCTGCTGCAACCTCACCACTTTACCCCCTTCCTTTCCCATTTAGCTTTGCTAGTCTTGATACCCATGGTAATGGGATTGCTGAGTCCTCGTGGCTCACAGATTACTACACCACCAGTTGCAGGTACAGGTTTGCGATGATCATGACGTGAGAGCGATGCTTGCTTGTCTTGAGTTCTTCTTCTGCTTCTTCGATCGGGGATAGGTTCCCAGGTCGGCAGCCTGGGCTAGCAGGGTGGATGTCGTTTGAGTTTCTGTTTATGTTTCATCCGTAGTCGGATGTTGATCTTGTATATGATGTTGATGTATTCTTGTGGCATTTGTGCCTTATGTATGTATCCCTACCTATTATGTAATGTTGATGTAATGATATCCACCTTGCAAAAGCGTTTCAATATGCGGGTCTATCCTTGGTGGGACCTTCGAGTTCCTTTTGGATAGGGTCGCATATTGGGCATGACACAACCGTACTACCGGATACACACCTTTCTTCATGGTGTATGGCACAGAGGCCGTATTGCCCTGCGATATTATTCATGACTCACCTCGAGTGCGTATGTTTGAAGAGAGAGAAGCCGAGCTTGATCGGTAGGACAGCCTAGATGCCCTGGAGGAGGAACGCGATGTCGCAAAAGACTGTTCAACATTTTACCAATAGCAGGCTCAAAGATATCAAAGCAGAGAAGTACGATCCAAGCCTTACAACATTGGTGAACTCGTTCTACGCCTGCCGGAGAATAAAAAGGACAAACTCAAGCCCAAATGGGAGGGTCCCTTCATAATTGACGAAGTTCTCACCGAAGGAGCGTACCGTCTTCGCGATGCATCAGACAATCGCCTCGAGCCGAACCCCTGGAACGCTGCCAGACTCCGAAGATTCTATGCCTAGCGCCAAATCCCTAGTTCGTCTCCTCCTCCCAAGTAGTTTCCATTAGTTTTTTTTTCTCTTTTTTTCGATTGTTTTTTCCTTTCTCGCTTTAAAGCTTTGGTACAGGTAGACCACACACCTCTGACGCGTACATCTTTAAAATATGTATGTCCATTATACCTGGGGGCTTCTTGGACAGAAGCTTTTTATTATTATCCCTCGAGCATCAAGCTCTTCACATATGAGTTCTTCCATATGTGCCTTTTCTTCGCCATTATATGCATCGGTATGACTTAAGTTTTGGCCAAGCTAGGTTGCCTGGCTCCTGTGCTTATGCCCTACGTTTCCGTTAGTTCGGCTAGGGCATAAAGGGAGCACCTCTGCGATTGTTACTCTCGGGTCATCCGGATGTGTACCTCAGACTGGGTGAAGCCGAAAGCTAGCGTTCTTAAGGGAATATTCGGTCGGTGAATTAAAGACGTTTTTGCAATTACTCTATTGCGAACCCCCAGATGTTACATACACTTTGATTCTTCCATCACAATTCGGACATGTACATTAATACATGCACACCCAGGGAAAGGAACCCTTAACAGAACTATTCTCTCTGGAAGATGTTTCTTACGATCTCAATGTAATATAACATAACTAGCAGAATACAACTTGTCTGTTCAAGCAACTATGACCCCTACGCCTAGTTTTCCAGGCATACCCCGGTCTATTCGGCCGCGAGGGTATTCGGAAGCACTCCGTACCCTCGGGTCCGGAGGTTGAAGCGAAAAGGTCTGCCATGACAAATGTTATACAATTCAGCTAGAATTACATACAGTAAGGGAAGTACATAGTCACTTGGACTCAAAAACTTCCTCCTCTATACCGTCCAATAGGCGGTCCAACTTACAATCCTGTTGGGAATATTTGGCGGCCACCTCTACTTGGTCATATACTAAACTAACGGGAATTTCTTCCCCATTCGACCCTAGCGGTCCAACCCGGGCCATGTGATTCGGATCCAGCTTGGTATATCGCGTTTTCACCATGGCCCAGGCCTCTCGCGCACCCTCTCGATAGGCTGATATCTTCCATAGTCGGATATGCTGCCGCGCTCCCTTTAACAGCTCTACAAGCTCCTCCATACTTCCTGGAGGGGAGTCGGATGGCCATAAGGCCTTGGCAACGCTCCACATGGCTAGCCGGGCATGCTCATGCACTTGCGACTGATTGTGCAGCAGATCACTGGATGATCCGGACACCTCCTCTTCAGGACGGCCCGTCAATATGCCTACAAACATAACTATATCTTTCCATTTAGCTTCGAACTACATTAAAAATAGTTTGGACACATATTGAATATGCCGACCTGCAGCTTCTTGTTCTCCTTCACGGAATCGGCTAGCTGGGCTCGAACATCTTTCAACTGTTCACCCAATGTAGTGTTGGAATCCTGTAGCTTGTTTTTCTCGTCCCTGACGCGGGTCAGCACACGCTCGCCTTTTCACCTCTCTTTCTCCCTCTTGGGCGATCTTCAACTGCTCTTCAAGTTGATCAGGCGATCCTATTATGCGATCAACAATAGTATTAGCACAGTTGATATAAAATTATTGTTCCTTGATGGAAGGGAACATTACCGGAAGATGCCTTCTTGAAATTTTCCAGTTCGGTGGTACCAGCATTCAGCTACGCCCGACATTGATCCAGCTCTTGGGCTAGTAGAGCATTCTTGTTGGTAAATACCTGATTGTACAACGATCCTTAAATCAGTTGTGCCGACTGCTTTTAGTCTTGGGGGCTACGGGCACATGGTTATCCTTTTTTGGACAAACAAAAGTTACCTGCACATCTGTCAGATATTGCTTCGTGGCTCTTCTAAGCCCGTCTCGAGCAGCCCGGATGTATGTGTCGCCCGAGCTAAAGGCATTGAAGGCCTCTTCCGAGAACTTGGGGTCTCGTAAAATAGCCCTGCAGCATCGATGATTTATGGCACTCTCTACCTCCGAGTTGGTGACGGACATATTTTCTGAACCCTCGGCCGAAGGGCGGTCCCGCGTTGTCCCTACATCAACTCCCGTCTATCCGACAGGACTTGAATCCCGATCGTCAGGAACACGGCCAGCCGGGTCCCGGACATAGTCCGACAGACCCTTTTCCTGGAACTGGACAAACACACAAAGTCACAGTCGGGTGCGGCCGCTGAAAAACATATTTATGGATATGTACCTCTTCGATGAAAGCCTGGCTGTGTCCTCACCGGCCCTCCTCTTTGAAGGCTGGCCCGGTGTGGGAGCCGATCTCCTCGGAATCGCCGAACGCCTCCTCTTTGGAGCACAAGACAATACGGTGGGTAAGGTAGAATAAGAGCACTCGTTTAGAGGAGGTGTCTCTTGATTACTTACGCGCAAAACGGGAAGAAGGCCAGGGTAGTCGGCGGTGATGGCCACTTATGTGCCATCATAGCTCGTCTGGTAAAATACTCCCTCTGCAAGCACCACGAATATATCCGGATCCTCCTCAAACCCAGAGTCAAGCTCCCGGTTGTGGTTCTCTGGATGTGGGGCGGGACTATGAAGTACTTCGGTGGTCTTTCGCCAGTGCTATCATGATAAACGGATTTGAAATTTATCAAAAGTAATCCAGAAGTGGAATGAGTAAAACAAAGGGGTTGAGGCTTACTTAGCTGGGGGGGATCATACATAGAATACCCATCTCTGGGCATAATGCGGAGAAATTCCTCTTCCTCCCCTTTAAACAGTTCGGCTAATATCTTGGCTAGGGCGGCGGGGGTATCCGGACCTTTCCGTCCACAACGGGAGGCGTCATCCTCCCATTATAGTGCCACATTGGCAATCCTCTGTATTGTAGCGGCTGAAGCCCTCGCATTATGGAGGTCGCCATTACGTGGATTATTGTGAGTCTGGACTGAGCAAGCATCTTTATCTTGCTCATAAGCTGATGAAATTCTGCACTGTCATCCTCTTCATGACTCCGTGGATGCCAACTGTGGCGTTTCTTCAGCAGAACGCTCGTAAATTCAGGAAGACCCTTCCGAACTGGGTCAGGAAGTGCTACGTCCTCAATGTAGAACCATTCAGAAGGCCATTGTTCAGATGCCTTCCTTGGTGTGCCGGACAGATAAATTGACCCCTCGTGATTGCGCGGGACAAGACAGAACAACTTCCTCCACAGCTCAAAATGGGCCTCAATGCCCATAAATAGTTCGCATAAGGCAACATAACCTGCGATGTGTAGAATAGAGGCAGGGGTGAAGTTGTCCAGCTGGAGGCCATAATATTCTAGAAGCCCTCGGAGGAACGGATGGATTGGAAATCCGACACCTCTTAGCAGGTAGGGGACGAAACACACCCGCTCTCCCCCGGATGGATTGGGGAAGCCCTCTGCCTGAGTCCTACCATTGAAGGAAGCTAGCCCCGCTCGAACAGGGACTAGATCTGCAGGAGGAAGAAATCCCTGCGTCTGCAGTTACGCCAATTGGCTGTGGGACACAGAACACCTCTCCCACCCGCCTTTCTCTAGGCCGGAATGGGAGGAGGAGCGGGGAACGCTGGCTATGTTGGAATGGTTTCTTCTATCAGTCTCAGGGGATTTTTCTGCGGAGTGTCGAATGGATTTAGGATCCATCTCTTTAAATAGGCCCTCTTCCTTGCTGGGGCGGGGTGCTATTTGCAAAAATACCCTGACCTTCCGCATTCGTTCGACACATGGAAGACGAAGTTATTTGACGCGCAGAAGCCGAGGGGAGCGACATTGATCAACGGCCGAATATATTACTTGGAGGTCATCGGAGGAGGAACCCGCCTTGCAATGCCGAAGACAATTTTTGTGCCGAACACTTCGTTATTGAAGACCGGTTCGAGGGTTATTGAGGGAGTCCTGGACTAAGGGGTCCTCTGGCGTCCGGCCTATTATCTCTGTGCCGAACTAATGGGCTGTGAAGACATGAAGACCGAAGATTATACCCGTGTCCGGATTGGACTCTCCTTGGCGTGGAAAGCAAGCTTGGCGATCAACTATGAAGATTACTTCCTATGTAACCGACTCTATGTAACCCAAGATCCCCCGGTATCTATACAAACTGGAGGGTGTAGTCCAGATAGGATACATTCATTGCCATAGTCATACAGGCTAGGCTTTTAGGGTTTAGCCATTACGATCTCGTGCTAGATCAACTCTTCTAATAATCATATTCATCAAGATCAATCAAGCAGGAAGTAGGGTATTACCTCCATAGAGAGGGCCCGAACCTGGGTAAACATCGTGTCCCCCGTCTCCTGTCACCATCATTCCTAGACGCACAGTTCGGGACCCCCTACCCGAGATCCGCCGGTTTTGACACCTGCAAATGCCATCTCCGGTCTCTAGATGGACTGCAACTGGTCTGGTGACTCGTACTACCTGGTAAGGGCCTTCCCACTTTGGCGTCAACTTGTTTGTACCCTTGGCGGACTGAACGAGCCTAAGGACAAGGTCGCCTTCCCCAAGACTCCGGACATGAACCCTGTGGCTATGATAGCAACGCAGGGCCTGCTGGTAGTGTCGGATTACGGGTTCCGGCAGACCCTTAAGGTTCGAACTCTGGGGTGCGCGTGGAGATCCAACCCTCCACCGTCTCGTACCTCGCCGAATCGCAGGAACCTAAACTACTCGCAAGAACAGCACAAGAGACACGAGATTTATACTAGTTCGGGCCACCGTTGTGGTGTAATACCCTACTCTAGTTTGTGGTGTGGTGGATTGCCTCTTGGGCTGACGAAGAACAGTACAGGGAAGAACAGCCTCGCGAGGGTCTGTTCTTGGTGGGTGTGATGAACTGCTAAGTGGTGTCCCGTCGCTCTAGCTTGAGGATCGGGTCTCTATCTCTCTCTCTCTGGATTCCAAATGCCCACCCCTACTTTGGTGGCTAGCTCCACTTATATAGACGAAGGCCCTGGGCCTCTCCCCAAATATTGAGCGGGAAGGGCGCCAACAATTGGCCATTTTGAAGGGGAACAGCGGGTACACTTATCCTGACTAAAGTTGGTCCTCGCCTGCCAAAGGCTCTGGTGATGACTGTCACAGCCCTAGAGCTTGCTTGTAACTAGTAGCATTGCATCCATGCATTATGTTTAAATTCCATTTAATTTTGAAATGGGGATTTGTGAAACCCTCAGAATAATTTTTGGAAATGACCCAAAAATAAAAATTGCTCCAAAAGGTCCAAGAAAATGCTCATGTGGCCCTCTGAAAATATTGGACAGAGATAATAATCAAACCAATATTTTTGGGGGTTCATAAGTATTTATATTTGGGCATTTGGAATTAAGGCATACCTATTTGCATTGGAAATATATATGCTATATATATTATATATGGCCAAAAATTGTGCCTTTTGTTGAAGAGCTCTGGAATATTATCACTAGCTCATATAAAAATTGGCATAATTAAATAAGGTGATTTGGTATTTTAAATAAATCAAACAAATGTCAGAATATTAAAAAAGAAACAAAATAGGTAAAACCTACCTAACTTACATGACTTTGGGCTGTGTGTGGTTCAGCCCAATGCCCAAAGCCCAAAGCCCGGCCCACTGACCAGCAAGCGCCACCGTCCCCTTCCTCGCGCCCAGAGGACAGGGACGCCACGCCTTGGCCGGTGCCACCTGTGTCGGCCGGGACACGTCGCCCCGCCACCTCCTGCTTCCTCCCCTCGTCGCCCTGGACACCCTGGAACGGCGCCACGCGCCGCCCCGACCGCTCCCCTCTCCCCAGTCCTCTCCTCTCCTCTCCTCTCCCTCGCTCTTGCCGAACCCGAACGCCACCGCCGCCGCCGTTCGCTGCCACGCGGTCACCGCCACCCCCTCTCCTCCCCGGCATGTCCCCGAGCTCCGCCTAGTCCCTCTCCTCCCTCCTCACCAAGTCTCCCGACGCCGGACGCCCTGCATCACCGGCATCTTCCTCGTCTTCAAGCTTCGGCAACGCCGACCATCACCGTCGATCCGCAGCAACCGGAGCGTCCCCGAGCCCCTGAGCTACCCTGCCGCCTCCCTGTGAGCGCCCGCTTCGACTTCCCCTCTTCCCCGGCCTCTCCGCGTCCTTTAGGCCGTAGCTGCACGGACACCGAACCCCGGCCGCCGCCGTTTTGGTCGCCGCCGTTGGTTCTAGCCACCGTAGCTCCGGCCACCACCACTAGTCGACGCAGCTCGCTCCCAGGAGTCGAACGCGCTCCCCAGCTCCTCCTATCGTTCTCCGCAGCCCCGTTCCGCTCGATGCCGTAGCTCCGGCCGCCGCCTTGCTCGCCGCCGGCGCTGCTCCCGGCCACCCCCGCACCTCCCGTTGGTCTCACTAGATGCGCGGGATCACGGGCTCCCTCCGGTGCCCTCGGTGGCGCCCACCGCGGCCTTAGCGCAACTCCGCGAGCCACCGCCGCTCGGTTGGTCGTCGCGGCCTAACTCCGCCACGCCGACGTGGCATTGTCATTAGCCGCTAATGGCCGCGCTAACCAACCCTAGTGCCACTGCCATGTGGGCCCCGACGCCCCTGATTTTAGTTAGGCTAATTAATCCCCCTGCTTAAATCATGTGTGACTGACGTGTGGTCCCCACGCGTCAGATTTGACCTGGACCTGGCGCCTTTGACCTGCTGACGTCACCCCGATGTCATCCTGACGCAATAACTAGGTTTCTAGATTTAATATAATTCAGGAAATTACAGAATATATTCAAAACTTCAAAAAAATCATAGAAATTCAACCGTAACTCGGATGGAAATAATTTATATATGAAAAATGATCAGAAAAATATGAGGAATCTGTTTATGCCATGATCATGCATGTTTGAACAAGTTAACCTCACTGAATAGGATGAATCATGATTAGGGTAACTTATGAAATAGCATTTGGAGTTGGAGTTCAACCTTGTTTGAATTCCACTTCAACTAACTTGGATTATTATTGCATTAGGTGAATTCAGTACCTTAATATGACATGTCATTCATGTGAATGCGCATTGCATTGATTGTGTTCTCTCTTGTTTGCGGTAATTGTCCCTCCGGTAGAGCGATGTACCGACGATGAGTTCGATGACACCGATGAAGAACTATATTATCTTGAAGTGCCGTGCAAGCAAAACCCCTTGTTCATTCCGATATAATCCCACTCTCTCCTCCTGCTCTATTTTACTGCATTAGGACAACAACGACTCATGTGTTACTTGCTCATGTAGCTGAACCCTTGATCCTTTGCATGACTGTCATTCCACAAGAATTAGATGAAACCCACTAGCATGAGTAGGAATTGTTTGAGCCATGTTGTGCCTACTCATTTATGCTTGTTTGTCATGCCTGCTCTCTGCTTAGAGTTGAGTCGGGTCTGATTCATCGGGAATGAATTGGAATTGTTATGAACATGTCCTATTGTGTGTGAGCTAAGTGTGTGAACACGATTTGGTAAAGGTAGCGGTGAGAGGCCATGTAGGAGTACATGGTGGGTTGTCTCATTGAAACCGTCCTCGGGAACTGAGTTCTGTGTTTGTGATCCATGAACAGTTACTACCACACATTGGGTTCCGGTAACTCGACCCCTCTCGACTTATTAATCAACTTGATCTCTGTCCAGGAGTTGCAACTAGTTTCTGGTGTTTGTAGGTAGTGTTAGTAGTCTACCAAGTGGCACCCGGTACAGGTGGGCTTGGGACAGACTAGGCCTGATGTACGGTGTACCAAGTGGCACCGGTTGGTGGGCTTGGGAACCCTGCTCACATCGTTTGGGGCCGTGGCGACACCCGGCGGATCTCCTGCGGATGGAACCCGAATAGGCGATAAACCTGGACGAGAGACTTGTGTGGTTAGTCAGGTCGTGGCCGACTCCCTCGCCCGGCTTCCGCTTGAAGGTTGCCGAGGTACATGACGTGTCTGGCGATAAGTGGCGAGAGCGTGTGAAGAAGTACACCCTGCAGGGTTATCATTATCTATTGAATAGCGGATTCCTCGGATATGGAAACTTGGACCCCTTGCATAGTTCATAGACAAGTGAAAGTGGATACTCTAAAATCGCAAGATAAGCGTGAGTGCTATGGATGGCGTTTTCGTGAGGTAGACGGAGCGGATCCATAGTGGTGTATTGATATGGTGAATATGTGGACTCGTAGCGCCACCTCAAAAGAGTTACTTGCAATGTAGTTCGGGATAGCCACCGAGTCAAAGCTGGCTTGCTGCGGTCAAACTCCACCACCCCTTTTGATAATGATGCATATGTAGTTAGTTCGATGTAAGTCTTGCTGAGTACAATTGTACTCACGTTTGCTTATTTTATGTTTTGCGAGAGGCGTCGGTCTTGCTAGTAGTTCCACGTGGACTTGACGTTTAGCTTGTTACCTCAGCTACGATCTTGTGCCTCGGCGGGATCTGGTAGATAGTCGGGCTTCTCGGCCTTTTTCATTTATAGTTATGCGTACTCGGACATGTTTAGCTTCGCTTGTGCTTTGACTTGTATGTTTCGAGTGTTGGGTCATGAGACCCATGTTTGTAATATCTCGCTCCTCGGAGCCTAATGAATAATATTTTGAGTCGTAGAGTTATGTTGTGATGCCATGTTGTATCTCGCATATTGAGCATAATGTGTGTATGTTTGAAATGCATGGTATGTGTGGGATCCGACAAACTAGTTGTTTATCCTTGGCAGCCTCTCATATGGGGAAATGTAGTCTCGTGCCTCCGGCGATAGTAGTCCGCTTCAGCCGGTTCACGAGTCCTGCTAGCCCAGACTACTGCTTGGACACTTGATGGCCGGCATGTGTTTCACTTTGTTCCTATATCTGTCCCTTCGGGAAATGTCACGCGGTGTTATTCGAGTCCTGCCTAGCTGCTACAGCCGGGATACCGGAGTCCTGTTAGCCAGTGCTACAGCCCGAATATATACGTTGATGACCGACATGCTCGATGTGATTCATGTATGCCTGTCCCCATAGGTTAGCGCCGCTTTGGGTTCACGACTAGCCATGTCGGCCCGGTTCTTTGTCATATGGATGCTAGCGACACTATCATATCGTGAGCCAAAAGGCATAAACGGTCCGGGCCATGGTAAGGCGACACCGTGGGAATACCGTCGTGAGGCCGCAAAGTGATATGATGTGTTGCATGCTAGATCGGTGTGACTTAGGATCGGGTCTGACAGCGTTGGTATCGAGCCTGTTGCTGAGGATTACCAAGCCAAACTGGTCGAAGTTGTGTCTAGAAATGCTTTAGTTATATAAGGGAATTGATTGTGGAAGGAACGTAAGGCTCTTTTACTCCTTATACCTCATGGCCTTCGATCCGAGTCATCCTCTTCTCTTCTACGGGTTTAAGAACTAGGCTTCTCATCTATCTATTAGGATGACGTGTTACTAATCCATAGACTTATAAGATTGTTGGTTTTAATCCCGGTTTAGTTCCTACTATTTCGTATGATAGCTGTTGATCTCGAATCTTGTTATGATGTTGTTGAGTGGTTATGCCACCATTTTTGCAAGATGTCTCAAATCATTTTGAGCATTTACAGCCGTTATCTGTCCGAGTTATCCTGTGTCTCTAAATAGTCGATGCATTTGCAAATCCCTTCCTCCGTTCTGATGTCCTTTTGGGCGGATTAAGTGCACTAACCGGTCAATGAGGTACTCCATTGCCTCGACATATATGTTGGAACTATTATTATGACCCTAGATGTCTAGGAAGTCACCTAGCAATTTAGCTATGCTTTTGTATCCCCGTGTGATGATTCTCGCCATCACTTTGAAAGCATCCCGTGATGCCATTTAGTAGTAGGTATTCTACTCTGGGTTCTTGAACCGAGATTCATCCTACTTCATGTTGTTAGTATTTGCTAGTGCCTTTAGGATATTAGTAACCTTTGCGATAGTCCTCGAGGTCCGTGGTATTTCCTTCTTCCAAATACTACGAACCGCTTATGGCGAAGTTCTTGTTGAATCAAAGATCACAATAAGAGTGCTCTTGAGGAGTTCTCCATTCATAATTGTGAATCTGCCAATTCTACCTTCTCGCATGGGTTATCCGGAAGAAATGTTGAACTTGCTCGACATACTAATCTGTGCATCCACAACTCAAAAAAATTATATGTTCCTTTGAGTTGTTCTCTTAGATGCCTTCGACCTTCATCTATCAATTGATAGCCAAGGGTATGTGTGCATTTGTGTTCATCGATGCATTTTATCCTTGTGGTCCGTCAAGCCATTCTATTCGGAATGACTAGGAGAAACAAACTCGATACCTCATCCATTTCTAGGATTGGGTCAAAGTAGTTGTATCCCGCAGATCAAAATGCCAATTCAGCTTTTGTTCTGTTCTACCTTGAGTGTTACCATCTTTATGTCAAGAGTGTCATGGAATTGCACAACCTCCTAGGAATTCTTGGCCTTGATGATACTCTCGCTATCATTATTCATTCCTCGGTTCCGTGTTGTTGTAACCGGAATGCCGGCAAGTGAATTGTGATGTGTGAAATCAATACCCCGAGCAACTTGTTGCTTGGTAGTGAATGGACAATATTCTCATTCTTAGCATGTTGGTTATTAAACCATCATCCTAAGATTGATCGTGCTACCTAGTCCCTATTTCTGGTGCACACCTCGATCGATGAGTTAGGATTGTGTCAAGTCCTCACTCATTTGATCATTTCGTCTTGCCCTGAAAAGCAAGATTGTTCTCGAGCTTAGTGATATATCGGTGGTTCATGACTTTCCAAATATCTTCTTGGAAGTGTTATCAGGTTGTCACCTGACCGCTATGTTGGGCTCGTGATCAAGTTGGTATTCCTCTAAACCACCCCTTCTCCAAGAATCTGTGTTGGATATCCCTGAGCTAGTTGGTTAAGCTAGAAAATAACTTGGAGAGTTGGAAGATAAAAGCTTGCCTAACCTAGTTCGATCCAAAGGGATATTCTTATGTAATGTGTGTTGAAGAAAGATGATATCTTCATCAATTGGTCCTCGTGATCAGTTGTTGGACCTATTGTCCTACCAATTCTTTGATTTGAGTATGGGCCATTGTCAAGTCAAATCAGAACCAACGATATTCGTAATGTTGTCTTACTCGTGGTTGATCCCTCGAGCATTCACCATTATATCTTATGGCCTGACCAATGCTATCACCGTGTTCACATGATGGTGGAAGTCCAGTGATATGGAAATTCCGATGAGCTATTGTTGAGCCCATCAGCAGTAATTTGTCTCCCCCATGAGTCATGTGGAACACCAACGTAGTATTGGAAACTTGTGTAAGCAATGCCTTCGTGATCCGTTCATGAAGCCTATGCTTGGATGGAAGGAGTGACTTCCTCGAATTCATGTGCTTTAGGTGTAAGTTGCCGCCATGAATTTGAGAAAGGTTTGTTTCGTTTCCTCTGGAATCATCCCAAGCCAGTCATGCACGTGCGAAGTATTCTATGACATGATAGACTGATCCTCTTCATTTCATATGAATTCCATAGCACACCAAGCCACCGATTGATTTGTTCAAGGAGAAGAAGTTCCTTCCTAAGACCATGGCTTATACAAGGACTTGATATCCTCGAGATGGTTCCCCACCGAACTCGGTAGTGTTTTATTATAAGACTACCATGTAGTCATGCTTGTCTAGGACAAACATGTTCACATGTTTGTAGCAAAACCAGCTCATGTTTTGGAGCTTGCTATCGTAGTTCATATCCGAGAATCTCATAGCGCCATCTCGTCGAATTGTGTTGCAACCCTTCCTTTCAGACATGATGAGTCTGAAATATCCTAACACCAACCGGATCTGAATCTCAGGCAGATATGATGGTTGGAACAGTCCAACAGTTGCATTTCGTTCCCAGCTTGCACCGTCCTTATGCCATTTCACTATGGGCTGCCTTCTTAGTAAATTCTGTTCAAGATCATCCTCAAAAGTGGACTTACCATGGGTCCCTCCACCTTCGATGATAAGCAAAATCATCCATTGCGTTGTCTTCAACAAGGTAGTCCACATCATCCATTCTAGTCCGGTGTACCATCCTTTGCATTCCACCAAATGATCGCTATGATTGCCTTAGGCTGCTATAAAGAGTTCCAATGATCTATGGATCAAAAGTAATTCTTTTTGCCACTTAAGGGAATAGTTCTTTGCGTCACCTTTCTCGAGGTGTCCTGCTACGGGATCATGGTAAATATTCTTCGCCACCTTGACACCATCCCCCATCTTCCTAAAGCGTGGAATTGTTGCCACTAATCAAACCTCGTTGTTGTTCTTCCATCCCTCTCGATGCATTTTGTGTCTCAACTCGAGATGTGTCACCGTCTCAGTCCGTGAGTTGATCATGTTTACCTGATCTTCATTAAGTTCGAATCATGTAGGGTTTCCCCTTTCTTTCTGTTGTCGTGTCGAGTGAAGACCTCGAAAGCAAGGACGTCAAGACCAAGATGATGGAGTGAACCAACATTTTCGAGGAGGGCAAATGGATCATGAAGATTGTGATAGTTTGTGACTTCCCTTTTCCTCTTGCCTCGCGTCTTGAATCTCGGGGCGAGATTCTTGTTTAGTGGGGGTGAGTTGTCACAGCCCTAGAGCTTGCTTGTAACTAGTAGCATTGCATCCATGCATTATGTTTAAATTCCATTTAATTTTGAAATGGGGATTTGTGAAACCCTCAGAATAATTTTTGGAAATGACCCAAAAATAAAAATTGCTCCAAAAGGTCCAAGAAAATGCTCATGTGGCCCTCTGAAAATATTGGACAGAGATAATAATCAAACCAATATTTTTGGGGGTTCATAAGTATTTATATTTGGGCATTTGGAATTAAAACATACCTATTTGCATTGGAAATATATATGCTATATATATTATATATGGCCCAAAATTGTGCCTTTTGTTGAAGAGCTCGGAATATTATCACTAGCTCATATAAAATTGGCATAATTAAATAAGGTGATTTGGTATTTTAAATAAATCAAACAAATGTCAGAATATTAAAAAGAAACAAAATAGGTAAAACCTACCTAACTTACATGACTTGCTGCTGTGGTTGGCCCAGCTGCCCAAAGAAGCCCGGCCCACCGACCGGCAGCGCCACCGTCCCTTCCTCGCGCCAGGGGAGGGCAGGGGCCTGCGCCAGCGTCTTGGCCACGCGTCGCCGGGACACGCCGCCCGCCACCTCCCGCTTCCTCCCTCGTCGCCTGGACACCTAGAAGCGGCGCCACGCGCCGCCCGACCGCTCCCCTCTCCCCAGTCCTCTCCTCTCCTCTCCTCTCCCTCGCTCTCGCCGAACCCGAGAACGCCGCCGCCGCCGTTCGCTGCCACGCGCCACCGCCACCCCTCTCTCCTCCCGGCATGTCCCCGAGCTCCGCCTAGTCCTCTCCTCCTCCTCACCAATTCTCCCGGCGCGGACGCCCTGCATCACCGGCATCTTCCTCGTCTTCAAGCTTTGCAACGCCACCATCGCCGTCGATCCGCAGCAACGGGCGTCCCGAGCCCCGAGCTACCCTGCCGCATCCCTGTGAGCGCCCGCTTCGACTTCCCCTCTTCCCCGGCCTCTCCGCGTCCTTTAGGCCGTAGCTGCACGGACACCGAACCCCGGCCGCCGTCGTTTTGGTCGCCGCCGTTGGTTCTAGCCACCGTAGCTCCGGCCACCACCACTAGTCGACGCAGCTCGCTCCCAGGAGTCGAACGCGCTCCCCAGCTCCTCCTATCGTGCTCCGCAGCCCCGTTCCGCTCGATGCCGTAGCTCCGGCCGCCGCCTTGCTCGCCGCCGGCGCTGCTCCCGGCCACCCCCGCACCTCCCGTTGGTCTCACTAGATGCGCGGGATCACGGGCTCCCTCCTGGTGCCCTCAGCGCGCCCCAGCCGCGGCCCTAGCGCAACTCCGGCGAGCCACCGCCGCTCGGTTGGTCGTCGCCGGCCTAACTCCGGCCACGCCGACGTGGCCTTGTCATTAGCCGCTAATGGCCGCGCTAACCAACCCTAGTGCCACTGCCATGTGGGCCCCGACGCCCCTGATTTTAGTTAGGCTAATTAATCCCCCTGCTTAAATCATGTGTGGTGACGTGTGGTCCCCAGCGTCGATTTGACTGGACCTGGCGCCTTTGACCTGCTGGCGTCACCCGATGTCATCTCGACGCAATAACTAGGTTTCTAGATTTAATATAATTCAGGAAATTCAGAATATATTCAAAACTTCAAAAAATCATAGAAATTCAACCGTAACTCGGATGGAAATAATTTATATATGAAAATGATCAGAAAAATATGAAGAATCTGTTTATGCCATGATCATGCATGTTTGAACAAGTTAACCTCACTGAATAGGATGAATCATGATTAGGGTAACTTATGAAATAGCATTTGGAGTTGGAGTTCAACCTTGTTTGAATTCCACTTCAACTAACTTGGATTATTATTGCATTAGGTGAATTCAGTACCTTAATATGACATGTCATTCATGTGAATCGCATTGCATTGATTGTGGTCTCTCTTGTTTGCGGTAATTGTCCCCTCCGGTGAGACGATGTACCAAGCGATGAGTTCGATGACACCGATGAAGAACTATATTATCTTGAAGTGCGTGCAAGCAAAACCCCTTGTTCATTCGATATAATCCCACTCTCTCGCTCCTGCTCTATTTTACTGCATTAGGACAACAACGACTCATGTGTTACTTGCTGCGGTAGCTGAACCCTTGATCCTTTGCATGACTGTCATTCCACAAGAATTAGATGAAACCCACTAGCATGAGTAGGAATTGTTTGAGCCATGTTGTGCCTACTCATTTATGCTTGTTTGTCATGCCTGCTATCTGCTTAGAGTTGAGTCGGTCTGATTCATCGGGAATGAATTGGAATTGTTATGAACATGTCCTATTGTGTGTGAGCTAAGTGTGTGAACACGATTTGGTAAAGGTAGCGGTGAGAGGCCATGTAGGAGTACATGGTGGGTTGTCTCATTGAAACCGTCCTCGGGAACTGAGTTCGTGTTTGTGATCCATGAACAGTTACTACCACACATTGGGTTCCGTAACTCGACCCTCTCGACTTATTAATCAACTTGATCTCTGTCCCAGAGTTGCAACTAGTTTCGGTGTTTGTAGGTAGTGTTAGTAGTCTACCAAGTGGCACCCATGCAGTGGGCTTGGGACAGACTAGGCACGAGTGGCACGGTGTACCAAGTGGAACCGGTTGGTGGGCTTGGGAACCCTGCTCACATCGTTTGGGGCCGTGGCGACACCCGGCGGATCTCCTTGTGGATGGAACCCGAATAGGCGATAAACCTGGACGAGAGACTTGTGTGGTTAGTCAGGTCGTGGCCGACTCCCTCGCCCGGCTTCCGCTTGAAGGTTGCGAGGTACATGGCGTGTCTGAGGCGATAAGTGGCGAGAGCATGTGTGAAGAAGTACACCCTGCAGGGTTATCATTATCTATTGAATAGCCGGATTCCTCGGATATGGAAACTTGGACCCTTGCATAGTTCATAGACAAGTGAAAGTGGATACTCTAAAATCGCAAGATAAGCGTGAGTGCTATGGATGGCGTTTCTCGAGGTAGACGGAGCGGATCCATAGTGGTGTATTGATATGGTGAATATGTGGACTCGTGTGCGCCACCTCAAAAGAGTTACTTGCAATGTAGTTCGGGATAGCCACCGAGTCAAAGCTGGCTTGCTGCAGTCAAACTCCACCACCCCTTTTGATAATGATGCATATGTAGTTAGTTACGATGTAAGTCTTGCTGAGTACAATTGTACTCACGTTTGCTTATTTTATGTTTTGCGAGAGGCGTCGGTCTCGCTAGTAGTTCCACGTGGACTTGACGTTTAGCTTGTTACCTCAGCTACGATCTTGTGCCTCGGCAGGATCTGGTAGATAGTCAGGCTTCTCGGCCTTTTTCATTTATAGTTATGCGTACTCAGACATGTTTAGCTTCGCTTGTGCTTTGACTTGTATGCTCGAGTGTTGGGTCATGAGACCCATGTTTGTAATATCTCGCTCCTCGGGCCTAATGAATAATATTTTGAGTCGTAGAGTTATGTTGTGATGCCATGTTGTATCTACGCATATTGAGCATAATGTGTGTATGTTTGAAATGCTTGGTATGTATGGGATCCGACAAACTAGTTGTTTATCCTTGGCAGCCTCTCATATGGGGAAATGTAGTCTCGTGCCTCCGGCGATAGTAGTCCGCTACAGCCCGGTTCACGGAGTCCTGCTAGCCCAAACACTACTGCTTGGACACTTGACTGGCGGCATGTGTTTCGCCGTTCCTATGTCTGTCCCTTGAAATGTCACGCGGTGTTATTCGAGTCCTGCCTAGCCTGCTACAGCCGGGATACGGAGTCCTGTTAGCCAGTGCTACAGCCGAATATATCGTTGATGACCGACATGCTCGATGTGATTCATGTATGCTGTCCCCATAGGTTAGCGCCGCTTTGGGTTCACGACTAGCCATGTCGGCCCGGGTTCTTTGTCATATTGATGCTAGCGACACTATCATATCGTGAGCCAAAAGCGCAAGCGGTCCGGGCCATGGTAAGCGACACCGTGGGAATACCGTGCGTGAGGCCGCAAAGTGATATGATGTGTTGCATGCTAGATCGGTGTGACCTAGGATCGGGGTCGACAATGGCGCCTGCTTGGGATCCACGATGACTCCTTCCGGCCGTTGGGGCTGTTCTTGGTCTTCTTGCACCGAAACGGATGCCTTTGCTTGATGCTCTCGCCTGCGCTTGCTCCCTTTGCACCAAAGAGGAAAGGAGGACGCTGCGCGGGCTGGCGCCTTAGTCGTCATGGCTTGCATCATGGGCACCTCGCGAGGTACCCTGCCTTGAACTCTCCGCCTCCTCATGAGCCAGCTGACGAGGCGGCGCTTGAGAAGCTCTGGTCGTCCGCCCATGAGGCTTGGCCCCTCACGAGGTCTTGAGCTTGTGTTGATGAAGATGGGCTGTCTGGGCCTCCTTTGAGCCACGCCCGCAGGGCATGGCGAGCAAGTCAGGGACCCCCATTCCCGAGTAACGCCGACAGTAGCCCCTGGCCTGGCGCGCCCGGACTTGGCCGTGCAGAGAGGCGAAAGGGCAAGTCTGGCGTCGTGGGCCCCTAACAGCCTGCGGCCTTAGGCGCCAGCGTGGCGGTTGATTGGGCAGGGGCCTCTGCAACGCTGCGGGTTGATAATAGAGCGCATCTTCCTTGCCTCCTTTACTTTCTCCAGTTGCTGCGCAGATCCCCTTTCTTGCGCCTCTCCTCCCTACTTCCAAGACCTTCAGTTCCACTCCGCCTTCGTGCCCTAGCCAGTCATGGCTCCTCGCCAAACCTCGGCCGGAGCCTGGTACTCTCCTGCCTTGGACTCGCCGAATGTGTCAGCGGTGAGCCTTGCCCTGATGCGCCGGTTGGCGGAGGCGCAGGGCGTCAATGGAACGGCGGTGCTCAAGGCCGGCTCCTCCGCCCCTGAGGGTCGGGGGACTACCTTCTACCTGTTCTTCGCGAGTGCCATCATTGCTGGTCTGGTGCCTCCCTTCTCTGAGTTCTTCTTTTCCGTCCTCCGTCACTACAACATCCATGCTCTGCACCTCCATCCCAACTCCGTCCTTCTTCTGGCAATCTTCGCTTACTATTGTGAGGCCATGTTGGGGTGAAGCCCTCGGTGGCCTTGCTGCGCCACTACTTCTTCCTCCGAGCCTCCCGTGGTTCCGCCTCCGCGTCTGTGAGCTTAAATCGCCTCTGGCGGAGCCATCGCCATTCAAACCCGGGAAGCGGATTGAGGGCTTCGAGGAGCAAGTGGGTCTTGGTGGATCTTGGGGATCCACCTCGGCTGATCCTGCCCACGGAACCCGCCGAGAGCACTGACGATGGTCCCGGCGAAGCTTGGGATCCCATGGCAGTCTTGGAGAAGATGAATGCAGATCTGAAGCCCGGCGGCAGGGCTTGGGCGAGGCTGACGGTCTGCGTCGCTGCTTGAGGGAGTTCTGGGCACCAGCTGGCTCCGCTCGCGAGATTTCGCTTCGATGTGGAGGCCTCACCCGAGCCCGTGGCCTGGCGGGCGAGATCTGGCGACAGTCCTCCAGTCCTTGGTTAGAGGCGATGTGGCCGAGGCCGGGCGCCCAGCGCCCTGTTCCTTCGCGAGGATTGGGAGCTGGTTGTGGGGTCCATGCACGCCTTCAATGGGGACGGGCTCGTCCCCGCGGAGGCTCCGGAGGACCTAGTGGACGTGTCCTCTTCCGACTCCGGAGAAGAGGTGGAGGAAAGGGAGCTAGGAGAGGGGGTTGATTCGGGGGCGGAGTCAAGGGCTCCCCCCTGCGGCGCAAGCCCCGCGTTCTCCGCCTCCCCGAGAGTGACGACGACGAGGATGAGGATGAGCGGGGAGGCAGAAGCCTGCCCCCGATCCCAAAGAAGGACCAGACTGGGCTGGTCCCCCGCGGGTCCGCCCCGACCCCGGGGCGATCCGCTGACGCGCCGCCTGCTCCTGGTTCCCTTGAAGTTGATCTCTGTAGCCGGCTCTCGGGCTTCAAGTATGGTCGGAGGCTGCTCGAGTCCACCAGCGACGACCTGTAAGTGCCTGCTTTCCGTCTTGATCATTGCTCTGCTGACAAGATCTGATGTCCATTCTCTTCGGCCAGGCCGGCGCCCGCGGCGAAGAAGCTGAAGGGAGCTCCTGAGGCTCCATCCGTGACGGTGCCGCTGCCCGAAAAGGAAGATGATCCTGACGCCCAGACCTCTCCTGCCCTGGCGCCCTCGCGAGGCCTGGCTGAGCCCGCTGGGGTGAGCTCAGCCCCCTTGGCCCAGGCGACCTCCGAGGTACCCTTGCTTGGCGCTGCCTCCATTGTTGTCGTGGCGCCGCTGGTTCCGCCTCAGGGCGCAGTGGCTACGCCACCGCCATCTCCTCCGACTCCACCAACTGCTGTCTCTCCGACTCCTCCCACGGTCCTGGATCGAGCTGCCGCTGGCTGGACCGGCTGCGCTGAGATCTTACGGGCGCCGACCTCGCTTGGTGGCAGGCGCTTGGAGCTGGCCTCTGGCTGGATTCGCGCCGGCGCTTGATTCAGGCGGCGCTGGTCCAGGCCTCGGCGGCTGCGATGAGGAGAAGCAGGCTGTTCGTGAGGCGAAGGTAGCCAGCGATGCTGCCACTGGGGAGGCAGCCAGCATCAAGGTCGTTGTGAGGCGCTGGAGGCGAGTGAGGGGCTGCAGAACCAGCTCGCCGAGGAGGCCCGCCTCCACCGGGAGCAGGAGGAAAGCATGAAGACTCACAGGCTGGCCGCCAGGACCGGGAGGCCAAGGCTGAAGAAGCGTCGTGATCGCCTAGACGCTACTGGAGCAGGCTGGAGGCGAGGAAGGCCGAGGTGGGCGCCAGCGGGTTCTTGCCGAAGATCGCGTGGCCTTCATGGATATGGAGGTGAAGGCTCACGCCTTCTTGAGGGAGCTTTATGATGGCGGCTGGAGAGCCCTTGGCGGTCAGGAGGGCGGCCCCGCCAAGCTGCTTCCCTTCTGATTCATGCTCTTGAAGATGTCTCCTTGGTCTTGGCCCCACGGCTAAGGCCGTAGCGTGTCTTGTCCTCTGCGGCCGACGCGGATCCTCACCACATCTATCTTGCGATCCCAGCGTCGACATGGACATCCTCTTTGGAGCGGCAAGCGGCGAGCATGTAGCTACCGCTGCCGAGGCTGTGAAGGGTCATGGAGGCTCTGTTGGGAAGTTAAGGGCCTTGACACCAAGCCAGGCGAGGTGCTGCCGGCCCTGCTGCTTCACGAGGCGAGCCCACTCCGCACTTCTCCACCGCCGACAAGTGACTCCGTTGTGGCTCCTGTCTTGCTTTTAATTCCTGCACATGTATCATGCCTCGGGGAGGCGTTTACACTTGCGTTTGGTATTGCGATAACAGTGTGGACTATAATATTTGCTTTTGAATTCCTTGAAATTTGTGCTTCCTACTTGCTTATGTTCTACACCGGCAGAGCCCGGCCCCGTGCATACCTCAGCCGCTGTTAGCCCGACCGGAAACAGGGGCGGGACAAAGGAGTGAGGGGCTACGTGACAAGTTAGGCTCTGAGTCGCGATGCTCAGAGTCCCCTTAGCGCCTGAACAACAAGTAGGGAGGTGAGGCAGGCGGACCCACCGTTCTACGTCTGCAGAGCCCGGCCCCGCGCATACCTCAACCGCCGTTAGCCTTCCGGAACTAAGGGGTGAGGGGCTACGTGACTAGTTAGGCTCTGAGTCGCTGCTCAGGAGTCCCCTTGGCGCTCAAGCGACATGCGTACCTTGGCTCCGCTCGGGGAGTGGCGGCGGCGAACCAGGCCGAGGGCTGGCTGGAGTGGCGTGCGTCTGGGCGTGACCAGGCGCAGCCCGTGCCAGCCCAAGGCTTGGCGCTCAGGAGGAGGCGGTGCAGCGAGGCGGGACAGAGCTCAGGCTCCACGAGGTTGATCGACCGGAGGCCACCCTCGGTTGTTTATCACCAGCGGAGCATAAGCGCTTCCGCATGCGTGACGGGCATAGCCGCTCCTCGGCAGTGTCGTCAGCCAGCGAACATGGTGCTTCCAACTGAGCGTGGGAGGCTCCCCTCGGGAGGAGCCAGGCGTATCTGCCCCACCGACACGTGGCTGGCATGGTAGGGCTGGGCGAGGTGTATATGGGCACCCGTGAGCCAGCGCGGGACTCACGAGGCCCTACCTCAAGGCGGGTTGTGCCTGGCTCTGGGCCTTATCTTCGAGTGTGTCCTTGCAAATTTGGCGGATGCGGTGCTCTCGTCTTGGTCCGGGCTCGGGCTGGTCTCGGCCGTCGGCGGCAAGCCGGTCGCGATGCCATGGACAAGACCAGAGGGTGAGGGCCGGAGATCCGGTAGGAGCCCTGAGTCACGATGCTCAGGCACCCCCCTTTAACGCGCAAGCTAGGTTAGATGACGCAACTCTACATCCTCGGGTCCCGGCTCTCGGGCTGGTCTCAGCCGTCGCTGGCAAGCCAGGTCGCGATGCCATGGACAAGACCAGAGGGTGAGGGCCGGAGAGCCGGTAGGAGCCCTGAGTCGCGATGCTCAGGCACCCCCCCTCTAATGTGCAAGATTTCCCCACCCAGGAAAAGGCACCAAATAACAAGCATGGTGGAACGAGAGCATAATCCTAAGGAAAACGCATGAAGGATACATGCCGCCGGGACTGGCCCGAGCAGCTTGGGGATGATGCAGCCCGAGGGGCGCCCCCAACAGGATAAGCTAAAGACATGAAATAAAAGGGATACCTGCCGCAGGGACGGACCCACGCGGGCTGGGAATAATGCGGCCCTGAAGGCGCTCCCAGACGGAAATAAAACTTAAAGATGTCACCTGGTGATGTTGGGGACGAAGGGTTGTTGATGTAGCAGACTCGGTGGGCTGCGGGCGATCCTCCGAGCCCCCGTGTCCGGGCCTCGGGAGGCTCGAGGCGCGGCAGCTCCTCATGGGCCATCTCCATCTCCGCCCAGGGCTGCTGGCGTGTGCGACCTCTTGAGCCTCGGGATGGTCCTCACGAGGCAGCTGGTGCGCAGCAGCCTTGCGTTTAGCAGGCCATAAGGCATGCGTATGTAGCTGTGGGGTGGACCCTCGCAACGTCCCACTCGCGAGGGCTAGAGGCGCTCTTGAGATGCGGCTTGGTTGAGCCCTGGTATGTCGATGCAGACGCGCAGCCCACCATCCTCGCTGGATGGGGGCCCACAGAGTGGGCGGCTGCCCTCATGACCCTTGACTCCTGTAGCTCCTGAATGGCCTTGCTGATGAGCTTTTGAGGGTTCAGTCCTCCTGGTCTTGCTCCTGCTTGCAGGAAACATGCTTCGAAACACGCCTCCACGTGGAGCCCAAGTGCCTCCTCGAGACCTTGGCGAGGTCGGCCCCTCGGGAGAGCCCCGAGCCCTGCGAGGAGGCGCGGCGCGCTTTCTATCTGCGATGGAAGAAGGCTCCCCGGCCCGGTGCAGGCCACGAGGGCTGTCTCTTGAAGAGTCGGGCGGTCGATGTCTTCTTCTTCTTGGGTGCTGCCTCGGGAGGAATCCTGCTGTAGTGCAGGTCTTCGATGCGTCACGGCTGCTTCGCTCCAAGGAGCACCTGCTTCTCTCTCTTCACGGGCACCGTGATGACTCCACCGCTTCACGGCATCTTGAGGATGTTGTTGCCATAGTGGAGTTCTGACCATGAATTTGGCCAACGCTGGGTACCCGAGGATGGCGTTGTACGGCAGGCGAATGTGTGTGACGTCGAAGTCGATGAGCTCGGTGTGGTAGATGTCACGGGCCCCAAAGGTGACAGGAAGGCGGACCTGCCCGATCGGGACCGTGGAGCCGTCGGTGACTCCGGAGAAAGGCTTGGTTGGCTGGAGCTGACTGTAAGGCACTTGAAGATTGTTGAATGTCTCCACAGACGGGGCGTTGAGCCCTGCTCCACCGTCGATGAGGTCTTGGTGACTAGCACATTGCTGATGATTGGGGAGCAAAGCATCGGGAGAACTCCGGCTGTGGCTCCGCGCACTTGAGCTGATCCGCTGAGCTGAACGTGATGGCGCACGCCGACCACACGAGAGGGTGCGTGGACTCGAGCTTGGGAGGACCGCATTCACTTTCAGGCGAACTGCTTGAAGATGCGGTGAGAGGCTGGGGCTTGAGCTCCGCCCAGGATGCGGCGATCGCCGCGCTTCACGAAGCCCCAGCCCCTCGTCCGGATGTCGGTCTTGACTCTCCTTGGTGGCGGCAGCGGAGAGAGAGGCCTCGTTCCCTTGCAGGCGATCCTCACGAGGCTGATCCTCCAGCCCCCCTCGCAAGGTGGGTCTTGCCAGCGGTCCTCGCGAGGTTGGTCGCGCCACCCTTGGCGCAGCCGCCGTCTTCCAGCGTCGCATTCCTTCCTCCTCCTCGGCCGTAGCCCGCTTCGCTGCGCTGGGCGTCTGCCGACCCTTCCTTCAGCGCCACGACCAGAGTTCTTGACATACATTGGTGTTGTGGGTGTGGAGGTCGTGGTACCGCGATACCGGCTGCCCTTAGAAGACTCGGCCTGATCTCGCCTCACTTGGTATGCGGTTACGACGCGACACGGCAACCCCTTTGCGCTTCCGTCGCCGCCTTGGACTTCTTCTCTTCGGGATCCGCCAAAGGCGCTCGAGGAGGAGGCACCCTCCTCAGCCTGGCGCACTTGGTCGCCAAGTTGAACAGCTCGAGGAGGTGCACAGATCTTCATGCATCGCCGACTCCTCCTTCATCTTGACGTCGCGCCGCCCGTCGGAGAAAGCAGAAGATGGCCTCCTCCGTTACCACAGGGATCTTGAGGCGCGCGTTGTCGAAGCGCTGGATGTACTTTTGCAGGGTTTCCCCTGGCTGCTGCTTGATCTGGCGCATGTCGCTCACGGCGGGTGGCCGGTCGCGAGTACCATGGAAGTTGGCGATGAAGCGGGTGCGCATCTCAGCCCAGGAAGAGATCGTGCCTAGGGCCAAATTCAGGAGCCAGGTGCGGGCTCCGTCCTTGAGCGCCATGGGAAACCAGTTTGCCATGACCTTTTCATCCCCGTTGGCAACCTCGATGCCCAGCTCGTAGAGCTGGAGGAACTCCGTAGGGCCAGCTGTGCCGTCGTAGCGTGGAGGCAGGTCTGGCTTGAACTTGGCGAACCCCTTGACGCTGCGCAGCCTTCGGTGGTGAAGGCGCAGCAGCCAGCGGTGGCAGCGGGGGCCTCGGACGGCGAAGCTTGGTCTTGTGGGCCTCCACGTGCAGCGGTGGGGGTAGCGCAGGTCTTAGCGTCTTTGGAGGCGGGGCGCCGGGCAGCTTCTTGCGGGCGAGAACTTCTTGGCAGCTCTGCTCTTGCCGCGCCGGCGCTGGCGGAGCAGGTTCCGCCAGAGGGCCGCGCGCTTGAAACAGGCGCCGTCTTGAGAGGAGGCGGCTGGCGCCCGGGAGCTTCATCGCCCGTGCGGGCGGGTGCGGTCAGCGAGACGGACGGCGCAGCGGTCGGCTCCACTTAGCGTGAGCGAGGCTCAGCGGCGCGGTCGAGCCATTCTTCGCCCGGCGTCGTCGATGGGGGTGATAGCGCAGGAGCTCGTTAGCGCGATGAGTGCAGCTTCGGGCCTCCATGGTCATGTGCGTAGCGCGTGGCGAAAACCAGCGAGGTGGCGAAGGCGTGGCGGTGCTTCCGTCCCGCCTCATGGGCGGTCTGGGGCGGCGCTGCTGCTCGTTCCCGCCAGGCGATGGCGGCGTTGGCGGCAGGTGGCGAGGAACAGCGAGGATGCCCGCCGGCTGGAGCCGTCAGGCGACATGGGAGAGCAAGCGGCTCGGCGCGCAGCGAGCCAGCGGCGTCGGACATGGTTGCGGTGGTCGGGGAAAAACGAAGCGACGAAAGGCAGATTCAGCGCACCCCTTCTGGCGCGCCAAATGTCGGATTGAGTTCAGCAGACCCTTAAGGTTCGAACTCTAGGGTGCGCGCGGAGATCCAACCCTCCACCGTCTCGTACCTCGCCGAATCGCAGGAACCTAAACTACTTGCAAGAACAGCACAAGAGACTCGAGATTTATACTTGTTCGGGCCACCGTTGTGGTGTAATACCCTACGCTAGTTTGTGGTGTGGTGGATTGCCTCTTGGGCTGATGAAGAACAGTACAGGGAAGAACAGCCTCGCGAGGGTCTGTTCTTGGTGGGTGTGATGAACTGCTAAGTGGTGTCCCGTCGCTCTAGCTTGAGGATCGGGTCTCTATCTCTCTCTCTCTCTCTCTCCCTTTGGATTCCAAATGCCCACCCCTAATTTGGTGGCTAGCTCCACTTATATAGACGAAGGCCCTGGGCCTCTCCCCAAATATTGAGCGGGAAGTGCGCCAACAATTGGACATTTTGAAGGGGAACAGCGGGTACACGTATCCTGACTAAAGTTGGTCCTCGCCTGCCAAAGGCTCTGGCGATGACGCCTGCTTGGGCTCCACGATGACTCCCTTCCAGCCGTTGGGGTTGGTCTTGGTCTTGTTGCAGAATCGGATGCCTTTGCTTGATGCTCTACTTTGTGCTTGCTCCCTTTGCACCAAAGAGGAAAGGAGGGCGCTGCTGTGGCTGGCGCCGGCTGGCGCCCTTGGTAAATCATGGCTTGCGTCACGGGCACCTCGTGAGGTACCCTGCCTTGAACTCTCCGCCTCCTCATGAGCCAACTGTGAGGCGCGCTGAGAAGCTCTGGTCGTCCGCCCAATCTCAGCCCTCGCGAGGTCTTGAGCTTGTGTTGATGAAGATGGGATGTCTGGGCCTCCTTTGAGCCCACGCCGGGCAGCGAGGCGAGCAAGTCAGGGACCCCGTTCCCGAAGCATGTGAGTAGCATGAAGAGCGCCAGCAGCAGACCACAGTTCTCCTCGAGTAGCACATCTTCGTCACGCTGGTGTTACTCTAGCACTACTTCATCATAGGAAAGCACTCGAGGTGACCCATAAATGAATTCTATGGGGATAACTGCTTCTGCCCCATAGACTATTGAGAAGGGAGTGTGCTCGGTAGCTCGATTTCGTGTCGTTCTGAGGGATCAAAGAACCACCGACAGCTCGTCAATCCATCACCTGCCACACTTCTGTAGCTTATCAAATGTCCTTGTCTCGAGTCCTTGCAACACTTCAGCATTCGCCCTCTCATCTTGCCCGTTGCTTCTTGGATGAGCAACAGAGGCGAATGAGATTTTGCTTCCGAGGGCGTGAACATATTGCATGAAGGCTGTCGGATTACGGGTTCTGACAAAACCCTTGAGGTTCGAACTCTGGGGTGCGCACGAAGATATCTCTTCCCCTAGCTCACACTCTCGCCATGATCTCAAGGCCTAGCTCGCCGAACCCAAGGAACAAGGGACACAAGAGCTTATACTAGTTCAGGCCACCGATGTGGTGTAATACCCTACTCTAGTGTGGTGTGGTGGATTGCCTTGCAGGCTAGGGATGAACAAGTACAAGGGAAGAACAACCTCCCGAGGAGAGGTGCTCTTGAGCTCGGTGAGCTTGTGCATGTTAGGATGGAATGGATCCGATCCAACATCAGTTGACTCCTATGGTGGTGGCTAGTCCTGTTTATAGAGGCCTTGGTCCTCTTCCCAAATGTTTAGGCGGGAAGGGATCCCACAACAGCCAATTTGAAGGGGGGCAGCTAGTACAAGCTATCTTGACAAAAGGTGGTCTTCACCTGCCAAAGGCTCTGGTGGTGACGACGTCGTGGGTTCCGCAATGACCTCCGTCCTACCGTCCTGCTGGTCTTTGTCTCGTTGCACCGATACGGAAGTCGTTGCCTGTTGCCTCGGGGATCCTCGCCTGCACCTGCCCCTTTAGCACCAAAGGGGCAACCAGTACTCTGCGCCTGTTGGCACCTGCCTGGCGCCCACCTGACCTTGGTTGTCATGGCTCACATCACGTAAACCTCGCGAGGTGCCCCTTGCCTTGATCTCTCTGCTCCTCGCGAGCCAGCCTAGTGAGGCTGCCCCTGAGGAGGTTTTGTGTTGTCCGCCTCACGAGGCTTGGCCCGTCGTGAGGGTCTTGAGTGTTTGTTGATGAAGATGGGGCGTACCAGGCCGTTAGTGGAGCCACGCTGTGGGGCGCAGGCAGGCAAGTCTGGGGACCCCCATTCCCAGAATGCCGAGAGTATCCCCCGGGCCAAAGGCGCGCTCGGACTTGGCTTTGAGGCGAAGCCAAGGGTCAAGTGTGGAGTGCCACGGGCCTCAACTACTTGCTGCCTTGATTGATGCATGGAGATTGATGGGACATGGGCGTCTCCGCTTCCCCTTGCTGCCTCGGCAACTGCCCGACTTGACGAGTCCCTGGTGCATGAAGAAAAGCCATCATTACATGCGATCGTGGGGGTCGTCAGTTGGCCTCCTCCTACTATAAATGGGGAGGGGGCGGAGCCCCTGCTGCCCATCTCTTCCTTCGTTCCGCCCGCTTCTTCTTCTTCCTTGCTTCACCGCTTGGCGGTGACACCCATGGCTCTGATACAGAGATTCTCTGCTGCCAAGAAGGGAAAAACCCCCTGCGATGAGTTGGGGCCTCTCTCATCAAATAAGAGGATGGCCCGCTCCCGAGGAGTTATCGTGGGGCAAGAGGTGACGAGGCCCTGGTACGAGCGACCTCCTCCTGGTTATCCGCTGCCCCGGTACGCCCAGGCGCAAGGCCCTAGAGAGGGAGGCAGTGGCTCGCACCGCTCGCGCCATGGCCGCGGTAGACATGTTGTGGCGGTGCACTCCACCGCCCCAAGGACCCATGCAGAGGGCTCCTCGCGTGAACTCGTGGTGTGGGCGGCGATGCCACCGCGTACATGGATCCGGTTCCCGCCATTCTTCGCTGCAGAGATGCCCCCGAGGGGGCCACTCGAGCTATGGCTGCAGCACGCTGAGTGCAGCACCCCAGTGACGGGAGCAGAGGTCGAGGTCGTCTCCGTTGGCAAGATCTTCATGACCCGCGGATGGGGCGGGGTCACCCGCGTCTGCCGCACGGAGGGTGCCGTTGCCATCCATTTCGAGTATGACGGCACCTCCATGCTCTTCTTCAAGGTCTTTGATGAGGAAGGCCGGTGGAAGTCTTTGCTCGGAGGCTGCCGCCCGGACCAGCGGCGGCGGTGCTGGCCCTGCCATTGGTCCTGCCGGCAGTCCCTCCAGTAGCAGCGATGGTGCCTGAGTGTCCAGCAGTTCTCCTGAGCCTGACGAGACCCCGGAGATGAGTGATGATAGCTACGTGCCCCCGAGCTCCCGCCATGCCCGGAGCGTAGCAGTGGCGTCCGCTCGTTGTCCCCGCTGAACTGGATGGGGTTGGTGTCGGTCTCCAGTGGCCCACTATTGATGATGGCGTCGCTGGCGACAACCGTAGATGTGGCTCCCGATAGTCTTCTTTTGTTCCCTGCGAGGAATCGAAACGAACCCCAAAGGGGTGTGTTAAGAATCTGTAGTGCCTTTTGCCTCAATATCACCCGTATTATGAAAACTTATGTTCGCGCGTCTTGCTCCGGCTTGGTTCCCCCTTTCCATCCTTGCGGCAGCCTGGCGCTCTACGCTGACAGGCCCTAGTCCTTAGGCAGGCTTCAGCCATCACTGGTATGCCAGGTCGCGATGCTGTGGTCAATTCTAGGAGGTGGCGGCGAGGTTGATAAGAGCCCTGAGTAGCGATGTAGGTGGTCCCCTTAAGCGTGCAGCGACTCGAAGCGGGAAAGGTAGGTGGTGTTGCCGTAGCAAGGCTGCATGAGCTAGGAATTCTATGTCTCAGTGACGGGCTGGCTCGAATGCGTGACTTATCTTTAGCGATCCTGGGTCGAGTCCTTGTGCCGCGTCCGGCTCGTGCGTCGGTGGTGGTACTACAGGATAGGCTCACGTTAGATCCCTCCTCCTCTCGTGCCCTCCTGAGTGCCATGCGTTCTCGGGTCCCGACCCTCGAGCAAGGCTTAGCCGCCACTGGTATGCCAGGTCATGATGCCGTGGTCAAGGCCAGGGTGTGAGGGCTAGAAAGTCGATGGAAGCTTCAGTGCGATGCTCGAGGCCCCCCTTTTTCGCAGCATAAGCGAATGACACGAGAGAAGGAATGAGCTGACGGGGCCACCAGTAGCTAGCACTCCGGAGATTCCTGTGAGTTAGTTGGAGAGGGAATATAGCCTGTGATCGTGTTGGTTACCCAGCTGCTAATTGTTCCACAAGAAGACAAAGGCAATGAGGATCTGATGAGGTGACGTGCGTGGAGCGGGCCACGAGCCAGAGCTCGATCTCTCAGGTTTATCAGCATTGCAGGGACAGACCCAAGCATAAGCGCCGTACCGATATGTGGAGCTCTCACCATGGGGTAAATTGGAGATCGGTCAGCAACGCGGGATGCCGCGAGGTGCAATCAGGCAAGTGATAATCGTAGGGAAACCACGCAAGGAGATCAGTTATTTTAAATAGATGCAAGAACGATACATGCCACTGGGAAGGACCCGAGCGGCCTGGGGATGATGCAGCCCGAGGGGCGCCCCCAATAGAGTAAGCTAAAGATGCAAAAATGATACATGCCGCAGGAACGGGCCCTTGCGACCTGGGAATGGTGCAGCCCGAGGGGCGCTCCCAGCTGAGTAAACCGGAAAATGTCACCTGGTACCGTTGTCGAAGGTGTGTTGGGGCAGCTGAAGGCGCGCGCTGAAGGAGTCGCTCCTCACAGACCACAAGTGTCCTGAGCCTCAAGAGGCTCTGGGGGCTCGGGCGGTTCCTTGAGGACCGTCACCATCTCCTTGATCTTGCGTGATGCTGGCCTCTGAGCCGCGGGATTCTCCGTGAATGCTTGGCTGGAAGGTGACAACCCGCGTCCGGCAGCCAAACAACATCTGAACATAGCTATGAGGTGGACCCTCGCCTTGCCAGCCTTGAAAGGCAGGCGCTCTGAGATCTCGGCCTGTTGAGCCGGGGATGTCGATCCAGACGCGAAGCCCACCGTCCTTGCTAGGATGGGGAGCTACGCCGGGTGGTGGGCGGCGGTCGCCGCGTATGGTCCTTGCCTCTCGAACCTCCTGGGTCGCCTTGACGATGAACTCCTCAGCACCGGGCGCTCCTCACCCAGTGCCCTCCTGAGGGAAACATGCAGCGAAGCACACCTCCACATGGTGCCTGATCGCCTCCCTCCTGATGTTGGCTAGGTCTGAGGCCCTCCAGAAGGGAGCCCCGAGCCTGCCCAGGGAGGCGCAGGCGCGCCTTCCTATCTGAGGGGTGGGCGCCCCAAGCTGCGAGGCGGATCGAGGTGGTTCACACAGGCGCCACTCTCTCACGAGGCCCTGGTTGGAGTAGTTTCTTCTTCTTCTTGGGGTTGGCCTCAGGAGGGTACAGGGTGCCTTTGTGTCGGGGTCTTCGATCGCAGCGGCTTGGAAGGCGCGCTCAAGGGAGCACACCACATCTCTTTCTTCGCAGGGGACCGTGATGACTCCACCGCTCCCTGGCATCTTGATGACGTTGTAGCCATGGTGGTCACTGCCATAAAACTTGGCCAATGCTGGATACCCAAGGATGGCGTTGTACGGCAAACGGATGTGGGCGACGTCGAAGTCAATGAGCTCGGTGCGGTAGTTGTTACGCTGGCTGAAGGTGACAGGGAGGCGGACCTGCCCTATCGGGGTGGTGGAGCCGTCGGTCACTCTTGAGAAAGGCTTGGTAGGCTGTAGCTGATCGTATGGTACTTGGAGGTTATTGAATGTCTCAAGGACAGGACATTGAGCCCTGCGCCGCCGTCGATGAGGGTCTTGGTGACTTGGATGTTGCTGATGACGGGTGAGCAAAGCATCGGGAGGGCGCCAGCAGTGGCCGCGCATTTGAGCTGGTCCGATGAGCTGAAGGTGATGGCGTACTTAGACCACCTGAGCGGGCGCGTGGCCTCGAGCCTGGGAAGGTCCGCGTTCACCTCACGAGCAAATTGCTTGAAGATGCACTGGGAAGCTGGGGCCTGAGCACAGCCCCAGATGCAGGCAATGGCACGTGGCTCCTGGAAGCCCCCAGCCCCCTAGTCCGGATGGTGGTCGTCGCTCCTTCTTGGCGGTGGTGGCAATGGAGGGACGCCAGGATTGCCCTGAGGACGGTCCTCACGATGTTGGTCCCTCCAGGCGTCCTCACGAGGCTGGTCCTGCCAGTGGTCCTCACGAGGACGATCGCGCCACTCCTTACGCGGGCCGTGGTCGTCCCGGCATCCTCCACTTCGTCCTCCCCCTCGGCCGTAGCCCCGGTCATTTCGCTCGGGGTGTCGACTGAAGCGTCCATCTCGAATTGCCCTTAGTTCTTGGCAGTCGTAGGTGTTGTGGCTGTGTACGTTGTGGAAAGCGCAGAATAGACGACTGCTCTTAGACAACTCAGGGTGGTCCCGGCCATGCTTCATGTCTGGCTCCGCCGCAAGCATGGCTACTTCCTTGCGCTTCACGTCCTTGGCCTTGGCTTTCTTCACTTCTGGGTCGGTAGCAGGGAGCTCGAGGAGGGAGAGGCGCCCCTCCTCAGCTCTTCCACATTTGGTCGCCATGTTGAACATCTCTAGAGCCGTGCATAGCTCCTTGTGGATGGCGAGCTCCTCCGTCATCTTCATGTTGCGGACGCCATTAGAGAACGCTGAGATGATGGCCTCGTCCATCACCTTGGGGATCTTGAGGCGAACTATCGGTGTTCTGGGAACGGGGGTCCCTAGACTTGCCTGCCTGCGGCGTGGCTCAAGTGGGGGCCCAGGACAGCCCAGCTTCATCAGCTCAAGCTCAAGACCCTCACGAGGGGCCAAGCCTTGCGGGGCGGACGACAGGAAGCTTCCTCAGGAGCAGCCTCATTAGAAAGGCTCGCGAGAAGGCAGAGAAATCAAGGAAAGGGCACCTCGTGAGGAGCCCGTGACGCAAGCCATGATGATCGAGACCAGGGAGGCGCCAGGCGGGCGCCGGCCTGCGCAGTGTCCTTGTTTCCCCTTTGGTGCAAAGGGGGGAAAGCACATGCCAAGGCATCAGGCAAAGGTTACCGTTTTGGTGCAACAAGACCAAGACCAGCAGAACGGCAGGATGGAGGTCATCATGGAGCCCAGTCGGCATCATCGTCAGAACCTTTGGCAGCCGAAGACCAACTTTAGTCAGGATAAGTGTACTAGATGTTCCCCCTTCAAAATGACCAATTGTTGGCGCCCTTCCCGCTCATTATTTGGGAAGAGGCCCAGGGCCTCCCTCTATAAATAGGACTAGCCACCACAGTAGGAAAAGGAGGATCCAGATCGCGCATAGACGAGAGAGAGGCGACTGAACTCGCCCAAGTAGTTCATCGCACCAGCTCAAGAACAGCCCTCGCGAGGCTGTTCTCCCTTTGTATTGTTCATCTTCAGCCCTGAGGCAATCCACCACACCACACTGCGGGTAGGGTATTACACCACAATGGTGGCTGAACGATATAAATCTACGTGTCCGTTGTGTGTTCCTCTTTCTAGCCTAGGTCCTTTCCGAGACTTGAGGCGTGAGCTGGTAGGGAAAGATCTCCGTCGCACCGAGTTGAACCTCAAAGTGCGGAACCGAAATCGATATTTGGTGCGTCGGGTAGGGGTGCACGGGAGTCTTCCTTCCGCTAGTCGCGTGTGATCTTCCGTCGTGTCCATGGCTGACGCTCGCCGAGCCCGCGCCGAGCATCGGGCTGCTCCCGCCACCCACGTCGCCCGAGACGGCGCTGTCGTGATCGCCCCGTCGTTCCCGTCTCCTGCCTCGCCGCGCCGCCACCGGCCAGCGGAGAACAAGCAGCGAGCCTCGTCCTGCATCGCCGGTGTGGCGGGAAGGGCCACCGCCACCCGTCGGCTGACTCCGCTGGTTCGTGCGTCCCACGCCCGTCGCGCCCCCACGGACACGCACGCTGCGCTGCTCCTGGCGCGTGAGCTCCTGCACTACCGTCCTGTCGACGACCTCTATGAGGACTAGCTCGCCCGCATCACCGAGCTCGTCAGTGCCGCAGGGGGCTCTCCTATGCCATCCCTCTCGCTGCCTCACCCTCCATCCGGCGCAGGAGGCGAGGATCAGGAGGTGCCTCCGCCGCCTCCTCCCTAAGAAGGCGCCCTGGCTCCAAGGCGCGCGGCCCTAGGACGAGACCCTCCACGTCCGGCGCCTGCACGACAAGAAAGGAGTTGCCAAGAAATACCTCGTCCCCAAGAAGGTGCCCGCGTGCTCCCAGCACCGGAGCACCATGACCGCATCCCTGCGCCACCACGTCAAGACCCCGCGTTACTCCAGGCAGCGGCGCGCGGGAATCCCCAGGAGCAAGCCCCGCATCAGCAGAGAGCTCCGGTGGCCACTGCAGGCTGCCGCGCCTTCACCGCCGAGCTGCGTAGCCTCGCTTGGCCTGGCAAGTTCAAGCCGGACTTGCCTCCTTGGTCTGCAACCTTTGCAGAGACCCAGGAGTTCCTCGGCTCTGAGCTGGGCATTAAAGCGCCGGTGGCGAAAAGGTCATGGCGAACTGGTTTCCCATGGCGCTCAAGGACGCTGCCCACACCTGGCTCCTGAACCTGGCTCCTGGCAAAATCTCCTCCTGGGACGAGATGCGCACCCGCTTCATCACCAACTTCCAAGGCACTCGCGACCGGCCCCCGGCCATGAGTGACCTGCGCCGCATCAAGAAACAGCTAGGAGAGACCCTGCAGAAGTACATCCAGCGCTTCAACAACGCTTGCCTCAAGATCCCCAGGGTGACTGAGGAAGCCATCATCTCAGCCTTCTCCGATGGCGTGCGCGACATCAAGATGAAAGAGGAGCTAGCAATCCATGAAGACCTGTGCACATCCCTGGAGCTGTTCAACTTGGCAGCCAAGTGCGCCGAGGCTGAGGAAGCGCCTCTCCTCCTTGAGCTTCCATTGCCGACCGGAGAGAAGAAGCCCAAGGTCAGGGCGTGAAGTGTAAGGGAGCTGCTTTGTGCTGCATGGCCAGGGGGACGCCAAGCAAGGCAGGATCAACTTTGAGTCATCCAAGGTCGATCGATGCTGCGTGTACCACGACCTCCCACCCTAACACCAACAAATGCCAAGAGATCGGGCTGTGCGAGATGGGCCCATCGGCCGATGCCCCGAGCGCAGCGAGCGGGGCTATGGCCGAGGAGGAGGAAGAGGCGGAGGACGATGGGAAGACCGTGGCCCTTGCCAAGGGTGGCGTGACAGACCTCGCGAGGACCGCTGGCAGGACCAGCCTTGCGAGGGAGGTTGGAGGGATCATCCTCGTGAGGACCTCCCTCAGGGCAACGCAGGCCTCCCTCCTCTGCCACCACCGCCAAGGAGGAATGAAGACCATCATCGGGACGAGGGGGCTGGGGGCTTCCAGGAGCCCAGCGCAATCGCTTCCATCCTGGGCGGTGCTCAGGCCCCAACCTCTCGGCGCATCTTCAAGCAGTTTGCTCGCGAGGTGAACGCGGTCCTCCCCAGGCTTGAGGCCACACGCCCTCTTAGGTGGTCTGCGTGCGCTATCACGTTTAGCTCAGCGGATCAGCTCAAGTGTGCAGCAACGGCTGGAGTCCTCCCGATTCTCTGTTCCCCAGTCATCAGTAATGTGCAAGTCACCAGGACCCTCATCAACGGCGGAGCGGGACTCAACGTCCTGTCCGTCGAGACATTCGACAATCTCCAAGTGCCATATGATCAGCTTCAGCCAACCAAGCCTTTCTCAGGAGTCACCGATGGTTCCACTGTTTTGATAGGGCAGGTTCGCCTTCCAGTCACCTTCGGGTAGCATAACAACTACTTCACTGAGCTCATTGACTTCGACGTCGTCCACATTCGCCTGCCATACAATGCCATCCTCGGGTACCCAGCCCTGGCCAAGTTCATGGCAGTGACTCACCATGGCTACAATGTCCTCAAGATGCCAGGAAGCGGTGGAGTCATCACAGTGCCCTGTGAAGAAAGGGATGCAGTGTTGTCGGATTTCCGGTTCCGGCAGACCCTTGAGGTTCGAACACTGGGGTGCGCGCAGAGATCCGACCCTCCACCGTCTCGTACCTTGACGAATCGCAGGGACCTAAACTACTAACGGAGCAACACAAGAGACACAAGATTTATACTAGTTCGGGCCACCGTTGTGGTGTAATACCCTACTTTAGTTTGTGGTGTGGTGGATTGCCTCTTGGGCTGATGAGGAACAGTACAAGGAAGAACAGCCTCGCGAGTCTGTTCTTGGCGGGTGTGATGAACTGCTAGGTGGTGTTCGTCGCCTCTCTATCTCGCTTGTTCTCTTGCTATCTTTACGTATGTTCGTCTAGATTCGAGATCCCTCTACCCTGCTGGTGGCTAGTCCTATTTATAGGCGAAGGCCACAGGTCTCTTCCCAAATATTGGCGGGAAAGGCGCCAACAATTAGCCATTTGAAGGGAACAGTGGGTACACTTATCGACTAAAGTTGGTCCTCGCTTTGCCAAAGGCTCTGGTGATGGCCTGCTTGGGCTCCACAATGACTCCCTTCCAGCCGCTGGGCTGGTCTTGGTCTTGTAGCAACGAAGCGGATGCCTTTGCTTGATACTCTGCTGCGCTTGCTCCCTTTGCACCAAAGAGCAAAGGAGGACCTTCTGTGATGGCTGGCGCCTAGTGCGTCATGGCTTGCGTCATGGGCACCTCGCGAGTACCCTGCCTTGAACTCTCCGCCTCCTCATGAGCCAGCTGGCGAGGCCGTGCACGAGAAGCTCCTCATCGTCCGCCCAGATCTGGCCCCTCGCGAGGTCTTGAGCTGCGTTGATGAAGATGGGCCATCCTGGGCCTCCTTTGAGCCCGCCGCGAGCCGCGAGCGAGCAAGTCTGGGACCCCCATTCCCGAGCGCCGACAGTAGCCCCCAGGCCTGGCCCGAACTTGGCGGCAGAGGCGAAAGGGCAAGTCTGACGTCGCGGGCCCTAACGCCTCTGACCTTAGGCGCTGCGTGGCGGTTGATTGGGCAGCGTCTTGCTTTGCTTCCCCGATGCCTTGGTAACCACCGGATTCGGCGAGTCCCTGCATGCGAGTTGGTCATGATTCGGTGATCGTGGAGGCGGACGGTTTGCCTTCGCGGCTATAAATGCGGACGGCCTTGCGCCCTTTCGGCGATCATACTGCTTCTCCTCCTCCTCCTCGTTTCGTCTGGTTGCCATGGCTCCGATCCGCGGTTCTCCTCGGAAGAGAAGGAAAGGCTCCTCGAGGATCCTGACCTGCTCCCCCAAAAAGCGGCTTGCTCTCTGAGTGTCGAGGCAAGAGCGCTGCGCCCGAGGCGCCTCGCCCTGAGTGCGTCTGGCCGCCACCAGGTTTCCTCTTCCCTTATGCAGCGCCGCAGTGGCGGCTCTGAAGGAGGCGGCGGCGGCGCCGCCTGGCGCGCAGCAGCAGCGCCCGCCGGGTCATGAAGGTGTCGTCTTCCCCACAGGTCCACGCCGAGGCTCTGCTTAGGGAGTTCGTGCTTCACGTCATACGCCTCCTAAGTCTTGGATTCGTCTTCCTTCTTTCTTCGCCCGATCGTCCGTGAGAGGAACCCTGAGGACTCTGGCTGCAGCACCGCGGCTGCGGCACCCTCGCGACAGGCAGAGGTCGCGATAGTTTTCCCGGCGAGGTATTCATGACTCGAGGCTGGGCGAGTCACCAGGTCTGCGGGGCCGAGGCGCCCTCACGATCTACAGAGTCGATGGTGCTTTGGTGGTGTCCTCCAAGGTCTTGACGGAGGGTCGGCGGCTGGAGTGCTGCCGGGAGAGGTGTTGGGGTCCTTTGTGGTGAGGCGAGGCCGACCGCCCTCCTTGACAGCTCCCGAAGCGAAGGCCGGAGGATCCAGCGACTTCTGCCGAGCTCTTCGCGCTTGGAGGCAGCGGCGACAGCTCTGAGCCCCGAGCCTGCGCCCGCTCCGTGCGAGGCGAGCTCGTCGAACGTCGCCGCCCTGATCTGGATGGGGTTGGCGCGAACCGGGTGTTACTTGTTGATGATGGCATCTGCCGCGGTGGTCCCTGTAGGTAGGACTCCTTGGGATTCGCGTCTTTTGTTCTGCGAGAGCCAGAATGTACCCATGAGGGGCTTGTAAAACGTTGTAACCGTTTGTCAATATGATCCTTATTGTGAGGCAGTGCGAGATGCTCATTCCGTTCTAGCTCAGTTTCTTCCTTTCGGACCTCGTGAGGGCTTGATGCTCTGCGCCGACAGGTCCCAGTCCCAAGGCGGCTTCAGCCGTCGCTGGTATGCCAGGTCACAATGCCGTGGTCAAGGCCAGGAGGTTAGCGGCCCGAGGTCCGGTAAGAGCCTCTGAGTCACGATGCTCAGGGGGTCCCCCTTGGCGCTCAAGCAGCCATCATTCGGTGAGAAAGGAGAGCGACGTTGCTAACACGGGTTGCATTGAGTGTGGGGATGGTGTCGCGATAACTAGTGTGTCCGGAAGGCGACTTATCTCGAGGGTCAGGACAATGCCTCCTGGTGCGGCGCTAGGTCCGTGCCTTGGCCGGCGAGAGATCGCGTGGCGAGGTCGTTTCGTGCTCCTTGGAGGGACCCTGCAGGTTCACCACAAAAGGAACAAGAGCTCGCCGTGGCGATCATTAGTTCTGCCATTAGTTGCTTTGGAGAGGCACGAGAGGCCTCGCGAGGTGTGTTGGGGCACCCGTGAGCCAGCGCGGGACTCACGGGGCCCTACCTCAAGGCGGTTTGTGCCTGGCTCTGGGCCTTATCTTGAGTGTGTTCCTGCAAATTTGGCGAGATGCGGTGCTCTCGTCTTGGTCCGGCTCTCGGGCTGGTCTCGAGCCATCGGTGGCAAGCCAGTCGCGATGCCATGGACAAGACCGGAGGTGAGGGCGGAGGCGGTAGGAGCCACTGAGTCGCGATGCTCGAGCACCCCCTTTAGCATAAGCTGGGTTAGATGGCGAAAATCTCGTCCTCGGGTCCCGGCTCTCGGGCTGGTCTCAGCCATGGCTGGCAAGCCAGGTCGCGATGCCATGGACAAGACCGGAGGGTGAGGGCGGAGGCGGTAGGAGCCCTGAGTCGCGATGCTCGGGCACCCCCTTTAGCGTGCAAGATTCATCACCCGGAAAAGGTGCCAAATAACAAGCATGGTGGAGCGAGAGCATAATCCTAAGGAAAAAGTAGGAAGGATACATGCAGCTGGGGTGGCCCGGCGGCAGGGATGATGCAGCCGAGGCGCCCCCAACAGGATAGGCTAATGACATGAAATAAAAGGATACATGCGCGAGGGCGGACCCAGCGGCACAGGAATAATCTGACCTGAAAGGCGCTCCCAGCGGAAATAAAACTTAAAGATGTCACTGGTGATGTTGGGGCGAAGGGTGTTGGTGTAGCAGACTCGGTTGGCTGCGGGCCGATCCTCATGAGCCCCAGGCCGAGGCCTCGGGGAGGCTCGGGGCTGGTGGCTCCTCATAGACCATCTCCATCTCAGCCGGGGCTGCGGGCGCTGGCCTCTTGAGCCTCGGGATGTCCCTCATGAGATCTTTGGTGCTGCGGTTGCCGTGTTTGGCAGGCCACACGGCATGCGCCTGCGTGGCTGTGGGGCGGACCCTCGCATAGCGTCCCACTCGCGAGGCAGGCGCTCTTGAGGCAGCGGCTCGGTTGAGCCACTGGTATGTCGATCTGAGCCAGCAGCCCACCATCCTCGCTGGATGGGGGGCCACAGTGGCGGCGGTAGCTGCCCCTCATGACCCTTGACTCTTGTAACTCTGAATGGCCTTCTTGGCGAACTCCACGAGGTTCGGCCCTCCTTGCCTGCTCACTGCTTGCGGGAAGCGTGCATGAGCACGCCTCACGTGGTGCCCAAGCGCCTCCCTCGTGACCTTGGCGAGGTCGGCGGCCCTCTAGGGGAGTGCCCCGAGCCTGCTTGAGGAGGCGCAGGGCGCTTCCTATGTGATGGAAGGCTCCCCTGCCCGGCAAGGGCCACGAGGGGCCTGCCTCTTGAGGCCGGACGGTCGATGTCTTCTTCTTCTTGGAGTGCGGCCTCGGGAGGCCTCCTGCTCTTGTAGTGCAGGTCTTCTAGCGATGTGGCTGAAAGGCTCGCTCTAGGGAGCACCTGCGTCTCTCTCTTCACGAGGGCACCATGATGACCCGCCACTTCTGGCATCTTTAGGGCGTTGTAGCCGTGGTGGAGTTCTGACCATGAATATTATGCGCTGGGTACCAGGGATGGCGTTGTCTGGCGGCGAATGTGGGTGACGTCGAAGTCGATGAGCTCGGTGTGGTAGTTGTCGCGAGCCCGAAGGTGGCAGGAAGGCAGACCTGCCCGGTCGGGACCGTGGAGCCGTCGGTGACTCGGAGAAAGGCTTGGGTGGCTGAAGCTAGCGTAAGTCACTTGAAGATTGTTGAATGTCTCCCACGGACAGGGCGTTGAGCCCTGCTCCGCCCCGTCGATGGTCTTGGTGACTAGCACATTCGCGATGATTGGGGAACAAAGCATCGGAGAACTCCTGCTGTGGCTGCGCGCCAGGCTGATCCGCTGAGCTGAGCGTGATGGCGCCGCCGACCACGAGAGGCGCGTGGCCTCGAGCTTGCGAGGACTGCATTCGCCGGCGGGCAAACTGCTTGAAGATCTTGTTGAGAGGCTGGGGCTTGAGCTCCGCCCAGGATCTGAGGCGATCGCCGCGCTTTCTGAGCCCCCAGCCCCTCGTTCGATGGCGGTCTTCAACTCTCCTTGGCGGCGGCGGGAGAGGAGGCCTGCATTCCCTGCAGGCGATCCTCGCGAGGCTGATCCTCCGGCCTCCCTCGCGAGGTGGGTCTTGCCAGCGGTCTCTCGCGAGGTTGGTCGCGCCACCCTTGGCGGCGGGCATGTCTTCAAGCGTCTGCATTCCTTCCTCCTCCTCGGCCGTGGCAGCGAGTCGCTGCGCTTCGGGCGTCTGCCGACCCTGCCTTCACGTCTGACCCGAGCTCTTGGCATTCATTGGTGTTGTGGGTGTGGAGGTCGTAGTACCTGCAGATACCGGCTGCCCTTGGAGGACTCGGGCTGATCTACTGCCTCGCTTGGTGTGCTGGTTCGGCCCACAGTCACGGCAGCCTTGCGCTTCCGTCCTTGGCCTTGGACTTCTTTTCTTGGGATCGCGGCAGGTAGCTCGAGGAGGAGGCGCCCTCCTCAGCCACTGGCGCGCAGTCGCCAAGTTGAATAGCTCAAGGAGGTGCCACAGATCTTCACGCGCCGCCAGCTCCTCCTTCATCTTGGCGTCGCGCGCCATCGGAGAAGGTGGAGATGATGGCCTCCTCCGTTACCACAGGGATCTTAGTAGCGTTGTTGAAGCGCTGGATGTACTTTTGGGGTTTCCCTTGGCTGCTGCTTGATTAGGCATGTCACTCACGGCGGGTGGCGGTCATGAGTACCACAGAAGTTGGCGATGAAGCGGAGTGCGCATCTCGGCCCAGGAAGAGATCGTGCACAGGGCCAGATTCGAGGAGCAGTGCGGGCTCCGTCCTTGGCGCCATAGGAAACCAGTTCGCCATGACCTTTTCATCCCGTTGGCAGCCTCGATGCCCAGCTCGTGAAACTGGAGGAACTCCGTAGGGTCAGCTGTGCCGTCTTAGCGAGGCAGGTCTAGCTTGAACTTGGCGGGCCCGCTGACGCTGCGCCTTTCGGAGGTGAAAGCGCGGCAGCCCGCCGTGGCAGCGGGGGCCTCGAGCAAGGGAGCTTGGTCTTGTGGACCTCCCTGCGCCTTGGTGAGGGCAGCGAGGTCTGATGTCTTTGGGCGGGGCGCTCGGGCAGCTTCTTGTGGGCGAGAACTTCTTGACAGCTCTGCTCTGCGGCGCGGCGCCGGGAGAGCAGGTTCCGCCAGGGGCAGCGCCTTGGCGCGAGGCGCCTTCTTGAGGAGGCGGTGGCGCCCAGGAGCTTCATCGCCCAGCGAAGCGAGTGCGGTGCAGCGAAGGCCAGACGGTCTTGGCGCCTCTGCTGCAGCAGACGAGCTTCGGCGACTTGGTGAGCCATTCTTCATAAACGTCGTCGGCAAGCGGTAGCGCGAGGCTCGTTGCGCGATGAAGTGCAGCTCGGGCCTCCATGGCCTTGAAGCGCGCGTGGAAAGAACCAGCGAGGTGGCGAAGGCGTGGCGGTGCGGCCGTCCGCCTCATGGGCGAGTCTTTGGGGCGATGCTGCTTTCGTTCCCGCCGGGCGTGGCGGCGTTAACGGCAGTGATGAAACGGCGAGCGCCCGCAAGCAGAGGCTGTCTGGCGACATGGGGCGCGAAGCGGCTCGGCGCTTCGGCAGCCCGGCAGGCGTCAAACATGGTTGCGGTGGTCGAGGAAAAACGAAAGCGGCGAAAGGCGATTCGGCGCACCCCTACAGCGTGCCAAGTGCCGGTTCGGGTTCGGCAGACCCTTGAGGTTCGAACCTTTGAGTGTGCAGCGGAGATCCGACCCTCCACCGTCTCGTACCTCGCCGAATCGCGAGGACCTAAACTACTAACGGAGCAGCACAAGAGACACAAGATTTATACTAGTTCAGACCCACGTTGTGGTGTAATACCTTACTCTAGTTTGTGGTGTGGTGGATTGCCTCTTGGGCTGATGAGGAACAGTACAAGGAAGAACAGCCTCGCGGTGCATTCTTGGCGGGTGTCGATGAACTGCTAGGTGGTGTTGATCGCCTCTCTCTATCTCGCTTGTTCTCTTGCTATCTTTACGTATGTTAGTCTAGATTCCAGATCCCTCTACCCTGCGGGTGGCTAGTCCTATTTTTGGCGAAGGCCTGGGCCTCTTCCCAAATATTGGCGGGAAGGGCGCCAATAATTAGCCATTTGAAGGGAACAGCGGCAACACTTATCTGACTAAAGTTGGTCCTCGCTTTGCCAAAGGCTCTGGTGATGGCCTTTGCTTGGGCTCTCGATGACTCCCTTCCAGCCGCTGGGCTGGTCTTGGTCTTGTTGCACGAAGCGGATGCCTTTGCTTTATACTCTACGCTGCGCTTGCTCCCCTTGCACCAAAGAGGAAAGGAGGACCTTTGCGGGCTGGCGCCCGGCCCAGGCGCCCTTGGTAAATCATGGCTTGCGTCATTGGCACCTCGCGAGGTACCCTGCCTTGAACTTTCCGCCTCCTCATGAGCCAGAATGGCGAGGCCGTGCACGAGAAGCTCCTCGTCATCCGCCCGCAATCTCAGCCCCTCGCGAGGTCTTGAGCTTGCGTTGATGAAGATGGGCCGTCTGGGCCTCCTTTGAGCCACGCCGCTTGAGCCGCGGCGAGCAAGTGCAGGGACCCCGTTCCCGAAGCAGCGACAATTGTGTTCTCTCGGCGTGCCTTCCAAGCGCGGCAATGAAGACCCAGATCACAGGGCGGGAGACTTCCGAGACAGTCCCTAAGAAGAAGAAGGCTTCACTGGCCCAAACCCTCGGGAAGCAGGCCCATCCAGGCGTTGCGTGGGATCGCGCCCGTCAGGCGCCACCCTCTGTCGCATAGGAAGGCACACCAGGCGCCCTCCTCGGGCAGGGCTCGAGGGCTCTTTCTGGGAGAGCCACCGACTTTGCCAAGGTCAAGAGGGAGGTGCTCGGGCACCACCTGAGGCGTGCTTCAAGGCACGTTCCCTCGAGGAAGGTATGAAGCAAGGAGGGCCAAACCCTCGGGAGTTCATCGCGAGGAACACTCGAGGAGCCCACAGAGTCAAGGGTCATCTTGCGGCAGCCGCCGCTTGCCGCCGTGATCCCACATCCATGCGAGGATGGTGGCTGCGCTCTGCATCGGCGTACAGGGGGCTCAACCGAGGCAGCGTCTCGGGAGCACCTCGGCCTTCCAGCGTGGGGCGTTGAGGAGTCTGGATTAGGGGTGTCCGGATAGCGGACTATAACCTTTGGCGGACTCTGGACTATGAAGATACAAGATTGAAGACTTTGTCCCGTGTTGAATGGGACTTTCCTTGGCGTGGAAGGCAAGCTTGGCGTCTGGATATGTAGATCTCCTCCCATTGTAACCATTGTGTGTAACCCTAGCCCTCTCCGATGTCTATATAAACGGAGGGTTTTAGTCCCTAGAACGAGCGACAATCATACCATAGGCTAGCTTTTGGGGTTTAGCCTCCCTGATCTCGTGGTAGATCTACTCTTGTACTACCCATATCATCAATATTAATCAAGCGGGAGTAGGGTTTTACCTCCATCGAGAGGGCCGAACCTGGGTAAAAAACATCGTGTCCCTTGTCTCCTGTTACCATCCGCCTAGGCGCACAGATTGGGACCCCCTACGAGAGATCCGCGGTTTTGACACCGACATTGGTGCTTTCATTGAGAGTTCCTGTGCGTCGCCATCGGGAAGGATGCCTCATCCGTCTTTAAAAAGCGACACTATTGCTAAAGGAGCTTTGGCTATCGGCAAACTCTCCGGCTAAGCGGTTTTCTTATGACCTTTGTTTGGCGCCTCGCCGACAATGACCTCTCGGGTCGCCGAAAGCAATCTTCCGTCAACTTGGAACTTGCCGGCAGTTAGATCCGATGGAGCTCTCTTCCTTAAGCGAGCTCTTGGATCGCATCCCCACCGTGGGAGTCGCTACACACTACGATCAGATTGGGCCTAAACCCGATCCGAGGGAGATTAACTCTCCCCAGGTCACCCATCACGTTGTAGTGGTGGAGGAACAATCTTGACAAGCCTTTATCCATCTTAAGGACTAGTTATGTCCAGATTCTGATCCCTCAAGCGGATACCTGCGGAGGAGGGCGTCACTCAAGCCACGAACCTAAAGTCGAGGCAGCGGGCTAGATTCATTGGACAACATCCAGAACCCAAGCTTAGAGTTCGAAACTCCTTGGCCCTAAGTCTTAAATTGGGCGAAGTTCAGATTTAATTCCACCCACCCACCCAAACATAAGCGATCTATGCAAAATTCGGTAACACCCATGAAGCGATAAACCATTCTTGGGCGATTCCTCCTGGTCATGAAGCAGGATAAAGGACTGCTGCGAGGAGGGCGCAATTTCATTCTTCTGCAATAATTGCGGACAATGGAATCCTCAACGCCATGAGTCACCGTGAAATTACGCCGCTGACTTGGCGACCATAATACGAAAATCTTGTCGCGATGAAGCGCTGGAAAACCGAAATAAAATTTAGGGACAATCCGTACTGAATACAACCCGATCCGAAATAAAAGTGTGCATTATCGCGAGCACTGGGTTAAACACCAAAAAAAACCCTCTATAGGGTATGGAACCGTCTTTGGAGGGATGGATCAACGGACCTGTAAAATTCATAGTGCAGAGGCACGCCAACTCATAGCCTTAGAACACGTTGGATACTCCGGCGGTGGCGAAGTGGCGAAGAGCTTCTAACTCGAGAATCCCGAGCACCAGCCAGGGATACCGATGCGGTATTAGCAGTCTTGAGACTTTCATCAAATAATATCGCGAGCGAGCACTCCATGGCCTTGCGAAGTCTGCAAGTAGCAACAATAAACCCATGGGTAACACGGCTATTACCTTTAATGCGGTGATGAACCTAAATTCCGAACAGCCCGAGCACCGGCCGCATTGATCCTCGGTCCAATAGTGGAATGACTTCGCCTTACCAAGGTACTCATGGGCGGTGGCAGCGGATTGAACCTCATTTATGAGAAACCCATCGAAAAATCAAAATAGACTGGAGCCGCATTGGCGAAGCAGCACAACCTTTAGAGAATAATCCCGATCGGGAAGCGTGCTATCTGGGAAAAATCACTGCTGGATGTGGTGTTCGGCATGCCGAATAATTACAGGTCGAGGAGGTCACATTCCAAGTAGCCCACGTTCATGACGGATACCACGCTCTATTAGAGGCGAAGGCATTCACATTTTTCAGCTATACCCCATTACGGGTACATGAAGCTCAAATGCACGGGCCCAGCAGGATCATCACTCTTGCTAGTGACCGGACATAGCACTCAGCGCGAAAATAAGACAGCCGCTTGGCCCTTGAGGCACTATCCAAAGCCCTAGCAGCGAGGGCGGCTGCGCTGCGCTCCATGGTGAATAAGGCGATGTGATACTCGATAAAAGATCCAAGTCCACCTCCTTTAAACCGGTGGACGAAATAGTCAAATTCAAGTCCATCAACGGACCCTACAAAAAGCGGCCTCCATCCGTTACAATTAAACCCTGATGTGAGGCGTGCGCACTCTGAAATTCTCTCGCGAAATTGGGACACTTTTGCTGGCACCCTTGGACATGCCGGAATCACCGCCTTGGCTGGCCGAGCACAGCCTAAACATTCTAAAAAGTTCAATCCGGTCAAGCAGGCTCTTGGCGTTTCTCCGAACCTAAGAGACAAGCCATGGGAAGGAGCTAGCCAAACTATTGGAGGCGGATTCGCCGGAGATATAAAACATCGGACTGGCTAGCAAACCTGGTGATGGTACCAAGAAGGACAAATCCTGGCGCCTATCGTCGATTTCAAGAGACCTCAACAAGGCATGCCCAAAGGATCCCTTCCCCTCCTCGCATCGATCAAATTATCGGCGCTACCGGGTTTATGATTCATCGTGTTTCCTCGATGCATACTCCGGCTACCATCAAATTAAGATGGCAGAGCCAGACCAAGCATAGCGGCATTCATCACCCATCGGCCCATTACCTTCAACACAATGCCCCGGGCTCAAAAGCGCCCGGCACAACATATCAGCGCATGTCCGGACATATGCAGCAAACTAGATTAGCAAAAGCGGTGGAGGCATACGTAGATGGCGTGGTCGTCAAAACCAAGCGTGTCGAAACTCTAGTAGGCGACTTGAGGCTCACATTTGATAACCTCGAACATATGACATCAAGCAACCGGAAAAATCGTTTTGGCATACCAGCGGAAAGCTCACTGGGCTTCATAGTATCCGGTAGAGGAATTGAAGCAAACCCAGCCAAGATCCGAGCTCTGTCACAATTGGATATCCCAAAGGACCTCAAACAAGTACAAAATTGCCGGGATGCATGGCGGCTCTAAGCGCTTTATCTCCGCAGGAGAAAAGGCATTACCCTTTATCGCCTCCTTGGTATGCGAACACCAGTGGGCGGATGGCGCCATGGCGAACTTCGAAGAAATAAAAGCCATATTGGCAACAAACCCGGTCTGGCAGCGCCTAACATGGGCGAACCAATGGTATTATACATCGACAACTCATCAAGTTGTAAGCGCAATGCTAAATCGTCGAACAAAAGCGGGACGGACACAAATTCCCCCTTCAAAAGCAAGTTTACTCGTGTCCCTGTCCTCCTCCATGCAAGTCACGGTACCGCATTATCAAAAGATAGCGTCACGTGGTGTTTATGGCATCCGGAAGCTGCGACACTACTTTCAAGAGTGTTCGATAGCGGTAGCCTCGAAGTACCTCTCAGCGATATTATAAACAACCGCGACAGCGATGGGCGTATTGCCAAATGGGCCATTGAGCTCCTCCGTTCGACATAACCTATAAGCGCGGCGAGCTATTAAGTCGCAGGTTTTGGCCGACTTCGTCGGCGAATGGTGAAGCGAACTCCTAAAAGTACAACACATATTCAAGCTGGATCATGCTTGACGGCTCGAAAATGTTGGCTGGTGCAGAAAATTTGGCGTCGTTACAGCGGCCCCAACAGGAGATCTGATTCAATATGTACTCCGAGATAATGTATCACGGACTCCAACAACGCGGCGAATCTGAGGCCCTTCTACATGGTCTCGGATGGCAGTTTCCATGGGCATCAACGCCTAGAGGTGCGCGGGATTGAACCTCGCGATATCCCAAATAAATGGAGACTTTGATGCCAAGGATCCGAAAATGGCAGCTTATCATAGCGCCGTCCTAAAATGTCCGCTCGGTTGAGGGGCTCGAATTTCACCATATAGCGGGAAAACAATCGAGGCAGCGAGCGTCTTGCGCGCATTGGCGCAAAGCGCGATGTAGTCCCCAACATTTTCATGGAGGCTACTCAAGCCATCCGTATTGTGGGAAGGGAATCCGAAAATAACAACCGCGGACCCAACGCCTTTGCTGGACACGAACATTACGACTGGCGGGAGGATATGCCGACAAGTAACATCCTCATTACGTAATAATGGTAGTCATTGCCACGTGGACAGAACCATTCCTAGCCTACCTAACCAGGCAGGAACTTCCGAGGACCAAAGCGAGGCCGCGCTGCATAGTCTGCGACGATCTAAAGCCTATAAAGTCCATGAGGAGAGCTTTATAAGAAAAGCACCACTGGAGTCCTTCAAAGGTGTATCTCCGAAGAGGAAGGCGGAATCTTACGGCTGAAATTCATGCGGACTCGGCGGGAACTGCGCCGCAGCACTGGGCCCTTGTAAGCAAGGCCTTCCGTACAGAGATTTTATTGGCCCGGCGGCCGGGCGGATCTCGAGGACTTAGTCCAACGATCGTCGGTTGCCAGCTCTTTGCTAACAAAGCCATATACCACCACGCCCTCAAACTATACTCATCACCTGGCCCTTCGCGGTCTGTGGGCTTGACATGGTTGGACCCCTTAAATTAGGAACCCACAAGCAAAAGTACCTACTGGTCATGGTGGATAAATTCACCAAATGGATAGAGGCCAAGCCTGTTAAGACGACCGAATCCGGACGGTGATAGACTTCATATCGGGGTGCATTACACGTTCTGGCGTCCCCTGACATCATCACTGATAACGGCATGAACTTTACGGCCAACAAGGTCAAACTCTGGTGCAAAAACATGGGCATCAAGCTCGACTATGCTTTATTCTATCACCCACAAACTAACGGTCAAGTCGAGCGAGCAAATGGTCTAATCATGAGCGGCATCAAACCCAGATTAGTGTGGTCCCTCAAGGAATCTAACACGCCTTTGGGTAGAGGCTCGACTCCGTACTCACGGGGGCTGCGGACCACGCCCGAATCGCACACAGTTCACACCATTCTTCATGGTATCACGGTGCGAGGCAGTTCGCCTGCGACATAATTCATGACTCACCTCGGCGTGCGCATATGCGAAGAAAGAAGCCGAACTCGATCGGCAGGATAGTTTGGGCGCCTTGGAGGAGGGCGTGGCGTGGCAAAAGCCCGTTCGCATTCTATCAACAGCAGGCTCGAAGATATCAAAGCAGAAATGCAGGGCCAAAACTTACAATGATGGCGACTTAGTTCTCGCTGGGACAAGAAAAAGGACAAACTCAAGCCCAAATGGGAAGGTCCTTTATTATTGACCAAGTCTTGGTGGTGGAGTGTCTTGTCTGCGAGATGCATCGGATAGCCGACTCGAGCGAACCCACAGGCATAGCCCGTCTCCGAAGATTCTCGCCTAGCCGCGGACTCTGTGTTCGTCTCCTTCCTCTGTCTATTTTTTACATTAGCTGTCTTATATTTCTCTCCTTCTCCCTCCCTTTCTCTTACAGCCTTTAAGGGCTCGTTAGGTACCTTGATACTTTACACAATTTATCGCTATCCGTGCTCATTATACAGGGGGCTTCTTTAGAGAAGCTTATTTATCTGAGCTTCATGCCCAAGACATGTATCACACTTCGCGTGTACCTTTTATTCACCATTATATGCATCGATATGACTTAAGTATTGGCCAAGCTGGGTTGCTGGCTCTGTGCTTACCCCTCGTTCCCGATTGTTGGCCGGCGGTAAAGGAGCACACAATGCGATTATTCTTGCCCGAATCAGCCGGATGTGTACCTCGGGTGGGTGAAGCAGCTAGCATTCTTAAGGGCATATCCGTTCGGTGAACTAAAGATGATTTCTCACTTGTTTATTTATCTTCCCAGATGCTTTTACGCTTTTTTTCATGATCGGACATGCACTTTAGGGCATGCCTCGAGAAAGGAACCCCTAATGGAACTATTCTCCTGGAAGATGTTTCTTACTAACCATGTAATATAACATAACTAGTTGGGCACTTATGCATTCAAGCACTAATGACCCTAAATGGTCTCCATGCATGCCCGGTTCTTACATAGCAGGAGGGTATTGGACACACTCAGGACTATCGGGTCCGAGGTGAAGTGAAAAGGTCCGCCATGACAAGCGATCTACAATCTGGCTAGAAGGCATTTTACATGTCATCTTAAATTACATAGTCAATTTGACTAAGCATATTCCTCTTCAATACCATCCAGCGGGCTGTCTAGTTTACTGATCCTGTTGGAATATTGGCGACCAACTCTACTTGGCCGTACACTAAGCTCACGAGGATCTCCTTTCCATGGCCCCACAGGTCCGACCTCGGCAATGTGGTTTGGGTCAGCCAACCGTGTGCAGCGTCTTCACCATGCCCGAGGCCTCCTGGCGCCTTGGCTGACAGGCGATATCTTCCATAATTGAAAGCGCCCGCGCTCCTTAAGCCTCTCTGCAAGCTCTCCAAGGCCTTGGGCATGGAAAAGATAGCCACAAGGCACAGGCGGCGCCTTTCATCACTGCCGAACTTCGTTCGTGCGGTTGTGAAACTTCGGGAAGAAGGTCACTTTCGTAGAACCGGGCATTTCCTCTGCGGGGCGACCTGTGAGCATACCTACAGACATAACTCTGTTGAGTCGACTTCCTTGCCGAACTCTTTTTCAAAGTTCGTTCAAGCGCTTACTAAACATGCAGCGCTTGAAGCGCGCGATTCTCCTTCACGAGTCCGGCATTTGAGCACGAACATACTTTACTTCCTCGCCCAGCTGGGTGTTGGCATCTTGGAATTATTCTTCTCCTTCCTCACCTTCGTGTGCGCTCTGCTTGACCTTTAACGGCGCAAGAGTTGTTCTTGTTCGGATCTACTCCGGCGCCATCTGCAATGTTATTGTCAGATTTGCACACACACTGCACTTCACAACATACTTATCTTTTGAAGCATATATTACCAGAGGGGTCTCCTTGGTCTCCCCTATCGCAGCTAGTGCGGCCTCAAGTTCGGCTTTGCACTCTTCCAGCTCCTGGGACAGTTGGGTATTCTTTTCTGTAAGATCCTGCATAACAAATCATCCTTAAATCAGTTATTCTAAGCTGTTTCCAAGTCTCAAGAGCTCTTGACTTATATAACCATAAAATTTTCTTACCGTATGTCTTTCACATCTTTGCTCAGTAGCTCTGGCTAGACCATTTTTAGCGGCACAGCAGTGCGCATCTCCCCTAATTGAGGCGTCCAATGCCTCTTGGGAGAAACAAGCGTTCTGAAGAACTGTCAGCGGCGCTTTGTGATTCATGGCACTTTCCACCTCGGGTGGTGGCGGACAGTCTATCCGCATCCTCTGTCCGGAGGGCGTCAAGCGCCACGCCTCGTATTCGCCTCTGCTTACGGACCTGGCTTTGGAGCCTGGCTGGTGGGCGCGGTTAATCTCTCCGGATATGGTCAAGCGAGCCCTCTTTTTCCTACAAAAAGGAAAGCAGGCGTAAGTATGCATCGTAAGAATAATACCTTGGAATAAGGCAGCACGCCATACTGCTGCGCCGGTGCCTCGACCACGTCTGCGTGTCTCTTTAGCCTACCGCCCTCGCGGTCCCTTGTTAGCTAATCGCGCGGGCTCGGCATTCGCCTCGAGATCCTCCCTGCGAAACACCATTGTTATCGATGATCAAAAATAAGCCGGATGGATCATCTTCAAAGTATTAGAACTTGGTCTCGATTACTTGTAGGGGGAGAAATCGAGAGATGTCATTATAATAGCCACCAAGGCATTATCGATACTCAGTTGGTAAATACCCCATCAATCAGCTCCACGGATATATGGGATCCTCTTGGGAGGCGGATCGAGACCGTTCGGATCCTCGGGTTGTGGAAGAGGCTGTTTATATCGCTTACGTCGGCGCCAATTCCTGCGTCGAAATCATAAGATAAGGTACTTGACCATGGGAATATGGAGCGGATGGGCAAAAAAAGTGTCGCTTACCCAACTTGGAGGATTGTACATGGAAAATCCATACGAGAATTGACAGGAGAATTCCTCCTCTTCTCCCTTGTACAATGGCGGACAAGATCTTACGTCAAAAGCAGCGATTCCGGCCCCTTACCGCGGCAGCCAGTGGCATCATCCTCCCGTTGAAATCCCACATGGGGTGGCCTCTATCTGAAGCGGCTGCACCCTACGCATAATGCATGTGGCCATGACCTCGACCATGGTCAGTCTAGGAATGAGCTAACAGCCTTATCCAAGCCCATCAGATAAAAAACGTCCTTGTCATTTCATACGAGGGCTCCGTGGCGCCAACTCGGTAGCCCGTGAAGGAGCATTATCAAACTTCGGGAGGCCGATCCGAACAGGATCCGGCTCCTCGGCTACTGCCGAGAACTCCTGGGGAAGCAGTTGGCGGGCCTAGTCCCGCCACAGCGATCCCTGGCACGCCTTTAGTCGGGGCAGCATTGTAACACCGGAGTAACTTTCCATATTTGTAACTCCAACTCTTGCCATTTTCGGCATTGTGATATGATATTCCCTCCGTGGTTGGGTTTTCTTCATTTGCATTTTGTCCATGTCATGCATTTTTATCATGTCATCATGTGCATCGCATTTGCATACGTGTTAATCTCATGATTCCGAGCATTTGTCCCGTTGTCCGTTTTGCAATCGGCACTCCTATCTCCCCGGCGGCCCTTTTACGTTTTTCGTGTGCGGGTACTAAACCTTCTCGGAATGGACCGAGGTTTGTCTAGTGGCCTTGGTATACCACCCGTAGACCACGGTCAAGTTTGGATCATTTGGAGCTCGTTTGGTACTCAGCGGTTAACCGCTCTCGCAAAGGCCTCTTTTAAGTTGCAGCCCAACACCCCTTCAAAACAGCCCAATAACCCATCTAAGTCACTTCCATGCTCTCCGTCGTTCGATCACGATCGTGTGGTAACTACACCTCATTTGGACTCTCTAGCTCCCTCTATGCCTATTTAAACATCACCCCCTTCCAAATCCGGGTCTTCTTCCCGAAACCCTAAAAATCCCCGCGCCGCTTTGGACGTCGCCGCCGCCGCGAACCAGAAGCCGCCGCCAGCGTCCGCGCCACTCGAGCGCCACCTGTCGCGCTGCCGCCCAGCGCCGCCCGCCGCCCGGCAAGCGCCCGCGCCCGTAACCAGCGTGCCCGCCGGCCGCGCGCCTCGCCCCGCCGGCCCGCCCCGCTGCCGCTCGCGCCGCCCGCCTCCCGCGCCGCGCGCGCCTCCTCCGCCGCCACCTCGCCCGCCCGGCGGCGCCCGCCGCCGCCGCCGGCGCCCCGTCGCCGCATCGACCGATCGCCTCCACCGACCGCCGCCCGCGCCGCCAGTCGCCGCCGCCCTCCCGCCGGCCGAGCCCGTCGCCGTCTCGCCGCCGCCTCGCCAGCGCCCCTGCCCACCGCCTCCTCCCCTCCGGCGGCGCCTCGGAAGTCCCGATCCGGATCCCGATCGGATCCCGAGCCGCCGTTGACTTCTCTCCCCTCACTTTTCTACTAAGTTTTTATATCATTGATATTTTGTGTCGTTTTCATCATAGTATAACTTTGCATCTGTAGGTCCATTTTGCGCGTGTAATATATCCAAATGTTCGCCTCGAAGAGTAGATCATTTCATCTCATTGCATCATTTTCATTTGAGCTCATCTTGATGCCCGAAATGCTGTTGGAAGAGTGCTATGTGATGTTAGTTTCTTTCTTAACAGAACTTGCACTTTTATTATTTTGCCATGATTGATGTGTGCACCCTATGAATTTGAGTCCTACATGTGTTTTGTAATATGCCATGCCATCTTTCCAGGGTGTATGCCATGTATTTTTGTGATCTATGTGGTGACTAGCACAAGCATGCAAAGTAGGTGTCCTCATGTTGCTGTTTTCAGCCTGTTTAGCTGATATTTTGATGCCATGTTAACTTGATGCTACCAAGAGATCCATGCATATTTTGAGATACTTCAGTAAGGATGTTTTGTAAAAAATGTCTTGATCTATCCATCCATGCCTTTGTTTGCAATTATGGAGTACCTTAGCTTGAGTCAATCGAGCTCTACTTTTGCTATCAAATGTTTCCTGGCAGATTGTTTACATGTTATTCAATTTTGCCAAGCTTGTTGTGGTTGATCCATGTATGCTATGTTATTGTTCTTGCCATGTATGTCTTCTATGCCATGTCTTCTTGATGTATGTATGCTTAGTTTATCATATAAGGCTCTGTAGTGAGTGCATTGAGCTTGTAAACATGCCTACTTGTTATCAGTTTTTGACATGTCATGTTGCTGAATCGGTTAACGAAACTTTCGATATTGACATGGGTGTTACTATATTTTCTGATCCCTTTTGGCTTATGATCAGTAAGGGACTTTTGTTCTATGCCTTGAGCAGTTTCATGCCATGTCTTGTTTTGCTATTTTAAGTTCCTGTAGCATGTAGTTTTGTTGCTCTGAACATTGCAACCTGATGCTGTTTTTGCCATGTCCAGCCTGATATTTTGAGCACTATTGCCATGCTTGTTTGAACGTGTTATGATGTGAACTAGCCGTAGCTCAGTGCTCATCTTTTGTCGAGCATCTTGTGTAGATCACTGCCATGTGCTTTGTTGATACGTTTGGGTGCAGTAGCTTAATTATTTGTTGCTTGCTAAGTGGCATCATGCTGTTAATGGCAGATTTGTGCCATTCTTGTTTTGCTTGTCATTTGCAAACCGTGCATCCGATTCGGTGATCTTTATATCGATTTCAACGAAATCATCTCATCTTTCAGTGGCATACTTGGTTTGCCAAGTTGATGCCTGGTTCATCATTTTCCTTCGGGCCTTTGCATCGCATTGCATATCACATCCGCATATCATGTCATGTTTTGCATCATGTTGATTGTGCATTGCACCGTGATTTATTGTGGTTCCTTTGTTTGTGTTGTTGCTTTGGGTAGAGCCGGGAGACGAGTACGTGAACGAGGAACCTGTTGAGAACGCTTACGAGGATCAAGCTTTCGACAACTCTGAGAACATTGCAGGCAAGATGACCATACCCTCGAAATCACTTCTATCTTTGCTATGCTAGTTGCTCGCTCTTTTGCTATGCCTATGCTGCGATGCCTACCACTTGCTATATCATGCCACCCATATTGCCATGTCAGCCCTAACCATCCTTTCCTAGCAAACCGTTGATTGGCTATGTTACCGCTTTGCTCAGCCCTCTTATAGCGTTGCTAGTTGCAGGTGAAGCTGAAGTTTGTTCCTTGTTGGAACATGGAGATGTTGTTCCTTGTTGGAACATGTTTACTTGTTGGGGATATCACAATATATATCTGCTATAATTAATGCATCTATATACTTGGTAAAGGGTGGAAGGCTCGGCCTTATGCCTGGTGTTTTGTTCCTCTTGCCACCTAGTTTCCGTCATACGGTGTTATGTTCCTTGATTTGCGTTCCTTACGGTTGGGTGATTTATGGGACCCCCTTGACAGTTCGCTTTGAATAAGACTCGTCGGCAAGGCCCAACTTTGGTTTTACCATTGCCACCTAAGCCTTTTCCCCGGGTTTCGCGAGCAGGGTCATCTTTATTTAACCCCGGACGGTGCTCCTTGAGTGCTGGCCAAGCTCAAGTAACTGCTTGGGGCCACCGGAAACTTCGAGGCTTGGTTTTACTCGTAGGATGTCTCATCCGGATGTGCCACGAGCGAGATATGTGCAGCTCCTATCGGGTTTGTCGGCACTGTCGAGGCGGCTTTGCTGGTCTTGTTTTATTCTTTGTCGAAATGTCTTGTAGTCCGGATTCGAGATTGATCGGGTCTTCGGTAGAAGAATATCCTTCGTTGACCGTGAGAGCTTATAATGGGCTAAGTTGGGACACCCTGGGGTAATATCTTTGAAAGCCGTGCCAGCGGTTATGAGGCAGATGGGAATTTGTTAATGTCGGTTGTAGAAAACCGAAGTTGACCTCAATAAAATACACATCAACGCGTGTGTAACCGTGATGGTCTCTTCTCGTGGTCAGGAAGTGAACACAGTGTTGGAGTTATGTCGGCGTAAGTAGTTCAGGATCACTTCTTGATGGCTACTAGTTTCACGACCGTGCTTTGCTCCTCTTCTCGCTCTCTTTTGCGAGTAGCCACCATATATGCTGAGTAAGCTTGCTGCAGCTCCACTTCACTACTCTATCCTTCCTATAAGCTTAAATAGTCTTGATCTCGCGGGTGTGAGATTGCTGAGTCCCGTGACTCACAGATACTTCAAAACAGTTGCAGTGCCGATGATGCGGTCAGGTGGCGGATCCGAGCTCAAGTGGGAGTTCGACGAGGCGTGGTCGTTACTATGTGTCTTTTCATGATGATCAGTAGTGGTGCCCAGTTGGAGACGATCGGGGATCTGTGTAGCATTTGGGGTATCTTCTTTTATTTTGGTTCCGTAGTCGGACCTTGAGTGTACTCTGAATGATGGATGTTTATTTATGTCTTGTGTGAAGTGGCATTTGTAAGCCAACTATGTATCTCTTTCCTTATTTATTACATGGGTTGTGTGAAGATTACCTCACTTGCGACATTGCTTTCAATGCGGTTATGCCTCTAAGTCGTGCCTCGACACGTGGGAGATATAGCGCATCAGGCGATTACAAGTTGGTAATCGAGCCTTCCCGACTTAAGGCCCCCTACTTGATTGTTTCTTTGGCGTTGTTGAGTCTAGAATGGAAAATGTTTTGAGTCTTAGGATTATATATATCGAGATAGGATTCTTTTACTCCCAGTCCTTAAATCGCTCTGTGAGGTCTCTAACGTGAAGTTTTGACTCTTCTCTCCTCAAATTTCACTAAAAAATTTTTAGGATCACGTGGGTATCTTGGAATCGTTCAGATGGTTTTGTAGCGAGAACATTGTTCTTGGTGCCTCGACATTTAGGGGTTGTGGCGGTGTCACGGGGAGTTGAGCTCCGAGGTGTTGTCGTCACAATTTTATCGTTGCGATTCGGAATACGAGTTTTGCCGACATCGAAATCTCTTTTGTGCAGTTGTTGGTGAGATAACCCGATAGCCCGATCTTGGCGAGTCTTGGGAGTATTGCCATGACTTGTATAACGGATGTTTTTGAAGGTCGAGGTACCACGATTTCGAGGATTTCTTGGTTATGTGTTGTGGATGGATCTGTTTGGATCTAGGTATTGTTAGTTTGGGTGATATATTTTGTGTCCCTGTCCCCAACACCACATTGCATAACCAGAAAGTTTGGGAGTTTATAGGTGGGAATTCTAGTAGCTTACAGGATATCTTTCCGACGGATGTATGATTTGAGATTGGGGTTCAACGTCTAGTGGTCCGCCCATTCACGGTCGATTCTGATGGTCGCGAGGCGTCTTAAAGAATCCTTGGCTATGCTGATTCGGGGATGTCTTGTTTGTCATTCGTGGCGTCCGCTATCGTCGTGTCGTGTGGGCCCCACCGAACACTTTGGTGAAATCTCTATCATGTGTTTGTTCGGCTCATTCTAGAAGCCAATCTTTTGTTTTCGATTGTGATATTCGATTTGTTTCTAAGACAGATGTTGTTTCCATATCTTTATCTAAGTGGCTTCTCACCTTAATGGGCGTGTGATGATTAACTTTTGGAATTCATTCGTTCATTCTTGTTGAATGTTTATTGTGAAGACTATATGTTGCAATTTCTATCCGTTGATTCTACTTGACTTTTGTCTATCAAAGGACTAACGGATGTCACCCTCTTGAGGATGGCTCCATAGCGCTTTTGAATCCGGATCGCAATGATGGGGATCGGTCGAACCCTCCACCTCCACCTCCGCCTCCGGAGGCACGGCAAGCTATCATGGCAGCCACCAATGCCAATGCTCAGATGATTTTGCAGCTCTTGCAAGAAGCGTACTCGAGGGCAAGGCAATCAAGGAAATCAAGGTCAAGGCAACAACCAGCCGCACTTTGCTACTCTCGGTCGGTTCCTCGCTAATCAGCGAAGTCTTTCGGTTTACGTAGCCGAGGCCACAGGCAGCTGACGATTGGTTATGGACATCTGCAAGCATTTTGATTGTAGCAATGTCAGAACTGAGGACTTTGTCAAGTTTGCATCGTTTCAACTCAAGGATCAAGCTGCTGAGTGGTACCGACAATACAAAGATTCGAGGAGGAGGTCGTGTCATTACAGGATGAGTTCGCCGTGATTTCAGAGCTCATCACATTCCGAAAAGTGTTGTTGAGAGCAAGCGTGAGGAGTTCCGCAATCTCAAGCAAGGCAACATGTACGTCTATCAATACAATATCCAGTTCGAGCTTCGCTCGTTTTGCTAAGCAAGGCGTGCACGATGAAAAGTATGATCTATCAATTCGGAGGTGGTGCGAGAGAAGATCTGCAATTAGCTCTTGTGCTTTTGAGCGAGATAAGTATGATGAATTCTACAACATGGCACTAAAGCAAGCTGCCCAGCTCAAATGTGAGGCTTCTAAGAAGAGAATCGAGGATGCAGTTCAGTCTTCTTCTTCCTCTCAAGTGGCAGCTAAGCAGCGAAGTTCTACCTTCCTCCTCCTCCATTCCGTCGGCCTTATCGAGAGAAGAACTCAGGTGGCGTGGATCTTCACCCACCCAACCCAGCTATCAGAACAAGTCTAATTCTCAAGCTCCAAGGTCAAGTGCTCCTTACCACCGTCCGCTCTCTGAAGTGACTTGCAACAAATGTCGTGAGAAAGGTCACTATCACGAACAAGTGCTTCAACGAGGCGCCTTCCGCCTCCTCCTCTGTGAAATCTTCCAGCAATGCGGTGGTCAAGCATAATCCAAAGCATGCCAAGGTCAATATGATGAATGCAGCTCAAGCGGAGGAATCTTGATGTGATAATGGGTAATCTCTCGAGTTAATGATATTCACTGCAAAAGTCTTATTTGATCTTGGTGCATCGCATTCTTTCATGTCATATCCTTTTGCATCGAAGCACAATGTTGACCAGAAGATTTCTCCAAAGTTATGCAAGTTGTTTCTCCGGAAGCTTATGAATTCTAGCTTGGTTGCTCCTAATGTCTCTATCAAGATGGCGATTATAGATTTCGGCTAAACCAATTGTTCTCGGTGACTCGGATATTGATCTTATTCTCGGAATGGGTGGCTTTCTCGGCACAATGCTCGGCTTGATTGTGCTGCGGGGAAATTCAATTGACTCACTCTTCTAATGATGTGATCATCTATGCGCTCGTGATGAAACCATTGGTTGTTTTCTCTCAATGAGAAGGCGAATTGGATGCTATCTCTCGATTCGATCGTTTGTGAGTACCAAGATGTCTTTCGGAAGAGCTTCGGGTATGCCTCCTCATCGGCCGATTGAGTTAGTTATCGATCTTGAGCACAGCTTTGAACCCGTTGCAAGCGTCCATACAAGCTTGGACCTGATGAGCTGAAGGAATTGAAGAAGCAGCTCGATGAACAAGGCGTCTGGGTTTGATCGGACCGAGTTCATCTCCTTGGGGTTGTGGTGTTCTTTTTGTCGGAAGAAGGATGGCGCGGACCGACTTTGCGTCGATTACCGTCCATTGAATAAGAAGACAATCAAGAACAAGTATCCACTTCCCAACATCAATGAGCTTTTCGAGCAACTCAAAGGTGCTAAAGTGTTCTCCAAGCTTGACCTTCGTATGGGGTATCATCAGTTCGCATTCGTGAACAAGATATTCCCAAGACAGCATTGAACAAGCTTTGGTTCTTATGAATATCTTGTCATGTCTTTCGGCCTTGTCAATGCTCCTCCAACATTCTCTCGGATGATGAACTTCATATTCAACCCTACACCAATGAATTCGTCTTGGTCTATCTTGATGATATTTGGTCTTCTCCAAGAATAAGAAGGATCATGCCAAACATTTGCGATTGGTGCTAGACAAGCTCAAAGAGTATCAATTCTATGCTAAGTTCTCCAAATGTGAATTTTGGCTTGATGAAGTGCTTTATCTTGGTCATATCATCTCTGCCAAGGGCATCGCTGTTAATCCAGAAGGTGTCGCAATTGTGAATTAGGAACCTCCTCGAATGTCAAGCAGCTCATGATTTTCTTGGTCTTGCAAGCTATTGCGAAGATTAGTTGAGAACTTCTCCAAGATTGCAAAGCCTCTTTCCAACCTCCTCGAGAAGCATGTGAAGTATGTATGGTCTCCACGAGTGTGATGTTGCTTTCAATACTCTCAAAAGAAACTCGTCACAGCTCTGTCTTGACTCCTCTGATGAATCCAAGCCATTTGAAGTTTTTGTGATGCTTCTCTTCAAGGTCTCGGTGCTGTGTTAATGCAAGAAGAGAGTTGTGGCTTATACCTCTACTTGATTGAAGCCCAGCAGAAGAACTACCCCTCACGATCTTGAGTTGGCGGCGATTGTCCATGCATTGATAACGTGGAGACATCTCTTGTTGGGAAGGAAAGTGGACATTTTCACGATCACAAGAGTCTCAAGTACATCTTCACTCAACCCAACCTCAACCTCGAGGCGAGACTCGATGGGTGAAATGATTCAAAGTACAACCCAAGTATTGAATATACTCAGGCAAGGCCAATGTCATTGCAGATGCTTTGAGCAGGAAAGCTTCTTGCAGCAGTCTAATCCTCAAGCCCTTCAGCCGGATCTTTGTGAAGCTTTCCATAGCTGAATCTTCAAGTTGTTCCTCAAGGCTTTCTTGCCAACCTCATAGTCTCTCCTACTTTGGAAGATCAGATTCGTGAGGCTCAACTTACGGATACCATGGTGAAAAAGGTGAAGCGTGGTATCGACAAGGGCATTTCAAGTACAAGTGCTTCCACATTGATGACAAAGATACTCTTTTCTTTGAGGACGGATTGTGGTTCCTAAGGGTGATCTGCGAAAAGTCATTATGAGCAGGGCTCACAATTCGCTTCTATCCATTCATCACGGAAGTGCGAAGATGTACCATGACCTCAAGCGGTCATATTGGTGGACTCGAATGGCGAGAAATTGCTCAATTCGTGAATGAGTGTGATGTCTGCGAAGAGTGAAAGCAGAACACCAAAGACCAGCTGGTCTCCTCCAACCTCTTGCTATTCGAATGGAAGTTTGATCATATCGAAATGGACTTCATGACTGGTTTCCAAAGTCCAAGCGTGGAAATGATGCTATCTTCGTTGTCATTGACAAGCTTACTAAAGTGGCTCATTTTCTTCCTATCAAAGAATCTATCACAGCAGCTCGGTTGGCGAGCTATACACCTCGAGATTGTCTCCTTGCGGCATTCCACAAGTGATCTCTTGAGACCGTGGCAGCATCTTTACCTCCAAGTTTTGGGATTCTTTTGAAGGCCATAGGCACCAACATTCGTTTCAGCACTGCTTTCCATCCTCAAACAAGTGGCCAAGTTGGCGAGTTAATCAAATCCTTGAAGATATGCTCGGGGCTTGTGTCATTTCCTTTGGTATGAAGTGGGAAGATTGTCTTCCATATGCGAGTTCTCCTACAACAACAGCTTCAAGCGAGTTGGGCAAGGCCCATTGAAATTCTCTATGGCGAGAAAGTGCGTACTCCTCTCAATTGAGTGCGAGACAGGTGAGCGCCAACTTCTTGGCAATGACTTGATCCGAAGCGGAAGAAATGTGCAAAGTCATTCGTGAGAATCTCAAAGCAGCATAATCGCGCGGAAAACTATTATGATGATAAGCACCGTGATGTGGCTTTTGAAATCGGAGACCATGTCTACCTCGCGTCTCTCAATGAAAGGCACTCGTCGCCGGTATCAAAGGAAGCTTGCACCTAGATATGTGGGTCCTTTCAAGATCATTGGGAAAAGAGGCGATCTCGCCTATCAACGAGCTTCCATCCAACTTTGCAAGCGTGCGATGTGTTTCACGTGTCACAACCATAAATGCTTCAAGACTCTGAGCGCACTATCAACTTGAAGAGATTGACCTTCAAGAAGATCTCTCTTATCATGAGCACCCGTTGCTATTCTTGAAGAAGCCGGCGCAAGACTGCAACAAGTCAATCAAATTCCTGAAAGTGAAGTGGTCACACCATTCCGCCGAGAAGCCACAGGGGCGCGAGGATCACCTCCGTTCGAATATCCGGAGTTCTTCGGTCCTAGATCTGGGGCGAGATCCTCTTGTAGTGGTGGAGTGTTGTAACACCGGAGTAACTTTCCATATTTGTAACTCCAACTCTTGCCATTTTCGGCATTGTGATATGATATTCCCTCCGTGGTTGGGTTTTCTTCATTTTGCATTTTGTCCATGTCATGCATTTTTTATCATGTCATCATGTGCATCGCATTTGCATACGTGTTAGTCTCATGATTCCGAGCATTTTTCCGTTGTCCGTTTTGCAATCGGCACTCCTATCTCCCCGTGCCCCTTTCGTTTTTCCGTGTGCGGGTACTAAACCTTCTCGGAATGGACGAGGTTTGTCTAGTGGCCTTGGTATACCACCGTAGACCACGGTCAAGTTTGATCATTTGGAGCTCGTTTGGTACTCCAGCGGTTAACGCACTCTCATAAAGGCCTCTTTTAAGTTGCAGCCCAACACCCCTTCAAAACAGCCCAATAACCCATCTAAGTCACTTCCATGCTCTCCGTCGTTCGATCACGATCGTGTGGTAAAAACTACACCTCATTTGGACTCTCTAGCTCCCTCTATGCCTATTTAAACATCACCCCTTCAAATCCGGGTCTTCTTCCCGAAACCCTAAAAAATCCCCTCGCGCCCGGGCCGCGTCCGCCGCCAGACAGAAACGCCGCCCGTCCGTGCCACTGAGGCCGCCACTTGCCGCGCCGCCCGCCCGCCCGCCCGAGCCCGGTGAGCCCCGCCCGGCTTGCGCCCGTATCCGCGACCTCGCCCGCCAAGCCGGCCCGCTGCCGCTCGGGCCGCCGCCCTCGCCGCCCGCGCCTCCTCCGCCGCCACCTCCGCCCGCCCGGCGGCGCCCGCCGCGCGCCCGGCCGGCCCGTCCCCGCATCCGGCGATCGCCTCCACCCGGCCGCCGCCCGCCTTGGGTCTCCGCCCGCCCTCACCGCCACCGGGGACCGTCGCGTCTCCGACCGCCGCCTCCGCCAGCGCCCCTGCAACCGCCTCCTCCCACTCCGAGCCGCCCCGCGGAGCTCACCGATCCGGATCCGTCGGATCCAGCAACCCGCCCGTTGACTTCTCCCCTCACTTTTCTACTAAGTTTTTATATCATTGATATTTTGTGTCGTTTTCATCATAGTATAACTTTGCATCTGTAGGTCCATTTTGCGCGTGTAATATATCAAAATGTTCGTCTCGAAGAGTAGATCATTTCATCTAATTGCATCATTTTCATTTGAGCTCATCTTGATGCGAAATGCTGTTGGAAGAGTGCTATGTGATGTTAGTTTCTGTTTCTTAACAGAACTTGCACTTTTATTATTTTGCCATGATTGATGTGTGCACCCTATGAAGTTGAGTCCTACATGTGTTTTGTAATATGCCATGCCATCTTTCCAGGGTGTATGCCATGTATTTTTGTGATCTATGTGGTGACTAGCACAAGCATGCAAAGTAGGTGTCCTGATGTTGCTGTTTTCAGCCCTGTTTAGCTGATATTTTGATGCCATGTTAACTTGATGCTACCAAGAGATCCATGCATATTTTGAGATACTTCACCCGCCCTTCGCGGTCTGGTGGGCTTGACATGGTTGGACCCCTTAATTAGGGAACCCACAAGCAAAAAGTACCCACTGGTCATGGTGGATAAATTCACCAAATGGATAGAGGCAAGCTCGTTAAGACGACCGAACCCGACCGTGATAGACTTCATATCGGGTCGACATCGCTACGGGCGCCCCCACAGCATCATCATCGATAACGTGCATGAACTTTACGGCCAACAAGGTCAAACTCGTGCAAAACATGGGCATCAAGCTCGACTATGCTTTTATTCTATCACCCACAAACTAACGGTCAAGTCGAGCGAGCAAATGGTCTAATCATGAGCGTGCATCAAACCCAGATTAGTGTGGTCCTCAAGGAATCTAACACGACTGGGTAGAGGAGCTCGACCAGATTCTGGGGCTGCGGACCACGCCGAATCGCACTAACGGATTCACACCATTCTTCATGGTATACGGCGCAGGCAGTTCCGCCTCATGACATAATTCATGACTCACCTCGGCGTATGACAATGTAAGAAAGAGAAGCCGAACTCGATCGGCAGGATAGTTTGACGCTTTGAGGAGGAGCGTGACGGGCAAAAGCCCGCTCCGATTCTATCAACAACAGCAGGCTCAAGATATCAAAGCAGTAGAAGTACGGGCCAAAACTTACAATGATGGCGACTTAGTTCTACGCCTCGCCGGACAAGAAAAGGACAAACCTGCAAGCCCAAATGGGAAGGTCCTTTATTATTGACCAAGTCTTGACTGGTGGAGCGTAACGCTCATGTAGATGCATCGTGATAGTCGGTTCGAGCCAACCCCTCGAACGCAGCCCGCCTCCTCAAGATTCTACGCCAGCGCCTGATTTCGCGTTCGCCTCCTTCCTCTCGCTTCATTTTTACACATTAGCTGCCTTATATTTCCTTCTCCCTCCCTTTCTTACAGCCTTTAAGGGCTCGCTCGCCTTTGTTCGCACACAATTTATGCGCTTATCCGCGCTCATTATACTCGGGGCTTTTTTAATGTGCTTATTTATACGGGCTTCATGCCCAAGACATGTGTCACACTTCCGCTGGTACCTTTTATTCACCATTATATGCATCGATATGACTTTAAGTATTGGCCAAGTTGGGTTGCTCGGCTCCTGTGCTTACCCCACGCTCCCGATTGTTCGCCAGCGGTAAAGGAGCACTGTGCGATTGTTACTGCCGGTCAGTCGGATGTACTCGACCGGGTGAAGCCGAAAGCTAGCATTCTTAAGGGAATATCCGCTCGGTGAACTAAAGATGATTTCTCACTTGTTTATTTATCTTCCCCGATGCTTTTCTGTTTTTTTCGCAGTCCGGACATGCACTTTAGGGCATGCCTCCTGTGGAAAGGAACCCTAATGGAACTATTCTCCCGGAAGATGTTTCTACTAACCATGTAATATAACATAACTAGTTGGGCACTTGTCTGCTCAAGCACTAATGACCCTACGCCTGGTCTCCATGCATGCCCCGTGTTTACATAACCGAGAGGGTATTCGACACACACCGACTATCGGGTCCCGAGGTCGGCTGAAAGGTCCGCCATGACAAACGATCTACAATCCGGCTAGAAGGCATTTTACATGTCATCTTAAATTTATAGTCAATTTGACTAGCATATCCTCTTCAATACCATCCAACAAGCTGTCTAGTTTACAGTCCCTTTTGAATATTTGGCCACCAACTCTACTTGGCCGCACACTAAGCTCACAGGATCTCCTTTCCATCGCCCCCACAGGTCCGACTCGCCATGTGGTTTGGGTCAGCCGTGCGTACTGCTGCTTCACCATGCCCCAGCCTCCTCGGGCGCCTTGACGGCAGGCCGATATCTTCCATAATTGAAAGCGCCGCCCACTTCCCTGCTCTCTCTCGCAAGCTTCCAAGGCCTCTTGGCATGGAGAAAGATGGCCACAAGGCTCTGGCGACGCTTTTCATCACCGGCCAACTCTGCTCGCGAGCCAGAGAGCTCGAAGAAGGTCACCAGAGAACTGGCATTTCCTCCGGGCAGGACGACCTGTGAGCATACCATGCATATAACTCGTTAGTCGACTTTCCTTGTCAACTCTTTTTCAAAGTTCGCTCAAGCGCTTATTAAACATGCCGCTACCGGTCACCGATTCTCCTTCACGGAGTCCGGCTACCGGGCACGAACATCTTTTACTTCCTCGCCCAGCCGGGTGTTGGCATCTTGAGATTATTCTTCCTTCCTCACTTCAGTAGCACGCCTCGCCGCCTTTAACCGCGCGCAAGAGTTGTTTCTTGTTCGATCTACTCCGCCGCCATCCGCAATGTTATTGTCGACGGTACACACACCGCACTTCACAACATACTTATCTTTTGAAGTATATTACGTGAGGGGTCTCTTGGTCTCCCTATCGCAGCTAGTGCGGCCTCAAGTTCGGCTTTGCACCCTTCCAGCTCCCCGGGACTTGGGTATTCTTTTCTGTAAGATCCCTGATAACAAATCATCCTTAAATCAGTTATTCTAACTGCTTCAAGTCTCGGGGCTACTCATTTATATAACCATAAAATTTTCTTACCCGTATGTCTTTCACATATACGCCTGCGGCTCGCCAGACCATTTTAGCGGCACATGAGGTACGATCTCCCAATTGAAGGCGCCCATGCCTCTTGGGAGAAACAAGGCTATGAAGAACTGCTGCCAGCGGCGCCTGGATTCATGGCACTTTCCACTCGAATTGGTATGGATGTCTATCCGTGATCCTCGTCGGAGGAGCGTCTGACGACGCCTCAGATTCTCGCGCCTCGACCTGGCTTTGAGCCTGGCTGTGGAGGCGCCATTGGGCAATCTCTCCGGATATAGTCCGACGAGCCCTTTTTTCCTAAAAAAGGAGAGCACGGGCGTAAGTATGCATCGTGAAGAATAATACCTTGAATAAGGCAGCACGCCATACTGCAAGCCGGTGCCTTCAATTCGCATCATGCAGGTCTCTTTAGCCTACTCGCCGCATGTCCCTTTTGTTGGCTAGTCGTCACGCAGTTCGCATTCCGCCCTCGAGATCCCTCCTCGCTAAACACCATTGTTATAATGAATGATCAAAAATAAGCACGGATGGATCATCTTCAAAGTATTAGAACTTCGTCTCGATTACTTTGTGAGGCGGGAGAAGTCGAGGATAATCGATCGTAATAGCCACCAAGGCATTGTCGATACTCAGCTGGTAAAATACCCATCAATCAGCTCCACGTGATATGTCCGATCCTCTTGGGAGGTCGGATCGAGGGACCGCTCCGGATCCTCGGGTTGTGGAGGAGGGCTGTTTATATCCTTTACGCCCCGCAATTCCTGCGCCGAAATCATAAGATAAGGTACTTGACCATGGGAATATGGAACGGATGGGCAAAAGAAGTGTCCGCTACCCAACTTGGAGGATTGTACATGGAAAATCCGGCCCGAGAATTGGGACACAGAGGAATTCCTCCTCTCCCTTGTACAATGCGGACAAGATCTTCGCCAAAGCGGCAACCGATTCCGCCCCTCATCACGCAGCGAGTGGCATCATCCTCCCTGCTGAAATCCCACATGGGTGGCCCTATAATTGCTGCACCTCGTGATAATGCATGTGGCCATGACTCACTCATGGTCAGTCCGAATGAGCTAACAAAGCCTTATCCGCCCATCGTCGATAAAGAACGCCCTTGTCATTTCCTTCTTCGAGGGCCTGTGGACGCCAACTCAGGCGCTTCGTGAAGGGAGCATTATCAAACTCGGGGAGGCCGATCCGAACAGGATCCGGCTCCTCCGCTGCTGCCCGAGGAACTCCTGGGGAAGCAGTTGGCGGGCCTAGTCCCCGCCACGACGATGCCCTGGCCGCCTTTGTCGGGGCAGCATTGTAACACCCCGGAAGTAACTTTCCATATTTGTAACTCCAACTCTTGCCATTTTCGCATTGTGATATGATATTCTCCGTGGTTGGGTTTTTCTTCATTTTGCATTTTGTCCATGTCATGCATTTTTATCATGTCATCATGTGCATCGATTTGCATACGTGTTCGCCTCATGATTCCGAGCATTTGTCCTGCTGTCCGCTTTGCAATCCAAGACTCCTATCTCCCCATGCCCTTTTACGCTTTTTCCGCAAAGGGTACTAAACCTCTCGGAATGGACCGAGGTTTGTCTAGTGGCCTTGGTATACCACCCAGAGACCACCGGTCAAGTTTCGGTCATTTGGAGCTCGCTTGGTACTCCAACGGTTAACCGTGACTCTCAAGAAGGCCTCTTTTGTTGCAGCCCAACACCCTTCAAAACAGCCCAATAACCCATCTAAGTCACTTCCATGCTCTCCGTCGCTCGATCACGATCGTGGGCGAAAAACTACACCTCATTTGGACTCTCCTAGCTCCCTCTATGCCTATTTAAACATCACCCCTTCCAACCGGCCTTCTTTCTCCAAACCCTAAAATCCCTCCTCAATAGACCGTCTGACACCGCCATTCCGCCGGACACTGCCGCCAAGGTTCCACTCCAGAGGTCACACTGTCCACATTGTCACCACAGGCTGCAGTCTGCTGGGCCGCCTGGGTCCAGCCTGCCCATGCGTCTGTCAAGGTCGCCTTCATGACTCCAGACTTCGCCAGCTCTGGGCTCAGGCTGGCTGGCTTTCACTGGGCCTGCCCTCCCACACCAGACTGCCGGGCGCCTCACACAGACTGCGGCCCTGTCAGCCAGGATCCCTGCCGGGTGCCTTCCACTGTCTGGCCACGCCAGTCGCCTGCCTCCACTGGGCCACCGGGACTGCCTGGGCTGCCATTGGCTGGCGCCTCTGCCCTGCCGCCGCCTCCCACTCCGCGAGGCGCTGAGGTCACCGATCCGATCCCGATCGGATCCAACCGAGCCAGCCTGCTGACTTCTCTCCCCTCACTTTTTTCTACTAAGTTTTTATATCATTGATATTTTGTGTCATTTTCAACATAGTATAACTTTGCATCTGAGGTCCATTTTATGCAGTAATATATCCAAATGTTCGCCTCAAGAGTAGATCATTTCATCTCATTGCATCATTTTCATTTGAGCTCATCTTGATGCCCGAAATGCTGTTGAAGAGTGCTATGTGATGTTAGTTTCTCGCTTTCAACAGTAACTTGCACTTTTGTTATTTTTGCCATGATTGATGTGTGCACCCTATGAAGTTGAGTCCTACATGTGTTTTGTAATATGCCATGCCATCTTTCCAGGGGTGTATGCCATGTATTTTTGTGATCTATGTGGTGACTAGCACGAGCATGCAAATTAGGTTTCCTCATGTTGCTGTTTTCAGCCCTGTTTAGCTGATATTTTGATGCCATGTTAACTTGATGCTACCAAGAGATCCATGCATATTTTGAGATACTTCAGTAAGGATGTTTTGTAAAATATGTCTTGCTATATCCATCCATGCCTTTGTTTGCAATTATGGAGTACCTTAGCTTGAGTCAATCGAGCTCTACTTTTGCTATCAAATGTTTCCTAGCAAATTGTTTACATGTTATTCAATTTTGCCAAGCTTGTTGTGGTTGATCCATGTATGCTATGTTATTGTTCTTGCCATGTATGTCTTCTATGCCATGTCTTCTTGATGTATGTATGCTTAGTTTATCATATAAGGTTCTGTAGTGAGTGCATTGAGCTTGTAAACATGCCTACTTGTTATCAGTTTTTGACATGTCATGTTGCTGAATCGGTTAACGAAACTTTCGATATTGACATGGGTGTTACTATATTTTCTGATCCTTTTGGCTTATGGTCAGTAAGGACTTTTGTTCTATGCTTTGAGTAGATTCATGCCATGCCTTGTTTTGCTATTTTAAGTTCCTGTAGCATGTAGTTTTGTTGTCTGAACATTGCAACCTGATGCTGTTTTTGCCATGTCCAGCCTGATATTTTGTGCACTTTTGCCATGCTTGTTTGAACCTGTTATGATGTGAACTAGCCGTAGCTCAGTGCTCATCTTTTGTCGAGCATCTTGTGTAGATCACTGCCATGTGCTTTGTTGATACGTTTGGGTGCAGTAGCTTAATTATTTGTTGCTTGCTAAGTGGCATCATGCTGTTAATGGCAGATTTGTGCCATTCTTGTTTTGCTTGTCATTTGCAAACCGTGCATCCGATTCCGTGATCTTTATATCGATTTCAACCGAAATCATCTCATCTTTCCAGTGGCATACTTGGTTTGCTGTTGATGCCTGGTTCATCATTTTCCTTCCGAGCGCGCATATACGCATTGCATATCACATCCCGCATATCATGTCATGTTTTGCATCATGTTGATTGTGCATTGCACCGTGATTTATTGTGGTTCCTTGTTTGTGTTGTTGCTTTGGGTAGAGCCGAGACGAGTACGTGAACGAGGAACCTGTTGAGAACGCTTTACGAGGATCAAGCTTTCGACAACTCCGAGAACATTGTAGGCAAGATGACCATACCCTCGAAATCACTTCTATCTTTGCTATGCTAGTTGCTCGCTTTTGCTATGCCTATGCATGCATGCCTACCACTTGCTATATCATGCCACCCATATTGCCATGTCAGCCCCTAACCATCCTTTTCCTAGCAAACCGCTGATTGGCTATGTTACCGCTTGCTCAGCTCCTCTTATAGCTGCTAGTTGCGTGAAGCTGAAGTTTGTTCCTTGTTGAACATGGAGATGTTGTTCTTGTTGGAACATGTTTACTTGTTGGGGATATCACAATATATATCTGCTATAATTAATGCATCTATATACTTGGTAAAGGGTGGAAGGCCGGCCTTATGCCCTGTGTTTTGTTCCACTCTTGCCACCCTAGTTTCCGCCATACCGTGTTATGTTCCTTGATTTCGCTGCTCTTACACGGTTGGGTGATTTATGGGACCCCTTGACAGTTCGCTTTTGAATAAGACTCGCCCAGAAGGCCCAACTTTGGTTTTACCATTTGCCACCCAAGCCTTTTTCCCGGTTTTCGCGAGTCCGAGGGTCATCTTTATTTTAACCCCCGACAAGTCCTTCGAGTGCTGGTCCAAACGAGTAGATCGCGGGCCACCACGGGAAACTCGAGGCTTGGTTTTACTCAGAGGATGTCTCATCCGGATGTGCCTCGAGAACGAGATATGTGCAGCTCCTATCGGGATTTGTCGGCACAATCGGGCGGCTTTTGCTGGTCTTGTTTTATTGCTGTCGAAATGTCTTGTAGTCCGGGATTCCGAGATTGATCGGTCTTCCTAAGAGAAGGAATATCCTTCGCTCGACCGTGAGAGCTTATAATGGGCTTGTTGGGACACCCTCGCAGGTAATATCTTTCAAAGCCGTGCCCGCGGGTTATGAGGCAGATGGGAATTTGTTAATGTCCGTTGTAGAAAACCCGGTTGACCTCAATAAAATACACATCAATCAAGTGTAACTGGATGGTCTCTTCTCGCGGAGTCCGGGAAGTGAACACGGTGTTGGAGTTATGTCCGACGAAGTAGTTCAGATCACTTCTTGATCGCTACTAGTTTCACGACCGTGCTTTGCTCCTCTTCTCGCCTCTTTGGCGATGTAGCCACCATATATGCTAGTCGCTTGCAGCAGCTCCACTTTACTACTCTGTCCTTCCTATAAGCTTAAATAGTCTTGATCTCTGGGTGTGAGATTGCTGAGTCCCTTGACTCATGATACTTCCAAAACAGTTGTGTGCCGACGATGCTGCAAGGTGAGACGCATCCGAGCTCAAGTGGGAGTTCGACGAGGAACGTGGTCACATTATGTGTCTTTTCCTCGATGATCGTGAGTGGTGCTCAGCTGGGACGATCGATCTGTGTAGCATTTGGGGTATCTTCTTTTATTTTGGTTCGTGAGTTCTGACCTTGAGTGTACTCAATGATGGATGTTTATTTATGTACTGTGAAGTGGCATACGTAAGCCAACTATGTATCTCTTTCCTTATTTATTACATGGGTTGTGTGAAGATTACCTCACTTATGACATTGCTTTCAATGCGTTATGCCTCTAAGTCGCGCCTCACACGCGGGAGATAGCCGCATCGGGGCGTATAAGTTGGTAATCGAGCCTTCCCACTTAGGAGCCCCTACTTGATTGTTTGCTGCTTGTTGAGTCTAGAATGGAAAATGTTTTGAGTCTTAGGATTATATATATCGGAGAGTAGGATTCTTTTACTCCCCAGTCCTTCGTCGCCTCGTGAGGTCTCCTAACGAAGTTTTGACTCTTCTCTCTCAAATTTCACTAAAAAATTTTTTAGGATCACGTGGGTATCTTGGAATCGCTCCGATGGTTTTGTGACGAGAACATTGTTCTTGGTGCCTCCCCGACATTTAGGGTTGTGGCAGTGTCCCGGGAGTTGAGCTCCGAGGTGTTGTCGCCACAATTTTATCGCTGTAGCCTCGAATACCGAGTTTTGCCGACATCAAATCTTTTGTGTGCTTGTTGGTGAGATAACCCGATAGCCGAAAGATCGAGGCGAAAAGGGAGTATTGCCATGACTTGTATAACGGATGTTTTTCAAGGTCGAGGTACACGATTTCCGAGGATTTCTGGTTATGTGTTGACGGATGGATACAAACGGATCTAGGTATTGTTAGTTTGGGTGATATATTTTGTGTCCCCGATCCCCAACACCACATTGCATAACCAGAAAGTTTCGGAGTTTATAGGTGGGAATTCTAGTAGCTTACAGTGATATCTTTCCGATGATGTATGATTTGAGATTGGGGTTCAACGCCTAGTGGTCCGCCCATTCACGGCCGATTTACGTTGGTCGCTAGACGCCTTAAAGAATCCTTGGCTATGCTGATTCGGGACGTCTTGTTTGTCATTCGTGACGCCCTCATATACGTCAGGTCCGTGGGCCCCACCACCTAACACTTTGGGCGTAAATTCTATCATGTGTTTGTTCCGCCATTCTAGAAGCCAATCTTTTGTTTTCAGCCAGATATTCGATTTGTTTCTAAGATGATGTTGTTTCCATATCTTTATCTAAGTGGCTTCTCACCTTAATGGACGCGGTGATGATTAACTTTGAATTCATTCGCTCATTCTTGTTCAATGTTTATTGTGAAGACTATATGTTGCAATTTCTATCCGCTGATTCTACTTGACTTTTTGTCTATCAAAGGACTAACGGATGTCACCCTCTTCAGATGGCTCCGCCAACGCTTTGAATCCGGATCGCAATGATGGGGATCGCCAACCTCCACCTCCACCTCCGCCTGCAGGCTCGGCAAGCTATCATGGCAGCCACCAATGCCAATGCTCGATGATTTTGCAGCTCTTGCAAGAACGCATCTGGGCAAGGCAATCAAGGAAATCAAGGTCAAGGCAACAACCAGCCGACTTTGCTACTCTCACCGCCTTCGCTAATCAGTCAAGTCTTTCGTTTCGTGGTCGAGGCCACTGACGCCGACGATTGCTTGTGGACATCTGCAAGCATTTTGATTGTAGCAATGTCGACCTGAGGACTTTGTCAAGTTTGCATCGCTTCAACTCAAGGATCAAGCTGCCGAGTGGTACCAAAGAATACAAAGATTCCAGAGGAGGTCGTCATTACCTCGATGAGTTCCGCGAGATTTCAGAGCTCATCACATTCCAAAAGTGTTGTTGAGAGCAAGCGTGAGGAGTTCCGCAATCTCAAGCAAGGCAACATGTCTGTCTATCAATACAATATCCAGTTCCTGTAAGCTCGCCTGCTTTGCTAAGCAAGACGACTGATGAAAAGAGTATGATCTATCAATTCAGAGGTGGTCCGAGAGAAGATCTGCAATTAGCTCTTGTGCTTTTGAGCCAGATAAGTATGATGAATTCTACAACATGGCACTCAAGCAAGAAGCTGCCCAGCTCAAATGTGAGGCTTCTAAGAAGAGAATCAGAGATGCAGCTGCTAGTCTTCTTCCTCTCAAGTGGCAGCTAAGCAGAGAAGTTCTACCTTCCTCCTCCTCCATTCCGCAGCCTTTATCGCCAGAAGAACTCAGGTCCGTGGATCTTCCCACCCACCCAACCCAAGCTATCGTAACAAGTCTAATTTCAAGCTCCAAGGTCAAGTGCTCCTACCACCGCCCCGCCTTCTCAAGTGACTTGCAACAAGTGTCGCAGAAGGTCACTATGCTAACAAGTGCTTCAACCAGAGGCGCGCTCCGCCCTCCTCCCGTGAAATCTTCCAGCAATGCAAAGGTCAAGCATAATCCAAAGCATGCCAAGGTCAATATGATGAATGCAGCCTCAAGAGGAATCTTCCGATGTGATAATGGGTAATCTCTCGCTAATGATATTCCGCAAAGTCTTATTTGATACCGTGCATCGCATTCTTCATGTCAGATCCTTTGCATCAAGCACAATGTTGACACAGAGATTCTGCTCCCAGTTATGTTGTTTTTCCCGGAAGGCTTATGAATTCTAGCTTGTTGTTCTAATGTTTCTATCAAGATGGGCGATTATAGATTTCTGCCAAACCAATTGTTCTGGTGACTCGGATATTGATCTTATTCTCGAATGGATCGGCTTTTCAGACAAAGCTCAGCTTGATTGTGCTGCTGTGAAATTCAATTGACTCACTCTTCTAATGATGTGATCATCTATGTCCCGTGATGAAACCATTCGTTGTTTTCTCTCAATGAGAAGGGCGAATTGATGCTATCTCTCGATTCCAATGCTTGTGAGTACCAAGATGTCTTTCCGTAAGAGCTTTCGGTATGCCTCCTCATCGCCAGCTTGAGTTCAAGTATCGATCTTGAGCCCGCATCAACCCGCTTGCAAGCGCCCATACAAGCTTGGACCTGATGAGATGAAGGAATTGAAGAAGCAGCTCGATGAACAAGAGCGTCTGGGTTTGATCGCACCGAAGTTCATCTCCTTGGGGTTGTGGTGTTCTTTTGTCCGTGAAGAAGGATGGCACGGACCGACTTTTGCGCCGACACCGCCCATTGAATAAGAAGACAATCAAGAACAAGTATCCACTTCCCAACATCAATGAGCTTTTCGAGCAACTCAAAGGTGCTAAAGTGTTCTCCAAGCTTGACCTTCGATGGGGTATCATCGATTCGATTCGTGAACAAGATATTCCCAAGACAGATTCGTAATAAGCTTTGGTTCTTATGAATATACCGTCATGTCTTTCGCCTTGTCAATGCTCCTCCAACATTCTCTCTGATGATGAACTTCATATTCAACCCTACACCAATGAATTGCCTTGGTCTATCTTGATGATATTTCGTCTTCTTCCAAGAATAAGAAGGATCATGCCAAACATTTGCGATTGGTGCTAGACAAGCTCAAAGAGTACCAATTCTATGCTAAGTTCTCCAAATGTGAATTTTGGCTTGATGAAGTGCTTTATCTTGGTCATATCATCTCTCTCGCTAAGGGTATCGTCATAATCCTGAGAAGGTGTCCGCAATTGTGAATTGGGAACCTCCTCGTATCGTCAAGCAGCTCGCAGTTTTCTTGGTCTTGCAAGCTATTGTCAAGATTCGTTGAGAACTTCTCCAAGATTGCAAAGCTCTTTCCAACCTCCTCCGTAAGCATGTGAAGTATGTCTGGTCTCCGAGTGTGACGTTGCTTTCAATACTCTCAAAGAGAAACTCGTCACAGCTCCCCGCCTTGACTCCTCCCGATGAATCCAAGCCATTTGAAGTTTTCTCGTGATGCTTCTTCAAGGTCTCGTGTGTGTTAATGCAAGAGAAGAGAGTTGTGGCTTATACCTCTCGCCACTTGAAGCCTAACGAGAAGAACTACCCCACTCACGCATCTTGAGTTGGCGGCATTGTCCATGCATTGATAACGTGGAGACATCTCTTGTTGGGAAGGAAAGTGGACATTTTCACCGATCACAAGAGTCTCAAGTACATCTTCACTCAACCCAACCTCAACCTCAGTGACTGATGGGTCGAAATGATTCAAGAGTACAACCCAAGTATTGAATATACTCCGGCAAGGCCAATGTCATTGCAGATGCTTTGAGCAGAAAGCTTATCGCAACAGCCTAATCCTCAAGCCCTTCCACCGGATCTTTGTGAAGCTTCCGCAAGCTGAATCTTCAAGTTGTTCCTCAAGGCTTTCTTGCCAACCTCATAGTCTCCTACTTTGGAAGATCAGAATCGTGAGGCTCAACTTCGGATACCATGGTGAAAAGGTGAAACGTGGTATCGATAAGGGCATTTTCAAGTACAAGTGCTTCCACATTGATGACAAAGATACTTTTCTTTGAGGACCGGATTGTGGTTCCTAAGGGTGATCTCAGAAAAGTCATTATGAACGAGGCTCACAATTCGCTTCTATCCATTCATCCCGAAGTACGAAGATGTACCAGACCTCAAGCAATATATTGGTGGACTCGAATGAAGCGAGAAATTGCTCAATTCGTGAATGAGTGTGATGTCCGCAGTAAGAGTGAAAGGTAACACCAAAGACCAGCTGGTCTCCTCCAACCTCTTGCTATTCCGGAATGGAAGTTTGATCATATTGAGATGGACTTCATGACTGGATTTCCAAAGTCCAAGCGGAAATGATGCTATCTTCGCTGTCATTGACAAGCTTACTAAAGTGGCTCATTTTCTTCCTATCAAAGAATCTATCACAGCAGCTCAGCCATAGAGCTATACACCTCCAGTGATTGTCTCCTTGCACGGCATTCCACAAGTGATCTCTTCTGCACTGCGGCAGCATCTTTACCTCCAAGTTTTGGGATTCTTTTCAAGGCCATGGGCACCAACATCTGCTTCAAAGACAGCTTTCCATCCTCAAACAAGTGGCCAAGTTGAGCGAGTTAATCAAATCCTTGAAGATATGCTCGTGGCTTGTGTCATTTCCTTTCGTATGAAGTGGAAGATTGTCTTCCATATGCCGAAGTTCTCCTACAACAACAGCTTCCAGTGAGTTCGCAAGGCCCCATTCGAAATTTCTATGGCGCGTAGTGCCGATTCTCTCAATTGGTCCGAGACAGTGAACGCCAACTTCTTGGCAATGACTTGATCACGTATGTAAGAAATGTGCAAAGTCATTCGTGAGAATCTCAAAGCCGCGCAATCGCTGTAAGAGCTATTATGATGATAAGCACCGTGATGTGGCTTTTGAAATCGGAGACCATGTCTACCTCCGCTGCCTCTCCAATGAAAGGCACTCGCCGCCTCGTATCAAAGGGAAGCTTGCCCTAGATATGTGGGTCCTTTCAAGATCATTGGAAAAGAGGCGATCTCGCTTATCAACTTGAGCTTCCATCCAACTTTGCAAATGTGCACGATGTGTTTCACGGTCACAGCTTCGCAAGTGCTTCAAGACTCCTGAACGCACTATCAACTTCAAGAGATCGACCTTCAAGAAGATCTCTTATCATGAGCACCTGCTGTTATTCTTGAAGAAACCGAAGCGCAAGACTCGCAACAAGTCAATCAAATTCCTGAAAGTGAAGTGGTCACACCATTCAACCGAGAAGCCACCGAGCGCGAGGATCACCTCCGCTCCGAATATCCGAGTTCTTTCCAGTCCTAGATCTCGGACGAGATCCTCTTGTAGTGGTGGAGTGTTGTAACACCCCGAAGTAACTTTTCATATTTGTAACTCCAACTCTTGCCATTTTCGCATTGTGATATGATATTCCTCCGTGGTTGGGTTTTTCTTCATTTTGCATTTTGTCCATGTCATGCATTTTTATCATGTCATCATGTGCATCGATTTGCATACGTGTTCGCCCCATGATTCCGGCATTTTTCCCGCTGTCCGCTTTTGCAATCCGCACTCCTATCTCCGGCTGCCCCTTTTACGCTTTTTCCGTAAAGGGTACTAAACCTTCTCGAATGGACCGAGGTTTGTCTAGTGGCCTTGGTATACCACCAGACCACCGGTCAAGTTTCGGTCATTTGAGCTCGCTTGGTACTCCAACGGTTAACCGTGACTCGCAGAAGGCCTCTTTTGTTGCAGCCCAACACCCTTCAAAACAGCCCAATAACCCATCTAAGTCACTTCCATGTTTCTCCGTCAGCTCGATCACGATCGTAGGGCTAAAACTACACCTCATTTGGACTCTCCTAGCTCCTCTATGCCTATTTAAACATCACTCCTTCCAAACCGGGTCTTTCCCTAAACCCTAAAAATCCTCTCACTACAGACGCGTGCTCTGGCAGCCGGGACGAATTGCCGTCTGCGTAAGCACCACAGAGGTGCCACTTGTCCGCTGCCGCACTCAAGGCCGCTGCCCGCCAGGCCAGCGGGTCCGCTGGCTGTCAAGGCTCTGCCGCCTCAAGCTGCTCGGCCTCGCCACTCGCTTGGCTGGCCGCTGCTGCCGCCTCAAGGCCTCCTCCGCCACTCGCTCAGACTGCCGGGCGCCTCATTGGCCAGACTGCCGGCCTCGCCTCAGATCCTGCCGGTCGCTTCCACTGCTCGCCAAGGCCGCCTCCGCTGCCACTGGGACTGCTGCCTCCGGCTGCTGGCCAGCTCGCCAGCGCCTGCCGCCTCCCACTCTGCGAAGCGAGCCGAGCTCACTGATCCGGATCCCGATCGGATCCAACCGAGCCGCCTGCTGACTTCTCTCCCTCACTTTTTCTTCTAAGTTTTTATATCATTGATATTTTGTGTCAATTTTCATCATAGTATAACTTGCATCTGTAGGTCCATTTTTGCGTGTAATATATCAAAATGTTCGCCTCAAGAGTAGATCATTTCATCTCATTGCATCATTTTCATTTGAGCTCATCTTGATGCCCGAAATGCTGTTGAAGAGTGCTATGTGATGTTAGTTTCGTTTCTTAACAGAACTTGCACTTTTGTTATTTTTGCCATGATTGATGTGCACCCTATGAATTTGAGTCCTACATGTGTTTTGTAATATGATGCCATCTTTCCAGGGGTGTATGCCATGTATTTTGTGATCTATGTGGTGACTAGCACAAGCATGCAAAGTAGGTGTCCTGATGTTGCTGTTTTCAGCCCTGTTTAGCTGATATTTTGATGCCATGTTAACTTGATGCTACCAAGAGATCCATGCATATTTTGAGATACTTCAGTAAGGATGTTTTGTAAAAATGTCTTGATCTATCCATCCATGCCTTTGTTTGCAATTATGGAGTGCCATAGCTTGAGTCAATCGAGCTCTACTTTTGCTATCAAATGTTTCCTGGCAGATTGTTTACATGTTATTCAATTTTGCCAAGGTTGTTGTGGTTGATCCATGTATGCTATGTTATTGTTCTTGCCATGTATGTCTTCTATGCCATGTCTTCTTGATGTATGTATGCTTAGTTTATCATATAAGGCTCTGTAGTGAGTGCATTGAGCTTGTAAACATGCCTACTTGTTATCAGTTTTGACATGTCATGTTGCTGAATCTGTTAACTAAACTTCAATATTGACATGGGTGTTACTATATTTTCTGATCCTTTTTGGCTTATGGTCAGTAAGGGACTTTTGTTCTATGATTTGAGTAGTTTCATGCCATGCCTTGTTTTGCTAATTTAAGTTCCTGTAGCATGTAGTTTTGTTGCTCTGAACATTGCAACCTGATGCTGTTTTTGCCATGTCCAGCCTGATAGTTTGAGCACTTTTGCCATGCTTGTTTGAACGTGTTATGATGTGAACTAGCCGTAGCTCAGTGATCATCTTTTGTCGAGCATCTTGTGTAGATCACTGCCATGTGCTTTGTTGATACATTTGGGTGCAGTAGCTTAATTATTTGTTGCTTGCTAAGTGTCATCATGCTGTTAATGGCAGATTTGTGCCATTCTTGTTTTGCTTGTCATTTGCAAACCGTGCATCCGATTCCGTGATCTTTATATCGATTTCAACCGAAATCATCTCATCTTTCCAGTGGCATACTTGGTTTGCTGTTGATGCCTGGTTCATCATTTTCCTTCCGAGCGCAGATACGCATTGCATATCACATCCCGCATATCATGTCATGTTTTGCATCATGTTGATTGTGCATTGCACCGTGATTTATTGTGGTTCCTTTGTTTGTGTTGTTGCTTTGGGATGCACTTTTGACGGCTCGAAATGTTGGCTGGTCCGGGGTTGGCACCGACGGCCCCAACAGAGATACAGTTAATATGTACCAGATAATGTATACGGACTCAACAACGCAGCCATACGAGGCCCTTCTACATGGTCTCCGGATGGCGTTCCATGGGCATCCAACGCCTAGAGGTGCGCGATTCAACCTCGCGATATCCCAAATAAATGGAGACTTTGATGCCAAGGATCCGAAAATGGCAGCTTATCGCAACGCCGGCCCTAAAATGTCCGCCGTTCGAGGGGCTCAATTTCACCACCATAGCCGGAAAACAATCAGCAGACGCCTTGGAGACGACATGGCTAAAGCGATGTAGTCCCCCCCAACATTTTCATGGAGAGGCTACTCAAGCCATCCGTACAGGGAAGGGAATCAAAATAACAGACGGACCCAACCGCATCGCCCGACAATCAACATTCTCGACACAACGGAGGATATGCCGACGAAGTAACATCCTCATTTACGTAATAATGGTAGTCATTGCCTCGGGGATGTAACCATTCCTAGCTCCTAACTGTGCAGGAACTTCCCGAGGACCAAAACGAGGCACGCTGCATAGTGCGATTTATCTAAAGCCTATAAAGTCCATGAGGGAGAGCTTTATAAGAAAAGCACCACCGAGTCCTTCAAAGTGTATTCTCAAGAGGAAGGGCGGAATCTTCCGCTGAAATTATGCTGACAAGGGCACCACGCCGCAGCCCGGCCCTGTAAGCAAGGCCTTCAGACAGGATTTTATTACGACGGCCCGCAGATGCTCAGGACTTAGTCCAACGACAAGGCCGTTGCCGCCCTAACCAAAGCCATATGCCACCCACCGCTCTCCAACTATACTCATCACCCGCCCTTTGCCCTCGGGCTTGACATGGTTGGACCCCTAAATTAGGAACCCACAAGAAAAGTACTTCATCGTCATGGTGGATAAATTCACCAAATGGATAGAGGCAAGCTCGTTAAGACGACCGAATCCGACCGTGATAGACTTCATCGGGTCGACAATCGCTACGGCGCCCCTACAAAGATCATCATCGATAACTGCATGAACTTTACGGCCAACAAGGTCAAACTCGTGCAAAAACATGGGCATCAAGCTCGACTATGCTTTTATTCTATCACCCACAAACTAACGGTCAAGTCGAGCGAGCAAATGGTCTAATCATGAGCGTGCATCAAACCCAGATTAGTGTGGTCCTCAAGGAATCTAACACGACCGGTAGAGGAGCTCGACCAGATTCTGGGGCTGCGGACCACGCCGAATCGCACCACCGGATTCACACCATTCTTCATGGTATACGTGCGCAGGCAGTTCTGCCCCACATAATTCATGACTCACCTCAAGGATGCATGTAAGAAAGAGAAGCCGAACTCGACCGGCAGGATAGTTTGACGCTTTGAGGAGGAGCGGACGTGCAAAAGCCCGCTCCGATTCTATCAACAGCAGGCTCAAGATATCAAAGCAGTAGAAGTACGGGCCAAAACTTACAATGATGGCGACTTAGTTCTACGCCCGCCGGACAAGAAAAGGACAAACCTGCAAGCCCAAATGGGAAGGTCCTTTATTATCGACCAAGTCTTGACTGGTGGAGTGTACTGCTCATGTAGATGCATCGGATAGCCGATCGAGCCGAACCCCTCGAACGCAGCCCGCCTCCTCAAGATTCTACGCCAGCGCCGACTCGCGTTCGCCTCCTTCCTCTCGCCTATTTTTACACATTAGCTGTCTTATATTTCCTTCTCCCTCCCTTTCTTACAGCCTTTAAGGGCTCGTCGCCTTGTTCGCACACAATTTGCGCGCTTATCCGCTCATTATATTCGGGGCTTTTTTAATGTGTTTATTTATACGGGCTTCATGCCCAAGACATGTGTCACACTTCCGCTGTACCTTTTATTCACCATTATATGCATCGACATGACTTAAGTATTGGCCAAGTTGGGTTGTCTGGCTCCTGTGCTTACCCCTACGCTCCCGATTGTTCGCCAGGTAAAGGAGCACTCAGGCGATTGTTATCGCTGGTCAGCCGGATGTACCTCGACCGGTGAAGCCGAAGCTAGCATTCTTAAGGGCATATCCGCTCGGTGAACTAAAGATGATTTCTACTTGTTTATTTATCTTCCCCGATGCTTTTCTGCTGCAGTCCGACATGCACTTTAGGGCATGCCTCCTGTGAAAGGAACCCTAATGGAACTATTCTCCCGGAAGATGTTTCTACTAACCATGTAATATAACATAACTAGTTGGGCACTTGTCTGCTCAAGCACTAATGACCCCCACGCCTGGTCTCCATGCATGCCCCGGTTTACATAACCGAGAGGGTATTCGACACACTCCGACTATCGGGTCCCGAGGTCGGTGAAAAGGTCCGCCATGACAAACGATCACAATCTGGCTAGAAGGCATTTTACATGTCATCTTAAATTATATAGTCAATTTGACTAAGCATATTCTCTTCAATACCATCCAACAAAGGTCTAGTTTACAGTCCTGTTCGAATATTTGGCCACCAACTCTACTTGGCCGCATACTAAGCTCACAGGATCTCCTTCCATCGCCCCCACAGGTCCGACCTGCAATGTGGTTTGGGTCAGCCTGCGTACTGCCTTCACCATGCCCTGTGCCCTCGGGCGCCTTGACGGCAGGCCGATATCTTCCATAATTGAAAGCGCCCGCCCGCTCCCTTGCTCTCTCTCGCAGTTTCCAAGGCCTTGCATGGAGAAAGATGGCCACAAGGCCTGGGCGCTTTTCATCACCGGCCAACTCTGCTCGTGGGCCAGAGAGCTCGAAGAAGGTCACCAGAGAACTGGCATTTCTCCGCAGGACGCACCTGTGAGCATACTTCACGCATATAACTCGTTAGTCGATTTCGTCAACTCTTTTTCAAAGTTCGCTCTGCTTATTAAACATGCCGCTACCGGTCACCGATTCTCCTTCACGGAGTCCACACTGGGCACTAACATACTTTTACTTCCTCGCCCAGTGGGTGTTGGCATCTTGAGATTATTCTTCTCCTTCTCACCTTCAGAAGACGCCTCGCCGCCTTTAACCGCGCGCAAGAGTTGTTTCTTGTTCGATCTACTCCGCGCCATCCGCAATGTTATTGTCGACGGTACACACACTGCACTTCACAACATACTTATCTTTTGAAGTATATTACTGAGGGTCTCTTGGTCTCCCTATCGCAGCTAGTGCGGCCTCAAGTTCGGCTTTGCACTCTTCCTCCTCGACAGTTGGGTATTCTTTCCAGAAGATCCCATAACAAATCATCCTTAAATCAGTTATTCTAACTGCTTTCAAGTCTCCTGCCACTCATTTATATAACCATAAAATTTTCTTACCCGTATGTCTTTCACATATCGCCTGCGGCTCGCAGACCATTTTAGCTAACATGAGGCACGATCTCCCAATTGAAGGCGCCCATGCCTCTTGGGAGAAACAAGGCTATAAGAACTGCTGCAAGGGCGCCTGTGATTCATGGCACTTTACTCCTGAATTGGCGGACAGTCTATCTCCGATCCTCGTCGGAGGAGCGTCTGACGACGCCTCAGATTCGCCGCCTCGACTCGGCTTTGGAGCTCGTGGTGGAGGCGACACAATCTCTCCGATATAGTCCGACGAGCCCTTTTTTCCTAAAAAGGAGAGCACGGGCGGTATATCGTAAGAATAATACCTTGAATAAGGCAGCACCATACGCTAAGCGCTGCGTTCAATTCGCATCATGCGGTCTCTTTAGCCTACTACCATGTCCCTTTTGTTGGCTAGTCGCCGCAGTTCGCATTCCGCCTCGAGATCCTCGCTAAACACCATTGTTATAATGATGATCAAAAATAAGCACGGATGGATCATCTTCAAAGTATTAGAACTTGTCTCGATTACTTTGTGAGGCGGGAGAAGTCGAGATAATCGAACGTAATAGCCACCAAGGCATTGTCGATACTCAGCTGGTAAAATACCCATCAATCAGCTCCACGTGATATGTCCGGATCCTCTTGGGAGGTCGGATCGAGGGACCGCTCCGGATCCTCGGGTTGTGGAGGAGGGCTGTTTATATCTTTACGCCCCAAGCAATTCCTGCGCCGAAATCATAAGATAAGGCATTTGACCATGGAATATGGAACGATGGGCAAAAAGAAGTGTCCGCTACCCAACTTGGAGGATTGTACATGGAAAATCCGGCTTGAGAATTGATACACAGAGGAATTCCTCCTCTCCCTTGTACAATGCGGACAAGATCTTCGGCAAAGCGGCAACCGATTCCGCCCCTCATCACGCAGCGAGTGGCATCATCCTCCCGCTGAAATCCCACATGGGTGGCCCTATAATGTTAGACTTTCCCCCTCTCTATGGTGGCTAGTCCATTTATAGAGGGAGGCCCCCCTTTCCCAAATAATGAGGGAAGGGCGCCAACAATTGGCCATTTTGAAGGGGAACATCTAGTACACTTATCCTGACTAAAGGGTCTTGCCGCCAAAGGTTCCACGGTGACGGCCCCGGTCCACGATGACCTCCCGCCGCCCCCGGGTTGGTCTTGTTGCACGCAACCTTGCCTCGATGCCTGGCCTGGCTTGCCTTTGCACCAAAGGGGAACGAGGAATCAAGGCGGGCGGCCGCCTGATCTCGATCCAGGCTTAGGCCATGGGGCACCTGGAGGTACCCCGCCTGATCTTCCGCCTCGTGAGCCTACCTGACAGGCGCTCCCGAAAGGTTCCCTGCTGCCCGTGAGGCTTGGCCTCGCGAGGGTCTTGAGCTTGAGCCATGAAGTGGGCATCTTCCCCCACTTGAGCCACGCCGCAGCCGGGGGGAAGTCTGGGACCCCGCCCCTAGAACGGGCAACAGCGAGTGCCCCGAAGTTTATAAGCGGTCGACATCTCACCACAGGAGGAGATTGACCCCGGGGCAAGTAAGAGCCAAACAGCACCATCCTTCGTGAGCTGGGCTTTCCATGATTTTCCTCGTTGTTGGCCCCGATGCCAGTTTATAGAGCTGCAAGAACTTTGCGGGTCGGGGGTCGGGAGCGCAGGGTCAGGGTCCGCCTTGAACTTGCTTAGCGACGAGCGCAGCCGGGAGTGAAGGCACGGCAGCCGGTTATCGGGGCCCATCGATGGGCGGCTGATCTTGATGACACGCACGCCCCAGGCGGCCGCGTCTTGACATGGTGGCGAGGAGGCAGGGAGCATCTTATCGCGGTCGGGGAACTTTGGCAGCTTTCTTTGCGCGGCCCGGGCTGGTGGGGCCGAGGGGCCGGGCTTGGTGTGGAGGTTAGGCATTTCATGAGCTACACGCCAACCGGAGGAGGGGGGCAGCAGAGATGGACGGGAGCCACCGCGCCGCCAGTCGGGCGGGCGGGTCCAGCCGCCAGAGGTCGCCGACGGGCGGTAGCGAGGAGTCCCAAAGTTAAAGAGCCGCTCCGGGCGCGACGAGCGTGGGACGAGAGCCGCCGGAGTCGCGGGGTGGCAAGGTTGCCGCCCCCCGCGAGGTGGGCGATGTGTTGCTGGTTTCGCCGGGCCGGGGCGCGTTGGCGGGGGTGATGGAGAATGACGGGAGGCCCCCAACAGGAGTTGTTCGAGGACACGGGCGCAGGGCGGCCCGCCCGACGGCTCGGGGGCTCGCCGGATGCGGGGAGCAAAGGGAGCGTGGATCATGGAAGAAAGGCTTGCCCTTACCGAGCGCCAATGTCGGATGACGGGCCGAAACCCTTGAGGTTCAACTTGGGGCGGAAGATCTCTTCCCTAGCTCACGCTCTCGCCATGATCTCAAGGCCTAGCTCGCCGAACCCAAGGAACAAAGGACACAAGAGTTTATACTGGTTCGGGCCACCGATGTGGTGTAATAGCCTACTCTAGTGTGGTGTGGTGGATTGTCTTGGGCGGGATGAAAATAAGGAAGAACAACCCCCGGGGAGGTGTTCTGAGCTTGGTGAGCTTGTGGGCCAAGATGGAATGGATCCGATCCAAGATCCTTTCTCCTATGGTGGTGGCTAGTCCATTTATAGAGGCCCCGGTCCTCTTCCCAAATGTTTAGGCGGAAGGGATCCCACAACGGCCAATTTCAAGGGGACAACTAGTACAAGCATCCCAAAAATGGTCTTTCGCCAAAGGCCGGGTGAGATGTCGGGTCCACATGACCTCCGGCCCCTGCTGGTCTTGGTCTCATTGCACCGATGGAAACTTTGCCGATTCGGGACCCTCGATTTCATCTCCCCTTTTAGAACCAAAGGGGCAAAGATTCCCACCACTGGCGCCTCGGGCGCCCCGTTTTGGTCATCATGGCTCACGTCAAAACCTCGCGAGGTGCCTCGCTGATTCTCCGGGCCTCACGAAGCCAGCCTAGTGAGGCTGCCCCGGAGGTCTTGTATCCGCCATGAGGTTGGCCCCTCGAGGGTATTGAGGTTTTCATGATGATGGATCACCAAGGGATCCACCATGGGCCACAGGGCAAGTCTGGGACCCCTGCCCAGAACACCCCAAAAGGCATGGCTCAGAATTGGGTTATTGCGATGATTCGAAGGACCCCAAGCAAACAAATACTTTAAATAACTTGATAGATGACTTTTTTATTCGGCCACTTTGTAATCTTGTCAATTGCAACAAAAGAATTCAAAGCCCCGGAGATAGGGAAGGGCCCAAGATGTCAGCCCGCACAAAACGCCATGATAAAGGGATTGTTTAAGAGCTCATGATGGATATTCTGAATGGAACCGGCAGGTTTCATTTGGTGACCAACTCAATTGATCTTGAGGGTGGGGCCAGAAAACCCTTTGCGGAAGGTTTTCCAACCGAGCCTTCGATCCAATGTGTGAGCCCATACCCTTATGTATCTCCAACAGTTCCTTTCCACTTCCGGCAAGGTCTTCTCAGACAAAGGTCGTTAATGAATGAATA